>OY992537.1:90327049-90969030 GCA_963921195.1 Pegoplata infirma
ACTAGATGTATCTACGCAACAGTGTGGGTTTACTCGTGCCACTATCTCTGGAATTACATTGTATAGCTGCTATATTCCACCAAGATATACAATAGATGTGTTTAAGAATATTGTCGACAGCGTTACCTCTGATGCTATTACCAAAAACCGTGTGATAATAGCAGGCGATTTCAATGCATGGTCAACAACATGGGGATGTCCCTCCACAAACCCTAGGGGGATTATATTACTGGAAGCATTTTCTACCTTGAATGTTGTCCTGATGAACGCAGGAAGTGAACAAACGTTTAGAAGAGGAAATAGGGGATCGATTATTGACATTACTTTTGCCAGCCTCAGTCTTGCAGGTCATATTAACTGGAGCATATCCGATCAATATACCCATAGCGACCACTGTGCCATAGTAACTGATATAGCCTATGGACAACCAACTACATATGTTCAGTCCAAAAAGTTGGCAGGATGGAAAGCTAACACTCTCGATAAGGACTTGTTTTCAGCCAGCCTAGAGAGTATGACACTACATGGTACTCCAGAAGATATGGCACAACAGCTAATTCATCAGATTACCCAAGCATGTGATGTTTCCATGGTAAGAAGAAAAAACAGCTCCAAAAATCCACCAGTTTACTGGTGGAATGAGGAAATATCTAGGATCCGCTCAGAATGTGTGCATGCTAGAAGACAGTACACTAGAACAAGAGGCAGACTGGGAAACGACATACTCCGTCAAACGTTCAAGGAGAAAAGAAAGTCCCTGAAGCTAGCAATTCGCAAAAGCAAGAGGAAGTGTTTCGTTGACATATGCGAAGATCTTGAGGATAATCCTTGGGGTATGGCGTATAAGTTAGTGACGAAAAGGTTAAAATGTTTGAATCCATCACCACCTAAAGAGGAGTCGATACTCAATAATATTGTGGAACATCTCTTCCCACAGCAGGAAACAACCTCCTGGGAATATACTCCGCCTGCGGAGGTTCTGAATTTTCCTATCGTTACGAACGCTGAGATAGCAAACGCGATCTCAAAATTCCAGGATAAGAAAGCTCCAGGTTTGGATTGTATCCCGAACGTAGTGCTTAAGGAGGCCTTTAAATGCTGTCCACAGCAATTTGAAGACTTGATGAATGCGTGCTTACGCCATGGTATTTTCCCCTCTATGTGGAAAAGACAGAAGTTGGTCCTGTTACCTAAGGATAAGAAACCCCTGGATGACCCCTCTTCATACCGACCACTATGTATGATAGATACAACTGGTAAATTGTTGGAGCGTATTGTCTGTAGAAGATTAGAAGAACATATTGAAGCTGTTGAAGGTCTATCCGAAAAGCAATTTGGCTTTAGGAAAGCAAAATCTACGGTGGATGCTATTAACGTGGTAGTTGAGACTGCATCACGGGCTATCGAAGGACGAAGGTGGAAGGATGGTTCAAAGGAGTATTGTGTTGTCGTGACTCTAGATGTCAAAAACGCGTTTAATACAGCGAACTGGGAGAACATCGTAAATTCCCTCACTCGTCTTAATGTCCCCCAATACTTGGTGGCCATTATAAGGCATTATTTTCGTGAACGAATACTTTTTTATGATACTGATGGTGGAACGAAGCAGTACAAAGTTACCGGCGGTGTTCCCCAAGGATCCGTGCTTGGGCCTTTATTATGGAACGTTATGTATGACGGCATTTTAAGACTAGCCTTACCTGAGAAGGTTGAAATAGTTGGATTTGCAGACGATGTGGCGCTGGTATGCGTGGCTAAATACCTTTGGGAGGCAGAATCTGTTACCAACTCAAGCATTCAGATTGTTAAAGCATGGCTTACCTCAATGGGATTATCCCTAGCGGATCATAAAACAGAAGCTGTGTTGATTAGTAGTCGTAAATCCATAGAGACAATAAAACTCGTTATTGGTGCGTGTAGCATTGAGACAAAGCCAAGTCTCAAATACCTTGGGGTAATGATTGATAACCGTCTATCATTTAAAGATCACTTACAGTACATAGGTAAAAAAGCGGAAAAAACGTGTAATTCATTGTGTCGGATTATGCCAAACACCAGAGGCCCTAGATACCTGCAGAGGAAAATGCTGGCAGGAGTTGTTAAAAGCATTATGCTATATGCATCGCCTATTTGGTCAAGTGCGTTAAGATATCAATCATACAGTGATATAATTACTCCCGTGTACAGATTGGCTGCTCTCCGTGTATGCTGCGCTTTCCGAACTGTTTCGGATGAAGCTGCATTTGTCATAGCTGGTATGGTACCCGTCGATCTACTTGCTAGAGAGTCGGAATATGTGTTGTCTGCGGCAGGCACTAATGGTAATATTGGTGATTGCGACTTGGTAAGGAATATAAGCGTTGCCAATTGGCAGGCGCGGTGGTCTACATCGCACAAGGGTAGGTGGACGTATTTACTGATACCCGACATAAAATTATGGTTAGAACGAGGACATGGTGACTTGGACTACTACCTTACACAGATGCTTAGCGGACATGGTTGTTACAGATCTTATTTGTACCGATTTGGACACGACAGCAGTCCGTTTTGTCCGTGTTGTGATGATAATGTGGAGGAGAATGCGGAACATGTGTTTTTCGTCTGTCCACGATTTGGTAATGAGAGGGTGTCTCTAGAAGAGAGACTAGGTAGTAGAGTTAGCCCGGATAACATTGTAAACATAATGTTATCATCTTTAGTTAAATGGGAGTTCGTACGTAGCTTTGTAAAATTGGTTCTTATTGAACTTCGTAGGGAAGAAATGATTCGCAGAAGAATCGGAGTAGAATAGTGACAGGTCTTTACCTATTCCCACCCTGCGAAGAATACTTCGCGGTAGTTCCGCAGGGACGGCTGGGTTAGCGTATGAGGGTTTTTAGCGTGTTAAAGTCTCGCACACTGGCAATTTTCAGTGTGTGCCAGGGTCTTTCGACGATTTTTACCTCAATAAAAAAAAAAAAAAAAAAAAAAAAAAAAAAAAAAAAAACATACATACATACATACATACATACATACATACATACATACATACATACATACATACATACATACATACATACATACATACATACATACATACATACATACATACATACATACATACATACATACATACATACATACATACATACATACACACATTCATTTTTATATATATAGATTTACGCAAACTTACACGAATGTGCAAAGACCGCATAAATATAAAAACCTTGGCATTGACGTCACCTTTCATTGGAAATTTGCAGATATAAAATTGGTTCACGCATTACAGATAACACGCATTACAATATAAAAACCATTGTATTGACGCAACCTATCATGGGAAGTTTGCAGAAACAAAGTCGGTTCACGCATTCCAGAGAAAACGCATTGGAGGTATTTTTTTTTATTTTTTATCTTGAGTTATATACCTCCGATCTCCTCGCTATAATCAACCAAATCAAAGTTAAATGAATTTGCAAAATTCCTACATACATTATTTTTCCATCAGTTCATAAGTTTAAACGCGACAGACAACCAACCGCATAAATCTTAAATTTATCGTGTAATACCTGCGAACAATGGCCACAAAAGGGCTAATTGTGCAAATATGTATGAACAAATATTGCTGGGATAACTTCAGTGGGCAACCAGCGGTCAAAGTTTGAAAAATTTACGTTTTTCGACCAAAATTCATGTCCGAATTTTTTAACAAAATCCGGCTAAAAAATTATGAATTTTTGCTTACCTTATGGGAAAAATATTTTTAAAAAATTCCAAAAATTAGAATTTGGTCAAATGAAGATTTTTAACATAAAAGTAGTTTTTTTTTAACATGCACTCAGAAACTTATGTAAGTTACTACATGTTAGTTGTTTGTATATTTTACAGTAGTTAGTTGTTTTCAACTACAAAGTCAGTTGTTTTTGTATAAAAAATATCACACAACTATTTCTGTTAGTTATTTTAAGTCGTGTTTTTTTTTAACAACTAACAAAAAAGTACTTTGATGTAGTCACAGTTATTTGAAGTAGTTAATTTTAATTTTTTATTTCTGAAAAATTTTCAAAGTTTTTTTTCCAAAAAATAAAAATAAATTTTAGTTTTTTTTAGTTTTTCACAACTTTTTAAAAAAAAAAAACTTGGAAAAAATTTGGTCTTCAACTTTTTTGCTGAAAAATTTTTTGAAAAAAAAATTATATATTGATTATTTTTACTACATTTTAGTTGTTTTGACTACAAATGTAAGTAGTTTTTATTACATAACTGACATTTTCAGTTGATTTTACTAACATAATTTTTTGAGTGTGATAATGTTTGTAGGCTGGTGTCTAATTTAAAAAAAAAGTTGCAGTACGCCACCTCAATTTGATTATTTTAGCTAACGATTAACAAACGCATCAAAATATCGGTCTAGTACCCTATAAAGTATATATATTTATGATCAGTGATCGATTGATTCTAAGCCATTCTAGCGATGTCCGTAAGTCTGTAGTGAACACGATGCAGTCCAAAAAAAAGAGATAGACTCCGGAAATTTGGCACGAATATGTCTTATGTTGCTAGGCAGGTTAATTTCGTAAATGGGCAGAATCGGACCAGGCGGAAAAAATAACTAAACCATGAAGAACTTGAAGAACTAAACAAACCTCTCAAAAATACCATTTTTTACATGATTTTATGTGTTTTTTTTTAACAATTGCAACATTTTTATGTTACAAGAAGTTCAAAGTCCTGGATTTGGACCCAGAGAATTAGAAAATGTCGTTTTTTCGGTCCGCCCCCTTTAATGGGCGTGGAATAATTTTTTTTTTTTTTAATAATGATAAACTTGTATTTCTTTAGTGCAAAAAGCATAAGAATAAATTTTTAAACACATTTTCGAGAGGAAATTTGCCCTCAGTTACCACTATCGACCCCCTTCCCCCCAAAAAAATAAGAAAACGCCCCTTCAAATTTTTTTTTTGCATGTTGGAGGATATAAAAGATTCGGCACAGCCGAAATTAACACTCTAACTTGTTTTTTGATATTTTTAATATTTTTATATCCTCCAACTACAGTATGGGGGTATACCCACTTTGTCATTTCGTGTGCAACGCATGAAAATATCGGTCTAGGACTCCATAAATTATATATATTTATGATCAGTGATCGATGCTAAGACATTCTAGCGATGCCCGTCTGTCCGTCTGTAGTTAACAAGATGCAGTCCAAAAAAGAGCTAGACTCCCAAAATTTGGCACGAATATATCTTACACTCAAAAAAAAAAAACTGTAATGTTAGCAAAAAAAGCTTGTAAACCTACAAGAAAATTTGCTGATTTTGAACCCACAATTTTTTTGGTAAAGCTAGCAAAAACGTTTTGCTAAAAAATAGTTAACTGAAATAATTTTTATTTCAACTTAATTCATACAAATTTGAGGACCCCATTGGGTTCGGACCCAATAGGTCCAGACCCCGATGGGCCTAGACCTAGTTGGGTTCCTTAAAAATCGTCATAGTTTTTGATTCAAAATTTGTGTCCATTTCGCTCTACCTTGCTTAGTTTTTGAGATACGTGATTTTAGGGGATCACTGGGGTCATGAGAATTAAAAAACTCGATAACTTCAAAAATATTACTCGGAGAGCTTTTGGTTGCGGTCTTGTTCTACGTGTTGAGAGCTACAAAAATTCTTTTGGAGTTTTTGTTGTGTAGGCAATATCTACCGAGATATGAGCATTTTAAAATTTTCGGGAATGCTAACTTTTTTGGATCCAAAGTTAGGTCCCATTAGGGTCCAGACATGTGAAGAGGACCCGCGAAAGTATGGAAGTTCTAAGAACCAAAAATGCCCTCCATTTTGCTCTATCTGGCTTAGTTTCCGAGATAGCGCCATTTTAAGTTTTCTGAAAATAAAAAAAAATTTACCATTTATTTTTGCTAATGTTAGCAAAAAATTTTGTAAAAATGTTGTCAACTCAATTTCAAATTTAGCAAAAGAAATTAGTTCAAAGTTTGTTTAAAATTGCTAATGTGCTAAATGAAGTTTACAAGAATTTTTTGCTAACATGCTAATCTCAACTAAAAATTCGCTAAAAGTTAGCTAACTAGCATTAGCAAAAAAAAAATTAGTAAATCTACTTTTTTGAGTGTAGAGTATATATATGATATAATGATCAGTGATCGATTCTAAGACATTCTAGCGATGTCCGTCCGTCCGTCTCCTGAAATATGTCCTATGCTCCTTAAGTTCGTAAACGAGAAAAATCGGGACAGGGGGAAAAAGTTATACCTTGAATAACTTAACCTACCTCTGAAAAATACCACTTTTGTACATGATATTTTGTGTTTTTGTTAAACAAATGCAACATTACAAGAAGTTCAAACTCCTGCAAGAAGTTCAAACTCCTGCATTTGGACCCAGAGTATTAGAAAATGTCGAAAAATATGTGTCCCATAAATTTCTGAATAGGTTGTATGGATTTCCTTATATAGAACTTAGAAAATTGCGTTTTTGGTTTTTCAATTTTTCAAAAACTGGGCTTAGGAGGCGTGGTCAAATATTGGTCAAATTTGTGGCGAGTTGCCTTGATTAAATATTTATCACATTAAAACGGAATGCACCATGTATGGGCTATCGATTAAATTTTTTTTTTTTTTTTTAATTTTCAGGACCCGTTTTGAAATTTTTCATTTTTTAAAAAAGTCAAATTATCAAAAATCCGGCCACTTTTTTTTTCTTTTTTAATTTTTTTTTTTTTAAGTTTAGATGTTTGTCCATCCACACAAAAAGATTCAGAAACGCGTTCTTATTTTTTTCCAGAAAATCGCATTTGAATTTTAAATTTCAAAACAACTTAGTAATTTACTTGTATTTTCTCCGTTTCAGAACGGGTTCTGAAAATTTTCCAAAAAAAAAAAAATAATCGATAGCCCATAAACAACTATATAAGAATGTAAATTTTTGGGATTTTGGTGCATTCCGTTTTAATGTGATGAATATTTAATCAAGGCAACTCGTCACAAATTTTACCATTTTTCCAATATTTGACCACGCCTCCTAAGCCCTGTTATTGAAAATTTGAAAAACCAAAAACGCAATTTTTTTGGTTCCATATAGTGCTATCCAAACAACCTATTCAGAAATTTATGGGACACATATTTTTCTGTAGCGGAACTTTTGGTGTGGAATGCCTCATAGATTGATATCGCAAGAATGTCTAGAAACCTTTACGATTGTCAAGATTATTTAGCAAATATAAAAAATATAAGAACTAGTAAAGGAGATTTAAATTGACAAATCGTTTATGATCAAACTTAAATATTAAAACGTATTCGATTTGATGATCGTGATCTTACAACGATGGTTAAATTTTCGACTTCTAATTCTAGAGTCGATTTTTTTTCGCCTAATTTTTTTAAAAAAAAACTTTATTTTTTAAAAAATTATGTTACTTTTCAAGCGGTGATTAGTAAAAAAAATCTCAATATAAACCGTGATAAAACGAATATCTCTCTATTATGAACTCAAAATCATGTTTTTGGAGTTATGTCACTATTGTAGTAAATGAGTGTTAAGTTAGTGCTACCCTACTACAAAACATTAAACTACTTATACACATGCATACTTAAATTTGCTTACAAATGTTTTATTTTCCAGTAGTATTTGTTAACTTGTTTTTATAGCATTTTATATGAAAAAAAAATATTTACTTACTTATATTGTGTGTTGTTATTTAGTTTGGTTTTTAATTTGTTTAGGCTTAAAATTTATATCCAAAAACATTCATAACATAAAAAGTTATGTACATGAAGTAAACAAGCATACATAAAAATAGTTTTACAGCAACTCTCTAAAGCATTATGAGCTATTATTTAATGAGTGATATGCAAATTTGTAAATGTTGAAACAAAAGATTTTACTAAAACAATTAAAAATAATTTTAATTTCATAATGACGAAAAAAAAATTGATAAGAAAAATTTTATTTTCAGTTAAATACTCTTTTTAATAACACCGCTCAACACTCATTTTCCGGTTTGAATTCTGATGATCAATTTTAGTAGACTTTGATCTCCTGATTCCAAATCTGTTCTCCAAATTTTCCCATCACGTCCAGATTTTTAGTTATTCAAGGTTGAAAATGCGAAAAATGACGATTTTTGCATTATTTGAAAGCCTGCACAGCAGCCATTCAGTGGAATACAAATCTGGTATAAATCGAAAAAGTATAATTTGTCTATGGTCTCTAACATAGAAAACAATTTTTTTCTAATTATTACGTTTGGTTGGGCTTTACTTGCGTTTTACCATGATACTGTTAAAATTACCATTTTTGTAAAATTTAGTTTTTGGATATTTTTCAAAGAAAAACTCTAAAAAAATAAATATTTTACAAAATTAAGCTTTCTGTGTTATTTTTTGTATAAACCGAAAGATATCTTTAATGGGCTTAAAAGTCTATAAGAAAGAATGAACTTTTGTCTAAATTTTGAGCTCATCGCAGTAAATATTAATTATCTGGTTTTTGTTTTAAAGCCTTTTAAAAATGGTGCTTTCTAATTTTTTTGACAGTGTTTTTTTAAAATGCATGTTTGGCCAATAATAGTGTAACAATTTAAAATTTTTTTGATCATATTTTTGAGATCATAGTTCAATTCTATACCAGGCTTCCAAAAAAGGCAAAAATCGCGTTTTTTCGCATTTTCAACCGCGAATAATTAAAATTCTACGTGATGAAAAAATTTGGAGCACGGATTTGGAATCAGCGAGTCAAAATCTTTAAAAATTTTATATGAAACTTCAAACCGGAGCCAAAAACCTTCGATTTGTTGAGCGGTGTAATTTTTGTAAAAGAACATTTTTTTGTATTTAAAATTTTTTAAGTGTAAACAATTGTTTGAGTGCCAAAAGCACTGTTTTAAAAATGTGCACTCATACTGATGACATGATGAAATAAGTCATCACTTATTTCTTCAATTTTAATGACATATTTAATACTGTTGAAAAAAATCTTCATCAACATGATTAAATTTTTCATTAAAATTGATGACACCAAGCGATGAAACTGTTTCATGAAGCATTTTTCTTTGAGTTTGGCCATGACTTATAAAGCATGAAAACATTGGTTTTTTTTTCTTGTTGCTTAGAAGAAAATATTCCTAAATTCTGTAATTTACAAATACACACAATAGCTTTTTTAAATGTTTATCTTTCATAACTTTGTGTTCACCTACTATTTATTCACACTCATAGATCTTTTTTTTTTAAGAGGGTTCAACTGAAGTATTTTATTTGTTTTTCGTCCTCCCTCTCCACCTCTAACTTGGGTCCTTCCAATATACATAAAAAGTATCCTCGTTAATGGTTGAATGAATTTTATGACTATTTTTATGCTCTAATCTTTCATCATATATGTATGTATGTAACGAAACACCATATAAACAAAAAATAATTTAGATTTTATCTATTCGGTCATGAGAGGTTAAATGTGGAAGTTAAACAAATAAATATAAAACAAAATTCAATTTAACAGGATTTTAACTTTTTGAAATCCCTTAATATGATTTAGCAGCTTTAGTAGAGAGGATGTCATTAAATTTGTGTTATTTGTATGGAATTTAATTAAGTAAATAATTTAAGGTTAGAGGTTAAAATGATTTTTTTTAAGGATTAATTAAAAATACCTTAATTTAAAATCTGGTATGAATTTAAGAATTAAAATCTCCATTTTCAACGTGTTTCTTTAAATTAAATATTGCTTCTATGAATAAAGTGAATTTGTTTAAATATCCATTGTCCCGTAATCCCATTTTATCAATATTTCACAGTGTTCCATGTTTTTTAACAAAAAAAATTTAATCGAAATTTTAAGTTTTCTTTGTAATTTTCAATTATTTTCGTAAATGTCTAAATTTCCAAAGTATTTTTACAAAAAAAAAAAATTAGTTAAATCACGCGAATTCCGTGTTAGTATTATCGCATCAAAAAAATTGAAAATCTACAATTCTATTGGTAAAAAACTTGTAGAATTGTAAACAGAAATAATCACAGAATAATCAGTGATTCCATAATGAGGCATTCAACACCAAATGTCCCGCTACAGAAAAACATGTGTCCCGTAAATTTCTGAATAGGTTGTTTGGATAGCCCTATATGGAACTAAGAAAATTGAGTTTTTGGTTTTTAAAATTTTCAAAAACTGGGCTTAGGAGGCGTGGTCAAATATTGGAAAAATGGTCAAATTTGTGGCGAGTTGCCTTGATTAAATATTTATACCATTAAAACGGAATGCAGCACAATCTCAAAAATTTACATTCTTATATAGTTTTCAGAACCCGTTCTGAAATTTTATTTTTTTTTTTATTTTAGATGTTTGTCCATCCACACAAAAAAGTTCAGAAACACGTTCTTCATAACAATTTTGTAATTTGATTCTATTTTCTTGTTTTAACGTTGCGAATGAGTAATACTAATTGCATAAATATTTCTCATACGCTATGTTGAACCAAGAAAATACAAGCAAATTACTAAATTGTTATTAAATTTAAAATTTAAATGCCATTTTCTCGAAAAAAACGAAAAATGTGTTTTTGAATTTTTTTGTGTGGATGGACAAACATCTTAACTTTAAAAAAAAATCAAAAAAGAAAAAAAAACTGGCCGGATTTTTGATAAAATGACTTTTTTAAAAATGGAAAATTTCAGAACGGGTTCTGAAAATTTTCCAAAAAAAAAAAAAAAAATGAATCGATAGCCCATACAAAACTATATAAGAATGTAAATTTTTGAGATTGTGGTGCATTCCGTTTTAATATGATAAATATTTAATCAAGGCAACTTGCCACAAATTTGACCATTTTTCCAATATTTGACCACGCCTCCTAAGCCCAGTTTTTGAAAAATTTAAAAACCAAAAATGCAATTTTCTTAGTTTCATATAGGGCTATGCATACAACCTATTCAGAAGTTTACGGTACACATGTTTTTTTTTTTTCGCTGGACATTTGGTGTGGAATGCCTCAATATTTTTCCTAAAAATGAATTCGCATATTCTCTGTATTTTTTTATAGAAAAAGTCTCAGATTCTAATAAATTTTTTTATAGAAAAATTTTAAAATTTTTCATGAAGAAAATTTTCTTATTTTTCCTATAGAAAAATTTAAAGATTTCAAGACTTTTTTCCCTATAAAAAATTCAAAGATTCAAAATAATTTTTCCTATAAAAAAATTTTGAGATTCTTGGAAATTTTTTATAGAGAAAAATTCTCACATAATTTACCTTTCTTTCCTTTTTATCCATCTTCTTCTCAGATTTTTTCCAAAGACGAATTATTAGATTTTTTCTGAAAAAAATTCTCAGATTTTTCCTTCAGTAAATTCTCAGATTTATTGTTAGATTTTTCTATAATAATTTTCACATTATTCCAATAGAAAATTCTCAGATTTTTTCTAAAAAATTCTAAGAAAAATAAAAAAAAAAAACATTTCTATATATGATATTGTCATAATAGAGTATTTTTAATTTATTGCTTTAACCTTTATGTGCTCGGGATTGTAAACTTACGTTGGCGGTCGGAAGTCTACATTTGTAGCAAATATGTTTTTTATGGAAAACATATGAAAAAAACACTAGCACGCATAGTGTTCTACTTAAATACATAATTATTAAGAAATATGTGATTTTTAGATACAAAGTGAAGGTGAAAATGTTTAAATTTAAACTTCACAATATAGACAACGATCAGGGTGCATGGGCTGTATGTTCTTATAAATATCAGGCGGGTGGTTCATATTAGTGCCAGAAACAGGAAAAGTATCAAGCGCCACTTCAATGGCCAGGTTTGTTAGAGCATATCCTAATACCCTTGCATTTTCAGAGCGCTGTACAGTTGCTGGCATGAAGGGCTACTTTGCAAGGCTTCGCAGGAACTTTCGTCGTTTGACTGTTTGGTAGATATGGTCGTTATTTTCCGAAAATATTATGAATGCGGCTAGATAGAGCGCATATATCTAGCATGTTCAAAAATATTGCCAAAGACCAGAGCAAAGTTTTGAGTTTTGACTTTTTGAAAGTTAGATTTTTTGACATCAAATGCCTACCCAGATTCAATGATGTGAAAAAATTGTCACACACGACACTCTCTCCAACATTTGTTGCACGGCTTGCATTTGAGCTCTTCTTTACTCTCAACAGCGAGATTTATACAAGAATATCGCTGTTGCGAGGAAAAAATTACTTTACATAGCATGTGAACCAGACTTATATGCCATACTTTGCAGGCTTGGGTATGATGCGTAAATCCGTGATATGCAAATAGTTGTTCGTCAACTGTAATTTCTCCCGATGGTTGATAGTACCGGCGAAGACTGTTGCTCATTATAGCCCATAACGCAGAAATTAGATCAACCTTATCGTTAACCTGTCCAGCAACTCTATCTAACCAAATAAACCGCAAAATGTCCTTGAACCGAGATTTCGGCATTATTGCACGGTAATAACAAACTGCTTCTGTACTCCACAATGCATGTGTATCTTCATCGTTTAATTTATTTACGCCAGCGAAAAATAAAAGCTCAAAGTGATGTGAATTTCCATACATTTTATATGATGTCTACATTTGTAGACTACCCGCCAGGAGATGGTCATTTTGAAAAGTAGGGTCTGGGAGGTGCTGTAAATTATTTTTTTAAAGTGTTAGTGGCTAAAACTGCTTAGAATTGATTTTTAGGAAGCTACTGAAAATATCGGACCCTGTTGTTGTGGACAGTTTTTTTTTATTCAACTTTTTCTGCAAAAATGCTACAAATGTAGACTACCGAGCACATAAAGGTTAAAAAAGTTACTCATCTCATAGTATGTCTGTACTGATCAGTTTCATCCCCACTAAGGAATCTTCAGCAGACTTTAGAGAATCATCGTTGGTCAATCAAACATCAAACCAGACATAATATTTGATATATTTCACAAGTTATTTTCTTTCAAATTTGGGGGAGGGGGGGGGGAATTTCCTCCCCCCGTGGATCCGCGCCTGGTCAAACCAATTTTTTATATGAGGTATTCCACACCAAATGTCCCGCTACAGAAAAACATGTGTCCCGTAAATTTCTGAATAGCTTGTTTGGATAGCCCTATATGGAACTAAGATAATTGCGTTTTTGGTTTTTCAAATTTTCAAAAACTGGGCTTAGGAGGCGTGGTCAAATATTGGAAAAATTGTCAAATTTGTGGCGAGTTGTCTTGATTAAATATTTATCACATTAAAACGGAATGCACCACAATGTCTATCGATTATTTTTTTTTTGGAAAATTTTCAGATCTCGTTCTGAAATTTTCCATTTTTTAAAAAAGTCAATTTATCAAAAATTCGGCCACTTTTTTTAAATTTATTTTTAAAGTTTAGATGTTTGTCCATCCACACAAAAAAAATCAGAAACACGTTCTTTGTTTTTTTCGAGAAAATTGCATTTGAATTTTAAATTTCATAACAATTTTGTAATTTGCTTGTATTTTCTTGTTTTATCGTTGCGAATGAGTAATACTAATTGCATAAATATTTCTCATTCTTATACATTTTTTACAGAAAAAATTCTCAGATTATTTTATCTTCCTTTTCACTTTCTTTTTTCTCTCTCCTTTCCTTTTCTTTCTTTTCCTTCCTTTTTATACCCTCCAACTACAGTATTGGGGTATATTCACTTTGTTATTCCGTGTGTAACGCATCAAAATATAGGTCTAGGACCCCATAAAGTACATATATTTATGATCAGTGATCGATTATAAGACATTCTAGCGATGTCCGTCCGTCCGACCGTCCGTCCGTCCGACCATCCGTCCGTCTGTCCGTCTGTATTTAACACGATGCAGTCCAAAATAAAAGAGCAAGACCCCCGAAACTTGGCACGAATAAGTCTCATGTTCCTAGGCAGGTTAAGTTCGTAAATGTGCAAAATCGTGCCTGGGGGAAAAAGTTCCCCCTTGAAGTACTAAACCAACCTCTGAAAAATTAAATTTTTTTAAATGATTTTGTGGGTTTTTGTTTAACAAATGCAACATTTTTATGCTACATGAAGTTCCTGAATTTTTACAAAAAGAATAAGAAAATGTAATTTTTTTCGGTCCGCCCTTTTATGGGCGTGGAATAATTTTTTTTAAAGTATTGATAAACTTGTATTTCTTAAGCGCAAAAAGCATAAGAATGAATTTTTAAACACATATTCGAGAAGAAATTTGCAGCTCCCAATTACCACTACCGCCCCCCCCCCCCCAAAAAAAAAACGCCCCTGCAATTTTTTTTTATTTTTTTCTTTCATGTTGGAGGGTATAAAAGATTCGGCACAGCCGAATTTAACACTCTTACTTGTTTTCTTTTCTTTTCATTTCTTTTTTTTTTCTTTTTCCTTTTTTTTCTTTCAAATTCGTTTTGGGGGTGGTTAATTTCCTTTTTCCCCCTCCCACCTGTGGATCCGCGCCTGGTCAAACCAATTTTTTATATATGGAATTTAGCAATATCTTAAAAACTTCTCTAATTTTGAACTTTTTGACTTCATTTTCGGATTCAGCGCGATTTCGTACAAAAATTTTTTGTTCAAAAAATATCCGAAATTTTGCAAGTCCAAGACAAATTTTTTTGAGTTATTGGGTAAAAAATATCACTAAAAGTGAGTTCAGAAAAATATATATTTGACAAATTTTCAAAGTTCCGAAAAAAATTTGGAAAACTTTCTAATCCTCACACACCAAAAAAGTTTTGAAGTGAAACTTTCCTTACACTCAAAATATTTTGTAGGCAAAAACAAATGAAAAATACATTTAAAACCAGTGAATAAACAATTGAAAACCATCCCAGTAATTACTCATTTGTTTTAACAAACATCAACATTTATTTTTTACTGTTGAAAAAGTTTTCTAAAATAAATAACATTAAACATTAAAAAATTACGCTTTTTTCATTCTTTTTTACCAACAAATTCGAAAAAAATAACTACGAAAACATTAAAAATTAATGATAGTTCTGTTATTTTTACCAACAAATTCCAAAAAATAATTATAATTTTTTACAATTTTCTGTTGAAATATTTTTTTTTAAATGTTTAATAAAATTTTGGGGAATCGATCCCGCAATCACTCTACCCATCGTACCAAAGTCGCTTGATACAAACATGTTTTATATTTCTATAAATAATATTTTGAATTTTTTTCTTTCAAAAAATAACCTACTAAAAAATACCAAAAAATACCAACAATTTAAAACAAAATTACTTGCACAAATCATTTAAAATTTAAAGAATAATTAGTAGTTTTTATTTACAGAACAAAAATAAATGACTTTAAAAATTAAATGTTAATGAAAGTCTTTATTTTTTAGTGTGTTATTTTTGAAACAAATGACAGAAGTAGTCATTAATAAACACTGAACATCAAACAAATGTTTTTTCTTTTTAAAACGACTAAACGTAAAACTTTTTAAATTACAAACAGATAATGGCATAATTTTTTGAGTGTACGATTTCTATAGATACAAGTAATTAGCACGAATGATATTTAAGAAACTTCTTTTGCTTTGCTCGATTCTCGTACGATTTACTCTTGCTTTTTTTTTGTCGTTTCAATACAACCCTGACATGCAACTATTTATTTACTTTTTTTTTTTTTTGAGTGTATCTTTATGTTAACCAACTTAACCATTTTACCGTACATATTGTTACCACAATGCTATAAAATTTAACTAGTACATAATTAAACACTCACAATTAGAAGTAATTTACTTTGTGCTCATTTGGGTTTCCTTAGATTTTGTTAGATGGTTCCTTTATGAGTTTTTCTCTCCCTGATAACTACTGCCACAGTTAATTTTATATCTTACACTTTTTTTGTGTTAACTTTTTTAGCACAATTTCATGCACTCCATATAATCTAATAATATCCAGCCAAGCATTTAGTTATCTACTTTTACATTTTATATACTTGTACTTATAAATTGAGGGGCGAATATTCAAAACTTGCTATCTAGGTAATGGAAATTTTTTTGGAGATTAAAAAGAACTGTTATTTTAGGTAATTCTAAGAGTAATTAATAATATTTTTTCTACAATATAAATAAAAACCATTGGTTTTGAAATATTATTTCAGTTAAAAATTAATTTGAAGGTTAACAACTAATTCAAGGATTGTACATATCTATTGAAAACTTTCTTTCGAAAATATTGCAGATAGCAAGTTTTGAAAATTCGCCCTCGATATGGTGGATATCACAATAACTATTCTGCTACTGGAAAATATGTAAACGATTTCAAATCTTTTGGAAGCTTTTTCCAGGGGCAGTAAGTGGCGTATAAAAAAAATTGTAAAATTTAGTTAAAATTTGGATTTTAGTAATTTAGGCAAACAATTTAATGAGATCAAGAGAAGCTTAAATTTAAAATTAAAATGAAATGTATTATGAATTTTATGAAAACGGTTAGATATGATGTGGTCTGTTCAGATCTGGTTATATCAATTGTATCAAATCAGAGCTATTATATCCGAGATTTTTTCCTATTTCCGCGATACAATTGATATCATAAGATAGATCAGTCAGATTTAACCAATTTTTACATGAGGATCTGCTAAATCTACTAAAAAATTCTGAATAATTTTTATTAAAAAACTAGCTGGCCCGGTCCGCGTTGCTGGCCCAAATATATGATAAGTGTTATATTTTGTCTCGCCTCAAATATATAGCCCTGCAAAAGTGTAATGAATTTCTAGAATTTCTAGGCTTAGAAAAATTTGTGGGCGTGGCACTGTGGCGCCTTTTCCCTAAAAGCGTTGCAAAAATCCAAAAATTGACAGAAGAATTTGATAAAATGAATGATTACATCTGATTGAAAACTCCTCACTGATTAAGAATCCAAAAACATTTTTGAAATTGGATGAAAATTATGAATTATAGAGCCACCCAAAGTTGGCAATTTTTCAGTCTGCCGAAAAAAGTTAAAACTTAAAAAAAATATATCATCTTTTAAATTGAATTTCAGGCAAACTATGTAACCGATCATTATTTTTTTGGTGTCGTTTGAAAGGTATGTTAATTCAAATGAAACGATATAAAAAGCGGGTTATTTAGCCAAATACTTTGTTTTTATGCGCAGTTTTGCAAATACACCATATTTCGGTATTTTTTTATATTTGATAGAATAGAACTAAAAAAGTGACGGTTTGTGACGGGAACTATTAAACAGAGGATGTTTAGTATTTAATGCTGTAACTTATTCAATAAAAATTGGGTGCCCGTACTTGCCCGTGTACATGAAAAAACAAAGAAACTGTATCAACTTTTACTACGAAAAGGAGATATTTTTAAAATATCCTAACAGATTTTGGGCAATTTTGAGATCCACTGGAATTTTTTACCAAGCTTAGCAGATGTATTGGTCTTTAATTTATTATTTTGTTTTTTGGCTTTTTTATTTGCTTATAACGCCCCCTAGCGGAAATTTTTTTCAATAAGTAACCACTTTGACGATCTGTAACTCCTGAACGAATTAAGATATTTTAAAAGTTAAAATTTTGTATTTTTAATAAAACAAAGTCAAACATAAAAATTGCGAAAAACTTATGTTTCGTCTCGGAATTTTTAAGAATTTTTTAAATAGACAAAGGTTTGTGTACATAGAAAGAAAGTTATCTAACAAGATTTTTAATAAGTTTTTAATTAAAAGAGTCTTAAATTTTTTTAACCCTAGTGAATGATCTGTTAAAATTGAACCTACAGCTAATTACAAAAAAATAAAATTAGTGTTTTGAATTCTCATTGAGTTAATAATTCTTTTTTAATATATTTGAAAGTTTCCAATCATCTTTTTAAAATTTGCCTATGTCTTTAAGACATAAATATACTTGGTTAGTTTAAAAGGAGAAACTTTTTTTAAACATATAAGTTTTAAGTAAACTTTTACTTGACACAATTAAATAATTACTTAAAAAAAACAAAAAAAATAAAAAATCAAGTAAAATTTTAGTCTAATAAATTGAAAATTTACTCAAATTTGTTGGCAAACATTTATTAAATTTTAAATATCAAATGGTTTTCTGGTGCAATATTGAGTAATATTTTACTCAATATTTCCTATTTTTTTTATTATTTTTTCTCTGTCATATAAGAGTGGTATTTTTTCGAGACTTTTAATATGTATTCACGAGAATATCAGCGTGCGGACTGACCTAATTTGACGCACAAGAAGTTATATTTTAAAGTTATTTTTTAGATTTAGAAATATCATTACTTTAAAAGATAGGATTTTTGCAACAAAATAGGTCAAAAGGTGTCACTGGTCACAGTGCCAAAGCGGGCCTATTACAATGTGGATGCGCTTTTCATGAAGCTTAAGGAGATAAAATTCAAGTGCGTTTTAAACATTAAAAATGCCTTGACAACTTCAAAACTTGTCATTTTTACAACGAAAAAAAGTCAAAACGGAGCACTGTGCTGCAGTGGGCCAATGACCATGTGGGCTTCTTATTTTTAAGCTGAAGGGGTTTCTTTCAAATGCTTATAAATCTTGATAATACCTTTATTACTTTAAAATTTATAATGCTTACAACGAAAAAAGTCAAAATACGACACTGTGCACAGTGCCGCGGCTGGCCTATTACCTTGCGGCTCATATATTTTGAAGCTAGGGGAGTCTTCTTTCGAATGCTCTTTAAATTTTTAAAATATCTTCATTAGTTCAAAAGTTATGATTTTTGCAACGAAAAAAGTCAAAAGGCGCCACTGTGCGTGGTTTTAAAGACCCGATTAGGCAGAAAATCTTTAAATTATATTTTAGGAACTAAAAAAAATTACCATGTATTCGACTTTGCGAACTGTACAAATTTAAAACTTCTTTGGTATCATTGCGAACAATACAAAAAATAAATTAGGTATACCCGAGTAAAAATAATTTAATATGATCTTATATACTTTTATATAGTCATATTATTTGATATATGATCATGTGTGACACTATGTATTGCAAGATAAATTTATATAATAAATTTTGGTGTGGGATTTTATTAAGATATCGCCATACATAACTATATGTTGCATCATCTGGTCCCATGCATCATTGCGAATTTCTAAGTGTTTTATATATAATTTTAAATGCCTACATTATTTTTTAATTTTTTAAGTTTTTTCCAAGAACATATTTTTATCGCAAATATTTTCAAAGTGTTTTATATAAAATTTCATATGACTTCATATTTTTTTATTTTTCTAAGATTTTTCCAAGCACCACTTTTTTATCACGAATATTTTCTAAGTGTTTTATATAAAATTTTATATGACTCCATCTTTTAAATTTTTTCTAAGTTTTTTTCAAGGAACATTTTTTTTATCGAAAATATTTTCTAAGTGTTTTATATAAAATTTTATATAACTCCATTTTTTCAAATTTTTCTAAGTTTTTTCCAAGGACAAATTTTTTTGAAAATATTTTCTAAGTGTTTTATATAAAATTTAACATGACTCCATTTTTTGAAATTTTTCTAAGTTTTTTTCAAAGAACAACTTATTTTTATTATTTTAATTTTTCAACTTTTTATTAAAAACTAAAAAAAAAAACATCCGATTTCTAAAATTGTATAAATTTTAATATAATTGGATATAATTTTATATCATTGGATTAGACCAAAACTCGTATCAAAGTCGATATAAAGTTATATAAACTGATATTATTAGATATTATTCGATCAAATCTTATGAAACCATTTTTCGTATAAGATTATATCAAAATAGACACGAACCCATATTAAATTATATATTGTGTCATATCAATTTTTTTACTCGGGTATCCTTCATTCTTATCGTGAGCTATTGCCTTATGTTCAAACAAACCTTCCCGAGTAAAAAAGAGTTATGTATAGCCGTGACAAATTAGATCCCAAATATGGTGGACACAATTGTTTCAAATATTATCTTCGGTTATCCCACAAGATCTGAACAGATAGTCTTATATATAATATGATACGTAAAATGGGTCTATCTGGTTTTATCAGTTTGATCCGGACTGATACGATATAAAATAAATTGAGACTATAAGACAAAAATATATATGGTTAGATATTGCTCTACATAAAGAACATATTTTTGTATATAACATTATATAAAGTGCATATGATTATATATAATGTTATCCAACTTATATGACGTTATAAGGAGCAATATATGATCAGTTATAATGGTTTTAAATTATATTTAATCGTATCAGTTTTCTCCAACTGATATAATTATATAGACCCAATTCACGTATCACATTATATATAAGATTATCCCGCTAGATCATAAAATATACCCGTAGATAATTATTAAAGTAATTGTATCCGCCATATTTGGGATATAATTAGTCATGGACATTTTTTCTTTTTTTACTAGGGTTTATAGTTTTCCCGAATTTTCCATTTATCTATATATCGTGGAACTATATTCAATTTGAGCTATCTGCTCGGTTGACGAAAATGAGTTTTTGATGGCAAAAAGTTCGCTGGCATAAGTGTCATCTATGGTATTAATTTCAGAACAAAAAAATTATTTTAAGACTATTTTATTCCAAAAATAGCATGAGCTATGTGAAACCATGTTTTTTTATAAATAAAAATTTGAGCTATCTACAGTTTAGTTTACTAGGGTAAACTTTTAAATTTAAATTTTTTTATATTATCACTTTTTATACGGTGTTTCCATCAATAAAAATAATGGCAGTTTATTTTTTTTGAAAGTTTCAACTCCTTTCCGCGGTTAAAAACGCGGTTTTTGAACCATATTTCGATGCGGAGCAAAATCGGTTGAACTTATTGCATATTTTATTTGTCCATTCGATTGTACAGCAAACACAAGTGTTATGACATTTTTCGCAAGCTTCATGAAGGTTCCAAATAATGGCAATAAAGCGCGATAAAATCGATGATTTAAAAAAAAATTAAAAAGTATATTTTTTAGCACTTGTAACAGAAGGGCTTTAAAAACTGAGAAATATGGTACCAAATTCACATTTTTATCATAATCCGTTAAAGAGTTATAAAGCTTTAAAATCTATATTTAATGAGCTATCTGCTTAGGTTGATTAATTTCAAATAAAAAAGGTTGAGCTATCTGCTGTAACTCAGCGAATAATACGAATTTTTACAAACAAAGCACGTATAAAATTTAATAGTAATTATTAATTAATATTGTAAAAGATCGGCCGACAAAAAGTTTAAAAATACGCGAATGCGACGGTTTTTTTGCTCTCCTGAAAAGTAATGTTTTTTTAGATAGCTCAAATTGAATATAGTTTAACGATATATAAAAGAGTAATGTGACTGACTGACTGACATACTCATTCATCATCGCCCAGCCCAAACCGCTGAAGCTAGAGACTTGAAATTTGGACTGTAGGTCTACCTCCCGGAATATAGATCCACTAAGGCTGGATTTTTGCCAGTGTTGATTCTAAGGGGACAAAAAGGGTAAAAAACTGTACTTTTGGTACTTTTTATATCTCCTGAAATAATGGTCACAGAGACTTGAAATTTTTACTGTAGGTTAACCTCCCGGAATATAGATCCAGCAAGGCCGGATTTTTGCCAGTGTTGATTCTAAGGGGACAAAAAGGGTAAAAAACTGTACTTTTGGTACTTTTTATATCTCCTGAAATAATGGTCACAGAGACTTGAAATTTGGACCGTATGTTCAACTCCTGGAATATAAATCCTGTAAGGCCGGATTTTTGCCAATGTTGATTCTAAGGGGGTAAAAGGGGTAAAAAAATGTACCTTTTATATTTCCTTAAAAAATGGTCCTAGACACTTGAAACTTTTAATGTAGGTTCAGCTCCCGGAATATAAATCTACTAAGGCTGGATTTTGCCAATGTTGATTCTTAGGGGTAAAAAGGGTAAAAAACTGTACTTTTGGTACCTTTTATATTTTCTTAAATAATGGTCCTAAAAACTTAAAATTTGCAATATAGGTTTTTGCCAATGTTGACTCTACGGGGGTAAAATGGAAAAAGTGTACTTTTGGTACTTTTTTTAATTTACTGAAATAATGGTACCTTTTATAAAAAGTATCTTTTATAAAAAGTACCTTTTATAAAAAGTACCTTTTATACAAAGTACCTTTTATAAAAAGTACCTTTTATAAAAAGTACCTTTTATAAAAAGTACCTTTTATAAAAAGTACCTTTTATAAAAAGTACCTTTTATAAAAAGTACCTTTTATAAAAAGTACCTTTTATAAAAAGTACCTTTTATAAAAAGTACCTTTTATAAAAAGTACCTTTTATAAAAAGTACCTTTTATAAAAAGTACCTTTTATAAAAAGTACCTTTTATAAAAAGTACCTTTTATAAAAAGTACCTTTTATAAAAAGTACCTTTTATAAAAAGTACCTTTTATAAAAAGTACCTTTTATAAAAAGTATATTTATAAAAAGTACCTTTTATAAAAAGTACCTTTTATAAAAAGTACCTTTTATAAAAAGTACCTTTTATAAAAGGTACTTTTTATAAAAGGTACTTTTTATAAAATGTACTTTTTATAAAAGGTACTTTTTATAAAAGGTACTTTTTATAAAAGGTACTTTTTATACAAGGTACTTTTTATAAAAGGTACTTTTTATAAAAGGTACTTTTTATAAAAGGTACTTTTTATAAAAGGTACTTTTTATAAAAGGTACTTTTTATAAAAGGTACTTTTTATGAAAGGTACTTTTTATAAAAGGTACTTTTTATAAGTACCTTTTACAAAAAGTACCTTTTATAAAAAGTACCTTTTATAAAAAGTACCTTTTATAAAAAGTACCTTTTATAAAAAGTACCTTTTATAAAAAGTACCTTTTATAAAAAGTACCTTTTATAAAAAGTACCTTTTATAAAAAGTACCTTTTATAAAAAGTACCTTTTATAAAAAGTACCTTTTATAAAAAGTACCTTTTATAAAAAGTACCTTTTATAAAAAGTACCTTTTATAAAAAGTACCTTTTATAAAAAGTACCTTTTATAAAAAGTACCTTCCATAAAAAGTAGGTTTTGTTAAATATGCCGAAAGTACACTTTTGGTACTTTTTTATTTCCTGAAATAATAAACATAGAAACTTGAAATTGGAAAAGGTTCGCTTCTCGGAAAATAATGGGGTTAAAAGGAATAAAAAAGTGTACTTATTTATTTCCTGATATAATGACCCCAGAAACTTAAAATTTGGAATGTAAAATTCTTCGGTAAAAAAAGATATTGGGAAAAGTTTTTTTTGGAAATTCCGTTTCTTAACGGGGATAAAAAGTACTTTTAATAATTGCTGAAACAATGATCCTAGATAATTGAAATATGGATTGTAGGATCGTTGGGTGAAGAAAAAACATTCTAAAAGAGGTACTTTTTTTAAATTCCGTTTCTAATAGGGGTAATAAAGTGTACTTTTGGTACTTTTTCTGTACCTATAATAATGACCTTAGAAGATGGAGATGGAATTGAAAATGAAATGGAGTAGAACGGGGAACAATATGGAATAGAGCAGAGCATATGGAATGATATTTTTAACTCAAATTTTTGGTGTTTAGCTTTTTTTACTCCATATTTTTTATACCCTCCAACTACAGTATGGGGGTATACTCACTTTGTCATTCCGTGTGTAACGCATCGAAATATCGGTCGGGGACCCCATAAAGTATATATATTATTTTTCAGTGATCGATTCTAAGACATTTTAGCGATGTCCGTCCGTCCGTCCGTCTGTCCGTCCGTCTGTCCGTCCGTCTGTCCGTCCGTCCGTCCGTCTGTAGTTAACACGATACAGTCCAAAATAAAATAGTTAGACCCTTCAAATTTGACACAAATATGTCTTATGTTCCTAGGCAGGTTAAGTTTGGAAATTGGCCAAATCGGACCAGGGGGGAAAAAGTTCCCCCTTGAAGAACTAAACCAACCTCTAAAAAAATACACTTTTTTACATGTTTTTTTTTGTATTTTTGTTAATTAAATGAAACATTTGGTATATTTATCGCGATGGGAAGGTGCTCTCAACGTCCCCACTGACCCTATCAACCCCCCCCCCCCCCCCCAAAAAAAAAAAGGAAACGCCCCTGACAAATTTTTGTTTTTAATTATAGATAATAGATTCGGCACAGCCGAATTTAACACTCTCACTTGTTTTTATTCAAATTTCTTTTTCACTGATATATTTATTCACTCAAAATCCAAAATTCCGAAATAGGGGCTCGGAAATTGTCATCATATTTTTCCCCCGGAACGAACATGATAACGTACCAGCAAAGTTATTAAAATTTTATTGTTTATATTATTCATTGAAATATTTTTTTATGGAAGACTTAAACGTCGACAAGTAAATAAAACAAAGACTACGTAGGGGAATTTTTTGAAAATCGATAGAGTAATCCTGATCCTTCTATTATCCGGTATTCAATACAACCGGTAACGAAGTACCGGGATTGTAAGCTAGTAATTTATATTTTATTTATATATTTCCTTAAAACAAACAATTATATGGACTATTACGAACATTTAAAACAAAAAATTTAGCCAAATCGGTCCAGGCGTCCTCAAGTGTTGCAAATTTTAAGGATATTGAAAAAGAGGATCTTTGAAGTGGGGGAGGACAATAAGTATTTTCGTAAAATTCTTACATAGACTATAATGATAATTAAGGAAAAAAATTACCAAGTCAGGCCATTCGAGTGGGCAATTTTTCTTACCATAAAAAACCTTAGTAGTACGTCAAAAAATACTACTAATAGCCAAATCGCCCCTGCCATTTATCTATTTTAGATATATCGAAATAAAAGTGGGTGTGAAAAATTTCCGTTTAAACCTAAGTTGGACTACGACGCACATTTAAAAAAAAGTTTAGTCGAATCGATCCAGCCGTTGTCCGATTTTAGACACATCGAAAAAAGGAGGCGTAAAAGTGGGAGTAATTAATTTGTTTTCTGAAAAAAGCTAACAAGGGAAGTATCTCAACCCTTATGAACCGATTTGCCTGAAACTTAAAATATATATTAAAGAGACGATTTTAAGTTTGGGGTGTCTCGGCTTATCGGCCATATCGGTGTTTAAAAATTTCGTTGTCCCCTTATGAAACAATGAAGACCTTCGGGAAAATTTCGATAACTTCCGAACTAACAGGAATATCATCTAGGGCAAAAATACGGGTCTACTTAAATTTAATAAAGATTATTTCTTATCCATATGGATATCGTAGGTCTATGTCTTCACATAAGTACCACCCAAAATTTACACATTTTCCTGAAAAAAATATTTAAAGAAGCCGAATTTTTACAAGGCTATGCCACCATTGGATAGGCATTAAAAAAAACCTTTCTTCTCATATGAAAACATCATATAGTTTCTTAAAAAGAAATGGCTGAAAAATCCAAAAAACGATTTTTTCGCCATTTTTTGACCCATGTTTTGAACCCCTAAATCCCCGATATGGCCGATAAGCCGAGACACCCCAACCTTAGAATTGTCTCTTTTATCTATATTTTACGTTTCATGCAAATCGGTTCATAAGGGTTGAGATACTTCCCTTGTAAGTCGAACATGTAAAAAAAATGAGACGAACATTTAAATAAATGGTATCCAAATCGGTCAGTTCTTAAGTGATGCGATTACCAACGAACAACATTTGATTTTTATTTATATTTTATTATTTTGTATATAATTTTTCTATAGAAAAAATTTTATATATATCGAAAATAAGAGTGGATGACAACTTTTCTTACCGTAAAAACCTTATTTGAATTTAACCAACTAGGAAAATTGTTCTTTCTTAAAAACCTTAGTTGGACTATGACAAACATTAAAAACAAAATAAGACAAATTCATCCAGTTCAATGATTTAAAATTTATATATCGGGAAAAGTTAGCGAAAAAGTAGGCTTTGCAATTTTTTTTCCTTAAAAATCTTTTTCGGACTATAACCAAATCTTTCTAGCCATGATAGTTCTTTCGATACATTGAAAAAAGTGGGCGTGGGAAATTTTACTATCAGTAAAAATCTTAGTTGAATTATGACGAACATTTTCAGCTTAAATTAGCTAAAGTGGACGTGGTCAATTTATTTTTTCGTAAAAGTCACGGTTGGAATATGATGAAAATTCAATTAAAAAAAAATAGTCAAATCGATCCAGCCATTCTCATATTTTAGATAAATTTAAAAAGTGGGCGTGGTCGATTTTTCTTTCAGTAAAAACTTAAATTGGATTGCTACGAACCTTTAAATAAAAAATTACCCAAATCGGTGCAGCCGTTTTTCGATTTTAGATAAATTGAGAAAAATGGGCGTAAAAGTGGGGTGGTCTATTTTTCTTTACGTAAAAACCTAAGTTGGACTATGACGAACATTTCAAAAAAAATATTGCCCAAATCGGTCCAGCCGTTCTCAACTGGAGCGGTTACCAACGAACGACAACTGATTTTTATGTATATAGATAAAAAATTTTTTATTCGACTAATAAAATAATATATTTTGATTAGGTTGATTCTAGCTCGAGGTCATTGTTCCCTTGAGGTCATTATTTCATAAAAAAGGAAATAATCTATTCTAAAATGATTTTGAGTGGATTCGTGCAACAAGAGACAATTTCTTGCAACGTAACTCATATTGATACAAATAATATGTTTTTCGAAATGAAAAATCTGGTGTGGAATGCCTCACCTAAAGGACAGACTAAATGTAAATATGCACTAGTAACTTAGTATGAGTAAAAACACTGTAAACACATTTTTCCCTTTTTGTATTATGTTCGATATATCCGGAAAAAATCGTTTAAATATTTTGTTTACTTTTTGCTTTCGTTTCGCAATTTTAAACTTAGATATTGCATACGAAGGAGGTACTTTTTTAACCAGCGAATTTTACATCCTCACTTATTTTAAATAATTTTTCACGAAAGTGTGTTTTTCCCATTTTCGGAATTAATTGAATTTTTCAATTGTGCAAAAAATAAAATAATTTTTTGCGAAAAAGTTAACTGATTGTGGGTTAATACTTTTTGTGAGTTTATACTTGAAAGTAAAAACTAAAGGAAACTTTGAAGATTTTTTGTATTTTCGTGTGACCTTTATCAGATATCAATATCTTTATCAATATCTGGTATATTATCGTATGCCCTTTATCAGATATTGTTAGACTGTACCTTGAAACTGTTTTTAAACAATTTTAGTTTTGAAACAATCACATACTTTATAAAAAAAGTACTCTCAAAACGCTTTTCAAAAATCCTCTCAAATCGTTCGAAAATAACGTTGTGAGAATTATTATTATTTTTTTTTTTGTTACATTCCCGTGTAAAAAAGTAATTATATCAAAACATATCTCCTTCGATAAAAACATATATGGATCATATATAAATGGATGCAATCACATCTACTCCATATATATATTCATATCTGCTTCAGATATGTTTTGATCCGTAAATTGAGTCTATCTGACAATTTTACATATGGGCAAGGCCACCGTCTCACAGTGTGACATTTGGCCAATCTAGGTGGACAAAAATCTAATTTAAAAGATCCTGGCTTGAAATTTGGTTTGATAATAATGTAGGATATAACTAATATTGACAACAAAATTTGGAACAATCGAACAATAGCCACGCCCATTTTTGGGAAATTAACTACTATTTAAAAAAATGCTTAATTTCAAGAATTTTTTATGAAATTTTGTAAAAAAAAAAATATTATTTGTGTACCGTTTTGTAAAAAAAATTGTACACAATAACCTCGAAGATAATTATTGATGAGCGTTGTACGCCCACTTTTTTATAACAGATATTTAAGCTGTGTTGGACAACCTTGGGCTAGATTTATTTTTTTGACTTATGTACATTGTAAAATTAACTCTATACTGTAACAAAAAGGGGCGTGGTCCACCCACTATTTGCAGTTTTATAAATTTATTACACACAAAAAGATTTTACAAACTGTATTTACATTTATTATTTAAATAAAAAAACAAGTAAAATAATAAGAATTAAAAAAAAAATGAATTAATATTTTTTAAACAATTCATAAACACACAAAAAAAAATTAAAGTTATTTGGTTTTCATTATTTTAATTCCATTGCAAATTCTACGAATTTAACAATTATCCAATTTTCCCATATTTTATTCAAAAACTAAACATCGTTAAAAAAATGTAATGTCGTTAAACAAGGGTTTGGTGTAATAACACATTACATTTTATATTATAATGTATTCTTACATAATCATTCAATTTTATGTGCAATATAAGTGTATTTTTCCTATAGTTTAAAACTAAAAGTCTCTGGAATTAAAAAAAAAATTCAAGCAAAAAGTTCATTTTAGACGTTCACTAAACTTTAAAATTCTCTTTAAATCGCAAAAAATCGCCAGCAAACATGGTTTAATCTCTTACTAGAGACATTCCAACACCTGCCACATGTATAGGTTGTGTGAGGGAGCGTGAAGAAACTATAGTTTTATTCCAACGAAGTTTCCGTTTTTTGTTTCTTTTTTTTTTAAATGTTTAATTTTTGTTTTTAATAAAGTACAACAATAGGTTTTTGATTAAATTGAAAAATGAGCACGGATTTAAAAACTAGATTAAAAATGCTGTATTTAAAAAAAATGGACTTTTAACCTTAAACAACAAAAAAGTTATAAGTGTTTGAAGTTGGGATGGTGTTGAAAAATATATTTTATTTCTCAAAAGTCTATTACAAGATGTGACTTTAAACTCGTGTATCAAATGGAACAGTACTTTTTTCGTCATATTATGATTATTTCCATAGTATATGGATTATTTGCTGTCGCATTCATTTAAATTATACCAATCTGCCAACTTTTATTTTTCGATTTTTGTCCACCTAGATTGGCCAAATGTCGCACTGTGCGTCAGTAACGTCACGCTCGCTTACATATTTTGGTCAATATCTTTATAAAATACAATTATTTCTCCCAACTTGAGAGCGGCATATGAAAGTTCTCGTCATAACTGTTGTTTCATCCGCAGACAATTTTGCTGTATCTCGTTTTGATGTGAAGTTATGACCATTTTAATCTGTCAGTAACGTCACCGGATTTTGGTAGTGTGTTTAGAGGTAACTGAACGTTTATGTAAAAATGAGCGAATTGGAAGAGTTCATGTTTATTATTGCCCAATATTTAAAAAAAAGGAAGGATGAAAGATGATTTTTATCCAAAAGGTGGGCTTAATATTTTATGTTTTAATCAAGTAAATGACATAAAAGCAGTGTCAGTAACGTTACGCAAAATGTCAGTAACGTCACACGTACGAATTTTGTTACGATTTTCGGGTCTTTTTTTTCTTGGGTTAATAGAGGGACCCTACGCGGAGAAAAAAACATAGTAGAGGAGTTTTAAGATGCAATTAAATACCAAATTGTGAGGATGTTTATTCTGGCTCGAGGTCATTATTTTCTTTACTAATTAAAACCATGATATTCTCATAGTATAATTTTCAAGAAAATTATTTTTTGTTTTAATTTTATTTATGTTGGTCATTTTTGCAAGACTTAATCGACACGTGTTTCGGAATTTGTCAAGATTCCATTGTCAAGATTATTTAGCAAAAATAGAAACGATATACTACAAAGTAGCAAACGAGTCTAATGACAAATCGTTTTTGCACAAACTAAAACATTAATACATTTCGACTCTATCCACAATGTGAATTAGAAAGACGAAGAAATTGTACTATGCTAGTAAGTAACAATTGTCAATAACCAACAAAAATATTTAAAACATTTTACATACGATAGTCCATTGGACTACAACAATATGTTTTTTG
Source organism: Pegoplata infirma (assembly GCA_963921195.1). NCBI lineage: Eukaryota > Metazoa > Arthropoda > Insecta > Diptera > Anthomyiidae > Pegoplata > Pegoplata infirma. Next base: position 90,356,806 of record OY992537.1, read on the forward strand.
TTGCTGTGAATGAAATTATACCATTATTAGGGCTATTCATCACTATGGCGTGCCAACCATTATGTTCAAATTCTGATTAATTTTTATTAATAAATAAAAATTGTTTTATTCGACCTTTAAAATATTATATTTTGTGAGGATGTTTATTCTGGCTCGAGGTCATTATTTTCTTTACTAATTAAAACCATGATATTCTCATAGTATAATTTTCAAGAAAATTATTTTTTGTTTTAAATTTATTTATGTTGGTCATTTTTGCAAGACTTAATCGACACGTGTTTCGGAATTTGTCAAGATTATTTAGCAAAAATAGAAACGATATACTACAAAGTAGCAAACGAGTCTAATGACAAATCGTTTTTGCACAAACTAAAACATTAATACATATTCGACTCTATCCACAATGTGAATTAGAAAGACGAAGAAATTGTACTATGCTAGTAAGTAACAATTGTCAATAACCAACAAAAATATTTAAAACATTTTACATACGATAGTCCAAATTATTAAGCAAAAAATTAAAAAAAAAACAAAAATAAAAAAAATCCGTCAGTAACGTCACACAATCTTATTTTTCAAAAATACCTTGCTATATGCAAATAATGCTTCATTTAAGCATCGAGGGACCCTACACGGCGAAAAAATCATAGTAGAAGAGTTTCAGGTTTGGTGGTTAGTTATCTAACCACCTTTTGTTGCTTGTTTAAAACTTGTTTTCGTGCCACCTATTGACATATTATTATGTTTTATATATGTAAAAAGAGCATTATATACAAAAAATAACGTAATAATATAAAAAAAATAATATACAAAAAATAACGTAAGCGCAAATTTATTTTTTTCTTTTTTTTTTATGATAAATAAACCTTAATCAAACTAAAAATGCAGTTGTTTTATTAATAAAATAAAATATGTAAAACTGTGGCTGAAAGAGTTAAATACCAAATTATTAAGCAAAAACGTAAAAAAAAAAACAAAAATAAAAAAATCCGTCAGTAACGTCACACAATCTTATTTTGCAAAAATACCATGCTATATGCAAATAGTGCTTCATTTAAGCATTGATTGTGAAAGTACTTCAAAAATAGTAAAAAAAAATCAGCTCATTCAACCTCTTTTCTAATTAGTTAATGCATAAAAAAATATTTTATACAAATTTGTCAGTAACGTCACCATTTATTTGCGGCTGATTACTTTAAACCCTAATTGGTCCAAAAGCCAAGATTTGTACACAAATTTGCTTGCTCATCAATAGTTTGATTTATATTCTATCCAAAAAAAAGTAATCATCTGTCTAATGCACAAAAAAATAACAACAAAATTTACCTTTTTCGACGACATTGATATATTTTCCAACTACGCCTTGCACGTGCCACTTATGAAAAGAATGTAAAATGTCAAAGCAGACACAAATTTTTGGACTGGCATACAGTGATGCCATGATCTATACATATTTGACATTTAAAATGTAAAAAATATTTTGGGCTTTGTGACAGAAAAAAAAAATCTATGTGGTTTCATTTTTCGTGGCCTTGCCCATATATGAAAATGTCTGATCATATATGCCAGATAGACTCAATTTACGGATCAAAAATTATCTAAAGAAGATATGAATATATATAGAGTAGATCTGTTTACTTCCATTTATATATGATCCATATATGTTTTTATAAAAGAAGATATGTTTTGATATAATTATTTTTTTTACAAGGGTTGCTTTCGGAATCGTCATTTCATGCTTGGATAATTTAGATTTTATGAAACGCAAGTGAATTTAAATGTTACCCTATTTTTATAATATTGTATATTTCTTTTTTGTCTGTTGCTTATTAAACGTTCTAAAAGTTGCTTATATTCTCCATCAAAGGAAAGGTATATTAATATTATCAGAACATTTGCAACAATTTAAAAAATATTTTATTTTGTAAAATTAAACAGCCTAACCAAAGGAAAATAAATTTAAAATCGTCTTTTAATATTTCCCAACAAATTGTTTTTAGAATCGACTTCAAAAATATTTATGGAAAATTTTAAATTTTAAGTAAAACATTTTCTAAAACTACTTTTTATTTTTCTGTGGTTTGGGTCAACAAATAATAAGACAAACATTTATCTGATGAACAAGGCAATATTTTGGAAAATTCAGAATAAAATTAAAAAATAATGTTTAAACTCAAAAAATATTAAAGAAATCAGTGTAACAATCGAAAAGCACTGATGATGGAAAGCTTTCGAAAGCTGTCAAAAAATGAGAATACAAAAAAAAAATAATCCATACACCCAAAAAAAAAACATGGGTAATCAATACTAAAAATTCAACTAATTTTAGTCCAAAAGGACCTAGTGCAGAAATTGGTAACCAATACTAAAATTTTTTACTAATATTATTCAAAACCAGTAAAAATTACTAATTTTAGTACTTTGAAGATACTAAAATAAGTAACTTATTAGTAGATTTGGGTACAATATCACTTACTAAAACTTTAACTGTAGAATTATTTTGAGTGTATGAAAGGCTGAGTATTGTTATATTTTTTTTTTTAATATTTTCCAAAAAAATTATGCAGAGTGTCTTCAATTCGTCATAAAGCTGATAAAGTGAACCCTCCCCTTTTAAACGTTAAATTGCTAAAATGTTTTTTTTTTCATATTTCCTTCATTTTTCCCTCCATTTATTTGCCAAAACGTAATTGCGTTCATATTTGCGCAACATTAGTTTTTAATTAAAAAAAAATTTAATCGTATTTTAACTTTAGTTTACTTTAGTTAAAACCAAACACTATGAAATTGTTGTATCATCGTGACTTCATCACAAAAAAACAAATTCTGTTTAAAGTCATTTAATGAGTTTTTTTTTTTTTTTGAGGAAAGGAAAAAATATACTTTGGGGTTACTAGGTTGAAGTATAGTTTTTTGCTAAGCAATTTTAATGCAAAGTTGGTGTTTTTAATTATAAAAAATTATCTTAAAATTTGTAAATCATGCATAAATAGTAGTTTTTTTTTTTGAAAAACTTTGTTTCATTATTGCTTTAGTTAGACAGCTGTTGAAATGTTATTTAAATAATATATTCACAGAATAGAATTTTTTTTAAATAAAAAAAATAAAAGACTTCTCAATTTAGTAATATTTTTCCTAATATCGGTTAAATCAACTAGGTGTATCTTGGAACGAATTAATGTCTATTTCTCAAAACCGAGTCAGAAGAATTCTGAAATTGTTGTCGCCCTATATCCAGTGGGAGTTAGAGGAACATGTATATGGGGCATTCCATGTCAAATCGGGCACTTAAATTTTTTTTTTTTTTTTTATTTTCCCAATTTGCTTACAGTTTTTAGTATACTTCGAAAACTCCTTCGTGGTAAATTTTCAGATTTTTTTTTGATGACCCGTTAAAAAAATATCGAATTTTTAAAATTTGGCAGTTAGTTCCTTTAATTACTCAAACTTCTTTTACTCATAACATCTTCAATAATGGTCCGAATTGCAAATTTTTTTTCTTCCAGAATTTTTATTTTTTTACGTACTTTTAAAAAAAAAATTCCAAAAATTCTTAATAGCGCTCTAGTATGCGATTTTTAATTTTTAGAATTTAAACTTCATTTTTGAAAATGTTTGTACTCGTCGATTTTTTTTAAATGTTTTGTTGTAAAACTTCTATTGATTCTACAAATTTTTTGCCCAATAGGATCATGGGATAACAATTATTACTATTTTTTAAAATTTTTTGAAAAAATTTTATTGTAATCTTTCAATCTTAAAATCATTTCTACTGCTCCAATGGTGCGTCATAGAGGGGTCATGTATAGGCCGACCTCCATTAGTTTTTACACTCAAAAAAATAAAACTGTAAAGTTAACTAATTTTTTTTTGTTAACTCGAGTTTACTGGCTTTTTAGCAAATTTTTAGTTAAAATCAGCGTTTTAACTACTTTTTTTAGTTAAGTTCAATTTACGAAAATACTAATTTTGAACAAATTTTGAATTAATTTTTTTTGTTGACTTCAAAACTGAGTTTACGAATTTTTACTAATTAATTTGCTGATTTTTCGTAACAAATTTGTTAAGTGGAATTTTTTGTGAAGCCTCCTATGCAAATCTCATAAGTTCTACTTAAGCTGATGAAAAAATAGAAAAAAAAAACTTTTAATTTTTTACAAAATATTTTCTAAATTTTAGTTTACGAAAAGTAACAAAAAGTTTAGCTGAATTCAACTAATTTTTTTGTTAATATATGTACATAAAAACGTTACGAAATTTCAGCTAAATTTTTAGTTAAAGTTACGGTTTTTTTTGCTACATTCATTTTACGAAAAGTTAACTAAATATTTTTAGTTAAATTAACTAAAAATTTAGTTGGCCCAAAATCAGGTGCTTTTTTAGTTAAATTTAACTAAATTTTTTGTTAACTTTACAGTTTTTTTTTTTGAGTGTACGTCAAAATATTTCTTTGAAACAAACTAATACCCTATATCCAATTTATAAGGGGGCTCCCACACAAAACGACAATTTTTAAAATTTTCTCCAACCGCTCTAACTGCCTTAATAGTGCCCTTAGACCAACAAAATGTATGACCGACCCACAATATTTTTTTAGTCTAAACATTTTCTATGAATACATCTACCCTCTATCTTTAACTGTTAAGGCGGTCCCCATACAATTTTTTTTTTTTTTGTAAATTTGTTTTATTTAATCAGCTTATACCGGTCCAATGGTACATCCGAGAGGGGTCATTAGTGAGACCTACCCCCATTTATTTTTACCCTACATCATTTTTCTAAAACATACACTCAAAAAAATAAAACTGTAAAGTTAACAAACTTTTTTTTGTTAACTCGAGTTTACTGGCTTTTTAGCAAATTTTTAGTTAAAATCAGCGTTTTAACTACTTTTTTTAGTTAAGTTCGATTTACGAAAATACTAGTTTTGTACAAATTTGGAATTAATTTTTTTTGTTGACTTTAAAACTGAGTTTACGAATTTTTACTAATTAATTTGCTGATTTTTTGTAACATTTTTGTCAAGTCGAAAATTTTAAACATTTCTGGTGTAGCCTCCTATGCAAATCTCATTAGTCCTACTTAAGCTGAACTTAACGCTGTGAAAAATATATTTTTTTTTTTATTTAAAAAAAAAAGGTTAGCTGAATTTACCAAATAAAAAATGTTACGAAATTTTCAGCTGAATTTTTAGTTAAAATTACTGTTTTTTTGCTACATTCATTCTACAAAAAGTTAACTAAATATTTTTTGTTAAATTAACTAGAAATTTAGTAGGTTCAAAATCAGGTGTTTTTTCAGTTAAATTTAACTAAATTTTTTGCCAACTTTACAGTTTTTTTTTTTTGAGTGTACCTACGACCTATCTCCACTCCCAAAGTAGGCTCCCAAACAAATAACAGTTTGAGGAAATTTTATAAAAATGTAATTTTGAATGGAAGCCTGCTTAGGGAGTGGAGATAGGGAGTAGGTACGTTTTACAAAAATGTTGTAGGGTAAAAATAAGTGGGGGTCGGTCTCACTAATGACCCCTCTCGGATGCACCATTGAACCGGTAGAAGCTGTTTTAATAAAACAAATTTACAAAAAATAAAAAAAATTGTATGGTGACCGCCTTAACGGTTAAAGATAGAGGGTAGGTGTGTTCTGAGAAAATGTTTGGACTAAAAAAGCATTGTGGGTAGGTTATACATTTGATTGCTCTAAGGGCTCTCTTAGGGCAGTTAGAGCGGTTGGAGCAAATTTAAAAAAATGTCGTTTTGTGAGGGAGACCCCTTAGAAATTGGAGATAGGGTATTAGTTTGTTCCAAAGAAATTTTAAGACGTAGAAATTAATGGGGTTCGGTCTTATAAATGATCCCTCTATGACGCACCATTGGAGCAGCAGAAATGATTTTAAGATTGGAAAATTACAATAAAATTTTTTAAAAAAATTTTAAAAAATAGTAATAATCGTTATCCAACGATCCTCCTGGGCAAAAAATTTGTAGAATCAATAGGAGTTTCACACAAAAAAATTTCAAAAAAATCGAAGAGTACAAACATTTTCAAAAATGAGATTTAAATTTTAAAACTTAAAAATCGCATACTAGAGCGCTTTTAAGAATTTTTCGGGATTTTTTTTTAAAAGTACTTAAAAAAAAAATGAAATTTGGACCATTATTGAAGAAGTTTTGAGTTAAAGAAGTTTGAGTAAAGGAACAAACTACCAATTTTTAAAAATTCGATATCTTTTGAACGGGTCGTCAAAAAAAATCTGAAAATGTACCACGCAGGAGTTTTCGAAGGGTCCTAAAAACTGTAAACAAATTGGGAAAATCTAAAAAAAAAAAAAAAAATTTGAAGTGTCAGATTTGACATGGAATGCCTCGTATATAATATCGGTTTAGCAAATGCTTTATGGATCCAATAAAACATATCCATTTTAAGTTTTTTTTTTAATTTTCAAAGAATCGCGACTTTTCGCGAATTAAGTTTTCCTTTAAAATTAAAAACTGATGGATTCAAATGAATGACCGTTTTTAAATTAACGAAGTTACAAAATATATATTTTTTTAATGAAATTTTTAAGCAAATGCAATTTTTGGATGCACTTTTTTCAAATTTTCTCCGTCCTTATTTGTTTTTGAAACCAGCGTAAATCGTTAGTGTCCTCATAATGAATAAGCATTACACGTACTTATGTGAACTCCTTTTTTCATTCAGGATATTTGCCCAAAAAATTCCCATAGAGTTTTTGCTTTCAAAAATTTAATAGTTTTCCAATTATTTCTCATCATCAGAATATTTAAGAAAATTTTGCTAAGACTTTTGTGGTCAAAAATCAAATATTTATATTCTCAATTATATCAGCCCAGCAAGAACTGCGGTAAAAATACCTGAAAAAATAAAATTTTTTAGATAAAATAATGAAATATTCATATGGTATTCCATGCAAAACGATTTGAAATATCGGTCGAGAACCCCACTAAGTTAATATATTATTGATTCTTGGCGGTTTTTAAGACGTTCTAGAGATATTTATTCTTCCGTCTGTCTGTGAAGATACAGTCAAACATAAAAAGCTTTAAATTTGGTAAATAAAAAAATCGAATCTAGGAAAATCTAGCGCTGTTTGTTGGTGGAAAGCCATTTAAAGAAGATTTCCCTTGAAGAACTAAACCAATCTCGGAAAAACGCAAACTTCGACCCAGAGGACTTTAAAATCCAAAAAAGAGGCGGATCCTTTGTGGTCGTAGATAAAAAAAAAAAAAATAAAATAATAAAAGATTTAACGAATTTGACACTCTCATTTGTTAAAAAAAAAAATTATGTCAGAAGAACATAAAAAACATAATGCAAAAATATTTTTTTTGCAACAAAACTAATCAATTTTGAAAAGGTCTGAAAATAAGCTTTATTTATCTTGTGGAAAGAGCTATAGTCAACATAACCTAAAAATACAAAATTCTTGAATTCGGCTTTTGATTGTTTGAAAAAAAAAAAACATTTTTCGTGACGATATATAAATTTTGGTGCAATTTCCTCGTAAGAGTTTATTTGTTCTTGTAATATCATTTGCATTTTTAAATAAAAAAAAAAAAAAACTTTTTAAATATACACGTACTGGAATTATTAATTTGAAAAGGCTTTTGAAAACTTTATACATTTATAAAAGTTTTAAAGTATTCATTTTAAAAATATCCATTATAGAGTTTTCTATGCATCAATGCAATTCAAGTATACTTTTGCCTACTTACACAAGTGCGTATGATAGATATACACTTACACAATAATTTACTTAACACTTATACGAAAGTGTATATATATGCTCTTTAAACACACATACACATAAAGTGCATCATTGCAACAGGGAGTCCCTTAAAAATAGTTTAATTTTTTTGAGGTCTTCCTATTCCGCGAAAAAATTAAAAGAAAATTTTTATTATATCAATTTTATTTGAAAAGGTCTGTAAGATTCGAGATTTGGCCCCAATTCGAGAGCTATTTAGATCTGATCATTAATTGTATCAAATGAGATCCCAAAATTGGAGACAATTCTCTGATCAAATATATACAATTAAATGCAATAATTTAATTAAACTCAAACAGATTAGATCAGATCTAACCGATTTGTTTAACGGGATATTATTCTAAATATTTCATGAATTTACAAGCCCAATGGTTATTTTACGGTTCTGCTAATAACCTACAAAGTAATGCAAGGACCGGGGGAACGAAAAAAATATGCGCCAAGTGTCAGCAGTCTCAGAGTAATCTTTCGAAAGTAAGCGTGCTTTAGACGACTTAATATCGAGGATCACGAATTAACTTAATGGTATCTTAAACCGATATTTCGATATGTTCAGAACGGAATAATAAACTTTTATTTAAAAATCGCCTTTTAAAGTACTGTTCTAAACAAAATTTGTTTTACAAAAGTATTAAATAGTATATCACCTTTTCCATCAAACAGCACGAGAAAAAGGGTACTTTTTGACCTGGTGTCTTCAATTTTTTTTCATATTGTGTACAAAGATACCCTATGGACCCATTTAGACATTCCTATTAACAGTTTAATTAAATTCCAAAAACTCGCGATTTAATTCGCGATTTTAATTTTTTTTAAATCACAAAAAATTGAAAAAGTGGTGAAGTTTGAAGAGCTATAATTTCTTTATTAAATATCGGATTTCTATAATCAAAATTGAAATGGAAAGCTAGAGTCCTCTACTTTCAACGAAAAAGTTCAAAAAAAATTGTGTCAATAAAAAAATGCATTTTAAATGCATTTCAAATTTGAATTTGGATTTAAAATGGATTTTTATGTTGACACATTTTTTTGTGAACATTTACGTTTAAAGTAGAGAATTTTAGCTTACTATTTCAATTTTGATTATAGACATCCGATATTTACTTAAGGAGTTATGGCTCTTCAAAAATTCATTGAAAAACAATTTAGAAAACATTTACTTACAAAATTTTGAAAAACCCAAAAAATCTATCTTTTCTTAATTTTTGTATGGAATAAAATTAGCAAAATTTTTAAAAAAATATATTAAAAATAGAAAACCTTTGTGTCCCATGAAAATGACTTTGTATGTAAAAATGTTGTCATTAATAATAAGTTAACTAAAAAAATCAAAAGGGGCAAAAGTTGACGAAAACGCACCCCAAAAATGCATTTGCATTTAGAATGCATTTTTTTAATGACAAAATTTTTTTTGAACTTTAATGTTTAAAGAAGAGGACTTTAGCTTTTGATTTTAATTTCGATTATAAAAGTCCGATATTTACTTCAGAAATTAAAGATCTTCAAAAAACACAACTTTTTTAATTTTTTTGTGATTTTAAAAAAATTAAAGTCGCGAATAAAATCGCGAGTTTTTGGAATTAAATTAAACTGTGAATTGAAATGTCTTAATGGCTCCATAGAACATCTGCATTCATAATATAAAAAAAATCTGAAGACCTACTTCCAGATTTGTGGTTTTGTATAGTAATTTTGATCGATATTAATTAATATTGTAAAAGGTCGACCGATAAAATGTTTAAACATGAGGCATTCCACACCAAATGTATTTCTACAAAATAGCATGTGTCCCGTGAATTTCTGAATAGGTTGTATGAATAGCTCTATATAGAACTAAGAAAATTGCGTTTTTGGTTTTTCAATTTTTCAAAAACTGGGCTTAGGAGAAGTTGTCAAATATTGGAAAAATGGTCAAATTTGTGTCGAGTTGCCTTGATTAAATATTTATCAAATTAAAATGGAATGCACCACGATATCAAAAATTTACATTCTTGTAAAGTTTTGTGAATAATTTTTTTTTTTTAATTTTCAGAACCCGTTCTGAAATTTTCCATTTTTTAAAGAAGTCAATTTATCAAAAATCCGGGCATTTTTTTTTTTTTTTAATTTATTAAAAGCATTTTGAGAACGATTATTCTAGCTCAAGATAATATTTTTTTACTAATCATTACGATGATATTGTCAAAGAAACAATTTAAAAAAAAAAAACTATTTATTAAGTTGTTTGTTTTAAATTGAGTGGTTTGGTCATCTTGCAAGACTTACTCGAAAAGTGTTTCGGAATTCGTCAAATTCCATTGTCAATAGTATTTAGCATATTCCCAGTTGGCAACGTCCTCGAGCCATCCTCAGTGACGGAGCGGTGACATGTCAGAGTCACTGCTGACATACACAAAACATCTCTATATACCGGGTTTAGGACAGTTTCATACAAATTTTCAAAATATCCTCACTCAAAGTCAGCAGTGGTCAGGGCTGACCTTCTGGGGACATGTCACCTAAGACTTCTTTGTGGAAATGTCTGACGTAGATTATTCGAAAATAAAAAAATTTTCGTATTTCCTTTAGTTTTTACTTTTATCCATTTTCCTTTATAAATTATCTTTCTCATATTTAGAAAAAACTTTTCGCCTTTTTTAGTCCCAACTGGATTTGAACCTGGAACCTCCAGTTTATTAGTCGCACACCTTACTACTTGTTCAAAACTTTATTTTGAAAATTGTTTGCCTAGTTATTACTTTTATTCTACTTGTTAGATTTTGAATTTATTTTAAATAAATTGATAATATTGCCATCTTTTTCTTGGAAATTGAAGAGTTGCCCAGATTTTAAATTTTAATTTAATATACTGCTATACAGTTAGTTACAATATTTTAATAATTTTAATTACAATACATTTAATAACAATACATTTTTAATAACTTCAACCTAAACGAGAACTGGTAACAATGACCGTCGTCTCGTTGTAGCGAAAAAACCAAGGGCTATGGTGGGAATCGAACCCACGACCCCCAGTCTCAAAGGCTAGCACGCTACCAACTAGCCTACTGCTATTCTGAAACATTTCCTTTTAGACGTCTTAGAGGAATTGTCCACACTATTAAAGCAAACATTCAGTGCTTACAATGTAAGGACATGTCATCAAGGATTACCTATGATTTGTCAGAACCTGAAGACATTTCCTCAAGGAATCACTGTGGAAATTTCCTCAGTGACACATTTTCCAACTGGGTTGGCTATCGTTAATGGCAAAACATAAAGTCTTATATTCGTAGAATTTTGGAAAGAAATTTTTTTTGAGTAATAAAATATGTTTCTATTAGGGTTTTAGTTGAAAAATGTCGAAGAAAAATTTAATTTCTAAAAATTATAGACATTTCTGGTATTCCCATACCGGTTTCCAAAACCCCAGTTAGTGTTATCATCAGTAGGATTTTAAATGTTGGTTTTTCTCGATAATGGAAATTGTTTTTTATATATGTGAATATTTATAGTTTCTACAGAATAATTTTTAACAGTTTCTAACACTACAATTCTATTTCTAGCAATCTCAACCTCACCTTATACTTTCTTTCAACTTTTTTGTCTCTTACATTATTTCGCAAGGGTTACCAATATGATCTGGAATTGCAGAAACAAATGAAGGAATTTGAATTTTCTGTTTCGGAGACGTGCCTAATGGCGACATTTTTTGTCAGTAATTTTATTATTGTTTTTTTTTTGTAAGTACAGATCGAAATCGGTCTTTAATTATATTTGTTACTAGCTATACCCGGTCCGCGTTGCTGGCCCTAAGAAAAAAAAAAAAAACTGCTTTATATTGCATCTTAATTTAATATAGTGTCGGACAAAATTAAAGCACGGGTCCGGGTCCAGCTATTCATCTTTGGTTCCACCCTCGGTTAGCATTATCTATAGGAAATCTGAAGAAAATCGGTTCAGCCGTTTTTGCGTGATTTTGAAACAGACAGACATAACGTTAAGTATAGCACAAAGGGGCGTCATTTAACACATTTTTATCGAATCATGATAGTCTAAAGTTCCATGCTGCATCCTCGATTAGTACTATCTGTGCTGTAAATTTCATTGACATCAGTTTTGCCGTTTTTGTGTAATTACGAAAGAGGAGGAAATAACTTTTTATTTATGAAAAACGGGAGTGACATTTTATACACTTTTGCTGAATCGCGCTCTACATATGACCTACTGTTCCCGCTCGGTTAGTAGTGACAGATTCGGCTTATCCGTTTTTACGTGATTTCAAAACAGGCAGATATAACGGTTAGTATAAAACAAAGGGGCGTGGCAATTTACGCCTCTTTGTTCAATCGTGGTCAGTATAGTACAAAGGGCGTTGCAATTTTGATCCCTTTTTCCAATAACGATCTTATATGGCCTACATATGCACTTGATTAGCACTGTATGTATTTAAAATGTCAAGAGAATCGGTTCAGCTGTTTTTGCGTGATTGCGAAACAGGCAGGCAACGTCCAGTATAGTACAAAGGGGCGTGGCATTTTACGCCCCTTTTTCCAATCGTAGTATAACATGGCCTATAGTTCCGCACCCGGTTAATACTATCAGTGCTGAAAATTTCTTTAAAATAAAATCAACAGTTTTTGCGTTATTGCGGAGCATGCAGAAATAAAATTCAATTCAATACAAAGGGGCATGGTATTTTACGCCCATTTGTCCGCTCACGCTCTAATTTGGCACACAGTTAGTACTTGGTTAGTTTTATCGTTGGCTTAAATTTCATCAAAATCGGTCCAGCCGTTTTTTATATATAGATGTCATTAGTGGTGCAATGTAAAAATTCGATTTTGCCCACCCCTCCGCCCACTGGCAATAACGCATGGCATTTTACGCCCATTTGTCCGATCACGCTCTAATTTGGCATATAGTTAGTACTTGGTTAGTACTATCTCTGGTTTAAATTTCATCAAAATCATTTCATGCGTTTTCGCGTCCATATGGAACATAGATATAGCTGTTTTTTGCATTATTGAAATAACTTTCAATTCAATGCCAATTTCATGGCATTTTACGCTACTTTGTCCGATAACGCTCAAATTTGGCACATAGTGAGTACTCAGTTAGTACTATCCTTGATATAAATTTCATCAAAATCGGTCCATCCGTTTTTTATATATAGATGTCATTAATGGTGGGATGCAAAAATTGGATTTTGCCACGCCCCTCCGCCCACAGACGGAAAATCAAAAATCCGACTTGACAGTGTTACTCGCTATTCTGAATATTCCCTGAAAATTTCATCAAGATCGGTCCAGCCGTTTTCGAGTCCATACGGAACATACATACATACATACACACATCCATTTTTATATATATAGATAAGGCAAAGAGAATACATAGAGGCGAAGGTGAAAGAAAAGATAATATCACTACAACAACATGTATGGGTTCCCCCCCCTGGTTGATTTTTTTTTTTAAATAACTGTTATAACAGTTATTTACTCCAATAAATATAAAATAAAAGTTATTTAAATATCTTTGAACGAAAAGTTTTTAATAACTGTTATTTTATACCTTTAAGTTATAGCCAATTTTAACACGGGACATCTCCTAAAGGCCTTTCATATATAAAATACTTAGTTTGGACAACATTCGTTTAATGATTTTTTTAAAGCAAAAAGACACATATAACTGTTATATTTGGTCTCTGGTTATAACCCGATTTGCCTAAAACTTTAAATATATATAAAAGAAACGATTTTAAGTTTATGGTGTCTCGGATTATCGGCCATATCAGTGTTTCAAATTTCGTTGCCCCGCTATAAAACAGTGTCGACCTTCGGAAAAAATTGCGATAACTCCCACACTAACAGGAATATCGTCTAGACCAAAAATAAGTGACGCCGTTAATAAATTAGGGATTATTTGGTATCGTAGGTCTAACTATGTATCGTAGGACTATGTTTTTATAAAAAAAATATTTAACAATGGTTAATTTTTACAAGCTTATTTCACCGTTGGATAGGTATTAAAAAAACCTTTCTCTCTATATGAAAACATCTAATAGTTTCTGAAGAAAAAAAGGCTGAAAAAAAAAAAAAATTCGCCATTTTTTTAATCGATTTTTTGAACGCCTAAATCCCCGATATAGCCGATGAGCGAAGACACCCCAACCTTAGAATTTCTCTTTTATATATGTTTTAAGTTTCAGGCAAATCGGTTTATAAGGATTTAAATACTTCCCTTGTAAGTGGAGGGTATGAGTGGAGGGGGGAACAAATCGTACCAAATCATTCCTAGTGGAATATTTGAAAATAAGTTTTTTTTTAACCTATGACTTCGGATAGGATATTCCGATCAATTCCAAAATTTTATACAACGATGAGTACAGAAATGTTTTTTCCATAAAAACATGCTATGTCGACTTAGCATGTTTTACAATGTACCCTTAGATATGGACTATGCATTTTTATGATTGCACCCACTTTTTACATATTTTTTTTCGCATTTTTTAAAAATAACGCACTCACTAATCTATACTAGCACATCAACATAAGTGCAATATGTGCTTATGAAAATGTTATATTGACAAAAGTACTACAGAAAAATGTAAGTTGATGTACAGAATACAAAAAAAAATATTTTTTAACAAAATAAACAATGAATAAACAAAGTTTAAATGTTGAAAATCAATTACGCAATAAGTGTTTATGAAAAGTTCTACATAAATTTTTTAATAAAGAAAAACTTTCATTCCCAGCAAAAATTACCACTACCGAGTAATTAACTTCGGGGTTTAGGAAATGGATGAGTAACTAGTTAACTCTAAATTAATTAATTTTACATGATCATGCCATTTGAGGTAACCACCGTTTAACCTTTAAGGGTGTAAAGTAATGTTGATAGTAACTAATTGCGTCCATAGTCATTGCCAGTTAATGTAAATGGGAAGTATTAAATAACAAATTTGTGCTGTTTTTTTTTTTATTTTTTGAAAGGTTGACTTTTTCTTGGCCAAAATGCAATGCAATCATTCACACCCAAATCCAGATATTAAGGGTAATGTAGGTCCTTCATAACACCAATATCCAATATTAAACATAAACCGGATTATATACGTCTGAAAGTAGAGATCAAATGGAGTAAAACTGCATATACAGTTTTTTATTTCGTGATCCTGTTTTCTTTTAAAAAGACTTCAAAGTTTTAAAGGATACATTTTGTAAAATATTTGTACTTTTTCTAGGATGACACTGGTAATGGCAAATGAACGAGGAGTATCTCCACTTATTTTGCCATATCAGAATAAAAGGAAGTGAATAAAGTAATTTTAAATCTTTATCAAAATATTTTGTTGAAAATTTTGAAGGATATTTAAAGACAAATTTTTAAAAGCACTTTATTAACCTCTTTTTTCCTGACATGCTAAAATAATAAAATAGGAAAATAAGGGGGATACTTCTCTTGCAATTGCTAAACCTAGTGGCATCCTAGGACAAGTACAAATATTAAAAAAAATATTATCCTCTAAAACTTTGAAGTCCTTTTAAAAGGAAACAAAATCACAAAAAAAAAACATTAAATGCAGTTTTACTAGTTTCAAACGAATATTATCCAGTTCGCGTTTAACGACTGTTTTTTTTTATTTTTGTCGGACTGTGTAATATACACAGATTTCTGATCTCAGGAAAAGTAAAAATATTTTTAAAACTGGAAGTTTTCTTGCAACATGATCTCTTTCTTTTTGTTAAAGCTTTTGAAGTTTTATATTTCAATATCCTCGTATACTCGCATCCATATATTCATTAAATAATCTGCCGCAAAACATAAAGAAATGCATTTTAACAAATTATAAAAAGTTGTTTGTCTTTGTGTCTGTCGGCTTTTCTTTTGTCTAATATTTATATAAACAATTGTCATAAACAAATCTCATTAGGTTTTCCTTTTTATTCTTAAAAGCGGCGTTCTTGACCGACTTAAATATTTGTTATTAGTTTTGTATTCCTTTGATGTAAGATTTCTTTGTTTTTTTTAAATATGTATGTAGTTTTATTTTGATATTCAACAAAGCATTATGTCTGACTGTATAAATCTTTGTATGTATTTATATTGTTTGCATAAAACTTATTTAAAAAAAAAATCATAGAAATTTTACAGAAAACAATAAAGAGTTATCGATGTTTCAAAATATTCCATAATTTTTTACAGAACGCTATTGAAATCTCTATATATAAAAGAGTAATGTACTGACTGACTGACTGACTCATCATCGCCTAGCCCAAACCGCTGAAGTTAGAGACTTGAAATTTGGACTGTAGGTTCACCTCCCGGAATATAGATCCACTAAGGCTGGATTTTTGCCAGTGTTGATTCTAAGGGGGTAAAAAGGGTAAAAGACTGTACTTTTGGTACTTTTTATATCTCCTGAAATAATGGTCACAGAGACTTGAAATTTGGACTGTATGTTCACCTCCCGGAACATACACTGAAAAAAGTAACTATACTGAAATTAAATAAACACTGTTATTAATTTAAGTAAAAATTTTTTTTTGAATCTACTTCAACTTATCTTAATATAAGGTGGTTTTACTTAAAACAAAGAAAATAAACTTGAAGATAGTACATGCAAATACTTAAAAAAGCACAAAAGTTTTCCTTGATTTGTTTTTTTAAATTAAGTTAAATATTCTTTACATTTATGGCGAATTGATTGCATTTAAGAAAAAAAGGGTTTATTAAAAAATTTTGTTTTACTTAAAAGAAAAAAATTAAAATTGTGTGCAAAAAAAAATAAATAAGTACGTAACTTACTTAAAAATAGTATAGACATTTACAAGACCTTGAATCAAATAAGTACTTATCTTTAATTCCAAAACGCATTTTCTTTAATTTAATCAATTTTTGTTTTAATTTAAGAAAAAAGTAATCTTTATTTTATTGATTTCATTGACTTTATTTGAATACATATCTTCATAAGTTTAAGAAAGAATTTACTTAACTTTAGGAAAAAATACTTTAGGTATTTTGGGGACCCCATCTGGGGGCCCCATCTGGAGACCCCATTAGACCCTAACTTTAAATCCAAATTTCGATTTTCGCGGAATTTTCAAATGCCTATAACTTTGCAAATACTGCAGATACGAAAAAAATTCCAAAGGCATTTTTGTAGTCCTTAACTTGTAGAATATGACCGCCGAAGACCCGAAAGCCCTCCGAGTTATAGTTTCCGAGTTATTTCATGTTCAAATTTCTCAAGACCCCATTCCCATATCTCGAAAACTAAGCAAGATAGAGCGATTCTGACCAAAATTTTGGATCAAAATCAACAATGACCCTATAATAGTGTGCGCAAATACTCATGGGCGGACCCCATATATTGGGGGCCCGTAGGGTCTTCACATTGGGACTCCATAGGGTCACCAGAATCCGTAAGTTTAAGGAAATTTTTACTTATTTAAAAAAAAATATTTTTCCTCTGGATAAAAACAATTAAACTTATATTAAGTACAATTTTACTTACTTTTAAGATATATTTAAGTAAATGCATTACTATGTTTTAGGAAAAAATATACTTGGAAGAAGAATTAATATCTTTGGAGCCCTCGCATACCCTCCTTTTTTTAAATTAAGTTCAACATGCTTTAAAAATGGTAAATTTTTTTTTCAGTGTAGATAAAAAATGGTTAAAACACTGTACTTTTGGTACTTTTTATATCTCATGAAATAATGGTCATGAGTAAATCCATTCAACATAGCAAAAAAAATTGAATTTTTGACGTCAATCGACCCAAATTTCATGAAATTCGGTATATATGTAGGGACTTACTCGACTAATACTCAAACAAAGTTTAAGACTTTTAACTTCCGTAGTTTTGGAAATATGACGTTTCACTTTTAATATATCATTTCGCGAAAATTTTTATTTTGTGATCTTTTTTTATTTCTGCACAATTCGCGATTCGCGAAAATATATCAAAAAAAGCAACATTTTGTCTTATTGAGTCTTAGCTACAAGGTCTAAAAATTTCGCGTTGGTGAACATATTAAGTCCAGAGATATTAATGAAAATGTGTTGCCAAGTAGGAAATTTTTTCCAAATCTCATGAATATTTAATTATTATTTTTGAATATTTTTGCAAATACATAAAATAAAACTGTAAAAAAAGTAAAGTTGGTGGTAATGTACGAGTACTACACATGAATACAATGTAATATAACTTTTTGTCAATTACACTACTTAACAAAAGTCAACTTTTTTTTGCAGAGACTTCTAGAGCCCATTTTTGAAAGTATTTGCCCTGCACGAATTTGTCATCATAAACATTTTATCAAACTGTCTTCTGAACATATAGGCCTTTTTAACAGACTAAACCCTCAAACCCAAAAAAGAAAGGTTATAATAAATGTTTCACACTGACATATTATTTGTCCGTTTAATATTTTTGTTTGCTTCAGCTGCAAAAACTAAATGGGCAAATTTCGAAAACGCGATTATATAAAAATGACAATGGATTCGCGTTTAATGGATTCACATTAAAGAGGGCAAAAGACTTAAGAAAATGTATTTTAAACAATGAAAATTACAAAATAAAAATATTAGGGAAAAATATATATGCAAATAATATATGAAAATTTTGCTAAAATTTTTGATTTTTTGCAAAGATTTTCGGAAAAACTCAATGAATTTGAAATAATATGCATTTTGAATTTGTTTAATCATTTTTGCAATATAAAGTCATTCGTTTGTTTTTATCGGCATTGACCGCAAAAAAGGTCTTATCTCGAAAAAGGGATTTTATAATTTTTTTATGATGACAGATTCGTGTTAAGGAGGTCAAAATACTTTAGCAAATGTATTCTAGGAGTCTGTGCAAAAAAAAATTGATTTTTGTAGAGTAGTGTAATTGATAAATATTTATGTTATATTGTATCTATGTGTAGTACCCGTCCGTACCATAGACTTTACTTTTTTCACCGTTTTATTATATGTATTTTCAAAAATATTCAAAAATAAAATTAAATATTCATCAGATTTGATAAAAATTTCCTACTTGGCAACACATTTTTATTCATATCTCTGGTCTCAATACGTTCACCAACCCGAAATTTTTACAGCTTGTAGCTAAGATAACAGCCGTTAACATATATTTTTTTCATATTTTTAAAAATGTCGCTTTTTCAGATATATTTTCGCGAATCGCGAATTTTGCAGAAATAAAAAAAAAATCCTAAAATAAAAATTTTTGCAAAATGTTATTTGAAAGGTCATGGTTTTACCTTCAAAATAAGTTATCAGGAAGTAATATAGCTAAAATACTTTTGAAGATATAAATGTTTATATTTAATCCTTTAAAAGATTTTCTTGACTTTTGACACGTCATATTTCTGGAACCACGGAAGCTAATGGTCTCAAATTTTGTCTGAGTATAAGTCTTATAAGTCCCAACATATACACAAAGTTTCATTAAATTCGGAGACATTGAAGGAAATCAGTGGTTCATGTTGAAAAATTTTAACTCTCATAGAGACTTGAAATTTGGACTGTATGTTCACCTCCCGGAATATAGATTCACTAAGGCTGGATTTCGCCAATGATGATTCTAAAGGGGAAAAAAATGGTAAAAAACTGTACTTTTGGTACCTTTTTTATTTCCTTAAATAATGGTATTAGAAACTTGAAATTTGCAATGTAGGTTTACCTCCCGGACAAAAAAAAATCACTAAGGCTGGGTTTTGGCCAATGTTGAATCTACGGGGATAAAATGGGTAAAAAAGTGTACTGTTGGTACTTTTTATATCTCCTGAAATAATAGTCATAGAGACTTGAAAATTGGACTGTATGTTCACCTCTCGGAATAAAGATCCATTTAGGATGGATTTTTGCCAATGATGATTCTAAGGGGGTAAAAAGGGTAAAAAACTGTACTTTTGGTACCTTTTACATTTACTTAAATAATGGTACTAGAAACTTGAAATTTGTAATGTAGGTTCACCATCCGGAAAAAAGATTCAATAAGGCTGGGTTTTTGCCAATGTTAATTCTACGGGGGTAAAAAGGGTAAAAAAGTACCTTTTATAAAAATTACCTTTTATAAAAAGTACCTTTTATAAAAAGTTCCTTTTATAAAAATTACCTTTTATAAAAAGTACCTTTTATAAAAAGTACCTTTTATAAATAGTACCTTTTTTAAAAAGTACCTATTATAAAAAGTACCTTTTATAAAAAGTATCTTTTATAAAAAGTACCTTTTATAAAAAGTACCTTTTACAAAAAGTACCTTTTATAAAAAGTACCTTTTATAAAAAGTACCTTTTATAAAAAGTACCTTTTATAAAAAGTACCTTTTATAAAAAGAACCTTTTATAAAAAGGAATGTAGGATTTTTCGGTGAAGAAAAAAACCTTCTGAAAGAGGAACTTTTTGGAAATTTCGTTTCTAACGGGGGTAAGAAAGTGTACTTTTGGTACTTTTTTTTTTGTTCCTATAACAATGACCGTTGAAGCTCGAATTTTAGAATGTAGGGGACTTCGGTGAAAAAAACATTCTGCTAAAGTATTTTCAAAAAATTATGTTTCTAGAGCTGTAAAAAAGTGTTTTTTGATACTTTTTATATTTCATGAAGTAATTATCCTAGGCACTGAAATTTTGAATGCTTTAAAAAGTTATTTTTGGAAATTCTGATTCTAAGGGTCGCGACCGATCGTAAAGGGGATAAAAAGTGCAAATTTGGTTATTCTTATATTTCTTGAAATAATGGTTCAGAAACTTGATGTTTTAAATAAAGGATCACCTAGCACAAAAAAACATTTTTTGGAAAATATAATTTTGCGGGGAAAAGGGGGCAAATGGTTATTTTGAGATATCTAACTATTGAACTAAAAGCCGCAGAAATAACACCCAAGACAAGGACATATTTTAAAATTTTAGGGTAAAAAGGGGTACCTGTTAACAGTGGTGTAAAATGGTACTTTTCATATCTAAAAAATAAAGGCAATAGAACTTTTAATTTTTTTAACGCATATTATACGGAGAGGAATGAAACTTACATGGAACGACAGGAGATCCAGTCCATCAAGTGAAATAGAATAGAACGGGGAACGAAGAGGAATAGAGCTGGGAACAATACGGAATGACACTTTTTACTTAAGTTTTACGTATTTAACTTTTTTGACTCCATATTTGTTCTCTCTATATATTTTTCCACTCAAACTTATTTTTATTCCATTTTTTTTTACTCAAATATTTATTCACTCAAAATCTTAAAACCCGATATAAGGGCTCGAAAATTGTCAATATATTTTTTCACCGAAACGAGCATGGTGACGTACCAGCGAAGTTATTCAAATTTTATTATTTAAATTATTCATTAAAATATTATTTTATGAAAGACTTAAACGTCCACAAGTAAATAAAACAAAAACTATGTAGAGGATTTTTTTTTAAATCGATAGAGTAATCCTAATCCTTATATTATCCGGTATTCAATACAACCGGTAACGAAGTACCGGGATGGTAAGCTAGTTTATCTATACAAAGGTAATTTTAAATTATCGATACATCGATAACTCTATATTTCCAATAGAAAATATTAAGTTATCGATAACTTTATATTTTCTAAGTAAAATGATAAATTATTAATACATTGATAAATCTTAATTTTCTATAGAATATTTTAGTATTCGATGCATCGGTAAATTTTTCTTTTCTCTAAAAAAGTTTATTTTGTAATTGATAAATTTACAAATCGATAACTGCATATTTTACAAAGAATTTTTTAAGTTATCGAATTTTCGATAACTGCACATTTTTTGGAGAACATTTTAAGCTGTCGATATATTAATAACTCTATATTTTCTATAGAAAATTGTAAGTTATCGATATATCAATAACTCTTTATTTTCTATAGAAAATTTAATGATATCGATACACCCATAACTATATATTTTCTATAAAAGCTTTTAAATTATCGTTTCATTCATAACTCAATATTTTAATAGCAAAATTAATTTATCAATACTTCGATAACTCTATATTTTTCATAGATTTTTCAAATCATCGATACATCGATTACTGTATGTTATTTAAAGAATATTTTAAGTTATCGATACATCGGTAACTGTGTATGTCCTATATGTATAAAACCTGAAGTCGTCGATACATAGATAACTTTATAGTTCCTAGAGAAAACTCTAAGTTATCGATACATCGGAAACTGTATATTTTGTATAGAAAATTTTAAGTTATCGATACATCGGTAACTGTATATTTTCTATAGAAAATATAAAGTTATCGATACATCGATAACTGTATATTTAATAAATAAAATTTTAAGTTGTCGATACATCGGTAACTGTACATTTCCTATATAAAATTTGAAGTTATCGATACATCGATAACTGCATATTTCCTATAT
The DNA here is from genome assembly GCA_963921195.1 of Pegoplata infirma. Classification (NCBI taxonomy): domain Eukaryota; kingdom Metazoa; phylum Arthropoda; class Insecta; order Diptera; family Anthomyiidae; genus Pegoplata; species Pegoplata infirma. The sequence goes on from OY992537.1 coordinate 90,378,988, forward strand.
AAAATATTAAGTTATCGATACATTGATAACCGAATATTTCCTATATAAAATTATAAGTTATCGATACATCGATAAATTTATATTTCATATATAAAATTTCAAGTTATCGAAACATCGATACCTGTATATTTCCTATATAAAATTTTAAGTAATCTATACATCGATAACTGTAAATTTGCTATGTAAAATTTGAAGTTATCGATACATAGATAACTATATACATATTTATAAAAAAAATTTAAATTTATCGATACATCGATAACTATAGAAAAATTTAGAAAGTTTTATGTTATCGATACATCGATATATCTATTACCTCTATCGAGAGTATGAACCGATACATAAATATTCTTTGGAATTTTTGAGTTATCGTTCGATAACTTTATATTTTCATTGGAATATTTTAAGAAATCGATTTTTCCAAATGTTCTGTTAAAAAATTTTAATGTCGAAAAGTCGGCAGATTTTGTCATTCTTTTCATACTTGCACATTTCCTTGCTTCTAACAAGGTGTGGCTTTTATAGACTTTTGCATATTTTTTTTTTTTTTAGTTTTATTTTAATAATAAATCTCATTCTTTTAAACAACTCAAGTAAGTTAAAGCTTAAGTATTACGCTAAATAAGCATTAAGCTTAAGTTGTTTTTTAACTAACGTCAAAGTAATGGCACATCCAGCGGAAGTAATAACACAAGCAATTGCAAGAGAAGAAGGCAGAATACTACTATTATAGTCGTCAGCATCATCATCACCAGTTTCTTCATGAAAACTGTTTTCACAGCAATTGCAGTGGCAATAGCATTTAAATCCTCTATTCATCTCATTGTTTTGAAAGTTTTCTTGTTCTTCTTTTACTATGTTTGTATTCCCGTTTCCAACACATGTTTAAATGTATTTGAATGTTATGTATGGTATGAGTGTTTGTGGTTTAATGACTGTTAAAAATGTTCTCTTAGATTTTTACAAGGACTTTTTTATAATTTTTTAGTTTGTCATACCCACCCCTTTAGTTACTCCTTGATTTGTAGTTTTTAACTAGCAAGTACATTGTTTAACTTAAAGTCGTAATCATTTTCTATAAAGCACAGTGTTTACAGTCAAAGAATCTTTTAACTATATTTGACGAAAGTTAGGAAAATAATACCTGACAAAAAATTAATTCGAAACGTATTTTTTTTTGTAACGGTCCAAACTCATTTTTTCTGGGATCGATTTGTATGGGAGAAGTTGCCCTTTTTCAGTTTTTTATGACTTACAAATTTTTAATCAAAATTAATAAAGGCATATTTGGTATCAGATTAAAGGTGCTTAAAAAACCTACCTCGTGATGCTAACAACGTGCCAAAAAGTTTATATTTTTCGACTTATTGACAAAAATGTTATACAATTTTAGCATTTTACTCAATATGACGAAAAGTTGTGAATATTTGGTCAAGTTCTTAACACATGTAGATAGGTTTTCCAAAGACCTTTCATTTGGTATATAATGAAAAAAATGAAAAATGGCCGTTTCTTCCCCCCTCATTTTCACCACCTAAATATGAATTTGGGCTTTCTTAAAAAAAAGTGTCCCTTTTTTTCTGCTCTACAAAATAAAGCTAATTCCATAAAGAGCTGCATGTGACACTATGGAGACTTCCCTTGTATGTAGTGTTTTAAATTGTGATATTGCCAACAAAAATCATGACTGAAATCAGAAGGATTGGAAGCGCTTTTAACTCGTGACTCTTCCCAAAAGTTTAGTTCAGAAAAATTTCTGATAGAAAATTATATTTGAGAAATAATAATTTGTGTGCCAGGAGAAATCTCTTTTTTAAATTACTTTTAAAAAAAAGTGGAGTGGAGGGAGATAGGGCGTAGGTATGATTTAAAAAAATGTTGTAGGGTAAACGTAAGTGGGGGTCGATCTCACTAATGACCCCTATCGGACGCACCATTGGAACGGTAGATGCTGATTAAATAAAACAAATTTACAAAAAATAAAAAAAAAATGTACGGGGACCGCCTTAACAGTTACACTCAAAATAATCACTCTGTTAAAATACAGAGATACTCTGCTGAGCCAGCAGAAAATACCATAGATTTCCAACCAGCAAGATTTTTTGTTATTTTACGAACAAAACTCTGTAAAATGATTTTGATAAAAAAAACTGTAAATTTACATAATTATCTGTAAAATGTTGATGAAACAACCAGAATTTTACCAAGAAGCATGGTTAAGTAATAACTTGACACAAAATAAAGAAAAATGCCACCATTTAAATGCGCCCACTTAAATGTTTCGCACCCGAATGTTTAACTTTGTAGAAATTAATTATAAAGTCGCTAGATTTGCTCACGTTTTTTTCATAAACTTCTCGTTTTCTATTCCACATTTGAACGGGGTCATTCCAATAAACACTTTTATAAGAATGCATTGACTTTCTTATATATCTTTTTAATGCGCTTGATGTGGCTTTAACACAATGGTCACTATTTGATTCCTGATCAATTTCTCCTTCCTTAATGTGCAAGTTGTGCTTCTTAAAGAGGGGTTGAAATACTTGGAAGCTTTTTCAAGAGATTTTAATTCGAAAACCGTATTACAGAGCAATAGTAAAATCACAGATAAAATTTTGTATTTTGGTTACGAGAAAAAACAAAGTATTTTTCTAAAATCTGTATTTGAACAAAACTCTATTAATTATCTGTAAAATAGAGATTACAAAGAAAAAGTAAAATTACAGAGAAAATTTTGTTTTTTGGTCACAAGAAAATACAAAGTATTTTCTTAAAATCTGTATTTCAGCAGATAACTTTGTCAAATATCTGTCTAATTGAGATTACAGTCATTTTACAGAGCATTTAACAGAGTAATTATTTTGAGTGTAAAGATAGAGGGTAGGTGTGTTCAGAGAAAATGTTTGAAATAAAAAAATATTGTGGGTCGGTCATACATTTGATTGCTCTAACGTCACTATTAGGGCAGTTAGAGCGGTTAAAGCAAATTTAAAAAAAATGTGTGGGAGCCCCTTAGAAATTGGAGATAGGGTATTAGTTTGTTCCAAAGAAATGTTAAGACGTAAAAAGCACCTCTATGAAGCACCATTGGAGCAGTAGAAATGATTTTAATATTGGAAAATGACAATAATTTTTTTTCAAAAAATTTTTAAAAATAGTAATAATCGTTATCCCAAGATCCTCCTGGGCAAAAAAGTTGTAGAATTAATTGCAGTTTTACACAAAAAAATTTCAAAAAAATCGAAGAGTACAAACATTTTCGAAAATGAGATATAAATTTTAAAACTTAAAAATCGCATACTAGAGCGCTTTTAAGAATTTTTTTGGATTTTTTTTTTAAAGTACGTAAAAAACAAAAATTTTGAAAAAAAAAAATGGAAATTTATTTGAAGAAGTTACGATTAAAAGAAGTTTGAGTAAAGGAACAAACTACCAATTTTTAAAAATTCGATATCTTTTGAACGGGTCATCAAAAAAATCTGAAAATTTACCACCCCTAGTAAAAATGACGAAGGAGTTTTCGAAGGGTAATAAAAACTGTAAACAAATTGGGAAAATATAAAAAAAAAAAATTTCAAAGTGTCCGATTTGACATGGAATGCCCCATATGTTTTTTTTAATAAAAAAAAACAGGGTTTCATTCTCACAATGGAATCAAAAAAATTATTAATTTATATACTTTTTTTTCAAATGCTTAATGTTAGTATTAAATTAGGTGCACAATTTTGGAAACGTCTGTTTTTGGCAAATATATTACATTTTATATTATATTTTTTTAAATATTTTTGTCACTGGATTATTAAACAAAAAAATCCCTTTGTATTTCTATTCATTTGTCATAACAATATTGTAATACATTATTGTTAGTGGTATTGCTTACATTTCATTGTTTTGTTTTAGCATTAAAGAGACTTATTTAAATAAAATGTTGAATTAATTTTTTAATATTTTCTATTATCATCTGGATTAAATTTATTGATTTTTGTGTTTAAAAAAATAAATCTTATTGTTAGTCACAAATATTTATTTTTAATATAATCTAAGCCAAATATAATCATTGAAACACTTATAAATCAAACACAAACAAAATAAATTTTAATCTCATTTACAATAAAAATTTAACTCAGATTTTCCAAAAAAATTTTGTTGCTAGAAAAATATTTAAGATTCCGGGAAATTTTTGTCAGTTTTTAAAAGATTTTTCGGTAAAATATTCTCAAGGTTTTTTTTTAACCCCAGGAAAAAATTTACACATTACATTAAGATCACATTACCATACGTTGCATTACATTTTTGGTAACCAATTTTTATCACTCGATTACCAAACACATTACCAAGAAGTATTTAGTTGCATTAACCAAACCAATCAATTGAAAACAAAAAACTTTATAAATGGTTTTTTGAAAATTGTTACTTTGAAAATATCATCGTAATGATTGGTAAAAGAAATATGACCTTGAGCTAGCCACAAAAATATACAAAAATATATACATAAATTACAAATATTTTTTTAATATAAAATTTTTTAGTTTAAAAATATTTTGAAGTCACAAAAATACTTTGTAAACTAGTTTTGTTGCTTACGAAAGCAACTTTTTTTACATCTTGGTTTTTTAATACGTGAATTTAAGGTGAAACCAATCAGATATTCACGGTTTTGATAGTAACTTTTGAACCACTAAACCGATTATGTTAAAATTTAAATGCAATTAGACTAGGTGAACGACAAATAAATCTGTCAAAATTTAGCAGCCTCAGGAGTGTCGTTCTAGATTAAGCGTGTTTTTTAATTCAGACTCTGTTCACCATTACTACACTCAAAATATGTTGTAGGCAAAACAAATGAAAATCATTTTTAAAACGAGTGATAAAACATTTGAAACCATCCCAGTAATTATTCATTTGTTTTAGCAAACATCAACATTTATATTTTACTGTTAATAAAATTTTCTAAAATAAATAACATTGAACATTAAAAAATAACGTCACTTTAATTTTTTTACCAACAAATTCGAAAAAAAATAACCTACGAAAACATTAAAAATTAATGACTTCTTAGGTTATTTTTATAATTTTTCTATTGAATTATATTTTAAAAAAATGTTAACAAAATTTTGGGGAATATATCCCGCAATCAACTATATTCTGGGCAAACACTCTACCCATCATGCCAAAGTCACTTTATACAAACATGTTTTTATATTTCTATAAATATTTTTTTGAATTTTTATTCTACTAAAAAATAACCCACGCAAGTAGGTAAAAACTAATGATTTCTCTTTAAAAAATGCCAACAATTAAAAATAAAAAATAACGTACACAAATCATTAAAAATTAAAGAAGAATCACTTACTATTACTTACAGAACAAAAATAAATGACCTTAAAAATTTAATGCTAATGAAAGTCTTTATTTTTTATGTCGTTATTTTTGAAACAAAGAACAGAAATAGTCACTTGAAAAAACTGGACATTAAACAAATGGTTTTTCTTTTAAAAACAACAAAACGTAAAACTTACATACAAACTACATACAAAAAAATAAAACGTTTTTAAAAAAATAAAATATTTTTTTTTTGTTTGTGTAGGAAAAATATTGTCCGATTTGGCTAAATATTTAAAAATAGAGTTTTTATACCAAATCGAACCATAATTTTCCTGGCGACCGACGAAATTTGAAAAAAGCCAATATTTTTTGCACCCTAATAGTCATATATCCCTCCATATGATGTCATATATGGCATATATCGAGTATATGCAGACATATATGAAGTAGGCATATATTATCATATTGGGATTAGCATTTATGCCTAAAACGAGGGCATATGAACATTAGGCTGGCACGAGTATAGACTTTTTTTCCAATTTAATCAATTTAAACACGATAAAATATCACAGATCGGAAAAATATTTTATTATGAATATGTATCATTAAGAGCTACATATCAACTAATATTTTTGCTTCTCAAAAGTATCGATGAAGTTAAAAAATAAAAAATCATTAGTCGTGCCACCCTAATCAACATACTACATCAATATACAAACACACATTAAAGGCAGCCAAAAATACTTATATTTATATGAGATAAACCTTAAGAACGAGTAAGTATAGTAAAATATGCAACTACATCTCAAACAATTGCAATAACAACAAGTAATAAAGTAAAAATCGGCCTTGCCGAATGTATTGATACCCTTCACAATGTGAAACGGATTACTACAAAAAAACTTTATTTTAAAAAAAGTTTAAAAAAAATTTCCAGAGAATTTTGGTGAAAAAAATCTCCGATTTTTTTTCTCGTTTAGTTAAACAAAAATATGTTTGTACTTGTTTAAATACTGTTCAGTGTTCAATTCTGTTCAAATATGACAACCAGCAGTCGAATTAAAGCATTTTGTTTGAATTTTTCTGTAAGTACAGATCGAGCACGGGCTCTAATTATATTTGTTATAAGGGTTCAAGTTGAAAAAATGCAGAAGAAAAATTGAATTTCTAAAAATTATAGACATTTCTGGTATTTCCTATACCGGTTTCAAACACCCCAGTTAGTGTCATCTTCAGTAGGATTTTAAGTGTCGGTTTGTCTTGTTAATGAAAACTGTTTTTTATATATGTAAATGTTTATAGTTTCTACAGAATAAATTTTGACAGTTTCCAACACTACAATTCTATTTCTAGCAATCTCAACCTCACCTCATACTTTCTTTCAACTTTTTTGTCTCTTACATTATTTCGCAAGGGTTACCAACATGATCTGGAATTGCAGACACAATTGAAGGAATTTGCATTTTCTGTTTCGGAGACGTGCCTAATGGCGACATATTTTGTCAGTAATTTTATTTAAATTTTTCTGTAAGTACAGATCGAGCACAGGCTCTAATTATATTTGTTATAAGGGTTCAAGTTGAAAAAATGCAGAAGAAGAATTGAATTTCTAAAAATTAAAGACATTTCTGGTATTTCCTATACCGGTTTCAAACACCCCAGTTAGTGTCATCTTCAGTAGGATTTTAAATGTCGGTTTGTCTTGTTAATGAAAACTGTTTTTTATATATGTGTACATTTATAGTTTCTACAGAATAAATTTTGACAGTTTACAACACTACAATTCTATTTCTAGCAATCTCAACCTCACCTCATACTTTCTTTCAACTTTTTTGTCTCTTACATTATTTCGCAAGGGTTTTGTATTTTTAGGTTATGTTGAATATACATAAATTTTCAAGGTGTCCTTTCAATTTCATTCATAACTTTTGAACCGCTAAACCGATTTCGCTCAAATTTAATACCAACCTTCTCGGGGCAATAAAAAGTAGATATGTTAAGTTTCAGACTTAAGACTTAGAATCGATCACTGATCAAAAATATATGTACTTTTTGGGGTCCCAGACCGATATTTCGATGAGTTACAAACGGAATGACAAACTTAAATATATACCCTCTGTCACTAAGTAGAATGGAACCTATTAAAATAATTAAAAATAAAAGTAAAAATATGCTTTGAAAATCATATTCTTATACATATAATTTCTATAAATAAAATAGCGTAAGTAGAGGTCTAGCTGCACTTGCATTTTAAGTAAAATTTTCACTATCTCTCTTTAAAAATATTATATTACCGACCGTTGTTCTTGGTCGTTGATTTACTCGTTAATGTGCTCAACGTGTTACATAATGAAATGTGAAAAGCCGCTCAAACACTTACAGCCACTTAAGTGGTTCTATTTCACAAAAAAAAAAAAAACAAAAAAAAAATAAAAAAAAACGTAGAAAAGGAAGAAGATGAAGAAAGCAACGATGATGATGATGACGATGATACTTCTGTGCTGCTACATAGTTTTGTTTTAATAATGAACAACGTCCTCGTCAGCGTCCTTATAAAGGATGAGAAAGTCTTTATATGTCTGGGTGTAATGTAGCACATTGTAACGAAAAAAAATGCCTGGCAGTATAAAATTAATTGCTAAAATGTTATTATATACAAAAAATAAAAAAAATAAAAAAAAAATACAAAAAAAAAATAACATAATGATGATGATGAGACTAGAGAAGTGGTTAAAGTAGATAATAAAGTAAATATGTAAAAAAAGTAAAAATTTAATACAATTTTTTTTAACATTTATTGTTAAATTTTTAAAATGAAAAACTAACAAGAAAATGTTATTTTTGTTTTTAGCACTTGAATAAACTACAGGTTTTTGTAGGGACCTTTGAGCATAATTTAAAAGAATCTTAAACAAAATGCTTCAAATTTAAAATCGAAACTTTAGTGTAAAAAATAGTCCCCAGTGATCCTTGATGTTTTTATAAACATCACTTAGCGATAGAGGGTATATATAAGTTTGTCCTTCCGTTTGTAATTCATCGAAATATCGGTCATAATGTATATATATTATTGGCTAGTGATCAATTTTAAGACATTCTAGCGATGTCCGTCTGTCTGTTCTTCTGGTGAAATTGGTATTCAAATAACACAAACATATTTTAAGACATTCTAGCGATGTCCGTCTGTCTGTTCTTCTGTTAAAATTGGTTTTTAAATAAGCACAAACATATTTTTTTACAAACAATTTTTTTTGTATTTTTTTTTCACTTACAAATTTTTTCGCGGATTTTTTTCAGAAAAATTTTTTTTTGCAAATAATCTTTTTTTACATTGTGGAATGTATCAATACATTTGGCACGTCGAATTGAACATTTTTATTTACAATTTATAAACTATTTGCCCTCTAAAAAATATGTTATTACCTTTGCAATTTATGATTTTAATGTATATCGAATAATCCTGTTTATTTTATAAATTAAAATAATAAATTACCAACTAAATATTTGTTTGTTTATAAATGAAATACATATTTATGTTAAAATTTTAAAAAATTTGTATTCAATTTACAATCACACAGTGCAACATGTCATTGAGAACAAACTCCTTTTCGTGTGGAATTTTTCGAAATCATTCAAACGGAGTAATTATTTTGATTTCATATAACCAAAAAATAATTCATAACCTTATTTAAACATCATATATTTTGGGATAAATTTCATTAAATACACCGTTCAACACTCATTTTCCGGTTTGAATTCTGATGATCAATTTTAGTAGACATTGATGTCCTGATTCCAAATCTGTTCTACAAATTTTCCCATCACGTCCAGATTTTTAGTTATTCAAGGTTGAAAATGCGAAAAATTACAATTTTTGCATTATTTAAAAGCCTGCACATAAGCCATTCAGTGGAATACATATCTGGTATAAAGCGCAAAAGTATAACTTGTCTATGGTCTCCAACATAGAACAAATTTTTTTTTTCAAATTATTACGTTTGGTTGGGCTTTACTTGCGTTTTAAAATGATACTGTTAAAATTTTGTAAAATTTACCTTAGTTTTTTTGATATTTTTTAAAGAAAAACTCCAAAAAAAATAAATATTTTACAAAATTAAGCTTTCTGTGTAATTTTTTGTATAAACCGGAAGATATCCTGAATGGTTTTAAAAGTCTATAAGAAAGAATGAACTTTTGCCTAAATTTTGAGCTCATCGCAGTAAATATTGATCATCTGGTTTTTGTTTTAGAGCCTTTTAGAAATTATGCTTTTTCTAATTTTTTTCACAGTGTTTTTTTAAAATACATGTTTGGCCAATGATAGTGCAACAACTTAAAAAGTTTTTGATCGTATTTTTGAGATCATAGTTCAATTCTACTCTCACGCTTTATAACAGATTTTTATTCCACCCAGCGGCTGCTGTGCCGGCTTTCAAAAAAGGCAAAAATCGCTTTTTCCGCATTTTTAACCACGAACAATTAAAATTCTAGACGTGGTGAAAAAACGGATTTGGAATCAGCGAGTCAAAATCTTTAAAAATTTTATATGAAACTTCAAACCGGAGCCAAAAACCTTCGATTTGTTGAGGGGTGATATGCTTCATTAGATTTCGTAGTTTCATTAAAAAATTTTGTTATCAAAACATGTGGATTTTTGACACCTCCAATAAGTGTCTAATGTAGAAAAACACAGCATCATCAGGGCGGCACGAATTTGTTTTGTGATTTTTTCAGACGTTATAAGAAATCTAAAATGAAAATATAAATGATTAATTACACTAGTTAACGAGTTTAAAAAAATTGCGATCCACAACATTCTGCATTTATTTGGAGAAAAAAGGAAATTCTATTCTTAATTTCAGAAAGAAAGCAAATTATAAAATGAATTTCTTTCTTTACAGATTAAGTCTGATCTAAACTAAAAAAATTCCTGAGAATTTTGTACTCTTGCCCAAAACATTAAATCATGATAATGTTTTGCTGAAGATTTGGGTGCACTTGCCAAAGCAAAGTTTTTTTTAGAAAAAATAATATTATATTCATTTGCTATTCTATGCAAAATGAATTGAAATATCAGTGGAGGACCCCATTAAGTTTATACATTATTGACCCATTTCTTAGACATTCTAGCTATATGAGCAAATCCATGGGAAATTTAGCTGACGGATCACCAATTTTGTTTATTTTTGGCTATTTGATAAAGCTTCGTAAATGATTAAAAACCATATTTTTTATTTTTTTTTGGATCAATACTTTGGAAGATATGAATTTTTAAAAAAGCGCTTTTTTTGATAATATTGACTTTTAGACAGTTTTTTAAATTTTTTTGTTCGGAAACCGTAAGTCGTACGAAAAAACTTATAAAAACAATATTGTATATAAAATTATGAAGATAAAAAAAAAAAATTTTAACAAAAAATTTTGAAAACAATATTTGAATGTTCCTTTTTCCTGGGAAGGACACTATGGATTTCCAAAATATACGGGTTTTAATCATTTACGAAGCTTTATCAAACAACCAAAAATAAACAAAATCGGTGATCTGTCAGTTAAATTTCCCATGGATTTGCTCATATACATCCTTTCATCTGTCTGCGGAAAGCAAGATACAGTCCAAACCAAAAGAGTAAATTTGGTAAATGAGTGTATTACTTAAGTGCAAAAAGTTTTTTCTTTTACATTTTGCAGAGTGAAAAATATTCGGCACCAAAGAATTTAACACTCTCATTTATTTTTTGTACATTTGTTAAACAAGTGGAACATTTTTATGTCAAAAGTTAAGACTTGATAAAAAAGTAGTTTTGGTAAAAAAAATGGAAAAAATTATTTTTTTTACGAAAAACAAAATTATAATGAAAAATATTTAATAAAACAAAATTTTTGATAATTTTTTTTTTTTTTGAAATAAAGTTTTTGATAAAGAAAATAAATTTTTGATGAAAAAAAAAAATATAAAAAAAAGAATTGATAAAATAAAAAAATTTTATAAAAAAAAATTGATGAAAAACAATTGGTAAAAGAAAAAATTTATGATGAAAAAAAAAAAATATGAAACAAATTCATAAAAAAAAATTATAAAAACTATTTGATGCAATAAAAAATTTGATAAAAAACTGATGAACAAAAAAAATTTATAAAAAAAAAATTATGACAAAACAAGTAAGAGTGTTAAATTCGGCTGTGCCGAATTCTTTATACCCTCCAACATGCAAAAAAAAATATTTCAGGGAAGGTTTCTTTTTTTTTTTAGGGGGGGGGTCGGTAGTGGTAATTGGGGGAGGCAAATTTTCTCACGAATATGTGTTTAAAAATTCATTCTTATGCATTTTTCACTAAAGAAAGACAAGTTTATCATTATTAAAAAAAAAATTATTCCAAGCCCATAAAAAAGGGGTGGCCAAAAAAAACGACATTTTATAATTCTCTGGGTCCAAATGCAGGACTTTGAACTTCTTGTAGCATAAAAATGATGCATTTGTTAAACAAAAACACAAAAAATTATATTTTTCAGAGGTTGGTTTAGTTCTTCAAGGGGGAACTTTCCCCCTGGTCCGATTTTGCTCATTTACGAATTTAACCTTGGACTGCATCGTGTTAACTACAGACAGACGGTTGGACATCGCTAGAATGTCTTAGAATCCATCACTGATTATAAATATATATACTTTATGGGGTCCTAGATCGATATTTTGATGTGTTACACACGGAATGACAAAGTGAGTATACCCCCATACTGTAGTTGGAGGGTATAAAAAATGGTTAAAAAAAAATTTATGAAAAACAAAATGCGAAAAATTATAAATTTTTGTCCAAGTTACAAATCGAAGTTGCAAACCTTATTGGTTTTAAGAAAATGAAAACAGTAATTCTTATTTTCTTTTTTGTTAGTCTGTAGCTTAACTTAGGTGGCGTCCTGCAACATTTTAAAGATTAGACATAAGATTTTTTTAAAGAAAATCCATTGAAAATTGTAAAAGTTACATGCATGTTAGTAAAAATGCATTAATTCAGTTTTCATGCATATTTGTAAAATTGCTCGAATTACGATATTTGACATTAATTTTATGTAAAATCTCGCGCTGAATCCGAAAATTAAGTCAAAAAGTTCAAAATTGTAAAATATCTTATCAATTCTCTTTTTAAAATATTTTTATCTGATTATCTCCTTAGAATCTCTTCATCGATATATCGAGGAGTTTGTATATTATGTGTTGCACTATGTTATTTAAATCCCCATCATGCGTGATTTTTAAATATTTTTTTAAATTTTTTTTTAATTTTGTTTACACACATTCCAACAACTAAAACGACATTTTTGTACTAATTAAAAATTCCCATATAAATACAGTGGGTGACAATACACAAAGAAAAACTTTTCTGTAACAATGCAGTATGTTAAAGACAAAGTTAACAATACTAAACGTTGTTATCAAATGAGCATTATATTATCAAATGTTATGTAAATAATTTAGGAGGAGGATTTCTTCTACTTTATTAAAAAAAAAAAATATTTTTTGTTAAGGTTGTTGTAAAAATTACTTGACCACTGAATAAAAACTATTGAATGATTTTTTTATATTTTTAATATTTGAACTTGAAAAAAACAATCGATTTAGAGATATTTAAAAAAAAAAAAATTTAAATAATGTCAATGAATTATTTAATTTTCCAGCGCTCCCCTAGTATCTCATTTAGTATTTGCTTTATCTACACACAAAAAAAAAAATAATAAAAAATTGTGTCCGTTTATGGGATAATACAACCTATAAAGTGTTATTTGATAAATGACCTTAGTTTTTACTTTAAAAAACTTAGGTAAATCTTACAATAACACTTTATAGGTTGTAATTTAACCAAAAACTGGCACAATTTTTTTAAAATTTTTTTGTGTGTAGATGCTATTTAACTTAAATTAAAGCCTTTTCAATTACATACATAACACTTTTTTAAAATAGTACTCGTTTTATAACAATAATGTTTAGTATTTTTAAGTTTGTCGTTATCCAATTGCATCTACTATAGAAAAGTTTACATTGTATTGTCACCCACTGTACCTATACTTGATATAAATATTTTTGATTAGTATTCAAACTTTAACGTTTATTTAACTTAACATATGCGCTGATGCTTTTTAGTAGTTTATTTAAATATATTTGGTTATTTTTAATCTATTACTATTTGAAAGACGAAATATTTAAATTTTTCTACTCGTTTGTAACCCATAATTGTCTATGTGTAATGACGTAAAACGTCAGCAGTAAAACGTAAAGCGTAAAAAAATGCTCATACTTAAAAAAAAAAAACATGATCATTTTTAAATATATTTTTTTTATTAGTAATGATTTTAAGGCACCAGCGAATTTTAAGAAAAGCTGAAAGTATGCAAATTTTGTTGTAAATTTTCAGTGAGTTTGGGAACTCCTTGGCATTTGCGATATATGTTTACAAGTTCATTTTGCTCGGCTTTGTTCACAAAAGTATAATAATTTTATCATTATTTGAATTATTTTTTTATCCACGCCCTCAAAAGGGGCGAGCCAAAAAAGCGACATATTTAATTCTCTGAACCACAGCGCAGGACTTTTTCTGCAAACTTAAAAATGTTTCTTAAATTATTGTTTCTGTAAAGACAGTCGAGCTCAGGCTCTAATTATAATTATGTATTATAATTTTTTGATTTCCCAGTCAGAAATTGCCAACCGTACCAAAAATATTGTACTGGCAGAGCGCTGGCTTTGATGGAAATGCCAATGCTTATCCAACGTTGGCAATTACAATAAGAAATATATACCGCCAGTACAATTTGTTCAACATTAACGACAATTTTTTTAATTGGATAAAGCAATTGATGGTATATTAAAGTTTTTTATTTGACATTTGTTATAATAAAACAAGTAAGAAAATTAAAGTCGGTAAAGACTGACCATATAATGCCATATACTAGTGTTTTCCAGAAAATGGAACCATCTATCCGATTATATCTATCTCTTTTAAGATCTTGGTTTTTTTGGAAATAGACCGACTAACGAAAATTTTATATTTTGGGCCAGGTATGGTCCAATTGTAATTAGATTACCAAAGTCTACATTTAACACCTACAAACAATATTTAAACAAAAATGTTCAAATTTCATGAATTTTGAGAGATTTATGAGATAATCGGGAAGGTTTTATATGGACTACATGAAGGACTGGTCCGATCTCTTTAAAATTTGAAATGATGATTTTCAAATACAAAATACGTTTACCTGCCAATATACCTATTGAAATACGGTTGTTAGGGTAATTTAACACATATTTAAAAGGAACGTTTGTATGGGGGCTTTCGGTTTTAAACTCATTCCCATGCGGAGAAAAAACGGCTGATATTATTTCAAATTTATTTCACCATTCGATTGTAAATTTTACGACATTTTTCGGATGTTTCAAAAAAGTGGCGAAAAAGCACGAAAAAAATTGAAGATTTAAAAAAAAAACAAGAAAGTTATAGTCGGTCAAGGCCGACCTTATGATACTCTACACCAGTGTTTTTCGGAAAATGGGGCCCAAGTCCAAACATGGACCGATTGGATCTGTCTTTTGTTAGATATTTATTTAGTGTAGAAAACACACACAGATCAAATTTTATACGTCAGTATACCGATATAACTGAATATCGGGCAAAATTTTTATGAGGGGGACTTAGTCCAAAAATGGTCCAATTATATTCCGATTTGATTAGGTAACTAAAGTACACATTTAATACCTAAAAAAAAAAAGTTTTTATCAAATATTTTCATTTATAATTCTGAGTCGATCGGTATGCACAAACTCTATATACCCTGTACCACATAGTGGTTAGAGCACCCATATGTGCATAATTGTTTTTTTTATCGCTCCCCGCTCATTTTCGGTAGAGTTGGGAGTAAAAAATAATATCTATCCAGAAATTGGACTTCTAGGTTGCAAACAGGCCAAGCGGTTTGAACTTTTGACCTCAAAAATGGGCTAAAAAACCTTTATAGATTAATTTGGCTGTAACTCTTAAAATAAAAGTTTTTCGCAATTGACTTTCATAACAATTTTTTTGTAGAATCAAAATGCAAAGATTTCTCTCTCATACTGTTTTGACCTAAATATGTCCGATCGCGGTGTTTTAAACGGTTAAAGTCGAAATTTAGGTCAGAACTTTTTTTAAAAAAATTCTCGTAAATTTTTAAATTTGGGGAAAATTTGAGCTCTTTGCAAAATTAAATAGGGTATTGAATGCAGTTTCCCAAAAAATTTTTTTTTGCAAAAATATATCGACCCTTCCATGAAAAATTGCCAAAATCCTACCCTGAATCAGAATTTTTTGACATCCAACCACTTTATGAGGGTGTACTCACTTTGTCATTGCATGTTTTACGCATCGAAAGATGAGTCTAGGATTTCACATGGTATATATGGGGTATTCCATGCCAAATCGGACGCTTGGAAAATTTTTAATTTTATGTTTTTTCAATTTTTTAGTACCCTTCAAAAACCCATTCCAAGTAAATTTTGACATCTTTTTTGATAATCCGTTCAAAAAATATCGAATCCAAAAAAAAACACGATTTTTTCTGTCTTCACTTCTTTAAAAATGGTCCAAATTCGAAATAATTTGTTGAAATTTTAGTATTTTCTTTAAAGTGTTTTAATAAAGATTTGAAAACAACAAAAAAATATCAAAAACCGCTGAATATATTAATTACCATAGCCCCCCGATCTACTTAAGCTTAAAATTTTAAGAAAATATTAAGTTTACCACAAAAAATTAAAAAAAAAAAAATTGAAAAAATCAAATAAAAAATTTTAAGAAAAGATTGAAAGAAAACAAAGAGAGCAATCATTTAAAAATTGCATATTAGAACACTTTAAGAAATTTTTAATAAAAAAACAAAAATTAAAAAAAAAAAAAAAAAAATGTTGACCATTTTTGAATTTGTTATGATAAAAATACGGAAAACTATAGTTTTTTTTTGAAAATTCCATATCTTTGAAACGGGTAATTTAAAAAAAATTTAAAACAAACTTGGATGGGGGTTTTAATGGGTTTTAGAAAAATGTAAAAATAATTAAAAAATGTAAAAAAAAAAAAATTTTAAGTGTCCAATTTGGCACTGAATACCCCATATATATTTAGGGAAATCCTAGACAGGTGTTTTGGTGCGAAACTCACGGAATTGTAAAGTGAGTATTCGCCTATATTGAGGATGAATTGTAAAAAAATGAGATTCAGAGTAGAACTTTGGGATTTTTTCATGGAACAGTCGATATATTTTTGCAAAAAAAAAAAATTTGGAAATCTACATTCAATACCCTATTGAATTGTGAAAAGAGCTCAAATTTTCCCCAATTTAAAAATTTACGAGAATTTTTTTAAAAAAAGTTCTGACCCAAATTTCGACTTTAACCACTTAAAACACCGCGATCGGACATATTAAGGTCAAAACAGCATGAGAGAAAAATCTTTGCATTTTGATTCTACAAAAAAAATGTTATGAAAGTTAATTGCGAAAAACTTTTATTTTAAGGCTGAGTTTTTGAGACACCAGTTAAACTTGGTTTAGTTAATCTGTAAACAGATTTGTGCTGCCATTACCAAGTTTGTTAACAACATTTTGGCGGAACAGCTTAGTTTTGCTTAAATTGTTGATCTTTAGTGAACTGATAAAAAATAAATCACATTTAGCCGGAAAAATACGAGTTTCAGACTACGTTAAACTAAGTTTAAACTTAATCCACATCTCAAAAACCCGGCCTAAGAGTTACAGCCAAATTAATCTATAAAGGTTTTTTAGCCCATTTTTGAGGTCAAAAGTTCAAACCGCTTGGCCTGTTTGCAACCTAGAAGTCCAATTTCTGGATAGATATTATTTTTTAATCCCAACTCAACCGAAAATGAGCGGGGAGCGATAAAAAATACAATTTTGCACATCCCATACATTTTGTGGGTGCTCTAATAGTGGTGTAGGGTATAATAAATGGAATATTTAAAGAGACGTAATGGAAGAAAATGTGATTTTTGTACCAGTTTTTTGCCAACATCAGAAAAACACATCGGCCAATCCATATTTGGTATTCTCATCCTGGCTTTGACACTGCACAGTATAACATAAAAATTAAATACTGGGAATGTACAGTATTTTTTGTTTTGCCAACAGTGTGCCAACATCAGAAAAACATATTGGCCAAGCCATTTTGTGGTGTTATCATTTTGGCTTTGTTACTGTACAGTATTTTTTGTAAATCGGGTATTTTGCCAACGTTTGCAACACCTTTGCCAACGTTTTGCCAACCTTGGCCCGCTTGTTTTTTTTCTGACTGGGTTTTTATATATGGTTTTGAATTGAGAAAAGTGTGAAAGAAAAATTTTTAATTTTTCTAAAAATTTAAGACATCCTGGTTTGTTTCTTACTAGTTTCATATTATCCAGTTATAATAATCTTCAGAAATACTTTTAATGTCAAATTAATTCAGTTAATAGTCAATAGAACTCTATATGTGAAAATTTTTAATAGATCACAGCCGACAAGGATTGAACCCATCATCTGTAATACTTTGCTATTAACTGCTTGTACCGTACAATCACTCTTGACCGATACGCCAAGTAGGCTGTTAAGCAGGTATCATGTTTCAATACAAAAAAAAACCTCTAAAGAATTATCGTTCCTCCTGTTTTACGAAAATTTCTAGTAAAAACTTTATTTTTTATTTATTGTTATTTTACAAGTTTTTTACCAATAAAATTGTAATTTTATAACTTTTTTTGGTGCGGTAATACTTACAAGGAGTTCTCGTGACTGAACTGGATTTTTTTTTTTAATTAAGTATCCTGAAAATTTGGACATTTGTGAAAAAAATTGTAAAATTACAAATAAAAATTTAAATTTCGATCGAACATTTTTTTGTTAAAAAACAAGGAAAACTGTCCAATATTGGTAAAATGGAATTACGAGACTTTTTCTAGTAATTTGACAAGGTTTTTTTTAGAATGTGTGTAATAAAATATTATCATTATTTAAAATTAACCCAAAATGCAGGACTTTGAACTTCTTCTAGCACAATAATGTTTCATTTTTTGGCAAAATTGCAAAAATACACGTAAAAAATTGATTTTTTTTATCCACAAGCCGAAAAAAACGACATTTTCTAATTCCTAGGGTCAGAGTGCAGGACATCGAACAGCTTCTATCATAAAACTGCAAAAATACAAGAAAACATGTTAAAATGGTGTTTTTCAAAAGTTCGTTAAACGCTTTAAGGGGATACATTTTTCACCCTGTTCCGATTTTCCTTGCCTACAATCATCTATATATATAAAAATGGATGTGTGTATGTATGTATGTATGTATGTTCCGTATGGACTCGAAAACGGCTGGACCGATCTTGATGAAATTTTCAGGGAATATTCAGAATAGCCTGGCGAGTAACACTGTCAAGTCAGATTTTTGATTTTCCGTCTGTGGGCGGAGGGGCGTGGCAAAATCCAATTTTTGCATTCCACCACTAATGACATCTATATATAAAAAACGGATGGACCGATTTTGATGAAATTTATATCAAAGATAGTACTAACTGAGTACTCACTATGTGCCAAATTTGAGCGTTATCGGACAAAGTAGCGTAAAATGCCATGCAACTTTGTATTGAATTGAAAGTTATTTCAATAATACAAAAAACGGCTATATGTATGTTCCTTATGGACGCGAAAATGGCTGGACCGATCTTGATAAAATTTTCAGAGAATATTCAGAATAGCCTAGGGAGTAACACTGTGCAGTCAGATTTTTAATTTTTTGCGTGTGGGCGGAGGGGCGTGGCAAAATCGAATTTTTACATTGCACCACTAATGACATCTATATATAAAAAACGGATGAACCGATTTTGATGAAATTTTAACCAAAGATAGTACCAAGTACTATTTGTGTGCCAAATTAGAGCGTGATCGGACATTAACCAAGTGCGGAACTATAGGCCATGTTTTACTTCGATTGGAAAAAGGGGCGTAAAATGACACGCCCCTTTGTACTATACTGGACATTGTCTGCCTGTTTCGCAATCACACAAAAAGAGCTGAACCGATTCTCTTGACATTTTCACTACATACAGTGCTAACCAAGTGCATATGTAGGCCATATAAGATCGTTATTGGAAAAAGGGATCAAAATTGCAACGCACTTAGTACTATACTGACCACTATTGAACAAAGAGGCGTAAATTGACAAGCCCCTTAGTTTTATACTGAACGTTATATCTGCCTGTTGTGAAATCACGCAAAAACGGATAAGCCGAATCTGTCACTACTAATAGAACTAACCGAGCGGGAACTGTAGGTCATATGTATAGCGCGGCAAAAGGGTTTACAATATCACTCCCGTTTTTCATAAATAAAAAGTTATTTCCTCCTCTTTCGCAATCACACAAAAACGACAAAACTGATGTCAATGAAATTTGCATCACAGATAGTACTAATCGAGGATGCCGCATGGAACTTGAGACTATCAAGATTCGATAAAAATGCGTTAAATTACATGCCCCTTTGTACTACACTTAACGTTATGTCTGTCTGTTTCGAAATCACGCAAAAACGGCTGAACCGATTTTGTTGAGATTTCTCTATAGATAGTGCTAACTGAGGGTGGAACCAAAGGTTACTAGCTGGGCCCGGACCCGTGCTTTAATTTTGTCCGACACTATATTTAAATTAAGATGCAATATAAAATAGTTTTTTTCTTAGGGCCAGCAACGCGGACCGGGTATAGCTAGTAAGACATATTTCTGCGAACTTTAGGAATTAAGCTTGTTATTTCGGAGAGTATCCTGTGTATTATAGACGGATGGACCGTCATAGAATGTCTTAGAATCGTTCATTGATCAATAAAAAATATATGAACCCATATTTCACTGTGTTCAACAATATATGCTGTGGATAGAAAGTATCAAAGTATTTAAAAAAATACATTAAAAAAAATATGCTAAATAAGTTTGAAGATTTGAAGATATTTTTTTGGAGAAATACTCATTGATTTTATGACCTTTTCTAATCTGGTTTAACTGAACGTTTTTTTTAATATGGGCAACTGTAATTATGATAAAATCTGTAAAAGATGTTGAAAAAAATTCGGCTTTACCGAATATAGATTTTTAATTTGTTTTTACCTAACTTTTTAAAAAATTCCAAAAATATAAACTGTTGCACATGTCCATAAAATTTATTCAATAACTGAAAAATAATAAAAAAAAAAACTCTGCTTACGGGTTTAGTCATTTAAAATAATACGCTTGAAAAAATTTGAACATAATGCAAATAAACTTTTTTTTTACAAAAAACGTGATTTTGTGGGAATGACACAGATTGGAATAAAAAGCAAACGAGTGAAAAAAGTGTACTACATATATAGTATTTCATCAACTACGAATACACTCAAACAAAAAAAAAAAACTTTGCAAAGACATTGTAAAAATGTCACCAGCAAAAATTTATTTTTATTTTTAAACCTCATGTGAATGCAAAACACATTTAACTCAATGGTGTAACCGCACAGAAAAAATAAAAAAAAATATTTGAGAAAACTCCTTCGTGGTAAATTTTCGAGTTTTTTTGGTGACCTGTTCAAAAGATATCGAATTTTTAAAAATTGGTAGTTTGTTCCTTTACTCAAACTTCTTTTACTCATAACTTCTTCAATAATGGTCCAAATTTCAATTTTTTTTTTTCAAAATTTTTGTTTTTTTACGTACTTTAAAAAAAAAATCCCAAAAAAATCTTAAAAGCTCTCTACTATGCGATTTTTAAGTTTTAAAATATAAATCTCATTTTTGAAAATGTTTGTACTCTTCGATTTTTTTTTTAATTTTTTTGTGTAAAACTTCTATTATTTTTATTATTTATTACTATTTTTTTAAATTTTTTAAAAAAATTTTATTGTAATTTTCCAATCTTAAAATCATTTCTACTGCTCCAATGGTGCGTCATAGAGGGGTCATTTATAAGACTGACCCCCATCAATTTTTACGTCTTAACATTTCTTTGTAACACACTTATACCCTATCTCCAATTTCTAAGGTGGCTCCCACACAAAACGACATTTTTTAAAATTTGCTCCAACCGCTCTAACTGCCCTAATAGTGCCCTTAGAGCAACAAAATGTATGACCGACCCACAATATTTTTTTAGTCCAAACATTTTCTCTGAACACAACTACCCTCTATCTCTAATTGTTAAGGCGGTCCCCATACAATTTTTTTTATTTTTTGTAAATTTGTTTTATTTAATCAGCTTCTACCGGTCCAATGGTGCGTCCGAGAGGGGTCATCAGTGAGACCGACCCCCATTTATGTTTACCATACAATATCTTTTTAAAACATACCTACGCCTATCTCCACTTCATAAGTAGGCTTCCATTCAAAATTACATTTTTATAAAATTTGCTCCAACTGTTTTTTGTATGGGAGCCTACTTAGGTAGTAGAGATAGAGCGTAGGTATGTTTAAAAAAATGTTGTAGGTAAAAATAAATGGGGGTCGGTCTCACTAATGACCCCTCTCGTACGCACCATTGGACCGGTAGAAGCTTATTGAATAAAACAATAAGGGCAAAAAATTTTGTAGAATCGATAGAAGTTTCACACAAAAAAATTTCTAAAAAATCGAAGAGTACAAACATTTTCAATAATGAGATTTAAATTTGAAAACTTAAAAACCGCATACTAGAGCGCTTTTAAGAATTTTTTGATATTGTTTTTTTTTAAAGTACGTAAAAAAAACAAAAATTTTGAAAAAAAAAAATTAAAATTTGGACCATTATTGAAGAAGTTATGAGTAAAAGAAGTTTGAGTTGAGGAACAAGCCACCAATTTTTAAAAATTCGATATCTTTTTAACGGGTCATCAAAAAAATCTGAAAAATTTACCACGAAGAAGTTTGCGAACGGTACTAAAAACTGTAAACAAATTGGGAAAATCTAAAAAAAAAAAAATTGTTCAAAGTGTCCGCTTTGACATGGAATGCCCCATATATATTATTGATCCATGATCGATTCTAAGACATTCTCTGAAAGTCCGTCTGTCCGTCCGTCTGTCTGTAGATGGGACGATGCAGTCCAAAATAAAATTTGGCACGAATATGTCTTATGGTCCTAGGCAGGTTAAGTTCGTAAATGGGCAAAATCGGCCCAGGGAGAAAAAAGTTCCCCCTTGAAGAACTGAACCAACCTCTGAAAAAATACACTTTTTTACATGTTTTTTTTGTATTTTTGTTAAATAAATGAAACGTTTGGTATATTTATTGTTATGGAAAGGTGCTCCCAACGCCCCCCCCCCCACTGACCCCAATTTTTTTTTACATTTTGGAGGGTATAAAAGATTCGGCACAGCCGAATTTAACACTCTCACTTGTTTTTTTTTTTTGATTATTTGTCCCATTATCAGCTGTCGAAAGAGCATCGTTTTATTGCTATTACTTTAAATTTTATTTTTCGGGACAGGCTAGTGTTCAGGTACAGTTGATAGTATTTTAATTTGTACTACTAGAGAATCCTTGTAAGTAGTTGCCCATTTTGACAAACAAATTTAAATAACGACTCAAAATTTTTGACTAAAATGGTTTTGGATAGCACTCCTACCTCCTCTCGACTACATGAAAAAAATATTTTTTTACAAAGTTCTTTTTATGATTTATGACAAATCATTTTCAGTTCATATGCCATATGATATTATGATAAAATGTGTTTTTTACATTTCCATGCATAGTTATTCATTTAAAAAATCTATATATATAAAAGAGTAACGTGACTGACTGACTGACTGACTGACTGACTCATCATCGCCCAGCCCAAACCGCTGAAGCTAGAGACTTGAAATTTGGACTGTAGGTTCACCTCCCGGAATATAGATCCACTAAGGCTGGATTTTTGCCAGTGTTGATTCTAAGGGGGTAAAAAGGGTAAAAAACTGTACTTTTGGTACTTTTTATATCTCCTGAAATAATGGTCATAGAGACTTGAAATTTGGACTGTATGTTCACCTCCCGGAAAACAGATATACTAAGGCCGGATTTTTGCCAGTGTTGATTCTAAGGGGGTAAAAAGGGTAAAAACTGTACTTTTGGTACTTTTTATATCTCATGAAATAACGGTCATAGAGACTTGAAATTTGGACTGTATGTTCACCTCCCGGAATGTAGGTCCTGTAAGGCTGGACTTTTGCCAATGTTGATTCTAAGGGGGTAAAAAGGGTAAAAAACTGTACTTTTGGTACCTTTTATATTTTCTCAAAAAATTGTCACAGAGACATGAAATTTGGACTGTATGTTAACCTCCCTGACTATAGATTCACTAAGGCTGGATTTTCGCCAATGATGATTCTAAGGGGGTAAAAAGGGTAAAAAACTGTACTTTTGGTACCTTTTTTATTTCCTTAAATATTGGTATTAGAAACTTGAAATTTGCAATGTAGGTTTACCTCCCGGAAAAAAATCACTAAGGCTGGGGTTTTGCCAATGTTGATTCTACGGGGGTAAAATGGGTAAAAAAGTGTACTTTTGGTACTTTTTATATCTCCTGAAATAATAGTCAAAGAGACTTGAAAATTGGACTGTATGTTCACCTCTCGGAATAAAGATCCATTTAGGCTGGATTTTTTGCCAATGATGATTCTAAAGGGGTAAAAAGGGTAAAAAACTGTACTTTTGGTACCTTTTACATTTACTTAAATAATGGTACTAGAAACTTGAAATTTGTAATGTAGGTTCACCTTCCGGAAAAAAGATTCAATAAGGCTGGGTTTTTGCCAATGTTGATTCTACGGGGGTAAAAAGGGTAAAATAGTACCTTTTATAAAAAGTACCTTTTATAAAAAGTACCTTTTATAAAAAGTACCTTTTATAAAAAGTACCTTTTATAAAAAGTACCTTTTATAAAAAGTACCTTTTTTAAAAAGTACCTTTTATAAAAAGTACCTTTTTTAAAAAGTACCTTTTATAAAAAGTACCTTTTATAAAAAATACCTTTTATAAAAAGTACCTTTTATAAAAAGTACCTTTTATAAAAAGTACCTTTTATAAAAAGTACCTTTTATAAAAAGTACCTTTTATAAAAAGTACCTTTTATAAAAAGTACCTTTTATAAAAAGTACCTTTTATAAAAAGTACCTTTTATAAAAAGTACCTTTTATAAAAAGTACCTTTTATAAAAAGTACCTTTTATAAAAAGTACCTTTTATAAAAAGTACCTTTTATAAAAAGTACCTTTTATAAAAAGTACCTTTTATAAAAAGTACCTTTTATAAAAAGTACCTTTTATAAAAAGTACCTTTTATAAAAAGTACCTTTTATAAAAAGTACCTTTTATAAAAAGTACCTTTTATAAAAAGTACCTTTTATAAAAAGTACCTTTTATAAAAAGTACCTTTTATAAAAAGTACCTTTTATAAAAAGTTCCTTTTATAAAAAGTACCTTTTATAAAAAGTAACTTTTATAAAAAGTACCTTTTATAAAAAGTACCTTTTATAAAAAGTACCTTTTATAAAAAGTACCTTTTATAAAATGTACCTTTTATAAAAAGTACCTTTTATAAAAAGTGACTTTTATAAAAAGTACCTTTTATAAAAAGTACCTTTTATAAAAAGTACCTTTTATAAAAAGTACCTTTTATAAAAAGTACCTTTTATAAAAAGTACCTTTTATAAAAAGTACCTTTTATAAAAAGTACCTTTTGTAAAAAGTACCTTTTATAAATAGTACCTTTTATAAAAAGTACCTTTTAAAAAAGTACCTTTTATAAAAAGTACCATTTATAAAAAGTACCTTTTATAAAAAGTACCTTTTATAAAAAGAACCTTTTATAAAAAGGAATGTAGGATTTTTCGGTGAAGAAAAAAACCTTCTGGAAAAGGTACTTTTTGGAAATTTCGTTTCTAACGGGGTAAGAAAGTGTACTTTTGGTACTTTTTTTTGGTTCCTATAATAATGACCGTTGAAGCTTGAATTTTGGAATGTAGGGGACTTCGGTGAAAAAAACATTCTGCTAAAGTATTTTCAAAAAATTTTGTTTCTAGAGCTGTAAAAATGTGTTTTTTGATACTTTTTATATTTCATGAAGTAATTATCCTAGGCACTGAAATTTTGAATGCTTTAAAAAGTTATTTTTTGGAAATTCTGTTTCTAAGGGTCGCGACCGATCGTAAAGGGGATAAAAATTGCAAATTTGGTTATTCTTATTTTTCTTGAAATAATGGTTCAGAAACTTGATGTTTTAAATAAAAGATCACCTAGCACAAAAAAACAGTTTTTTGAAAATATAATTTTACGGGGAAAAGGGGGCAAATGGTTATTTTGAGATATCTAACTATTGAACTAAAAGCCGCAGAAATAACACCCAAGACAAGGACATATTTTAAAATTTTAGGGTAAAAAGGTGTACCTGGTAACAGTGGTGTAAAATGGTACTTTTCATATCTACAATATAAAGACAATAGAACTTTTTATTTTTTTAACGCATATTATACGGAGAGGAATGAAACTTACATGGAACGAAAGGAGATGGACTTGGAAGTGAAATGGAATAGAACGGGGAACGAAGTGGAATAGAGCTGGGAACAATATGGAATGATACTTTTTACTTAAATTTTACATATTTAACTTTTTTGACTCCATATTTTTTCTCTCTTTATGTTTTTCCACTCAAACTTATTTTTATTCCAATTTTTTTTTCACTGAAATATTTATTCACTCAAAATCTTAAAACCCGATATAAGGGCTCGAAAATTGTCAATATATTTTTTCACCGAAACGAGCATGATGAATTATTCATTAAAATATTATTTTATGAAAGACTTAAACGTCCACAAGTAAATAAAACAAAAACTATGTAGTGGATTTTTTTTAAAACGATAGAGTAATCCTGATCCTTTTATTATCAGGTATTCAATACAACCGGTAACGAAGTACCGGGATGGTAAGCTAGTATAGTATAAATAAAAATAGTATAGTTTGCCAAAGGCATTATTTTCTTATTTTCACAATATACACAGAAAAAAAAAATCTTAAAATTTTAAACGGTCGCTTGTTAGTCTATAACACAAAACATTGATTTTCCTTTGAAGTCAAGTAATTTTTTTTTCAAAATTCCTTAATCATATCAACAAAAGAAGTATGTGTTTGTTGAATTTCTTCACTGATCACAAAATTTATTTTGTCAAATAAACAAATTGTTTTTATAGAAAAAATTAAGATTTACATGTTTGTCAATACAAATAACAACTTAAGTGAACTTAAATATGACCTTGTGCTAGAATAAACCTTTTTAAAATATAATATTTAAAAAAAATAATGACCTCTACAATAGAGCACAAACCCACTCAAAATAAAATATATTAAAAAATAATGAACTTGAGCCAGAATAAACCTCCTCAAAATATAATATTTTAAAGGTCGAATAAAACAATTTTTATTTGTTGTTTTTTTATTTTTAGTACCAAAAGGTACATAAAAATAAAATGTATTTATTCGGCCTTAATATATATTATGACAATATCATATATAGAAATATTTTTGGGCCTCGAACTAGAATAAAACTCTAATCGAATATATATACAATTTTTACTTTTTAATAAAAATTAATCAGAATTTTAATTTAACTATTACAAATTCCTTTTTAGATTTTTTTTCTAATACAGGCTTTCAATTATTTTTTCAACAATCAAAATTTACAAACGTTAATTGATATAATAAATTTCCGCATAAAAGTACTTTCTAAAAACAAATTAGTTGTATTGACAAATATTGGAATCAATGTAACAATTCGTTTTTTTTTTTTTTTTCTGTGTAAAAATATACAGATGTGAATAAATAAACATTGTTAATATTAACTTTACAATATTTTTTCTCTTAAAACGAACCTGAAACCATATTTATGTATGATATGCTGTCACATTCGAATTTCATACACAACGTCTCACCTGTCAAATGGTTTGTTATAACTAAATATGGATTATTTTTTTTTGTACAATTTATATTTTTTTTTGGCATATGTGAGCAATTTTTTTTTTCAACATTCGAGCAACAGAAATTATAGCGTAGTAGAGGGAAACAGATATATCAAGTTTTTTTTTTTTTAATTTTAATTTAAAACTAGCCATTTTTCACCCGGCTATTCAGGGGTTGAAAAAATATTATATGATGTTTTTAATGCTCTGTGGACTTTTTTTTAAATTTTGTGTTTTTTGCCTCATGGTTTTGGAGCTTACAAGCTTTTTACCAATAATTTTGTAATTTTGCAAGCTTTTTACCAATAAAATTGTAAATTTACAACTTTTTTCACGCCAAAAAATTTACAAGGAATTCTTGTGACTTTATTAAATTTACAAATTTTTGACGGGATAAAAATTACAAGGACTTCTCGTTACTTTACTAGATTTTTTGCTACCTCCTATTTTACGAGACTTTCTGGTAAAAATTATGAGCTTTTTTGTAATTTTACAAGCTTTTTATCAATTAACTTGTTCATAAATTTACAATTTTTTTCGCGACATGAAACATGCAAAGAATTCTCGTGAATTTATTTGATTTTTTTTTTGTAAAATCACCTTGAAAATTTGTAAAATTACAAAAAAAAATGTAAAATTACAAAAAAAAAATTAAATTTCGAATGAAAACTGACAAATTTTGGTAAAATGGGATTACTAGATTTTTCTAGTAATTTGACAAGGTTGTTTTTTATGTAAAGAACAAAATTCGAATTTTGTTTTTAAAAAAATTTGATTTTTTTTGCAAAGATTTTTTTATCTCATTCTGAGACAACCTTTTCAATAGCAAAAATTTTAACATTTATTAGGAGGATTTATGTTGTTAAACAAACAAATTTTTTTTTGTAAATTTACCATTTTTGTTTGTAAATTTACATTTTTTTTAAAACATATTTTACCATTTTTTTATTTTTTCCGGTTTTAAAACTTTTGACACATTCAAAATTTCGAGGAAATCCTCGTAATTTTAATCACGAGATTTTTTGGGTAACTTTACAATTTTTTTTTTTTAGTGTAGATTTTTAGAAACTTTTCCCATACACTTCTATTGACTTCAATTCAATTGGTTCCGAAATCAAAGAAATTTTTCTATTAAAAAACTCTTTGAAAAAATTTTGTATAGAAAAATTCTCTGAGAAATTATGTGATCAGAAATGTTAAGATTTTTTTCGTATCGCAAAATGTGATTCGAAAAAATCTCTGACTTTGAGAAATTTTTGTGTAGAAAAATTCTAAGATTCTGAGACATTTTTTTTATAGAAAAATTCTCAGAGTCAGAGACACTTTTCGTGTAGAAAAATTCTCAGATTCTAAAACATTTTTCGTTTTTCAGATTCTAAAACATTTTTCGTATAGAAACTTCTCAGATTCTGAAACATTTTTCGTATAGAAAACTTCTCAGATTCTAAGAAGTATTTCGTATAAAAAGATTTTCAGATTCTGAAACATTTTTCGTATAGAAAAGTTCGAATATTCTCAGACATTTTTCGTATACAAAATTCTCAGATTCTGAGACATTGCTCGTATAAAAAAATTCTCAGTTCTAAGACACTTTTCGTGTAAAAAAATATTCAGCTTCTGAGACATTTTATGTATAGAACAATTCTCAGATTCTGAGACATTTTTTGTATAGACAAATTCTCAGATTTGTATAGAAAAAAAATTTTTTAAGAAAAATATCTCAGGTTCGAATAAAAATATTCTCAGATTCTGATACTTTTTCCTATAAAAAAATTTCAGATTCTGAGATATTTTTAGTGCAAAAAAATTTACGATTCTGAGATATTTTTTGTACAAAAAATTTTAAGATTCTGAGATGTTTTTCGTAAAAATTTTCAGATTTCGAGACATTTTTTTTATACAAAAATTCTCAGATTTCGAGACATTTTTCATATAGAAAAATTCTCAGATTCTGAGACATTTTTTGCATAGAAAAATTCTCAGATTCTGATACATTTTTTGTTTAGAAAAATTATAAGATTTTCAGACATGTTGTGTGTAGAAAAATTTTCAGATCCTGAGACTTTTTTTTGTATAGAAAAAATTTCAGAATCTGAGACATTTTTCGTTTAAAAATTCTCAGATTCTGGAGATATTTTTGGTATAGAAATTTCTCAGATTCTGAGATATTTTTAATATAGAAAAATTCTCAGATACTGGAACGTTTTTCGTATAAAAAAAATTTTAGATTCTGCAATATTTTTCGTATATAAAAATTCTATAGAAATATTTTTAGGTTCTGGGACATTTTTCGTATAGAAAAATTTATAGACTCTCACACATTTTTATTTCAGAAAAAAAAAAATTATTTTTTCGTATAGAAAAATTCTTGTTTATAGACAAATTTTTTATAAGAAATATAAAAAAAATTTCATATTCCGATACATTTTCAAATAAAAAATCTTTAAATTCTGAGACATTTTTCATATACATAAATTCTCGTGTTCTGAAACATTTTTCCAAAAATTTTAATTATTTTTTCCAAAAGAAAAATTTTTAGATTCTGAGACTTTGTACTTATAAAAAAGTTTTTTTTTTAAAGAAACATTTTCCACTTTCTTTAAGAAAATTTTTCTTCAGAAAAATGTTTCAGATTTTTAGGTTCTGATACATTTTTCGTATAGAAAAATTTATAGACTCTCACACATTTTTATTTCAGAAAAAAAAAATTATTTTTTCGTATAGAAAAATTCTTGTTTATAGACAAATTTTCTATAAGAAATATCTAAAAAAAATTCTCATATTCTTATACATTTGCGAATAAAATTTTTTTAAATTCTGAGACATTTTTCGTATACATAAATTCTCGTGTTCTGAGACATTTTTCAAAAATGTTAAATTATTTTTTCCAAAAGAAATTTTTTTAGTTTCTGAGACTTTGTACTTAAAAAAAAGTTTTTTTTGAATAGAAATATTATCCATTTTCTTTTAGAAAATTTTTCTTTAGAAAAATGTGTCAGAATTTTTTATAGAAAATTATCAAATTCTGAGACATTTTTCGTATTATATATTTTTTGATTATGAGACAAGACAATTGTCAGATTGTGAGACGTTTAATTTATATAAAAATTTTCAAATTCTAAAAATTTTTCGTATAGAAACAGTCTCAAACAATTTTACAGACTTTTTGTTAAATTTCATTTTCTTTTCGGTTTTCTTGTATTTAAAACAAACTGACTATAAAATTAGTGTATTTAAATTATTATCATAAATCAAGGGCTTAACTTAGCTTTGTTCAATATTAATATATTGCTCATTTACTAGTACAGTGACATAACTTAAAAAACGTAATTTTCGAGTTAATAATACAGAATTATTCGTTCTAGCAGAATTTTTCGTTCTTTATATTGTGTCAAAAATTCGTATTAATATATTTTAAACTCACCGCTTGAGAAAAGTACACTACATTATTACATTGTACCGTCCTTTTTCAATGAAAGTTTCAATTGTAAACTTTAAACGCGTTTTCCGCAAAAATCAAATATTTTGAGTTATGACACTATACTAGTAAATGAGCGATATGTATTAAGACAAATGTTATTTTTTTCTTTATGTTTTTTTTTTTAAGGTGGGGTCTTATAAATAAATGTGATTTTTTCACGTGATGTATTCCTTTTTGTATACGTTTTTGATTTTATTCACTGCCATTGAAAAGTAAATAAGGACATGAAATGTGTAAATATGTGTATAATGTGACCACATTTATTTTATCATATTATGTCATAAATCTTATCAAATTTTGTATTAAAATATATATTTTAGCTTATGTTTTATTTATAAATAATATTATTTTTTTCATATTTTTTGCAGGTCTTTCGTGTATATTATTAATGACATTCAATTAAGTAAGTAATATTGAAATTTAAAATTTTATTTTAAGAAAAATGCTTTTCCGAATTTCGAATCTACATATTAGGGCGTCCCGTCAAATCTAAATTTTCGAACTTCGTTTTGTAATACCTGCCGAACGATGGCCATGGAAGAGCTGATTTTCTGATTTCCCGGGGAGGTAAAAAACGGGAGAAAATCAGACGTTATCGTTTAGTACGAACTTAATCAATCTATTTTGACCTTTTTTCCAACACAGTTTTAATTTTCGTAAATTGTCTCAGACTTGCAACCCTTAGTACGACTTTTCATGTCTTAAAGAGTTGCAACTCTGAGAAAATGTACTACAATGTAAGAAATTACAACTGTTTAGAAAAAGTTAAAAATAGATTTATTAAGTTCGTGATAAACGATAAAATATGGGCAATGAAATGTTATATATAGGGTGACCATTTTTTTCTGCGCTCAAATCAGTACGCGCAAGTTTTTATGATTTTGATGTTTTTTCAACAGTCAAAAAATGTTGGTTAAACTAACTTGACCCCATGTATTTTGATTTAATGCAACTGTTAAAAAAAACAACTGTTGTCGTTATTTTGCAGAAAATTTAGTTGATTTTAAACGACATAATTTTAATGTGTTGATTGTTTTAGTGCAGAAAACATAACAAAATTCCACAGGTTTTGAATGTAAGAAAATCCCTCAGGTTTTGAAGACTTTTTCAGTAAGTTTTAACAACTTTTTCTGAAAGAAAACTTCACAGAAAATAAGCAAGTGTTTTTTTAATGGCTTTTTCGAGTAAGCTCTAAAGACATTACCTCATATAAGATCTCAGAATCATTTGGATTCATGTATTTTACATCATCTTTCTAAAAATATAAAAAATCCATCGGTCCAGTGAACTTTTCGTCGTAAAAAACCTCAAAGATTCTGTGGCCATTTTCATGTAAATTTAGGAAGATCAAAATAACCTCATGCTAAGATACGTTTTTGAGTTAAGGGACCTCTTCATTCACGAACTCTAATCTCCTTAGAATAAATTCATCAATCTCAGTGTCAGGCTTAAGTTGTAAAAAAAAAAATAACTCTGACGACTTATATTATGGAAATTTAAGTTTTTTATATTATTTTCGAATAAATTTTTTTTTTATGTTGAAATGTTCAAAAATCAGTAAATATTTTAAAAATCAGTACAAATCAGTACAACGTTTTTTGATCAGTACACGTGATCAAAAATCAGTACATTTACTGATCAAATCAGTACGAATGGTCAGCCTAGTTATATATGATTATCGTCTGCTTTTCTCCCTAAATGAACGTTTAAAAACACTAACATTGACAATCGAAAAGTGCTGATGAAGGAAGGGTGGCTTCTTCCGAAAGCTAAGCCTGTGTTGTCAATTTTTTTTTTTTCAGATTTTCTAAAGAAAAATAATTATATCTCAAAAATAATTAATATGGACTCAAACCGAACTAAATAAAATTTCAGTTATAATTTTTTTTTGTATAAAAATTAAAACAGAACTCAATGTGGGTCGTTTAGTTTAAATTAAACCTTTTGATTAATAATTAAAAATATTTTTTTCATTGAACTTTGCTTTTCTCCGGAAATATAATACAAAAACAGACAAATTTCTTTGAAATATAAAGATGAAAAGACTAACCTTGTTTGACTCTATTTTAAGATTTTTTTTTTAATATTAAAATTTATGTATATTATTTATATTAAAGAAAAAAATATGTATTAAAGACCAATTAAGCCACATCAAAAAAATATAAATATAAACTAAATATATCTTAAAGTACTTCATCTTTGAGCACATAAAAAGGAAATGAGCAAAATATTTTTATAATGGTATTCTATATACTAAAGAAAGTACTTTAATATGTTGAAAAACAAAATATTGTATATAATACATTCATCCTTTTTTTATAATACTGAATGTACTAAAAAAACAAGTTATAGGCTATATTCAGCTGTGACGAATCTTTAAATACCCTGCACAATTTTAAACAAAGAAGAGATTTAAAACAATAAGATAAGTTAAATTCGACTACGCCGAATCTATGAATACCGTCTAGAATGCCATTTTTAAAAGTTAGTAAATATTATAACTTGAAATAAATTTGTAAAGTAATTTTGTGGCTTAACAATGCTTTTAGCTTGTTTTTTTAAAGGTCGGTTTTTCAACACGTGAGTTTAAGGTGAAACCAATCTGAAATTTACAGTTTTGCTAATTCCCATCACATCTAGATTTTTGGTTATTCACGGTTGAAAATGCGAAAAATGGCGATTTTTGAATTATTTGAAAGCCTGCATAGCAGCCATTCAGTGTAATACAAATCTGGTATAAAGCGCAATAGTAGAATTGTTCTATGTTCTCCAACATAGGAAACTATTATTGTGTTCGGTTGGGTTTCACTTGCGCTTTAAAATGATGCTGTTAAAATTACCATTTTTGAAAAATTTACCTTAGTGTTTTAATATTTTTTAAAGAAAAACTAAAAAAAAATAAATATTTTTCAAATTTAAGTTTTGGTTTAAAAGTCTATAAGAAAGAATGAACTTTTTCCTAAATTTTGAGCTCATCACAGTAAAGATTGATCATCCGGTGAGCGGTGTAACTTTTGAACCACTTCACCGATTTTGCTGAAATTCAATACTCACCACTCCAGGGGAACGACAAAGATATATGCCGAACTTTAGCAACCTCAGAATTGTCGTTTGAAAGTTAGCGTGGAATCCTTGCCGAATTCACTATTTTGCTTATAACTTTTGAATCACTTGAACGATTTCGCTAAATTGCAATACCAACCTGAACACACTCAACAAAAAAAAGACATAACTTAAACTTTGAAAAAGTTTCTTCAATATAGTTCATAAACTTTCTTACAATTTAGTTAAATTTAACTAAAAGTTGGGAAATTTTCTTAACTGTGGAAAAAAATTTAGTTTATGTAATGTTAAATAGTCCATTATTTTACTTTAATTTAATTCTTAGATTTGAGGAAGTTTTTTCCACTATTTGAGTAAAATTGATATAACTTGGGGATTTTTTTTTTTTTAAACTTAAAATGGCGATGTCTCGAAAACTAAGCTAGATAGAGCAAAATGGAGGAAATTTTCGGTTCTTTGGAAAATGATCCTCTTCATATGTTTGGGCCCCAATGGATAATAACCGAACTTTGGATCCTAACATTGGATTTCTACTTAATAAGTAAAACAAGACCGCCAAATACTTAAAAGTTCCCCGAGCAATAGTTTTAAAGTTAACGAGTTTTTAAAATTCTCAAGACCCAGTTGTCTCCTAAATTCACGTATCTCAAAAACTAAGAAAAAAATTCATGCAACATTTTACAAAATAGAATTTCGTAGCTATTTCTTTCGTAAAATACACGATAGTTTCGTTTATTTTACGAAAAAAAGTTTAGGAAACATTTCTGAAAATTTTACGAAATTAGGAATATTATTCGTAACATTTTATTTCTTAGAATCCACGAATGTTTTGCATATTTCACGAATATATTTTTTATATTTTATATATTTTTACGTAGATATATATTTTTTATATATTTTTACGTAGATTATAAAAAAATAAAAATTTGGAATTTAAATGGAAAAGAATGGGTTTCTAAACAGTAAATAAATGTTTAAGGTCAAACTTAAACGGTGTTTAATAAACATAAAAAAATTAATTTTTTGGTATATTTTTTTTGACAAAAATATTTTTGTTTTCTGCGAAAATATTTTGGTTTATTACGAAATTAATTTTTAAATTACGATTTTTTTTCGTATTTTCTCAAGCCTTGATACATCACTTGTCACAGAGCACATCACTGTTTTTGTCGGGACTTAAAAAAATGCCAAAACTTAGAAAAATTTTCCAAACAATTTTTTCCTAAAAGCATTATAATTATTTTTTTTACTTCAAAATGCAAAAAAATGTTAACACAAAAGTTTTTGTGTACGGGATTTAAAGTTTTTTCAAAACAAAAAAAAAATTAAATCATTTAAATCAATTTTTTTAGAAAAACTTTAGCGTCCAACCTGAATCAAATTACGTCGCGTAAGGCGTAACGCCCAATAATTTTTGGTTTCTAATATTTAAATATGAGTTACCTAAATCAAACGGACGTAAAAATTTCAAATTTGATGTGTTTGTTTTTGTTTTTTTTTTACGTCTTGCGCTACGCATTTGATTCTGGTTCGACCCTTAAGAAATTTTTTATTTTAAAGTTTTGAAATTTTAAAAATGTATTAAATATGACAACCTGTCATATGATAAACCTTTTTAGTAGTGTTTCCAATTCGGTTAATCGGTTAACCGATTCCTCGATTAATCGCCTCTATTTCGGGTAATGTCGAAACAAATAATTTAAAACGCAAAAAAGTATTCGACCTGATTAATCGGTTAAAATGGTTCGATTAACCGGTTAACATTATTATATCAATATTCTACTATAATTTATTTCAAACTCTTCTTCTTTTTTACAAACACTGTCGATAAAAAGGCAAAATTACAAAAAAAAAAATCAGAAACCAGCAATTAACAGTTGAGATAAGCAAAATTGGATTTTAGAAGACACAAATTAAAATTCAGAAATCCCAAAACTCCATATTGAAAATCCCAATTGAAATTCAGAAAATCCCAATTGTAATTAAAAAAATCTCAAGTGAAATTCAGAAAAGCTAATTCAACTTCAGAAATCTCAATTGTAATTTAGAAATCCCAATCGATAATTCGAAAACGCCCAATTTTACAAAAGCCCAATTTAACATCAGAAAAGCTTTATAGAATTCAGAAACCCTAATTGTCATTCAGAAATTTTAAATTTAAAAATTTTAAATAAAATTTAGAAAGTGGATTTCAGAAATCTTAATTGAAATCCCAATAGAAATTTAGAAAAGTAAAATCAAAATATATAAATCAAAATTGATGTTAAAAGTACATCAATTGAAATTCTGAAAAGCACAATTAAAATTCAAAAATCATAATTTAAATCCAGAAAAATGAATTAAAATTTAGAAAAGCCAACTGAAATTCAGAAATCTCATAGGATATTTAGAATTTGAAAAATCAAAATTTAAATTTAAGTATTACAATTACAGGTAAATTGAAAAGTCCCGATTAAAATTGAGAAAACCCCAATTAAAATTTATAAGTTTTTATTATTTCTAAATTTTAATTGGTTGCGTTTTGTTTTACCCTTTTAAACACTGTATACACCCAAAAAGAAAAAAAACATTGGGTTCGGACCCGATAGGTCCAGACCCCGATGGGCCTAGACCTAGTTGGGTTCCTTAAAAATCGTCATAGTTTTTTATCCAAAACTTGTGTCCGTTTCGCTCTACCTTGCTTAGTTTTTGAGATTCGTGATTTTAGGGGACCACCGGGGTTTTGAGAATTACAAAACTCTATAACTTCAAAAATATTACTCGGACAGCTTTTGATAATTTTGCGGTCTTGTTCTACGTATTGAGAGCTACAAAAAAAAACTTTTTGTTGTATCGGCAATATTTACCGAGATATCAGCATTTTAAAATTTTCTTGAACTAACTTTTTTGGATCCAAAGTTAGGACCCATTAGGGTCCACACATGTGAAGAGGACCGGCGATACTATGGAGAGAACCTCCATTTTGCCTCCATGGCCTCCATTTTGCTCTATCTGGCTTAGTTTCCGAGCGCCATTTTAAGTTTTCTGAAAATAAAAAAAAATTTACCAATTATTTTTGCTAATATTAGCAAAAAAGCTTGTAAAAATTTGGTCAACTCTATTTTAAATTTAGCAAAAAACAAGTAGAAAAGTTAAATTCGACTTTGCCGAATCTATGAATACCCTCCACAATGCATTTTTTTTAAAGGGTAGTACATTTTTTAACGTGAAAAAATTAACAATTTTGATTAGAAATATTTTATTTTGAGTAAAAAACTCTTTTTTTGTCATTAAAAAAAAAAAAAAAAATTACTAATTTTTTTTTGAGTGTAAAATTTTTTCGAGTGTAATGTTTTTTTTACTGTAAAAATATTTCTGAGTGAATGCACGTACGAATGTACACAAAATATTGTCATTTTTGTAAAAAAAAAAAATTTTTTTGTGTAAATTTTTTTTTGAGTGTAAAATTTTTTTTGAGTGTAAAATTTTTTTTGAGTGTAAAATTTTTTTCGTGTGTAATTTTTAAGTTACCAATGCTTTTAGAACTAAACAAGTTAAAAAAGCATTGATTTAAAATTAAACAAGTTTGAAAAGCATTGTTTAGTTACCACCAATGCTTTTAAAACTTGTTAAAACACTTGGCATTTTAGATGACACTAATCTGAAATTCAGGGTTTTGCTTATAACTTTTGAACCACTGGACCGATTGAGCTGAAATTTAATACCAAACAGACCCGGGGAACGGCAAAGATACATGCCAAGCTTCAGTAGTCTCATTATTGTGTTTCGGAAGTTATCGTGTTTTTTATCTCGTAAATTCGCGAAACACCCTTGCCGAAATTTACTCTTTTGCTCATAACTTTTGAACCACTGGACCGATTTGGCTGGATTGCAATACCAACCTGACCAGTTAAATAACAAACATATATGCCAAACTTCAGAAGCCTCTGTAAAGTCTTTCAAAAGTTAGCGTGTTTTCTACGGACAGACAGACAGACGGACGGACGGACGGACGGACGGACGGACGGACATCGCTAGATCGACTTAAAATCGATCGAGGATCATAAATATATATACTTTATGGGGTCCTAGACCAATATTTCGAGGTGTTACAAACGGAATGACAAACTTATATATACCCTCTATCACTAGAGTGGAGGGTATAAAAATAGTTCAAAATTTGTTTAAAATTGCTAATGCGCTAAATAAAGTTTACAAGATATTTTTGCTAACATGCTAATCTCAACTAAAAATTTGCTAAAAGTTAGCTACGCTGCATTAGCAAAAACAAATACTAATGTATTATTTTGAGTGTAAAGACTGTAAATGAAATTTTACTTAAAATGCTTTAATTTTTTGTTACTTTACTTTCAATAAATCGTTTCTTAATACAAAATATTAAGTTTTTATTATTTTTGACGATTAATCGATTAATCGCCAATTTTTCCGATTAATCGACCCGAATAACCGATTAATCAATTTTCGTCCATTTTCGAATAATGCCCGGCAGGGTCGAATAATTGGAAACACTACTTTTTAGGCATTTTAGTGATATGCCTGGTTTTAAGCAGTCACGTGATAGGTAATTTTTGATCGACCGACAGCATTTAGTGATGTTTTTCGCTCTGCCTTAACCGCGACAATTGATCTTTACACTCAAAAAAATACGTTAGTAGATTTACTAATTTTTTTTTGCTAACGCTAGTTAGCTAACTTTTAGCAAATTTTTAGTTGAGATTAGCATGTTAGCAAAAAATTCTTGTAAACTTCATTAAGCACATTAGCAATTTTAAACAAACTTTGAACTAATTTCTTTTGCTAAATTTGAAATTGAGTTGACAACATTTTTACAAGATTTTTTGCTAATATAAGCAAAAATAAATGGTAAATTTTTTTTATTTTCAGAAAACTTAAAATGGCGCTATCTCGGAAACTAAGCCAGATAGAGCAAAATGGAGGCCATTTTTGGTTCTTAGAATCTCCATAGTATCGCCCATCCTCTTCACATGTGTGGACCCAAATGGGTCCTAACTTTGGATCCAAAAAAGTTAGCATTCCCGAAAATTTTAAAATGCTCATATCTCGGTAAATATTGCCGACACAACAAAAAGTCCAAAAGCATTTTGGTAGCTCTCAACACGTAGAACATGACCGCAAAATAATCAAAAGCTCCCCGAGTAATATTTTTGAAGTTATCGAGTTTTGTAATTCTCAAAACCCCGGTGGTCCCCTAAAATCACGTATCTCAAAAACTAAGCAAGGTAGAGCGAAACGGACACTAATTTTGTATCAAAAACTATGACGATTTTTAAGGAACCCAAGTAGGTCTAGGCCCATCGGGGTCTGGACCTATCGGGTCCGAACCCAATGGGGTCCTCAAATGTGAATGAACTAAGTTGAAATAAAAAAAAATTCAGTTAACTAATTTTTAGCAAAACGTTTTTGCTAACTTTACAAAAAAAATTGTGGGTTCAAAATCAGCAAATTTCCTTGTAGGTTTACAAGCTTTTTTTGCTAACTTTACATTTTTTTTTTTTTTGAGTGTAGTAAAATGTTTAATGTAAATATAAAATATAAATCCCAGTAAATAAACACACTCTCTTTAGACTATAAAATAGACTTCAAAAATATAACAAATATTTAAATTTTTGTATAAAAGTGGCTCATCCAAAAAATACCTCTTTTTAGAGTCAAAAATTTGTATTTTAACACTTAAGTCCGAGCACAACACGAGTCTTTATCAACAAATTTTCAAACAAAGTACTTGCTGCAGTCATTTTAAGTTCTTCTGAGACATTTTTTGGGAGTGTTTTTGAAAGGTTCTTTATTAGCTCCGAAAAAATGTGTGTTTTTGACAATTTTTGATACTAAATTCTTTTTTCCATATTTGAATCATTTTGGACTCTGAAAAAAGTGCCCTCAAAAAACACAAATTTACTTATTTTGGAGCGTTCCAAAGATTGTTGGATGGGATAATTGAAATTTAAATAGATTTTAGAGCGTTCCAAAATAAGACTTCTTTAAAACTCATAAAAAACATTGTTTTTTGGGTACACTTTTTTCTGAGTCCAATATGATTCAAATATGAAACCATATTTTTATTATCAAAAAATGTTTGTCAAAAATCACATTTTTCGGAGCTAAAAAATAGCCTTCCAAAAACACTCCACAAAGCTATAAGTATTTTGCCGATAAGACATCATTTTTGGTTTTATTTAACTTATTTTAGAGTCTAAAAAGAAAGTTCGTTTAGATGAAGCCATACATAAAATTAAATATTTGGAGTCGTAATTTAAAAAATTTGGAATCAAAATAAAGTGTTTTTGTTCACTGGGATACGTTAAATTATTAAGAAAATGTTAGTAGTATTTCTTTTTTATTAAAAAAATTTTCACTTCATAACTTGTATCATTTTGTACGAAACTTTCCTATTTCCAAGTAAAACTACAAAAAAAATTTCATTGAGGTCACGAAAGATTTTCGTAAGTATCCAAAATAATTTAAGCATTTTACGACATTATTGATTTTAAATATAAAGAATTTTTTCGTGTATTTAACGAAATTTTGCATTAAATTTACGAAATTTTTTTGTATCATCCACAAAATATTTTCGTAAAGTTGAAAATATTTTTCGTGAAATGTACGAAACATTTCGTGTAGTTTACGAATGTCTTTCGTTGTGTGAAATTACGAATGTTTTCGTACATTGTACAAAGGATTCGTGTATTTTAAGCATGGATTTTTTTCGGTGTACTGATAATAACACAAACAGGAGTGTTTGAAACCGGTACACATTGGGAACTTTGTATGGAAAAGGCGCGCATCGACGTTTTTTTTGTTATAAACGGAACGGATAGGAATTTCACGACATTCTTTACCATTATAAAAACTGGAGACCTTAAAGAACTCACACATGTGGATTGGACATTTTTCGCATTAGTACCCTACTTGTAAATTTAAGGCAAAGTTGGTTAATTTTTTCATATAAAAAAATAAAATGGTGGTCAATTATTTAAAACAGTTACGGATTTTAAGTGACAATATAACAGCTTACCATTCAATACAAAGTGTTTCTTTCATTTTTTGGTAAAGTCTACACCCTACACTAAAATAGCCTGCAAAATTAACTGCTTTCTATCTTTTATCATTTTCGATTTTTTAAACAAAAATAATGGGGAAAAATATCAAACAAAGATGCAACACACGGTAAATACGCATTATTTTCAATAATTGTTAAGTTATTTGAAAAAAAAAAATATTGTAAAAACATTACTCTATAATCAGTACTTTCAACTTGTCTGTCTGTCTTATTAGGAATATATTTGGATCGGACTCAATCATAACCATACTAAAAACATCTTGCAGGTTGTTTGTTTTTGAGTTTTCTCTGTTAAAGTTTCTTTTATAGCTTTTAAAATGCCTATGTGATCTTTTCAAAGCCTACTCCGATAAATTGCCATGAAAGAAGGCATGTTACTTAATTAGTTAAGGTTAATTTTAATACCAACGGGCAATTACAATTCCTGTAAAAATAGTGTCATGAGCTAGAATTGTATGCATAATGGGACTCATGGTTAACCAACCATGCTTTTCAACTTATAATTTTGCAGTTCCATGTATGTGTTTTCTAAACTTAACTGAATTATTTTTTTCATTTGCGTTGATACACAGAAGTATTATAACAACCCGTTTTATAATAAGTATATTCTACTATTCCAGTTATTTTGGCCGTAATTGCGGGCAAGAAAGCCTTTTAGTTACAAGCATTATGTGAAACTCCTTTTGCCTTAATAATAAAGTGAGGTAGGGTATCAAAATCAATAATTATTGGAAACCGCTGTTGCCTGTTAACAATATAGGTCATTTAAGTAAAATTTTGTAATAAAACGAAAAACAGTAAATTTTGTTAAAAAATAATCACTTTAAAAATAACAATTTTTTCGTTAGTAGACCCCACTTTAAACCTCATTTCAGGGCGCAGCTGCAAATGGCTGCAAAAGTTTCTACCCCAGGAGTATTAAGTAATACTTTTTGTTTATTGTACAAAAAGAATCGCCATTCCCTTCCGTTCTCCACAAAAGTTGCAACCCAAAATATAAATAGTTTTTTTCTAATTTTTCAAAAATTGACACTTTTTGATGGCCTGTATTTCCTACTTAAAAAGAGTAATATTAAAAACCATAAAATGGGTAACAAAGGTAATAGTTATAGCTACAATCTCCACTTAATTTGAGGAAAATCGCATTATTGGAAGTAGTTTTAAAAAATAAAATAAAAAAAGTCTTCAAAAAAAATTATTTTTTTCAAATTTATGCAAAAAGTCCTTACTTTGACTTTATGTCCTGACTAAACTAAGCGATGGATTTTCTTTCTATTAACGGTTTTCTTTCTCCTAGGGTGTCTACTTAACGAATACGAGCATTTACTGTAAATAACTAAACATTTGTTTGGCTCTCAAATGCGCGTCTAGGATACAATGAGCGGTATGGGAATATCAGAAATTTTTAGAAATTCAATTTTTCTTCTTTATTTTTTCAACTTGAACCCTTAAACTATATAAATAGTTTTTTGAAAATTGTTACTTTAACCATATCATCGTTATAATTAGTAAAGAAACGTGACCTCGAGCTAGAGTAATCTTTCTTAATTGAATTTATAGGGCAAATAATAAATAATGTTTATTAATTAAAAAATTAAAACAGAATAAAATACCAACATTTAAAGCAAAATAAAGTTGTTCAACAAAAACTTAATAAAGGCAGCACAAATTAATTTGCAGTTTAATTAAACCAAGTTTAAACCAAGATCTCATAAACTCAGCCTTAGTGTCCCAATCGTTTAAATTGCTTCAGTTTTATCGCAAAGAACAGAATTGAAACAGACAGACGGGCATCGCTAGATCGTCTTAAAATCGATCGTCTTAAAATCGATCAAATTATATACTTTATGGAGTCCTAGACCAATATATCGATGTGTTACATACGGAATAACAAACTTATGTATACCCTTTATAATTAGAGTGAAGAGTATTAAAAAGGCAGGCTTTTAAATTTTGTTTTCTTTTGCTTTATTTTCTTTTTTCAATAAATTTTTTTTGTATATATTGTGTAATATATGATATAATATACACAAACAATTTTCACAAGGCTTAACGGTTGTCGGTGTATGTGTGCAAATTTATAATGGAAGCACGTGTTGGTGATTCGATTTTTTGTTTTTTTTGATGTTGTTGTTTTAGTATATGTGTTTGTGTGTATATAAGATATGTATGTATATAAAGTTGAAAAACTATTTGAGTGCTGTTGAGTATAAATTTTGTTTAGTTATTTCTATATAGAAAAGAAAGATATAACGTACTTAAAATAGCAACAGTGGCATATGTTGTAGCTGCGCCCATAGTTGCTTTAACTTTAAATTAATGATGCAAAACTTTATAATTAAATTATCTAAACTATAAAGAGGCGTGCGTCATATATGAGGCATTAGAATGGTATTATTCTTCAACTCTTGATGTTTCCACGTGGCCGGGTCAATTTTTATTCTATTACACCTAAAAATTATGTGATACAAATTTGAGGTCAATGGTATGACATAAAATTAAACAAGTAGAAAAGTTAAATTCGACTTGGCCGAATCTATGAATACCCTCCACAATGCACTTTTTAAGTTATAGTAAATTTTCTAGAGTGAAAAAATAACATTTTTGATTAGAAATATTTTATTTTGTGTAAAAAAACTTTTTTTTGAACTAATTTTTGAAAAAAAAAAAAAAAATAATTTACTAATTTTTTTTTTGAGTGTAAATTTTTTTTTGAGTGTAAAATTTTTTTCAAGTGCATTTTTTTTTTCTTTTGGTGTACAAATATTTTTGAGTGACAAAAATGCGTTGTAAAATATTTTTGTGACTTACCAATGTTTTTAAAACACTGAAATTTACAGTTTTGCTAATAACTTTTGAACCACTGTACCGATTTGTCTGAAATTCAACAAGAAAAGGCAAAAAGGAACGAAAAATATATATGCCAAGCTTCAGCATCCTCAGAATTGCCTTTAGAAAGTTATCGTGTTTTTTATCTCGTAAATTCGTGAAAACCCCTTGCCGAAATTCACTCTTTTGCTCATAACTCTTGAACCACTGGACCGATTTCGCTGGATTGCAATACCAACCTGAACAGGTAAATGCCCAACACATATGCCAAACTTCAGGAGCCTCCTTAAAGTCTTTCAAAAATTAGCGTGTTCTCAACAGCCAGACAGACTGACGGAAATCGCTAGATCGTCTTAGAATCGAACGAGGATCATGAATATATATACTTTATGAGGTCTTAGACCAATATT
The DNA here is from genome assembly GCA_963921195.1 of Pegoplata infirma. Lineage (NCBI taxonomy): Eukaryota > Metazoa > Arthropoda > Insecta > Diptera > Anthomyiidae > Pegoplata > Pegoplata infirma. Next base: position 90,423,163 of record OY992537.1, read on the forward strand.
TCGAGGTGTTACACACGGAATGTCAAACTTATATATACCCTCTATCACTAGAGTGGAGGGTATAAAAAAAATTGTCTTGCGATGCATTACATTTATAAATTTTGATGCGCTAAACACGAAAATTATAAGATTTTTAAAATCGGTTGAATAGTTTTCGAGATATCGTTATTTTAAATTTGCAAAAACATTGCGGTTTTTCTTGCTGTCAAAAAATTAAAAAAAAAATCTTAATTTTTTTCCTTGATGCTTTCATAGACCCTTGGACAAGCTTTCATTTAAAATGAGTTTGACCTAAATTCGATCATTTCAACATGCTGCCCACTTCTATCAAAGTTTAAGTATTTTAGAAGTGTTCACCAAAATCTCTAATCTTTGATCGAAGGTGCTATAGGGCTAAATGGTGTGATTTGGTTTCAATTTAAGTTCAAATTAAATATTGTTTCAAGCTCTTTGAAAAAGTTAATGGGAAAAAGATTTGTTTTACAACCTTTCTCGAACGATGAAAAAAACAGATAATATGTACATCAGATTTTAAGACATTTTTGCTATAGAAAATTCAAATTCTAAACATTTTTCCACTTCTCAGATTCTGTGAAATTTTTCCTGTCAAGAAAGTGTCAGATTCTGATATATTTTTTCTACAGAAAAAGTCTCAGATTCTGAAATATTTTTCTCTGTATAAAAATCTCAGATTCTAAGATTTTTTGCCTGTATAAAGATCTCAGATTCTAAGATATTTTCGGTAGAGAATTCTTAGATTCTGAGATATTATTTCTGTAGAGAAGTCTCAGGTTCTGAGAAATTTCCCATAAATAGTTAAGAAATTTCCCAATTGAAGAAGTATAATATTCTAAAACATTTTTCGTTTAAAAAAAAATTTCATATTCTGATTAATTTTTTCTTAGAAAAAGTCTCAGATACTGAAGCATTTTCCCTTTACAAAATGCCCCGGATTCTGAAACATTTTTCTACTGAAAATGTCTCAGATTCTGAGATATTTTTCCAATAGAAAAAGTAACAGATTCTGTGACATTTTTACTTAAAAAAAAGTCTCGAATTCTGAGATATTTTTGCTATTAAAAATTCTCAGGTTCTCAGATATTTCAAGTCAATTGATTGAAAATTGATTAGATTGACAGACGGACCGACGGACATCTTTAAATCGACTCAAAAGGTAATTTTGAGTCGATCGGTATGCTTGAAGTTAGGTCTAGAACAAATATTTCGGGTAGTTACAAACATAAGCACAAACTCATTATACCCCGTACACTCAAAAAATTATGTAGGTAGATTTCAGTGAATATTCACTTAAAACAAATGAAATTTTATTTTAAAACCATTCCACTGTTTTTTCATTTAAAATAAAAACACATTACAGTTAATTTGTAATGCTAATTTAATGACTAAACAAAACATTAAACAAGTAGAGAAGTTAAATTCGACTTGGCCAAATCTATGAATACCCTCCACAGTGCCCTTTTAAACTAATTATTGAATAAAAAAAAAATAACACTGTGCTACAAAAAACACAAAATCTAATATACTTTTGAAATGAGGTAGTTAAGGTTGTAGGTCTCGTCGAAAAGATTACAACAATGCCCACAAAACTTGCCAGACACCCTCAAATTTTAAAGTTATTGTAAAAAAAACGTTTTTTTGGCGACTTTTCTCACTAAACCACGTGTAACTTAAAAATGTTTCAACCGAATTTCAATTTTGTAACTGTTTTAGATAGAAGAAGGATAGGGCTTTTAATGTATGTGAATTGGTATATACATATAATAAAGCTATGTATTCATTTTATCAACAATATATAATTTTTTTGATATTTTTTGAAAATTTTTTGAGTTTTTCGATTTTTTCTGCTATAGTTCGTTTAACAACATTTATATTGATAAACGTATTCTTAAAGAAAATTTAATTGTGAATACTATGAGCTTTATGCCGAAAAAATCGGATAACAATTGACAGAGCTGTGATAATTTTTCTAAAAAAGAAAATTAAAATTTTGCATGAAATTGCCGTTCGGACAACCCTGGCAAAAAAATAAAAAAATAAACAAACATACTGAGAGGTCGCGTATCATTATTTTAAAGGTTTTTGGCCCACTGAATTCGAATTTGACCTTCAAATTGCGCTATCTTATTAAGTTTTTGATATATTAATATATGTTAAATATCTCAGAAACCTGATGCGAAAAGCAATTTAAAGGCCAGATTCGGATTCAGCGCACCAAAAACCTTTATTAATATTGCACATGACCTCTTATAATAAATTCATTTTTTTGCCTGGGTTATCTGGACGGCGATTTCCTGCAAAATCTTAATTTTTTCTTTTTTCTTCTAATTTTCTTTTTTAGAAAAATTATTACAACTCCGTCAATTGTTATCCGATTTTTTCAGGATAAAACTCATTATATTCAGAATAAAATTTTCTTTAAAAGTGCGTTCATAAATATAAAGACCGTTAAACGAACTATATCAGGAAAAAATGGACAAACTCGAAAAGTTTTCAAAAAATAACTATAAAATTATATATAATAGAAAAAATCAATAGATATCTTTCTTATATGTGTAGATCCACTCACACACATGGAAAGCCCTATCCTTCTCCTATCTAAAACAGTTAAAAAACTTAAAATCAATTGAAAATTTTCTGAATTACACAAGGTTTAGTGAGCAAAGTCCCAAAAAACGTTTTTTGAGAATAACTCTAAAATTTGATGGTGTCTGGCAAGTTTAATGAGCACAAGTGCTACAGTGAAAAAATACTTCTGATGTGACATTGTAAAGGTTGTGGGTTTTGTCGAGTAGATTACAAAAATGCCCATTAAACTTGCCAGACACCATCAAATTGTAGAGTTATTCTCAAAAAACGTTTTTTTGGGACTTTGCTCACTAAACCTTGTGTAATTTACAAAATTCTTTTTTTTGAGTGTAAATTTTTTGCGAGTGTATTTTTGTTGTTGTTTAGTGTAAAAATATTTTTGAATGACAAAAATACGTTGTAAAATATTTTTGTAACTTACCAATGTTTTTAAAACATGTTGAACGGGTTTTCAACACGTGAATTTAAGGTGAAATAATCTGAAATTCACGGTTTTGCAAATAACTTTTGAACGACCAGACCGATTTGGCTGAAATTCAATATGAAATATGCCAGGAGAACGACAAATATATATGCCAAGCTTCAGCATCATCAGGGTTTTGTTTCGAAAGCTATCGTGTTATTTATCTCATAAACTCAGGCCGAAATTCAGTATTTTGCTCAAAACTTTTGAACCACTGAACCGATTTCGCTGGATTGCAATATCAACCTGACCAGTCTTTCAAAAGTTAGCGTGTTTTCAACAGACAGACAGACGGACGGACAGACAGACGGACGGACGGATGGACGGACATCGCTAGATCGTCTTAAAATCGATCGAGAATCATGAATATATGTACTTTATGGGGTCCTAGACCAATATTTTGAGGTGCTACAAACGGAATGACGAACTTATATATACCCTCTATTACTAGATTGGAGGGTATAAAAACTAATGAATTCATTTATTTTGTATTGAAAAACATAGAAGAATATTTTTACTGCCGAAATTGAATGTAACGGAAAATTCGTTTTTAAGACAGTAAATTATTTTTTTAAACTACAGAAATAGTAGAAAACAAAAAATCCTTTATAAAATAAGTGATTTTTCGTTTAAATAACTTTACTAATTAATTTTTAAAATAACCTACAAACAGTTAATGACATAATTTTCTCAGTGTTCCACAGTGGTGTAGGGTATAATTATAGTACTGTAAATTTTATTCCAAATTTGTTTTTTTTTTTGACTTCAATACTTTTTAAAAAAATGTGTCGAATATGATTTATTACAGACACAAAATATTTAAAAAAAAAAATTCCGCGGAATTTATTTATTTTTTCTGACTTTTTTTCCACAAAATAAAACGATGCATTTTTAAACTTATATTTAAAAACTATCCTAAAAGCATAAAAATTTTATTTTTATGGTACATTAACTTTACAGTTTTAAATCGGGATTATCGCGAATACTAGCGTTAACTTAAAAAAACGGCTAACACCATTGAATTCAGCGTACCCGAATTACCTTTAGCAGAAGAGTGCCCAGCTTGTTGATTTTTGCGACTAGCACAGTGATATTGTGTTTGATTCTGGAATACGGTTTCACCATTCCCCTAATTTTTAAAAATTTGATTATTTACTAGATATTTAATCGTTACAAGAAAAAAAATTTAAATCTTAAAAGTCGAAAGAATATCAAATGTTTAAAAATTAGGTAAATGGTGAAATCGTATTCCAGAATCCAGCACATTAACTAATATTTTAAGCAAAAAAATATCATTTTGTTTAGATTTTTCCGATTTTCGAGTTAAAAAAGTAACTCAAAGACATGTCCTACCGGTCCAATATGTTTTATGTCAATATTGACTTTAATAAGCAACGTTTCCGACTCCAACTATTTTAAAATTCGAAAAAAAACAATATTTGCTTCACCCTAGCATACAGATTGTCAATTTGGGGTATTAAAAAGAAAACACTATCATAGCGTATACGTAATATTTTCGTTCAATACCAAATATTACTTATACGTATTGAACTATTTTTTTTAGCTATAACATACACATAAGTTTATTTATTTCTAACTACCCAAACTTTAAACAATTTTAATTAATATTTTCATTTTGCTTAAAAACTTAATTGATACCTACAAGTTACAAAGAAAATATAAAAAAATAAAACTTTATTCATATATTTTCTATTACACAAAATAATTTCATAACAAAAGTTTCCTAGCAATTTTGTTGCCTGCAAGGCAAACAAAAAAATGCCTTAGAAACAACAAATTTAGTTGATATTAAGGCTTAACTTAAAAAAATAAAACTTATTTTATATTTAATAACTTTTGTTGTTTCTATAAGTTTTAGTTTCGTTACTTTTCTTCCGTTTTTGTGACACTAAAGATGCGTTAAAATTCAACCCACAAAAATACAAAAAAAAAAAAAAACTAAATAAAACAACAGACTTCAACTTGGATCAAAGTGACAGATTGAAAATATATAACAGAAAAAAAATGTTAGCAAAAAACGAAAAACTTTTTAAAAAACTAAAAAAACAAAACTTGACAAGATAAGAAAAAAATAGTTCAGTTAAGGATATGAAAAATCAACAGAAGACGACACTAACTACACAGTGCAACACACAAAATCGGAATGGGATGAAACCAATAGCAAATGAAAGTTGACATATTCCATAACAAACCCCTCAAGGCTTTTTTCTAGTTCAGAGCTAGATTTTGTTTTACACGCATTTGAAGTTAGTGCACTTTTATTATAATTACAATAATAAATGCTTGAAAACTGTATTAGTGACGAATGATTAATATTGTAATTGCCTTTAAATAACAATCATACGCAACGGTGTCCAGTGATTTATATTAATAATTGCCTTTAAATAACAATCATACGCAACGGTGTACATGGTTTATTTTAATAATTTGGCTATTCAGTAAATAGGTACTGGACCGATTGCAGCAAAATTCATACCAGTCATAGCTGAAGTAATTTTGAGCTTAAGTTTGGAAACTGGACCCTACATGTCCAATAAGGGAACCATCAGGGGTCTTTAAAGTTGGACACGTTTAGTACACAAAAACTTTAAAATCACCAACTTTAAATGCGTGTAAAATAAAATCTAGCTCTGACCTAAAAAAAGGCCTTGAGGGTTTTGTTATGGAAAACGTCGGCTTTCATTTGCTTTTGGTTTCATCCCATTCCGATTCCGAAAGTTCGATTTTGTATCACTGTGCTATTATAACTATAAAGATGATGACTTTTATACACAACTATAAATTGCAATATGTAACATTTTAAAAAATAGAACCAACTTTTTTTTTTTGCAATGACAATGAAACATTTTGTTGGATTAGGGAACAGATTGTGTTCTATTTGTTTAGGTCACAAAAAAATTTTTTTGAATGTTTTTGTGCCTTAAAAAACAAATCAAGTTTAAAGGATTTGATATTCTAGAATCTGCTCTATTAAATTCGGCTCGTTTAGCATCACTGACGTGATCATATACCAAATTAAGTTTTACTCACAAATTTTTGGATTTTGTAGTGGGCATTCATAAGCTTCTTCCAATCTTAATTTGCGAAATTACTCTTTCTTCTAACCATTAAATAATGTACTTTTGTTTTAGTTTTTAATATTCGTAGTTATAGAAGTATGAAATTGTTGTTTCTTGAAAGTTACTCAACACAATCAGCAGTATTACAAAATGTCTTATTTATTTATTTATTTTTAGTTCCAAGAGGTTAAACAGTAGTTAGGGAAACAACATATGTTTCAAAAGATGAAAAATGTTCTATATAAATGTTGGTAAATGAATGAAAATTTGTTTTACAGGCAAAGTAATATTCTTAAAGACAAACATCAGGAAACTGAAGCTTAAATAAACTATATCCTCGTTAAACATGGTAACTATTTGCTAGATATCGAAAAAGCTTTAAAAAAAACTTTTTATCTTGAGTTGAGGGTGGGTTGTACAAGCCTAAAATAAGTAAATTTTTTTAGGCAAGTTCATGGCGCTCAGACTTAAAATAGTCCATTGTACCGTGTAACTACTTTATCTTACATATTTATAAAATTATCAAAGTTCTTTAACCTGTTCTTAATAAAAACTGGTTTCCCAATTAATAAAGATTTATACACGAAATTATTTAACTTCCTTCAATTAATGCGTAAATTTAGGGATACATTTTATGATAAAATAAAACTGTTTAAAAAGTACGACTTAATTTCCTTCATTGAAAGTGTTGCAAACTGTAGCATATGATTATATATATTTTTTTATCATTACACCCTTGTCTGTTGCTATGGGTAGCAGCATACTTGCTGCTGTTAACATCATTATAAAAACAGCACAAAATTACTGCTAAAAAAAACTGCAGTATTATATGTCAGCAAAAAAAAAAAAAAAAAGTTTAATATTATAAAAGACTGATTCATAAAACTTTACTCATTCAATTTTCATACACATAAGCATCATTGTAACTTTTTGTTTTTTTTAAAAATTATGAAAAGAGTAATATAAATAATTTTATAATTATGGGGAAAAAATTAATAGGAACAACACTAATGATACATATGGGGGTTTTCGTGTCAATTGACACAACTTTTAAAACCGATGTCTTCCGATCAGAATGAAATTTGCACCAAGGTTAGTCCTATTGGATAGTAGTTTTGACACAATTTTTCAGCGAGATCGGTCAAGGACTCTCTGAGTTAGAGGGGTCGAAATTTGACATTTTGGCCAAAGAGGTGTTTATTCTCATCCATGTAACTTCTTACCTATTGTTTTTAGAAAAATGTATTCCAAACAGTTTAGATAGCTATTTCTTCAATCTTTCGGAAAAAAATTATAAAAAAAAAAAAAAAAAAATTTTGATTTTTTTTCTTAAAAATCTAAAACTTTTTTGACTTTTTCCTCAAATTGGGCCCTTTTTTTTTTTTTGATTCAAAAGAATGCTTAAGTCTTTTCCTTTAAGAGCTATGGGGTCGCTTAATGGGATGCGAGTGGGATATCTATGAAAAATTTTTTTTTTTAACTTTGGAACACAAAAAACGGTTCTTAAATTTGCACTATTAGGCGTGGGATAGCCAACCAGTTTTCGATTTCGATCCGCGATACCCTCTAATTTTTATAGGTTCGAAAAAGAAAGCACGAGCCAAAAAATGAGGGTGGTGGGGTGGGGCCATTTGGCCCCCCATCGGGGTCAAAATTGGGCGTAAAGTTGTAAAATGCTCAAAAAGCCCCAAAACTGCCCTAGAAACGCCCCTGAAGGGGCGCAATGTGAGACGAACCTCCAATAATTTTCTGCCCCCAACATTTTTCTTGAACATACCTTACCCCTATTTCCACTTCCTAAGGGGGCTCCCATACAAAACTTTTTTAAAAAATTTGATGCAACCATTCTAACTTACCCTAAAGTGCCCCAAGTGGGGCCAAATGTATGACCGACCTCCATTATTTTATTAATTCCAACATTTTTTGCAAACACACCTACAATGTATCTTTAACCCTTAAGGTGGTCCCCATACATTTCTTTTATTTTTTATAAATTTGTTTTATTAAACCAGCTCCTACCGCCCCTACCGTGCCTCCTAGAGAGGAAAAAATTACAACCAAACCCCATTAGTTTTTAGTTACCAACATTTTGTCCGAACATAATAACACCCTATCTCCACTCTTTAAAGGGCTCCCATACATTATAAAAACATGTATTTTTAAAAACTAATAAAAAAATAAAAAAAAAAATGTATGGGGACCCCCTTAAGAGTTGAAAATAAGGGGTAGGTATATTCTGAGAAAATGTTGGAGTTGAAAAAATATTGGGGGTCGGTCATACATTTTACTTCTCTAGAGGCACCCTATGGACAGTTAGAGCGGTAGGAGCAAATTTTATAAAAATGTCATTTTGTATGGGAGCCCCCTTAGGAAGTGGAAATAGAGGTTAGGTATATTCAAGAAAAATGTTGGGGGTAGAAAATTAATAGAGGTCGGTCTCACATTGCACCCCTCCGTGGGCAGTTCTAGGGCAGTTGTGGGGCTTTTTGAGGATTTTAACCTCTTTACGCCCAATTTTGACCCCGATGAGGAGCCATATGGCCCCACCCCACCTCCCTTATTTTTTGGCTTATGCTTTCTTTTTCAAATCTATCAAAATTAGAGGGTGTCCCGGATCGTAATCGAAAACTGGTGAGCTATCCCACGCCTAATAGTGCAAATTGAAGAACCGTTTTTTGTGTTCCAAAGTTAAAAAAAAAAAATTTTCATAGATATTCCACTCGCATCCCACTAAGCGACCCCATAGCTCTTAAAGGAAATGACCTAAGCTTTCTTTTGAATCAAAAAAAAAAAAAAAAAAAAAAGGGCCCAATTTGAGGAAAAATTCAAAAAAGTTTTAGATTTTTAAGAAAAAAAAATCAAAAAAATTTTTGTATTTTTTTTTATAATTTTTTTCTGAAAGATTGAAGAAATAGCTATCCAAACTGTTTGGAATACATTTTGCTAAAAACAATAGGTAAGAAGTTACATGGATGAGAATAAACACCTCTTTGGCCAAAATGACAAATTTCGACCCCCTCTAACTCAGAGAGTCCTTGACCGATCTCGCTGAAAAATTGTGTCTAAACTACTATCCGATAGGACTAACCTTGGTGCAAATTTCATCCCGATCGGAAGACATCGGTTTCAAAAGTTGTGTCAGTTGACACGAAAACCCCCATATATAATGTACTTAGCAACATATTTTGTAATCTCATCATTTAAATTGTATTTTGCAGTTTTGCATATGAGCAATTCCAAAAAAAAAAAATAGCCCCACAGTTCAGAGATATGTCATTGGACTTTGCTGAAAATTTAGCACACATAGATAGCCACGTTTCTATACTATGATTATTGGATTTTAAAAATTCGATATGATTTTTGAATTATCGCGGGTCAAATCTCGACTTTTTTTTGCAAAAGTGAAAAAAATATCATGTTTAACAACTGAAGTTTTTATTTATTTCGGTTTGAGTCCATATTAATTATTTCTGAGAAATAATTATTTTTGTTGTACAATGAGAAAATCTGAAAAAATTAATTGACAACACAGGCTAAGTGGAGATGTCGACAGCTTTCGGAAGAAGCCACCCTTCCTTCGTCAGCACTCTTCGATTGTCACTGTAGGTGTGTAAGATTAAGATCAGCTATTTAAACGTACATTAAGGTGAAAAAGCGAATGGGAATTATATCACATTCCATTACCCATATGTTACGTTTAGCACGAACTTAATGAATCTATTTTTAACTTTTTCTTACACTGTAGTAGATTTTCTCAGAGTTGCAACCCTTAGTAGGACTTTTCAAGTCTTGAAAAATGTCCGTTAGGTTTGAATTTATATTTCGTATTTCTAATTCTTAGAAATATTACTAAATTGCATTGTACCTTATGAGTTGAGTTTTAATTCTGTTTTATATATTGTTGGACTTTATATTTTATAACTGAAGTTTTTATTTATTTCGGTTTGAGTCCATATTAATTATTTCTGAGAAATAATTATTTTTGTTGTACAATGAGAAAATCTGAAAAGAGTGCTGACGAAGGAAGGGTGGCTTCTTCCGAAAGCTGTCTCCACTTACAGCTAGTAACTTTTAAAAATATGCAGATTTTTAATTTTTTTTTTTCAGTATTTGCAATTACCGTACTAAGGATAACAAAAACCAAAAAAAAAAAAAATTATAAAAATTTAAAAAAAAAAATTTATTTTTATTTTCCGAAAAAATAATCCAACTCTAAAAAATATTTTTTTTGTCATAGTAATAAATGCCAACTCTGAAAATACGCTAACAAGTGCAAAATATAAAATTTTTGGCATATGTAAGAATTATTTTGAATATTTAAACCATCTTATGGAAGGTACATTGTTTTTTGTTACAATAATATGCGAAATAACTAGTTTTTTAGCTCTCCTGAACAGTAAGCTTTTTCGAGTTGGCATTTATTGAATATAGTTCGACGACATACAGCCTTACCACAGAAAAATAAAACAAATTTAAAATCTACTTTTAATTTTATTTCCATACAAATTGTTTTTATACCCTCCAACCACAAACAGGGGAACTAAACCAAACTCTAAAAAACGCAGTTTTTATAGGTTTTTTGTACTTTTGCTTAGCAAACAAAACATTTTTATGCCAGAAAAAGTCCAAATTCCTGCAGTTGGATCCAGAAAGGTTGCCTCTCATCGCCGGAACCCCCAAAAAAAAAAAAATCGCCCCTGTTTTTTTAACGTTTTGGAGGGTATAAAAGATTCGGCACAGCCGAATAAAACACTCTCACTAGTTGTTTTTAAAATCAACTTTAAAAAAGTGTATGCAAAATTTGAAGTTTAAAATACAACTTTTGTTAAAATAGACTTTTTATTTTTCTTTGGTATTAGGTGTTGTTCTTTGGTATTAGGTGTTGTTGTTTTTAAATTAATTATAAATCAATTTGTATGTTTTTTACGAAAGTCGTATGAAATAAGTCGAAAAAAAATATAAAAATCTGCTTCTGATCAAAATAACGTTAAGAGATGTCTTCAGACAAATTTGACGGTTTTTTTTGTAGAACATGGTGGTTCTTTTCTTAGAACATTTTAACCATCATTTTTTAAAATATCGTCATAGAACACTACTTAGGCGTGCTTTTAAAGGGTTTACAATTTTTTCAAGGGTTTTCAAAGGCCAAAACTTCGTGCGATTTAAGCAAAATGTTACAAAAAAAATTTAAATTATCATAATTTGTTTAATTGTGTTTCACCACGATACTTTACAATTTTCACACCAACTTTTTGACTTTGAGAGCCCCCAGTGAAATTTGATGCAGAGTTTTTCTGTAGAGCATTTTAACCCTGCTAATGCACGTTTTAGTGGTGTTCTATGAGGGTATTGGACAAAAGGATCAAAATGACCGCTAACAAGTAGAAAAGTTAAATTCGATTAGGCCGAATCTATGAATACCCTCCACAATGCCCTTTTTAAGTGATAGAAAGTTTTCAAACTTGAAAGTAATAACATATTTGATTAGAAACATTTTATTTTGTGTAAATAACTTTTTTTTAAGTAATTTTTGATAAAAAAAAAATTACTTATTTTTTTTTTTAGTGTAAAAATTTTTTTGAGTGTAAAATTTTTTTCGAGTGTATTTTTTTTTTTTTTAGTATAAAAATATTTTTAGTGACAAAAATACGTTGTAAAATATTTTTGTGACATACCAATGTTTTTAAAACATGTTTAATGGGTTTTCAGCACGCGAATTTAAGGGGAAACTAATCTGAAATTCACAGTTTTGCTAATAACTTCTGAGCCACAGAACTGATTTGACTGAAATTCAATACAAACCAGGCCAGGGAAACGACAAATATATATGTCAAGCTTCAGTGTGTTTTTATCTGGTAAACCCTTACCGAAATTCAGTTGCTCATAACTTTTGAACCACCAGACCGATTTCGCTGGAGGGGGTTCTGGTCGGTAAACCGACGATTTTCAAAAGCATACGAATCTGATTCAGAAAAGTTGCAAAATGCAAAATCATTTTTCTTTGCGAATATTTAAAAAAAAAAACATGTCGTTGATTTTTGTTTAAAGGTTATTGGAAATAATGACCTCGAGCTAGAATAAACCTAATCAAAATATAATATTTTAGAGAATAAACGTAATCAAAATGTAATATTTTAAAGGTCGAATAAAACGAATTTTATTTTTAACATGATAATGTTTTAAGGCTGGTTTCTAATTTTAAAAAAGTTGCAGGACGCCACCTCAGTTTGAGGAATAACTATTTCCATTTTCTTAAAACCAAAAATTTTAATAACTTGGGTTTGTAATTTGGATAATAATTCACCTCGTGGTGAATAAAGCCGTTTTTCAACAAAAAAATTTTTTTTCATCAATTTTTTTTTTTTTTATTAATTTTTTTTCCATCAAATTTGTTTTGTCACCAGTTTTTTTTTTCATCAAACTTTTTTTTCATCAAATTTTTTATACCCTCCACTCTAGTGATAGAGGGTATATATAAGTTTGTCATTCCGTTTGTAACACCTCGAAATATTGGTCTAGGACCCCATAAAGTATATATATTCATGATCCTCGATCGATTTTAAGACGCTCTAGCGATGTCCGTCCGTCCGTCCGTCCGTCCGTCCATCCGTCCGTCCGTCCGTCCGTCTGTCTGTCCGTCTGTCTGTCTGTCTGTCTGTTGAAAACACGATAACTTTTGAAAGACTTTACGGAGGCTCCTGAAGTTTGGCATATATGTTGGGCATTTACCTGGTCAGGTTGGTATTGCAATCCAGCGAAATCGGTCCAGTGGTTCAAAAGTTATAAGCAAATGAGTAAATTTCGGCAAGGATTTTTTTGGAATTTACGAGATAAAACACACGGTAACTTTCGAACGGCAATTCTGAGGGTGCTGAAGTGTGGCATATATATTTATCGTTCTTTAGGTCCAGTTCGTTTTAAATCTCAGCCAAATCGGTACAGTGGTTCAAAAGTTATTAGCAAAACCGTAAATTTCAGATTCGCCTCACCTTAAATTCACGTGTTGAAAACCCGTTAAAAATGTTTTAAAATCATTGGTAAGTCACAAAAATATTTTACATCGCATTTTTGTCACTAAAAAATTTTTTTACACTAAAAGAAAAAAAAATACACTCGAAAAAAATTTTACACTCAAAAAAATTTTACACTCAAAAAAAAATTTAGTAAATTGTTTTTTTTTTTTTCAAAAATTAGTTAAAATAAAAAGTTTTTTTACACAAAATAAAATATTTCTAATCAAAAATGTTATTTTTTCACTCTAGAAAATTTACTATAACTTAAAAAGTGCATTGTGGAGGGTATTCATAGATTCGGCCAAGTCGAATTTAATTTTTCTACTTGTTTTTTTTTTTTTTATCTATTTTTTTTTTTATCAAATGTTTTTTTCATCAATTTTTTTTTCATCAAATTTTTTTTCATCCAATTTTTCTTTTTCATCAATTTTTTTTTATTAATTTTTTTTTCATCAAATTTTTATTTTTTTTTCATCAAAAATGTTTTTTTTCATCAAAATTTTTTTCATAATTTTTTTTTTTTTTTTCATCAAGTTTTTTTCATTAATTTTTTTTTTTTTCATCAAAAAATTTCTTTTTTCATCAAAATTTTTTTTTCATCAATTTTTTTGTTCCTTCATCAAATTTTTTTTTCATCAAGTTTTTTTCACAAAATTTTTTTTCATCAAATTTTTTTTTTCATCAAAATTTTTTTTTCATAAATTTTTTTTATTATATTTTTTTTTATAAATTTTTTTCATTAAATTTTTTATTATCAGTTTTTTTCTCACCAAAAAATTTTTTCTTTTCATGTTTTTTTCATAAATTTTTTTTACTCAAAAAATTTTTCTTTTCATCAAAATTTCATCAACTTTTTTTCATCAAAATTTTTTTCAACTAAAACGTTGGGTTCATTAATTTTTTTTTAACATAATTTTGTTTTTCGTGAAAAAATAATCATTTTTTTTTTACCATAACTACTTTTTCACCTATTCTAAGCTTTTCGCATAAAAATTTTCCATTTGTTTATCAAATGTACATAAAACAAGTGAGAGTGGTGTATTCTTTGGTGCCGAATCTTTTATACTCTCCAAAATGTAAAACACTTTTTTGGACTTATTTTTGCACTCACTTACAAATGTACAGCTCTTTTGGTTTTTTAATGGGGTCCTCGACTGATATTTCAATTCTTTTTGCATGGAATAGCAAAGTAATATAACATTATTTTTTTCTACAAAAAACTTTTCTTTGGCAAATACACCCAAATCTACCGCAAAACATTATCATGATTTAATGTTTTGGGCAAGAGTACAAAATTCGCAGGCATTTTTTTAATAAAAATTAATAAGAAATTATCAATAAAATATTAAATTTTCATAGAACTTATTTTTAGTTTTCGAGAGAAATGACTTTAAACTCCACAGTATCGCTAGGAATGCTAACATTTAGCAATTTTTGCATGACATCGATTTATGTTAAATTTTTTCTACTGTAACTCAACAATTTTAAAATTTACGAAACACATATATTTTATAGAATTTTGTATGGGCATTAGATTGGCATTATTTATTTTAAAAAAATTCAGAACTGGCTCTGAATTTTTTGAATTTTACAACACTCCAGTTTTTTTTTTTAATATTTTTAGATTAAAGTTCATTTAATTCTATATAAACCACCAAACTCTTTTTTAGATAGTTTTTTAGTAAATTGGTTAAATCGGACCAGGGCGAAATAAATTTCCTATAAATAAAAAAACTTTAACAATATCCAAAAAATCCACGTTTTTACTTGTTTTAATTACTTTACTCTGCACTATTTTTAAATTTAACAAAAACTATTTCTATTTAATATTTCTGTCTAATATATTGTTTTTATGAAAAATTTATATTAAAGCCTTTAACTCAGTTGTAATGAGTTTTACTATTTGATGCCTGCACATTTTCGATCAATTTGTTGATACGTTCATAAAATATTCACAATGAATGTTTTTGGGGGAAACAAAAAAAAATATTTCCTTAAATAAAAAAAAAAAAACTGTAAATGATGATGAAAACAAATATATAAAAAAAAAAATAATGAAAATTTACAAAACTTTCAATCATTGTGACAAAAGGATATGGATTTGTATGTTGACATCAATATCAACAACCATCAATATTGTTGTGGTATAACTGCTCACTGGCAAAAAGGGACAACATTAATCATTATGTTGTACGAACCGGAAACTTTTTGAAAAAATAATTGCAAAAAGGTTTTTTTTGTATTATTATTTTTGTTTTTCAAATAATGAGGGCTGTAAAGTAAGGTTATGCGGACAAATGACAGTATCATAGAAAATGGCACAATGAGAAAAAAAAATCAGGATATGTTATCCCTTTTGAGTTGACATTATATCGATTGGTTTATGCTTTTTATAAAGTAAAATTCAAAGAGTGACAAGTTGTTAAAAAAAAAATAGAAAACTGAAAGTTCGATAGACAAATTATCGTTGTTTTTTATTATTTTTAGATTGTATACTATATATAGACCAAAAGTTGAAAAGGATAAATTAACGAATGCCATGACCTCAATGATAATTTTACCAAGATAAATTAAAAATTGATACATAATCGATGTTTACATTAACAACTTTAAAATAAAAAAAATGTAAAAAAAAAGATTAATTAAAAGTGTTAAATGCATGATTTTGGGTTGACTTTTGCATACAAAAACAGGTTCTCAAATGCAAAACATATCATATGGACGTTTTTTGAACGTATTTTTCTTATTTCTTCGTAATAGATCAGACCTGAACCGCAAATAGAGAAATGAATTTAAACAAGTAGAAAAGATAAATTCGACTTTGCCGATTCTATGAATACCCTCCACAATGCCTTACATAGTACATTTTTAACGTGAAAAAAATTAACAATTTTAATTAGAAATATTTTATTTTGAGTAAAAACTCTTTTTTTGTCATTTAAAAAAAAAAAGAAAAAAACCAAAATTTTTTTTTTGAGTGTAAAATTTTTTTCGAGTGTAATGTTTTTAATTGTAAAAATAATTCTGCACGTAATGCACGCAAAATAATGACATTTTTGCATTTTTTTTTTGAGTGTAAAATTTTTTTGAGTGTAAAATTTTTTTTGAGTGTAAAATTTTTTTCGAGTGTAAATTTAGGTTACCAATACTTTTAAAATTAAACAAGTTTGAAAAGCATTGCTAAGTTACCACCAATGCTTTTAAAACTTGTTTACCACGTGGCATTTAACCCAATCTGAAATTCGGAGTTTTGCTTATAACTTTTGAACCACTTGACCGATTGAGCTGAAATTCAACACCAAACATATCTGGGGAACGGCAAAGATACGTGTTCAGCAGTCTCATTATTGTCTTTCGAAAGTTATCGTGTTTTTTATCTCGTAAATTCGCGCAAAACACTTGCCGAAATTTACTCTTTTGCTCATAACTTTTGAACTACTGGACCGATATGGCTGGATTGCAATATCAACCTGACCAGGTAAATGACCAACATATATGCCAAACTTCAGTAGCCTCTGTAAAGTCTTTCAAAAGTTAGCGTGTTTTCTACGGACAGACAGACAGACAGACGGACGGACGGACGGACATCGCTAGATCGACTTAAAATCGATCGAGGATCATTTATATTTATACTTTATGGGGTCCTAGACCAATATTTCGATGTGTTACAAACGGAATGACAAACTTATATATACCCTCCATCGCTAGAGTGGAGGGCATAAACATTTTTTCTCTTCTAAGATTAGACAGGTCGATCTTAGATTTTTTTCTTTATCATGTATATAAATTTTAAAGTAAATAGTAGTTAGCTTACTTTGCGGACTTTCCCTGTAAGATTACAAAAAAAACTCCAAAGGTAGAATTTTATAATAATAGCGAAATTAAGCTCAAGAGTTCAAAATACATAAAGATTCGATTTAGATTTTTTTTCTATCTTGACTAAAAATTTGGGAAATTTCCTTGTAAGATTACAGGAACACCTAACGATAGATTTTTTTTATGGCAGGTTCGAGTCCAGGCGGTCGAAATACATTTAAACACTCAAAAAAACTGTAATGTTAGCAAAAAAAGCTTGTAAACCTACAAAAAAATTTGCTGATTTTGAATATACAATTTTTTGGTAAAGTTAGCAATAATGTTTTGCCAAAAATTAGTTAACTTGAATTTTTTTTTTTTTTTCAACTTAGTTCATACACACTTGAGGACCTCATTGGGTTCGGACCCGATAAGTTTTTGAGATACACGATTTTGGAAGACGACTTGGGGTTTTGAGAATTTAAAAACCCGATTACTTCAAAAATATTACTCGGAGAGCTTTTGGTTATTTTGCGTCTTGTTCTACGTGTTGAGAACTAAAAAAATTCTTTTGGACTTTTTGTTGTGTCGGAAATATTTACCGAGATATGAGCTTTTGGTTATTTTGCGTCTTGTTCTACGTGTTGAGAGCTAAAAAAATTCTTCTTGGACTTTTTGTTGTGTCGAAAATATTTACCGAGATATGAGCATTTCGGGAATGCTAACTTTTTTGAATCCAAAGTTAGGACCCATTATGGTCCACACATGTGAAGAGGACGGGCGATGCTATGGAAAGCCCGAGAACCAAAAATGGCCTCCATTTTGCTCTGTCTGGCTTAGTTTCCGAGATAGCGCCATTTTAAGTTTTCTTAAAAAAAAAATAAAAATTTACAATTTATTTTTGCTAATATTAGCAAAAAAGCTTGTAAAAGTTTGGTCAACTCAATTTTAAATTTAGCAAAAAATATTTGTTCAAATTTTGTTTAAATTGCTAATGAGCTAAATGAAGTTTACAAGATATTTTTGCTAACATGCTAATCTTAACTAAAAATTTGCTAAAGTTTAGCTTACTTGCATTAGCAAAAAAAATTAGTAAATCTACTAATGTATTATTTAGAGTGTATCCTACACCATACTGTGGTACAGGGTATAATAAGTTTGTGCTGATGTTTGTAAGTACCCGAAGTATACCGATCGACTCAGAATCAGTTTTAGAGTCGATTTAGCAATGTTCGTCCGTCCTTCCGTCTGTCTGCCCATGTAAACGGTGTAAACACGTTACAGATCGTAACATTTTAAATCAATTGACTTCAAAATTGAAACTTAAGCCTCTATTGGCCCAAGGACAAAGCTTACTAAAATTGGAAAAAAATCAGTACATATTTAGACCTACACGCAAAAAAATAAAACTGTAAAGTTAACAAATTTTTTTTTTGTTAACTCGAGTTTACTGTTTTTTTTAGCAAATTTTTAGTCAAAATCAGCCTTTTAAATTTTGAATTAATTTTTTTTGTTGACTTTTAAACTGAGTTTACGAATTTTTATTAATTCATTTGCTGATTTCTCGTAACATATTTGTCAAGTGAAAAAATGTTAGAAATTTCTTGTGTAGCCTCCTATTAAAATCTCATAAGTTCTACTTAAGCTGAACTTAATGCTGTGAAAAAAAAGAAAAAAATAAGTGAAGTGTTAGTGTATAAAATCAATATTTAACAAACTTAAAATTTTTTTACAAAAATTTTAGCTGAATTTAACTAATTTTTTTGTTAATACGTACATAAAAATGTTACGAAATTTTCAGCTGAATTTGTAGTTAAAGTTACGTTTTTTTTGCTACATTCATTCTACGAAAAGTTAACTAAATATTTTTAGTTAAATTAACTAGAAATTTAGTAGGTTCAAAATCAGGTGTTTTTTTAGTAAAATTTAACTAAATTTTTTGCTAACTTTACAGTTTTTTTTTTTTGAGTGTAGCCTCCACACAAAAGTCCTCTTTAGTTTTGTCTCAAATGACTGTAATAACCGTACTATAATAGGTATCTTTTCGAAATTTGGCAGGTAAACGTGTTTCACAAATCACCATTCCGAATTTTAAAAAAATCGTACAAGTTCTTCTTCAACCCGCATACAAACCACTTTGCCGATTTACACATAAATCTCTCAAATTGCATGAAAATATTTATTTAAAATTTTCCCAATATTCATTTAAAGCGGTTTATTGGCAACAAATCGAAGAGTGTTTCACCCAAATTGGATAAGTCAGCGTTTTTTACAATTACTAAAGATTTGACAAAATATAGATCCAATCGGTCCATTTTTGAAATTGGGACCCATTTTCCGGGAAACTTTGGTGTAGGGTATTATATCGTCGGTCTTGACCGACTATAATTTTTTTACTTGTTTTTTGTGGAGTTGTGTAATTCTTTTATAGACGCGCAATTAGATATTTTACTAAAGAAAAGTTGCAAAAAGTCACAAAAAATACATGTTGTAAGAATACATTCATATTAAAAATTAATTTATTCTTCATACTGCTTCACATGAGCTCATAAAAATGAAAGTATAAAGCAATAATTTCAATTATGTTAATTAAGAAATTTTTGCAAAAATTATATAAATGAACATTATAGTTTTTCAGTTTTCAGTTTTTAATTTGCAATATTTATAATTTTTTCCTGAAGCCATTGTGAAAGAGTAAAGAGAATGAAAAGTTTTATTTAACATATCGAGCTTTTTATGTAAAACCTACCACGATAAAAAATGTGTTTGGATTAAAGTCAAAAATTATTGCTTTCCGATAATATGACATTTTGTAGATAATTTAATGAACTTTTGCTTGAAAGGTTTAATTTGAAAAACTCACAATCAGACTTAGTCCTGAATTTTTGCCAAAAAATACAAAACCTTATTATTGGAGGAACCACAGTTGGAGGAACCACAGTATGGGGGTATACTCACTTTGTCATTCCGTTTGTAACGCATCGAAATGTCGGTCATGGACCCCATAAAGTATATATATTATTGATCTATGTTCGATTGTAAGACATTCTGTGAATGTCCGTCCGTCCTTCCGTCCGTCCGTCCGTCCGTCTGTCTGTCAGTAGATAGCACAATGCAGTCCAAAATAAAACAGCTAGACTCCTGAAGTTTGGCACAAATATGTCTCATGTTCATAGGCAGGTTAGGTTCGTGAATGGACAAAATCGGGCCAGGGGGAAAAAAGTTCCCTTGAAGAACTGAACCAATATCTGCAAATATACGCTTTTTTACATGGTTTTTTGTATTTTTGTTAAATAAATGAAACATTTGGTGTATTTATCGCGATGGGAAAGTGCTCTCAAAGTCTCCCAATGGCATCGAATTATTTTTGCATATTTTGGTGAAAATGCATATTTTTGCATATTTTGGTGAAATTGTATATTTTTGCATACTTTGGTGAAAATGTATATTTTGGTTTTAAATGCATATTTTTTGCATATATCAAACTTTTAAGTGCATATTTTTGCATATATTGGCATAAATGAGCAAAACAAAAAATAAAATTTATTTGTTTCAAAAACTATTTTAAATTTTAAAATTTATTTTGAATGTTATTTTTTTTTTTTTTTAGATTGTCTTAATTTCTTAAAAATAGAAAAAAGGCTATTTCGACAAAATTTTATTTTAAATTTCAAATTTCCCATACAATTTTTTTAGTCGATTTAAAAAAAAAAAAAAACAATTTGTATGGAAAAAGAATTTAAAGTCGATTTTAAATTTATATTATTTTTCTTTGGTAAGGCTGATAAAGTCCTGAATGTTATTAATAAAAACCGGCGTTTTTATACCCTCCACTCTAGTGATAGATGGTTTATATAAGTTTGTCATTCCGTGTGTAACACCTCGAAATATTGGTCTAGGACCCCATAAAGTATATATTCGTGATCCTCGATTGATTATAAGTCGATTTAACGATGTCCGTCCGTCTGTCCGTGTGTAAAAAAAACACGCTAACTTGTGAAAAATCTTAGAGAGAATTCTGAAGTTTGGCATATATGTTGGTCATTTACCTGGTCAGGCTGGTATTGCAATACATCAAAATCAGTCCAGTGGTTCAAAAGTTATGAGCAAAAGACTGAAGTTCGGCAAGGGTTTTTCGTGAATTTACGAGATAAAAAACACGGTAACTTTTGAAAGCCAATTCTGAGGAAGCTGAAGCCTAACATATATATTTGCTGTTCCCCAGGCCTGGGTTGTGTTGAATTGCATCGGTCCAGTGATTCAAAAGTTATTAGCAAAACCGTGAATTTCAGATTAGTTTCACCTTAAATTCACGTGTAGAAAACCCGTTAAACATGTTTTAAAAACATTAGTAAGTCACAAAAATATTTTGCAACGTATTTTTGCTACTCAAAAGTATTTTTACACTTAAAAAAAATATACACTCGAAAAAAAATTTACACTCAAAAAAATTTTGTAAATTATTTTTTTTTTTTTCAAAAATTACTTAAAAAAAGTTTATTCACACAAAACAAAATATTTCTTATCAAAAATGTTGGTTTTTTCACGTTAGAAAATTTACTATCACTTAAAAAGGGCATTGTGGAGGGTATTCATTAGGGATATAACCAAAATAGGAACCTATCATAATCGTATGGGCAATTTTATACTGATAACAAAAAACGTTATCCGGAGACATTTTGGTCCAAAAACCTTCGGCACCGATGGCAATTTCTAAAACACCATAAATTTACATTTTTTTATGTTTTATGGTGGGATTCCTTCCCATCCACCGTTTTTTGGCTTTGTGTCGTTTTACAACAAAAATAAAACAATAACAAATTTATAAAATGGTTTTCGACACTAGAAATACGGGTTTTCCGAATAATAAAAAAAAAATATTAGCGAAAACTTCATCGCGATCGGTGCCGAACCTTTTTTAACATTCGCGAAAAAAAGAACACACATTTCTTCTTGATTTTTCATGTACTTTCTAAATATGATAGGTCCTTTTTGATATTTGCAAAAAAACGCAAATGGTTATATCCCTAGTATTCATAGATTCGGCCAAGTCGAATTTAACTTTTCTACACATTTTATTTTTTAGTTGATATTTTTAGGTTTTTTAGTTCATATTTTGAAATATTTAGCGCATATTTTCGATTTTTTATTGCATAAAAACTCATTATACATAGTTTGACCACGCCTTACCTCGCCCATTTTTCAAAGAAAATAAAACTTATGTTCCATGTTTTGAAAGTTCCATATAATAATAAGCTCCGTTAGCTTGATTTCGATTCAACAACATGATTTTTCGTTGCACATTTGAAATAAAGAGCTCCATATTTCTTATAATTTTAATAATGAAGAAAATAAAAAGCATACTAGAAAAGCATTCAAAAGGATTATTATTTAAAGAAGCAAAAATATGCCATCCCCAGTTCAACGTGTTAAAAATATCGATTCTGGTTAAAATTTAATAATAACCAAAAAAATATATAAAAATATTTATGGCAGTGATACAAAATCAAGAACAAGAAACATTAAAAAATTCTTTAAATAATGAAATGCAGTTATATGATAAAAAATTATGATAATCAAGGGACAAGTGTTTTTTATATTTTGTCGTCAACTGAAATGTAAAGAGATGACATTTACAAAAACCGAAATTGTTTTTTGATTTATTGTTGGAAAGATGTGTATGTCAGAGAGGAAAAATTATTGTGACGGTCACAATGGAGGGGGGTCACAGTATGATTGATAACTTTTTCGTAATATGATTATAGGGATCCTCACTGATCATAGCATGATACATAATTGTTATTTAATAATTGTTCATGATCAATGTATGATTTTTACAATCATATGCATGAGTAAGTGATCAATCGTACTATGATCACCCTCATAATGGTTGATTTTGTGTAGATAATTTTTCCCCTTTGTGTAGTTTGCTGATTCTGACAATATTAGTTACGACTCTTTGCAGTTCAGAGGTCGATATTGTTAATGGTTATAGTTATTTAATTTTTTTTTTGCTCTCTGTGCTATATTGTTTGTATTAAATATTATGGATATTAAATTATTGATAATATAAAACGTTTTTCTGCATGTGAACAACTTTAAAATTGTAGACAACTTTCAAGTAGATAAAGAACACACACAAAATATCGACTTACAACTACACTGACAGTTTGATTGAAAGTGTATAAAAAAAAACTCTCCAGCCTTGTGCCATGTTGTTAAGTTCATAAAAAAATTTCATATCGTCGGTGCGCCGACCAGAACACCTATGTGTAATTTTTTTATTTTTTTTTTATTGGCCCATTAGGAAACCTATCAGGTAATGCATTTATCCCCCAGAGCGTTTCCCGTTATCTCAAATGGTTTCAAAGTTAGCTTAAACTCCTATGTGTTACCTATAATAGAAATTCTCCGGCAAAAACACTTATGTGTTATTAGTACACATAACTGTTTTTGATTTAAACGTAAAAACATTGCGTCTGCCTTTGGTTTTTTTATAAATTGATATTTTAAAAGTTTTCTGAACATTTTTTTTGTAATATTCCGAAACTTTATTGCATAACACTGTGCAACACGATTTAAAAAAAAATTATTTCCAATTTTTTTTTAAATGCGTTTTGAACAAGCTAAAAAAAGTATAAAGTATAATTCTGAGGTAAATAATATCAAAAGATGTCCTTAGTGAAATTTTAAGGCGGTTCGTTTCTAAGAACATACATTAACCCTGTGTGTCCCATTTTTACGTGTCGTTTTGGTACTTTTTTTAAATATCCTCGTTGAACGCCATTAAAACGTGCGGTTAAAGGATTAAAATGTTCTACAAAAACATTAGTTTTACATCAAATTTTACTAGGGGTTGTCACAGGTCAAAATTTTGTGCGAAAAGTGCAAAATGCTTAAATAAATTTAATTGTAAATTATCACAAACTGTTAAATTGTTTTTCACCAAAGTCGTGTAAAATAAGTAAAAAAAAATATAAATCTTTGTCTGAGTTAAATGATGATGTCTTCAGTGAAATTTGATGGCGGTTCTTTTTTTGGAACACATTATCTTCCATTTTTGGGAGTAATCTTGGTCCTTTTGCCAAATACCCTCATAGAACTTCACTTAAACGTGCGTTAAAAGGGTTAAAATGTTCTACAAAAAAGTTTTGCAGCAAATTTTACTAGGGGTTCTCAAAGGCCAAAAGTTCGTGCGAAAAGTGCTTAAAAAAGTAAAATTGTAAAGTATCTTGGTGAGACACAATTTAACAAATTATGATAATTTAAAATTTTCCTTTTTTAAACCTTTTGCTTACATCGCACGAACTTTTGGTCTTTGACAACCCCTAGTAAAATTTGATGCAGAAAATGTTTGTAAAATTGTTTAACCCTTTATACGTATGCCTTAGTAGTGGACTATGATGATATTTAAAAAAAGCACCAAAATGAGGTCAAAGGGTTAACATGTTCTAAGAAAAGAACCGCCATCAATTTTCACTGAATTATCTCTTAACTATATTTAGCTCAAAAGCAGATTTATATTTTTTTTCGACTTATTTCACTCGACTTTTGCAAAAAAAAAGTTTAACAGTATTTGATAATTTACAATTTTACTTTTTTAACCATTTTGCACTTTGCAGGAACTTTTGGACTTTGACAACCCCTAGTAAAATTTGATGCAGAAAATCTTTGTAGAAGATTTTAACCCGTTAATGTACGTTTTTGTGGTGTAGGTGGTGTTGTATGAGGATATTTAAAAAAAGGACAAAAATGACCCCTAAAAATGGCAGATAGAGGGTTAATATTTTCTACGAAAAGATTCGCCATTTCATTTCACTGAATATACATTTTGCCATTTTTTGCATCAGAATTATATTTAATACTTTTTTTGACTTATTACTTATTATTATTTTGGTTTTCCTGATAATCACTTTCTGCATTGGTAAAGTTTTTCCGTCTCTTTGTGATAACAAAATTCACATCAGAAGTTTTCAGCCTTGCAAAGTACGAAATGAAAAACTTTTTACAACAAACACATGGGATGAAAAAAAAACACCAAAATAATTTTACGTGTGTTTTTTGTAGTAAATGTTGCATTTCGCACATTGCAAGGATAAAAATTCTAACGTGAATACCATCAATATTTCGCTACAAGTCCATGCGGATATATAACTTGCAAAATTTTTACTTTTGAACAACAAATAAAAATTTATTTAAAATAAAGTTAAGAACAAAAACACCTATGTGTATTATATATTTTTTATAAACATGTAAAAAGTCCGAAACAAAATCACCTATGTGTAGTTTTTTGTTAAAATCTTGTACCACTTCAGATTAAAAAAAGATTTTGTATGTTTTTCAACGCGTAATATTTTTAAATGGGTTTAGGAAAAATAAAAAAAATTTACTTTAAAAAAATGTTGCGAATTGGCAAAATAAAACGGTTTTTTTGCTCTCCTGAACAATTCATAAAAAACACATAGGTGTTCTGGTCGGCGCACCGACGATATATATTTTTCATTTTATTTCAGTTTGCAAAAAGGAAAAAAAATGTTGAACAACTCTTTCAATTTTACCAATTTGTTCTTCATTTATATTCGCATACTGACTGTGTAATAGTTTGGGTTTATGAAAAGAAAATGTTGCTTTTGTTGTAGAAACATTTACATTTGCATCATCATCATCTGCAATATATAATACATTCAATATTATTCGCTAAAGAAGATGTAGATAATAAAAATTCTGACTTACTAAAGAGCAGGGGATTCACGAAAGAAAATTATGGGTTATCGATATATCGAAAACTATTTAAATTTTAACTTATTTGATAAACCGATTTGTTAACAATATGCTTTCGAAAATGATGTGTGTTATCGATATATCAATAGCTTTAGAATTTTATATATTTTTTATATTTTTACTTAACTCAAAATTTTCTAAAGAATTTTTAGTTATCGATACATAAAATTTTGTGTTATCGATATTGTGTTATCGATATAATCTTAATTAAAATTTTCTGCGGAAAATTTTGTATAATTTGTATTTTTTGCAGAAAATGTGTGTTATCGATAACTACAGAATTTTCTATAGAAAATTTGTTGTGTTTTTGATATATCGATATATTCTTAATAGAAAATTTGTTTTGTGATCACTATCTCAATTACTATAGAATTTTCTATAGAAAAATGTATGTGTTATCAAGACATCGATTACTTTAGAATTTTACTTATTTTTTTTCCTTTTATTGAAAACTTTAAAATTTAATACAAGAAATATTCTTTGCAGTCGATACATCGAAATTTGAAATTTTCTGCCTAATATTTTTTATAATTGAAATTTTCTGCAAAAATTGTTTGTGTTATCGATGTATTGATAACTAAAGAATTTTCTTAAGAAAATTTTCTATAGACATTTTGTTTGTTTTCGATACATATTTTCTACAGAAAATTTCGTATTAACCTATCTCGATATTTATAGAGTTTTTTACATCAATTTGTGTGTGTTATCGATGTATAAAATTTTCTACAGAAAATTTTAAGTGTTGTCTATATATCGATAACTATATAATGTTCTACACATTTTTCTTTGTGTTACCAATAACTTTAGAATTTTTTTTTTTAAAGCTTTTTCGTTATCAGAATATCAAGAACTACTACTATTTATTTTATTATAGAAAATTGTGCGTGTTATCGATATATCGATATCTAACAAGTTTTTAATATAAAATATATCAATATATACTCAACACAAAAATTCTATAGTTATAGATTTTATATTAAGAGTTTTTTGTATTATGGGTGTATCGATAACTTTTTACTTTACATATATCGATGCCTAAAGCATGTTCTATAGAAAATTTTTTGTGCTACCCATGTATCAATAACTACAGAAATTTCAATAAAACATTTTTGGTGTAATCTATATATCGATAACTATAGAAAGTATTTTGTGTTATCGATTTATATATAACTTAAGATAACTATTACTATAGAAAGCTTTTTGTGATATCGATTTATAGAAAATTACACTAGTTTACAAATTTAAAAAAAAAAAATGCGATCCAAGACATATTCCATTTTTTTCCATGTAAAATCTTATGGTGAATCCGAAAATCAAGAACAAAGTTTTAAAAGTAGAACAGTTTTCGAGATATTGCTAACTTTTAAAATTTGTATCTTTCTAAAAAAGTAGTTTTACTTAAATTTAAATATCTCCAACAATTATTAATGGATTTTATTGTTTTTGGTTTTACATTAAAGGTATTTTAATGATATATCAACCCCACAAACAACATTTTTCAATCTGATTGACGCCTTAGAAGATTTCAATTGATATATAAAATGTTTTTCTTAAATTTTAGGTAAACATTAGGAGAAAAAAGTAAATTCAATTGAAAATTTCAGAAAAAAACTAAAAAATTAAGTTAATTTTTCCCTTTACAAATCAAATCTGAAGAAAATAAGAGGTCTTTTAAAAAAATCCGTCGAAAATGTAAAAATTGAGTAAATTTAAGTAAAAATGCAGAATTCAGTTTTTGTACACACAAAAAAAAAAAATAATTTTTAGAAAAGAATCTCGTAATCCCATTTTACCAATATTTAACAGTTTTCTTTGTTTTTTAGCATATCAAAATTTACATTTTTTTTTGTAATTTTACAATTTTATTTTTGTAATTTTACAAATTTTCAAGATAATTTTACAAAAAAAAAATCTAGTAAATTCACAAGTATTCCTTGTAATTTAAATTGCGCCAAAAAACTGTAAATTTTCAATTTTATTGGTAAAAAGCTTGTAAAATTACAAAATTATTGGTAAAAATCTTGTAAAATTACTAGGAATTCTCGTAAAATAGGAGGTAACAAAAAATCTAGTTAAATTAGGAAACCTCTTTGTAACTTTTATTGTGTCAAAAAATATGTAAATTTACAATTTTTTGGTAAAAACCTTGTAAAATTACAAAATTATTGGTAAAAATCTTGTAAAATTACTAGGAATTTTTGTCAAATATGTAGCAAACAAAAAAAAGTTAGAAGTTTTTCTTGTATTTTACAAGATTTTTTTTTTGAGTGTAGAGAAAAAATTTCAGAGTTTCGATGGCAAAAATGTCACAGAATTTGTGAGGTTTAATATTAAAAAAAATGTTCTAGAATCTAAGGGCCTAATTTTGTAAATCACTCGCGTTGAACGCATCACCAACGCTAACGTGAACGCGGGGCTGAAAAAATGCAACTTTGTAAATCACTACGTTTTTGCGTTCAATCTTTACGTTATCTTGAAATGTACATATATTATATTATATTTTTGTGTCGGTTTCTCTCCCTCTCTCTCTTTTAATTTTTGATATGAAAATGTTGCCATATTTTTATAAATATTTCGATTATTGTCGATAAAGTAAACAAAAAAATGCGATCTCTAAAAAAAAAAATGTATATAAAATTCTAATAAAAACAAAAAAAACGAATCAATATGAAAAAAATTATATTGATATTAAAAAAAATAATAAAATTAATTAAAAATGTGTAAAAAAATAATGTAAATATAAACGTTTGATTGAATTTTCCCTACCGCCTTTGTTTTGCGCCTATGCTCTCTCATGACCGAAACCGTCAACCGCTCCGACATTGTTGTGCGGGGACTCTTACATCAACGCCCCAAAATTTCAAGTGATCATTTTGACATTTCAAGTGATGAAATAAACTCTCTTGTGTTTTACAAAATTCCATTTTCCATACAATTTGTTCTAAAAACACGTAAGTCAACGCAAAAAATAACAGCTGTTCAGCCTCCGCGTTTTACAAAATAGAAAATTGTCCAACGCGAGGTAAAAAGGCGCTTTGCGGTTTACAAAATTAGGCCCTAAGACTTTTTCGATAAGAAAAATAATTTAGAATCTTATACTTTTTCTATAAAAATATGCCTTAGATTCTGAGAATTTTAGGAAAAATATCCCAGAATCTGAGAAAAGGTCTAGGATTTTGAATTTTTTTTTATTTAGAAAATGTATCATAGTTTAAAACTTTTTCAGTAGGAAAAATTTCAGAGACTCAGACCCTTAGACTTTCTTTAGAACAAATGCCTAAGAAGCTGAGACTTTTTCTATTAGAAAAATGGCTCAGAACCAAAAACATTTTTTAGGAAAAATTTCTTAGATTCTCTTATGAAAAATTTCTTGGAAAGTGTCTCAGAAAACTATACTTTTTCTATAGAAAAA
This sequence comes from Pegoplata infirma, assembly GCA_963921195.1. Lineage (NCBI taxonomy): Eukaryota > Metazoa > Arthropoda > Insecta > Diptera > Anthomyiidae > Pegoplata > Pegoplata infirma. The sequence goes on from OY992537.1 coordinate 90,452,314, forward strand.
TGTGTCAGAATCTAGGAAATTGCCTCAAAAAATGTAAAAAGCATAAAGGTCTTGAATTTTTCTAATCTCAGGTACTTTCTATGGAAGAGTTTTTCAAACCCTACACTCAAAAAAAAAGACTGTAAAGTTAGCAAAAAATTTAGTTAAATTTAACTAAAAAACACCTGATTTTGAACCTACTAAATTTCTAGTTAATACAACTAAAAATATTTAGTTAACTTTTCGTAGAATGAATGTAGCAAAAAAAAACCGTAACTGTAACTAAAAATTCAGCTGAAAATTTCGTAACATTTTTATGTACGTATTAACAAAAAAAAAAATAGTTAAATTCAGCTAAACTTTTGTAAAAAAATTGTAAGTTTGTTAAATATTAATTTTACACACTAACACTTCACTTATTTTTTTCTTTTTTTTCACAGCATTAAGTTCAGCTTAAGTAGAACTTATGAGATTTGCATAGGAGGCTACACAGGAAATTTCTAACATTTTTTCACTTTACAAATATGTTACGAGACATCAGCAAATGAATTAATAAAAATTCGTAAGCTCAGTTTTAAAGTCAACAAAAAAAATTAATTCAAAATTTGTTCAAAACTAGTATTTTCGTAAATTGAACTTAACTAAAAACAGTATTTAAAACGCTGATTTTAACTAAAAATTTGCTAAAAAGCCAGTAAACTCGAGTTAACAAAAAAAAATTAGTTAACTTTACAGTTTTATTTTTTTGAGTGTAAAACACACCAAATGTCCCGCTACAGAAAAACATGTGTCCCGTAAATTTCTGAACAGGTTGTTTGGATAGACCTATATGGAACTAAGAAAATTGCGTTTTTGGTTTTTCTAATTTTCAAAAACTGGGCTTAGAAGGCGTGCTCAAATATTGGAAAAATGGTCAAATTTGTGTCGAGTTGCCTTAATTGAATATTTATCACATTTTTTTTTGGAAAATTTTCAGAACCCATTCTGAAATTTTCCATTTTTTAAAAAAGTCAATTTATCAAAAATCCGGCCACTTTTTTTTCTTTTTTCAATTTTTTTTTTAAAGTTTAGATGTTTTTCAATCCACACAAAAAAATTCAGAACAACATTTTTCGATTTTTTTTTCGAGAAAATCGCATTTGAATTTTAAATTTCATAACAATTTTGTAATTTGCTTGTATTTTCTTGTATAAACATTGCGAATGAGTAATATTCATGCAATTAATAATACTCAAACGCAACGTTAAATCAAGAAAATACAAGCAAATTACAAAATTGTTATGAAATTTAAAGTTCAAATGCGATTTTCTTCAAAAAAAAAACGAAAAACGTTTTTCTGAATTGTTTTGTGTGGATGGACAAACTCTAAACTTTAAAAAAAAAATTAAAAAAGAAAAAAAAATGGCATGTTTTTTAATAAATTGACATTTTTAGAAATAGAAAATTTCAGAACGGGTTCTGAAAATTAAAAAAAAATTTAATCTATAGCCCATACAAAACTATATAAGAATGTAAATTTTTGAGATTGTGGTGCATTCCGTTTTAATGTGATAAATATTTAATCAAGGCAACTCGCCACAAATTTGACCATTTTTCCAATATTTGACCACGCCTTCTAAGCCCAGTTTTTGAAAATTAGAAAAACCAAAAACGCAATTTTCTAAGTTCCATATAGGGCTATCCAAAGAACCTATTCCGAAATTTACGGGACACATGTTTTTCTGTAGCGGGACATTTGGTGTGTAATGCCTAGTATGTATTACACCGTTTTGCAAATCTGAGGTTTGTCGCTGCGTTTTGGATGAAACCAAAAAAAGTTGATGGGGTTTGGTGCCCCGATTCCAAAACAGTCACTCAAATTTTTCTATCACGTCACAATTTTGAGAAAATCGCGGATAAAGTGTAAAAAAATGCCCATTTTGACCATTTTTGAATGCCTATAAAATAAGATCCTGACATGCAAATGACTTGGTATTAAGCTCATTCTCATTGTGTAATTTTTTCTTTCAGGCAAGATCAAATCTTCATGGAATTTAATTTTCTAAAATGGTAAAAAAATCCTTAGCCGCAAGTGCTTTAAATCTAAAATTTACGTATGAATTTATATGGAAATTTGTTAAAAAACACTGTGTAAATAAACTAAATATTGAAAAAATGTAAGGTTTTTGCTAATGTTTTTTTTTAACATTTTAGAAAATTAAATTTTTAGAACAGTTTATCTTATCTTTAAGAGAAAATCACAGGCTTTCGAATGAGCTTTATACCAAGTCATTTGCATGGCAGAATCTTATTTTATAAGCTTTTAAAAAGGGTAAAAAATACCCTTTTTCGGCACTTTAATCGCTAATTACTCAAAATCCTGACGTGATAGACAAATTTGGGCTCCAGATTTGGAATCAGCCAGCAGATACTATCAAAATCACTAACCAGAATCCAATACGCATTTTCTTGTTGAGCTGTGTTATTGAAATAGTATATTGATTGCTGACGAAATTTTGATAGAAATTTTTGTTTTATTGATAAATACATAACTTAAGAAATATCTTTAAAAACGATAACACCGTCCGACAAAAATAAAAACAAAATCGTTAATTATGAACTGGATACCAAACGTTTGAAACAAATTTCCAGTTTTTATTTCGTGATCCCGTTTAAAAGGACTTTAAAGTAAAAGGGAATTATATTTTTATAAAATATTTTTTTAAATATGTGTGCTTGTAATATAACGGGACTAATGGTGGCAAATAAAAGAGATGGATCTCCGCTAATTTGTAATTTTTTAATTTTGCCATATCGGGAAAAAGGAGACATTATTTCATGTCTTCTTTCAAACCTTTTTCATTCAATGTTATTTATCCTTTTTCCTGATATGTCAAATTAAAAAATGGAAAAAATTAGCGAAGATTATCCTCTTTCATTTCTTATCAATAGTGACACAAGTGCAAATATTTAAAAAATATTTAAAAAAAATGTAATCCGCTAACACTTTAAAGTCCTTTTAAGAGGAAGCAGGATCACGAAATGAAGTAAAACTGTAAATTCAGTTTTACTCCATTTGATCCCTATATTCAGATGTATATCATTTAGCGCAAGTTTAATATGGGCTGTCGACAGTGTAGTGACTATTAAGATATCATCCAGTCAACATTGTACAACAGTTTTTGTGTACACCCTTTTCGCCATATACCAGCTTAAATATTTGTCATACTGTCTGCCAGTTTGTCTGCCTATCTGTCTGTTTCTGCATTGTTTTGTTTTCATTTCATTCGTATTCTATTTATCTACCCTGTCAGTGAGTTAAACTTAAAGCTTTTGCAAAAATAAACTTTAAACGAAAATAAGTTTGTGTGATAGAGTGCATGTGAGCCTGTATTTTGTATTATAAAGTACATTTGTAGTTGTGTACAAACATAAGTACTACATATTTGTTTTTCATATCCTTAAACAATTTCTTATACAACATCGTCATCATCATCAGTGTCGTCTACTTCTGCACCTTAAACTCTTTATAAAATATTAAAACGAAAATAAAATATTTTTGAGACATCAAGAGTTTTCTTTAACCTGTTTACTAAAATACTCTTACCAAGAGACTAACTATATCAAGATAAAGTTTTTCGTCTAGTTTTAAATATGTATATTCGATTCCCTTAAGATTTTCCTTTTTTGCTGTATATTATTTTCTCGAAATTTATTTTTTTGTGCTTTTTATTAATAGATTTTGTGTCTGGAGAAATAAGATGCAAAAATGAAGCAGTTTATGATTTTAAAAGGTGCAAATGCATAAATATGAATAAGTTATTTATGAAACTACTTGAACAAAGAAAAATTGTTATAAAAATGATTTATTTAAACAAAAAAATATGATTTATATTAAGTATTAGCTAATTTAATTCAGCAACGATGGAGGAATTGGTATTATTTATTGAACTGGCATGCCTTTAGAAAAATATTAATTTATTAGATATTACTTAAATCTCACCAATTAGGGAAAATAAATTTTAAAATAAGATTTTTATGTAAAGATTCCATATCCCAGGAAAATTTTTCAGAACCGATTCTGACAACACTTGTTCTAGAACAGGTTCTTCGGTAATCATACACTATTACACTTTAATTATTCAGAACAAGTTAAGTGAAAACTGCTGTGGAACATGTTCTCTGCAATCAAAGTTTCATTACATTTTGGTTCTCAGGAATTGAAAAAAAATTATGTGTCAAAAAAATAAAAAATAAAATCATTTCTTTTTTTGTTAACCAAGGAAAAACACGAAATTCTCTTAAATTATCAGGATATAATCTTGAAAAGTGTTAATGAAAAGGTGAGTAAGTTAAATTTTCATTGTATTGGTAAGGTCAAATAATAATAATATTATGTTTTTTAATTTTAGTTTGCGGAAAATACATGTTCTGGTTGTCATTATTGTAAGGCCCAAAATTCAATTTTGGAGGCGCAAAAGGATATATGTGTGTTAAGAACTGTCAATACTTCATGTCAGATATGATTGTAATTATCTTTTTTTAATAAATTAATGCAATTCAAAATATTTCTTTAATTCTCATTTCAGTTCCAAATTTTACTTCTAGAACCGATTCCGAAGAACAAAAATATGTTCTAATTTTGCTTACAAACACCTGTTGCTTTTGGGACAATCCCTATGTAAAAAGAATCGGTGTTGCACAAGAATTAGAACAGGTTCTAGGGAAGTATAAGTTGTTCCACAATCGGTTCTTTGCAACCGAAAATTTTGCTGGGATTTTAAGTAATCTTTTTAAAGATCTGTTTAAGTATTATTTAAAAAATAAAACACAAATCGAGCGGGTGCGTATGAGTAATATAGAATTTTTATTAAATTATAACTCATACGCGGTAGTGCCTCTTTTATGTACATTATGTCTACACTTTGGCAATTTGTACCCCTACTTCACTAAAAAAATACCTTGTAAAATTACAAGAAAAACTTGTAAATTTTTTTCGTTTTCTACCTCCTATCTGACAAAAATTCCTAGTAATTTTACAAGATTTTTACCAATAGTTTTGTAATTTTACAAGGTTTATACCAAAAAATTGTAAATTTACAAATTTTTCGACACGATAAAATTTACAAATTTGTAAAATTACAAAAAAAATTGTAAAAATATAAAAAAAAATGGAAATTTCGATTTGTTAAAAAACAAGAAAACTGTCAAATATTGGTAAAATGGGATTACGAGACTTTTCCTAGTAATTTGACAAAGTTTTTTTTTGTGTGATAATACTTATGTTAAATCCCTCATTGTTGTTTTTTGTATAGCAAAATATCTTAACTGTTTTCTTGTTTTCTTTTATTTCAGATTTGTGTAACATAAGGTAAGCAGCACTTATTTATATTTATAACTTTATTTTTAAATGTCTTTTAACAAAAATCCATCGACTTTCATAATACTTGAATGTGGTGTTATTCCATGTGAAACCTTACGCTTAATCCAAAAACCTGTTTCAAACATTTTTATGTGGAACAGTTTTCCAGATATTGCCAAATTTTTAAAATTTCTTTCTTTTTTTACTTTAATTAAAATATCTCCAACACAAATTGATGGATTTCATTGTTTTTGGTTTTTCATTAAAGGTAATTTATTCTATCAACCCTACATACAACATTTTTCAATCTGATTATCGCCTTAGATATATCGACAATCGATATATCGACAATTTTGAATTAATTTTACCGAAATTAATTTATCTTTAAACAGATCAAGTCTGATCTATTACGAGGAAAATTAAAAATCTTTTAAAAAAATCCGTTGAAAAATGTAAAAGTTTTTATACAAATACAGTTATATTTGCGTGTTTTTACATTCGGCACACCCAAAATAAGCAAATACAACTGTTTTTGTATGAAACTAAAATTGTGTATTTCCCAGCAAAACTAAGATTACCAAATAAGGTATAAAATAAGGTTCTTATTTTATACATTGCAGCATTGATGATTTTAGCAGGCGATGAGACTCAAAGTAATGCATCCACATTATCACAAAGAATACCAGTAAGGTATAAAATAAGTCATAAATTTATAACGAAGAATACGAGTAAGGTGTAAAATATATGATATTTTATAGGTTACGAGAATTGAAATAATATAGCATACCAGAAGATAATATATAAGGTGTTACGAGTAGTGAAAAAGTAATTTTGTATTAAATTAACTCACGTGATTGTAAGTGAGTGTAAGTAGATAAAATATGCTCGTGAGTGTGTGTCGTTAGAAATTTCCTGTCGTGAGCCCATCTCTGGTTTAAACTTATGCATTTTTTTATAAAATAATTATTTTTTATGTTATTGTAATGCATTATGCATCCAATTATAAATAATGCATTATTTCAAAATTTAAAATAATACATAATGTAACCAAATACAAGTCATCCATGATTTAATGTTTAGAAATAATAAATATGAAATACATTTTTACAAAAATCATGCATTACGTAGCAAATTACACAGTGATACAAAATCGAACTTTCGGAATCGGAATGGGATGAAACCAAAAGCAAATGAAAGCTGACGTTTTCGATAACAAAACCCTCAAGGCCTTTTTTTTAGGTCAGAGCTAGATTTTATTTTACACGCATTTAAAGTTGGTGATTTTAAAGCATTTAAAATTTTTGTGTACTAAACGTGTCCTACTTTAAAGGCCCCTGGTGGTGCCCTTATTGGACATGTAGGGTTCAGTTTCCAAACTTAAGCTCAAAATTACTTCAGCTATGACTGGTATGAATTTTGCTGCAATCGGTCCAGTACCTATTTACTGAATAGCCAAATTATTAAAATATACCATTGTACACCGTTGCGTATGATTGTTATTTAAAGGCAATTATTAATATAAATCACGGGACACCGTTGCGTATGATTGTTATTTAAAGGCAATTACAATATTAATCATTCGCCACTAATACAGTTTTCAAGCATTTATTATTGTAATTATAATAAAAGTGCACTAACTTCAAATGCGTGTAAACCAAAATCTAGCTCTGAACTGGAAAAAAGCCTTGAGGGGTTTGTTATGGAATATGTCAACTTTCATTTGCTTTTGGTTTCATCCCGTTCCGATTTTGGGTGTTGCACTGTGTTATTAGTAATGCTTTATTTTTCACTTTAAAATAATACGTTGTGGAACAAATGTTGACTTTAACTTTACATTCTGAAATAAAATTAAGAAAATTTCTAACAATGGAAATCTCCGTATTGTTACCCGCGGATCTTAATGGAATTGATTTTATTTTGTAAAGCAGAAAAAAAAAGTGAACACATATTTTTTAGCGGCCCTGATTCATATTTAGGGGCTGCAAATGAAGGAGAAGAAACGGTAAATTTTCAGTTTTTTGGCGTTGTTGTCCTATATTATGCAAATAAACCTAATCGTGTCTAAATATGCGTTAATCGTAAAAAATTAAGAAAGGTCAATTTTCCCTCGAACAAATCGACCCCCCCAAATAATGATTTTGTGCCGCTAACAAAAAAATACTTGTCGAATTAATTTTCGTTCTGAACAACATAAATAAATTTCATGAAGATCAAAGGGTGACACAAGCGAGACTTCCCATGTGAGTAAAATTTACAATAGAATTTATTTTTTTTTTTTTCTAAATTTCGTTTATTTTGAAGTTAAGTTATCAACAATAGATTTTAAGTTATCGATGAATAGATTTTAAGGTGACAATCAGATTCAAAAATATTGTATAGAGAATTGATAAAGTATTTAATAAGCTTTAATTTAAAATTAAAAAAATTAAAATCCTCCAATTGAAAAACGTTGTATGTAGAATTGAAAAGGAATTTATTTACCTTTGATTTAAATTCAAAAAATAATGAAATCCACAGATTTGTTCCGGAGACATTTTTATTTAAGTAAAACCACTTTTTCAAAAAGTTTAAAATTTTGGAAAATTATCAATATCTCGAACACAGTTCTACTTTTGAAGGTTTGGACTTAAATTTTAGATTCAAAACGAGAATTTCCAAAGAAAAAAAATGCAAAATGTCTTGGATCAAAATCTTTGTAAACTAGTTTTATTAACGAAAATGTAAGGACACCTCGAAAATTTTGGTACCATTCCACATAACAAAACGCTTTAATTCGGCTGATTGTTGACATTTGTGAACAGTTGCCGAGTGGTTCCCGGATTTTTATTTTATATCAAAAAATTTTTCCAGCGACAACATTTTTTTTTTTCAAATAATCTTGTTTATATTGTCGAGGATAACAATGCATTTGGCGTTCCCGAATTTAATTTTTTTTATTTGTTTTTTTTTTAGTTGGTACGATTATTTAAGATTTAACACATCCGAATATATCATTCATTCATCTTTATTTTTACTTCATACAATTTAATTAATGCAATTATGTTAAATTTTGTTTTACATCACCTTCTGCGAAAAATTATGAATCAACATTAATCAAATGAAACAATACGAATAATTTCAATAAGTACAATTAAAATTGCATATAAAATTTTAATTAGCAAAATATTATTTTGAAGCTGTCAATACATCTTGTCTCTCTCTTAACGTATTGCTGATATATAAAATTATATAAATTAATTTTCCTTTAGTGTATTGTGTTCATGTCAATAATATTGAGAAACAAATGAATAGTTCATGCGAATAAGGACGAATAGACCACTTTTTCGCAAACACGTTTTTTTGCATAAATGCATATTATTAGCAAAGCCCTACAATCCTATGCAGAAATTTTGGGGAAATTTTGACTTTTAAGGCTAAAAAAATGACTTTGAATGTGCAATAATTCGTATATTTTTATATTTTTGTTTAAATTGGGAGTGAACTAACGCACAATTTTGATTAAATACAACACAAAATCATACAAAAATTTTACTTTCAGTAACAATGTGTTAAAAGAACATTACGAAGAACAAACCACACTTATTATATTGGCAAACAATTTTACCGTTCTTGAGTTATAAGACTTTAAAGTGTGGAAAGAAAAAAGGGCGAATATCCATCCTTAACAAAATATTGTATAAAAATTATTTAGCTGCGAGTTTAAAATTGATATTAGCTAAAATTTGAAATTGTACAAAAAAAAAAAAAACAATCTTAGCACATACAAACATTTAGTGTTAATACTGCATCCAATGTCAGGAATAAAAAAAAATAAATTTCATGTCCTTTTATTATACGTCGTAGTATGCAGTCAAGGGTTAATATTATAATTCCTAAAAATGTATTTAGTGTCATAAAGAATTACTACTGCATCAAATAGCAGGAATATTAAAAAAAAATTAACAAAAAAAAATTTTTTTCCATGTCCTGACAATCCTTAAAAAGTGTATCCTTGAAGTCCTTAAAGTGTTACAAACAAATACCAACCATAGTTCGTCAAGTTTTGCAAGTCTCATGAAAATGTAGTCAAAATCTGCTGCAAAATAACACATTTTTATTCAAATTTCAATACATTTTTTGGATATTCGCCCTTTTTCCATTTAAGCAAAAATTTAAGTCCAATTTTTTGGCAAGTTCTCTTTCGAATACCTTACTAAAATTTTGTATATAGGTAGATGTGACCTAAATCTTTAAGCTAATACCAAAAAGTTGACAAAAATATTATTTTTTAACCGTTTCCTGCGTTTTTATTGTCCCCTGTAAAATTCTACAAATGGTCTATTCGTCTTTATTCGCATGAACTATTCAAATGTCGAAATTATAAATCACTTACCGCTCATTTACTACAAGAGTGATGTAACTAAAAAACATGTTTTTGATGAAAATGTGTTAATAGTTATAAATTAAAAATGGTTTTTCAATTAGAAAGACTTTTACATATTTAATGGAAAGATTTTTAATAATAAAGATATACAAATTGTTACAGTTTAAAAAAATGTTTTTTTGTAAAATAGAACATTATGGCCACCAATAATAGTATTCACTCATGGAATATAGTGTTTTGAAAAGTTTGCTGTCCTAACATAAATTAAAAAAGTTTTAATTTCCTAAAAAAAACAAACTAATTAAAAACAAGTAGAAAAGTTAAATTCGACTTTGCCGAATCTATGAATACCCTCCACAATGCATTTTTTTAAAGGGGTAGTACATTTTTAACGTGAAAAAATTAACAATTTTGATTAAAAATATTTTATTTTGAGTAAAAACTCTTTTTTGTCATTTAAAAAAAAAAAAAAAAAAATTACCAATTTTTTTGAGTGTAAAATTTTTTTCCTGTGTAATGTTTTTTTACTGTAAAAATATTTCTGAGTGAATGCACGTACGTATGTACACAAAATATTGTCATTTTTGTAAAAAAAAACACAAAAAAATTTTTTTTTGTAAATTTTTTTTGAGTGTGAAATTTTTTTTGAGTGTAAAATTTTTTTTGAGTGTAAAATTTTTTTCGAGTGTAATTTTTAAGTTACCAATGCTTTTAAAACTAAACAAGTTTAAAAAGCATTGCTTTAAAATTAAACAAGTTTGAAAAGCATTGTTTAGTTACCACCAATACTTTTAAAACTTGTTAAAACACGTGGCATTTTAGATGCAATTAATCTGTAATTCAGGGTTTTGCTTATAACTTTTGAACCACTGGACCCATTGAGCTGAAATTTAATACCAAACAGACCCGGGGAACGGCAAAGATACATGCCAAGCTTCAGTAGTCTTGTTATTGTCATTCAAAAGTTATTGTGTTTTCCATCTCGTAAATTTGCGAAACACCCTTGCCGAAATTTACTCTTTTGCTCATAACTTTTGAACCACTGGACCGATTTGGCTGGATTGCAATACCAACCTGACCAGGTAAATGACAAACATATATGCCAAACTTCAGTAGCCTCTGTAAAGTCTTTCAAAAGTTAGCGTGTTTTCTACGGACAGACAGACAGACAGACAGACAGACAGACGGACGGACGGACGGACGGACGGACATCGCTAGATCGACTTAAAATCGATCGAGGATCATAAATATATATACTTTATGGGGTCCTAGACCCATATTTCGAGGTGTTACAAACGAAATGACAAACTTATATATACCCTCTATCACTAGAGTGGAGGGTATAAAAAAGTAGTAGAATCGGAAGAGATTATTCTTGTATGTTCCCATTTCAGTGGGTTTGATAAAATATAATAATGACAAATTCTCTTCTCCATCCGTGAGCTTGAAAGATATTAAAACGAATTTTCTTAAACATTATAATGCACGATATAACGAATACTTAAGTAAAAAAATCAAGTTTTCAAGTTACGTCTTTATTGTAGTAAATAAGTAAAAAGTGTAAAAAGATACAAAATGTTATTAAACCAAAGATGCAAAATGTTAATAAACCATAGATAAATACAATAGCATAATAAAATCTAATCTGTAATACAGTTTTTTTTTTTTTTGGTTTTTTTGTGTTGAGGGTTCAACAATTCCATGGCGCTCAGACTTAAGATAGTCCATTGTACCGTATCCTGGAAAGGAAAATTAGTATGGGTGAAAGAAAGTTAAGAAAAATAAAAGAAATTCAAGAGAGATTTGAAAGAATTTCTCTGTTGCTTTCACAAACTTGAGAAAATCAGACAAGGGAAGTCCATGGCAGAATATCAGAACCCATTACACCGTCCGACAGCCAATATTAAACATGAACCGGATGATATACGTTTGAAAGTAGAGATTAAATGGAGTAAAACAGCATTTACAGAATTTCATTTCATGATCCTGTTTTCTTTTAAAAGGACTTCAAAATTTTAAAGGATACATTTTGTTTTAAAGGATACAAGTACATATAGTTTTAAAGGATACATTTTCTAAAATATTTTTGAAATATTTGTACTTGTCCTAGGATGACACTGCATGGCAAATGAAAGAGGAGGATCTCCCCTAATTTTTCCATTTTTTATTTTGACATGTCAGGATAAAAAGATGTGAATAAGATCAATTAAAAATTTAATTAAAATATTTTGCTGAAAATTTTTAATGATATTGAAGAATACATTTTTGAAAGGATGTAACTTACCTCTTTTTTCTTGATATGTAAAAATAATAAAATGGGAAAATTAGGGGAAATATTTTATAAAATTTAATCCTCTTAAACTTTGAAGTCCTTTTAAAGGGAAACAGGATCACAAAATGAAAAACTGTAAATGTAATTTTAATTTATCGTGTTCAACGATATTTTTTATTATTGTCGGGCGGTGTTATCCGTAGTCTAGCCCTTGAAAACGCTGGACAACAACAGACGTAGTGTTCTGTTGTATCCACATCCAAGCTGTACGAAATCTGTCGGATAACACTTTTCAACAAATTTCGGGCAATCGCTTTGAGCCTTTCGGATTTCGTTTTTGTGACCCACTAAAGTTATAATTTTTTTTCAAATGCGTTTGGAAAAAGTCAAAAAAAAAATTATAGTGAAAACATAAAGAACATATTAACGCTATTACTGTCACTTTAAGGTGTCACAAAAGTATAATAAAACGTACATTTAAAGGGTAAAAATGTTCTACAAATATTTTCCTCATAAAATTAAAAAAAAAAAAATAATCAATCTTTTAGTTTTTTTTTTTTCAAAATATCTATGTATGTATATAAAACTGTAACATTTTTATCGACCAAAAAAATTGAGAATTTAAGAATTTTTCTTACAAAATTGTCTCAGAATATGTAAATTTTCTCATTCAAAAAATGGATAAATAACGACTATAAGTCGCCCTAAGTGGCAATCAGTATCTTTGGAAAAATGGCAACGCCTAACATTTGTGTCTAAAATATAGACCATGTCTGGCAATGCTTGCAAAAATAAGTACTTAGATCAGAATTGATGAAGGAGAGGAAGAAGAATAATGATTACTAAAAATAAGTTTGTTTACATATAATTACAATAACAAAGTCTTCTGTTAGAAAAAAACAACAGCAACAACCACACTCGAATTGAAAAAAATCAGATTTAGTTGATACTTGCTTAACAGCCTACTTGGCGTATCGGTCTAGAGTGATTGTACGTTACAAGCAGTTAATAGCAAAGTATTACAGATGATGATGAGTTCAATCTTTGTCGGCTGCGATCTGTTAATAATTTTTACATATAGAGTTTTATTGACTATTAACTAAATAAACTTGATATTAAAAGTTTTTCTGAAGATTATTATAACTGGATAATATGGAACTAGTAAGAAACAAACCAGGATGTCTAAATTTTTAGAAAAATTAAAAATTTTTCTTTCACACTTTTCTCAATTCAAACCCATATATAAATGGATAAGAGATTTTTTAAGATTTTAATAATTTTTTCAGACTTTTTCTATACGAAATATTGTAAAATTAATATTAATTAATATTGTAAAATTAATTTTATTTTATTTTCTTTACGAAAAATGACTCAGAATCGGAAAAATCAATTCTAAAAATGTGTCAGAATCTACACTCAAAATAATCACTCTGTTAAATTACAAAGATACTCTGCTGAGCCAGCAGAAAATACCATAGATTTCCAACCAGCAAGATTTTTTGTTATTTTACAAAGAAAACTCTGTAAAATGATTTCGATAAAAAAAACTGTAAATTTATAGAATTATCTGTAAAATATTGATAAAACGGAAAAGAATTTTACCAAAAAAGCTCTGTAAATTTACAAAGTTTGAGTTAAATGCATTTTATGAGTTCAAAATTTTACAAAAAAAAACTCTGTAAATTTACAAAGTTTTAGTTAAATCGATTTTATGAGTAAAACTTCTCTGCTTCAAAAGCATTAAAATTTTGTTAAATTTTACCGCTTTAATGCTTCCAAATTGCAAATTTAATTTTTTATTTTTGTGAATATTATGAGTTTTTAACAAGTAACTCCAATTTTACACGTCATCCTCGTAAAATTACCAGTTTTTATTGTAATTTAAGACACTTTTTAAAGGGGGGTTTAGTTTTTTGAAGTGATTTTTATTTTTACAGAGTAATAAGTAAAATTACAAATGAAATTTAGTATTTTGGTTACGAGAAAAAAACAAAGTATTTTTCTAAAATTCGTATTTTAACAAAAAAACTGTTTATTATCTGTAAAATAGAGATTACAAAGTAAAAAGTAAAATTACAGATAAAATTTTGTTTTTCGGTCACAAGAAAATACAAAGTATTTTCTCAAAATCTGTATTTCGACAGATAACTTTGTCAAATATTTGTCGAATTGAGATTACAGTCATTTTACAAAGTATTTAACAGAGTAATTATTTTGAGTGTAAAAATTTATCTATACGAATTTGAGATATTTTTCTTACAACAAATTTTTTTTGTACGAAAAATATGTTAGAATCTGACAATTATTCTATACGGAAAAGTCTCAGGTTCTCCGAATTTTTGTATACAAATCTGAAATATTTTTCATATAGAAAAATTCACTATACAAAAAATATTTCAGAATCTGAGAATTTTTCATTCCGAAAAATGTGTCAGAGAATCTCAGAATTTTTCAATACTAAAAATGTCTCAGTCTGAAATTTTTTTTAACGAAAAGTTTCTCAAAAATTGATACTACCTCTGTCCCAAAATAATCTTTACATTTCTATATTTTGGCTGGGATTATGGAGGATTTTTTGAAAAATACAAATCGGGACATATCAATAATTTAGAAATTCTTTATAGCTTTGCAATTTTTCAATTCACGTGCAAAATGGATTCGATAAACTGCATCCAGATAAATGAGACAACTTGTTTTCGACGTTACAAACAGGCATTGTGTCCACTATGCTCGAAAAGATGAAAATAACTACAAAATGCGGCGTATGAAATAAGAAATTCCACGCTTAGAGGCCCTTTTAACAGTTTTTAATAAATGCATTATGGATGCAATAGGGACATCTTGCAAATATTCTTAATTAATTGTGTTACAATTTTAGTACACGAGATTAGTATAAGATTGTTTTTTTATTTCAACTAAAACACTGCTTAATAAAATGTAAAGTTAATTTTGGGTCAAAAAAATCTATAGAAATGTAAAGAATATTTCGGGAATTTCAGAATCAGTGATTTTTTCTGTACGAAAAATGTCTCAGAATCTAGGAATTTTTCTATACGAAAAAATTTCTTAGAAATATGAGGTCCTGTAGGTTAATTGGTAGCCTATGAAACAAATGTTCGTGGGTTCGATTTCCTTCGATTTCTCTACAACAGAGGACAGTCATTGTTACCAGTTCTCGGTTAGGTTGAAATTATTAAAAAATTAATTGTAATTAAAAACGGAAAAAGAAATAAAAACAAACTTGATCATTGGATCAAAATTATCATTATTATTTTGAGAATTTTTCTATATGTCTCAAAATGTCTCAAAATCAAACAACTTTTTCTTAGAATCTGAGAACTTTTTGATACGAAAAATGTGTCAGAATCTAAGAATTTGTCTTTTATTCTGAGAATTTTTGTCTTTTATTCTGAGAATTTTTCTACACGAAAAATTTCTCAGAGGTTTAGAGTTTTTCTCAACAAAAAAATTCTCAAAATTTGAGATTTTTCTATGCGAATAATGTTTTAAGTCGTGAGTATAGTAAAAGTTTTTCTATAGTTAAAACGTCGTAGAATTGTAACATTTTTTTATTCAAAAACTGTAAAACTATAAATATGATATGCATCTTAGAATCGGAGAATTTTCTGTACCAAAAATATTCTTAGAAGTTTTCTGCATACATATGATTTATAATCGGAAAACTTTGAAAAAGTATACAAACAATTCAAAAAGGTGTCCCAGAGTTTTGAGTTTTTACGCGTAAAGCTTGATTTACACGTTAACTACCCTTGACTACCCTTATCTACTATTTCCCAGTATTGGAGGATAGCAATTGTCAAATTCAAATAATTTTTCATACAAAATTATTTAAACCCGGCAAATCGTATCACAAATACTGGGAAATAGTAGATAAGGGTGGTCAAGGGTAGCTAACATGTAAACTGCCCTTAAAGTATACTTGAGAATTTTTGAAGAAAGTTGCTTAGATTTTTAAATTCTTTTTTATAAAAATAAATCGACTCCTTTTTATTTCCTCCACTCTAGTGACGGAGGGTATATATAAGTTTGTCACTTCGTTTGTAACACATCGAAATATTGGTCTAGGACCCCATAAAGTGTATCTTTTCATGATGCTCGATCGATCTTAAGACGATCTAGCGATGTCCGTCCGTCCCTCAGTCCCTCTCTCTGTCTATCTGTTGAAAACACGCTAACTTTTGAAAGACTTTACGGAGGTTTCTGAAATTTGACATATATGTTGCACGTTTACCTGGCCAGGTTGGTATTGTAATCCAGAGAAATCGGTCCAGTGGTTCAAAAGTTATGAGCAAAATACTGAATTTCGGCATGGGTTTTTCGCGAATTTACGAAAAAAAAAACACGCTAACTTTCGAAAGGCAAATCTGAAGATGTTGATGCTTGGCATATATATTTGTCGTTTTGCTGGCCTAATCTGTATTGAATTTCAGCCATGTCGGTCTAGTGGTTCAAAAGCTATTAGCAAAACCGTAAATTTGAGAATAGTTTCACCATAAATTCACGTGTTGAAAACCCGTTAAACATGTTTTAAAAACATTGGTAAGTCACAAAAATATTTTATAACGTATTTTTGTCACTCAAAAATATTTTTATACAAAAACAAAAAAAAAAATACACTCAAAAAAAATTTTACACTCAAAAAAAAAATTAAAATTAGTAATTTTTTTTTTTTTCAAAAATTACTAAAAAAATTTTTTACACAAAATAAAATATTTCTAATCAAAACTGTTATTTTTTCACGTAAGAAAATTTACTATCACTTCGATGGTAAATTTTCTACTTGTTATTTTTGTTTTTTTTTTTTTTGTGTCTGTATAGGACTACAAAACATTATTATTAGATTTTCGTGAATGTGGTCGAAATGACCACACTATATGCTCACCATAGTTGTATATGTATTTGTGTATACTTGTATATTAAATTCTATGTAATCTATCATCAATTTCAGCATCATTACATAACAAACGTAAGTACGCATGTATTGTGTAGACAGGTAAATGCACAAAATATTTGCCAAACTTTAAGCATGCAACAATAAGAGTTTATATATATTTGACAGGTGTTGAATTATGTGCTACCAAGTAATTAAGCTTGTTCATGCATTTCGTTTTACAAGTGGTTCTTCTATTGAATTTGCCATTGTTCGTTTATTCCTATTGGAAAATATTTCAAAATTAAAAAAAAAAAAACAAATTTAAATGCAACAATCACCCACATAAATACACACATACAAACATTTTGCAATATATCACATTTGATGTCGATATATAAAACTCTAGAGTTTTACTTGCACATATAAATTGGCATGTTGCATAAATTGTTGTCTGCTCATACTCATACTTTAACAAATGGAATATATTGACTCGATAGTATTACAAAAGTAACATCATCAGTTACATTCAATGACATTTTGTATTTCTGTTCTATATTTGTTACTTTTAGCAATATCAACAGGGGCATCATCATTCTTTTTTTGTAGTGGTGTGCACAGTGGTTTTCGATACATGCACCAATAAAGTAAATATTGTGGTTAAAATAAGTTATGATATAAAAAATATTAGTAGAATAATTTGTGTGACATACAGAAATAATATTTTGACAATTTAACTCGAGATTTCCTAAACTGGCGTTTTTAACTTAACGATATTTTATTTTTCTAACGCTCATGCACCCACACGTGAGTAGAAAAAAAAATAAGTCACGGTCACGATGTTCACGTGAGCATGAGTAAAATAAAATATCGTGCGTGATTAAACTTTTTCTTTCATGAGCGTGAGTAATCGTTAACAAAATCGCATTCACGAATCCATCTCTATTTTAAATATTGTTTATGTGTTTTTATTACTCATACGCACACGTTATATACAGTATCGACGTATAAAATTATCATAGTGCTATCTATAACATTTGTTTTCTCGAAAACAAGGCCAAAACACATCTCTGAAAATTTTAAAACAGATAGAAAATCACTATAACTTTTTTGTTAAAACTTAGAAAAATTGCGGTATATTTTTTAAAAAATAAAGTTTACAAAATTCGTCTATTTCAACATTTTTTACGATACTCAATTACTTATGGCGTTTTCTTTTCTGGAAAAAAA
The DNA here is from genome assembly GCA_963921195.1 of Pegoplata infirma. Lineage (NCBI taxonomy): Eukaryota > Metazoa > Arthropoda > Insecta > Diptera > Anthomyiidae > Pegoplata > Pegoplata infirma. The sequence continues at coordinate 90,470,390 of OY992537.1, forward strand.
TGTCGCACTTTCTGCACTTTTTTTTCTTTAATGACTCTTTGTGCACAGTTATGCACAGTAAATATAGACATGTTTGGTATCAAAAGAAAGGTGTTTTCAAGGCCTATCTAATGCTATATAAAGCATTTTAAAATAATACTCAGTTTTTGAGCCAATTCTATAAATGTAAAAATTTATGGGTTTTTGATACTTAATTGAATAAAATAATCCTGTTTCGACATTTTATTATAAACAGTTAGATAGAACAGGACAATACCTTTCTTTTAGTACCAAACATCTCTATACTTACTGCTCATTACTATACACAAAGAGTCATTAAAGAAAAAAAAGTGCAGAAAGTGCAACATTTTTTTCCAGAAAAGAAAACGCCATTAGACTCATTTAGTTAAATCGGTCTTTTGGAAAAACAAATAAACCAATTCCACTAAAATTTGATCTGTGTGTGTTTTCTACACTATATAAATATCTAAAAAAAACATAGATCCAATCGGTCCATGTTTGGACTTGGGACCCCAAAAACACAGGTGTAGGGTGTAATATGTTCGGTCTTGACTATAACTTTCTTACTTGTTTAATTTTTATACCCTACACCACACTGTGGTACAGGATATAATGAGTTTGTGCTGATGTTTGTAACTACCCGAAATATTGGTCCTAGACCCACAATTAAGTATACCGATCGACTCAGAATCACTTTTTGAGTCGATTTAGCGATGTCCGTCCGTCTGCCTGTCTGCGATACAGGTCGCAGTTTTAAATACTTAAGACTCTCTTGGCCCAAGGACGAAGCCAATTGAAATTGGTCCATATTTAGACCTAGCATCCATACAAAGGTCCTCTTTAGTTTTGGCTCAAATAACTCTAATAGCCGTATTATAATAGGCATCTTTTGGCAGGTAAACGTGTTTTGTGTTCACAAATCACCGTTCCGAATTTCAAAAGAATCGGACGAGTTCTTTTTGTAGCCCCCAAACTAACCACCTTCCCGATTTTCACATAAATCTCTCAAATTTCACAAAAATCTTAAATATTTTATTAAAATTTTGTTTGTGTATGTTAAGCGCGTACTTTAATAACCTAATCAAATCCGATTATCATCGGACCATTTTTGGACTTAGGCCTATGTGAAAATTTCGTCCGATATTCAGTAAAAGCGGTTTATTGGCAACAAATCGAAGCCTATTTCACTCAAATTTGATTTGCGAGTCTTTTTTACACATATTCAAGATTTGACAAAATATATATCTAATCTGTCCATGTTTGAACTTGGGACCCATTTTCCGGAAAACTCTGATACGATCTGTTAATAATTTTCACATATAGAATAAAATTGACTATTAACTGAATAAATTTGACATTAAAAGTTTTTCTGATGATTATAATAATTTTTCTTTCACACCTTTCTCAATTCAAACCATATATAAAATGATTAAAAAATTATAATACATAATTATAATTAGAGCCTGAGCTCAGCTGTCCTTACAGAAAAACAAAAATCTGATGTAGGGTATTATATGGTCGGTCTTGAGCGACTATAATTTTCTTAATTGTTAAACCCACCACTCTATAGATAGAGGGTATATATAATTTTGTCATTCCATTTGTAACACCTCGAAATATTGGTCTAGGACCCCATAAAGCATGATCCTCGATCGATTCTAAGACGATCAAGCGTGCTTCCGTCTGTCCGTATGTCTGTCTGTTGAAAACACGCTTACTTTTGAAAGACATTTCAGAGGCTCCTGAAGTTTGGCGTATATGTTGGGCATTAACATGGTCAGGTTGGTTTTGCAATCCAGCGAAATCGGTCCAGGTGTTCAAAAGTTATGAGCAAAAGACTGAATTTCGAAACGGGTTATTTGTGAATTTATGAGATAAAAACACGCTAACCTTCGAAAAACAATTCTGAGGATACTGAAGCTTTGCATAAATATTTGTCGTTCCCCAGGCCTTTTTCGTATTGAATTTCGGCCAAATCGGTGCAGTGCACACTGGTCGATCCCATTGGCCAAAAATAAAAAAATCAAAGTCAAAAGTTTGTCGCCAAATGTGTCATCTCTATTTCTAATAAAAATAAGGTTTTAAAATTTTGAGCTGTTTCTGTTTTATCCCAACTGTACTCTTTAAGAACAGCTTCAAAAGAGATGGCGAGTTAACAGTTGGTTTTTGCAGTGTGAAATTATGGAAAATTAGGTTCAACTTTAAATTAATTAAAACCATATAAAAAATTTTTTGTTGAAATAAATCAAAACTAATATTGAATTAGAAGGTATTAACTAAATTTTAAAATAATTACAACGTGTTTAGCCTGTTCTGGAGTTTGTATAAAATTAATATCTTTCCAGTGTCAATGTTAGTGTTTGTTCGTCAATATATTGAAATTTCTAATAGAGTTTTAGTTGTGTTCCCCCCTGAAATCTCCAATCGGACTTTTTTTGATTTATTAGTTAATATTTCAAGATTCTAAAATTGGTAGTATCAGCTGCATTCTCTTGCATGTCTTTGAGTTATCACCCACAGTGATAAAACGACCTGTCAGTTTTTCTAATACTTAGCGTGACAGTTTTTTGAAAAATTTTGATTTTTGTTGAAGTTACATATGCTAATGTAAACTTAAAAAATGGAAAAATTTTACATTTTTCCATTAATTAAAGAAAAATATTAGATCAAAATAATAAAATATGTGTACAAGACGATTAATTAATCTACAAATAAAAAAATCATCAAAATCGGTTCAGTAGTTTTTGTTGTACAACTGCAGCCAATTTTATTTAAAAAAACATACCACAATTGGGTGGCAACCCTGGCAATTCTCTTTGACCAAAATTTGAGTTATAAAAACTTTTTAAAATATAACGATTTTTGTCTTTCATATAAAAAAACAGAATTAAAAATTATTGCTTATTTATTTTTTTATAGCTGTTTAAAAATTGATAATATTAAGGCTGTTTTTTATTAACAACCCCCCTTAACCTTTTTTTAATTTTTTATTACATACTATTTCATATTTATTAATTCAATATTTTTTTTTTTTAAACTAATCTTGTAAAAAAATTATGAATTAAATGTGAATTAAAAACAAACTTTCGTTTTTCTTACGTGGGGTGAATGTGGGTGCTTGGGAACGGTAGGGGGTGGGGGTGGTTTTGAGTCGTCAACCACTCCCATTTTATCATTCAATAGTTCTGACATATTTAAAAAGACGTGACCGAAGTTTCACGATGATACCTATACTTGAAGTATTTTTGGCCGCCATCTCCATAGAGCTCCGACCACTGTGCAGTGGTTCAAAAGTTATTAGCAAAACCGTGAATTAGATAAGTTTCACCTTAAATTCACGTGTTGAAAAACCCGAGTTTTAAAAAAAAAACAAGCTTTAAAAACAAAGATAAGCCCCAAAATTACTTTACAATGAATTTTTGTCACTCAGGAATATTTTTACACTAAAAAAAAATTACACTTGAAAAAAATTTTACACTCAAAAAAAAAAATTAGTAATTTTTCTTTTTTTTACAAAAATGACTAAAATAAGTTTTTTTTTTATTTTTTTTTTTTTCAAAATAAAATATTTCTAACAAAGATTGTTAATTTTTTTCAGGTTAAAAAAATTACTATCCTTTAAAGAGGGCATTGTGGGGGTATTCATAGATTCGGCCAAGTCGAATTTAACTTTTCTACTGGTTTCTTTAAGTTTAGATGTTCGTCATTGGTTTTTTTTCGAGAAAATCGTATTTGAATATTAAATTTCATAACAATTTTGTAATTTGCTTGTATTTTCTTGTTTCAACATAGCGTATGAGTAACATTTATGCAAATATTTAATACTCATTCACTATGTTGAAACAAGAATATACAAGCAAATTCAAAATTGTTGTGAAATTTAATATATAAATGCGATATTCTCGAAAAACACATGTCTGTTTTTTTATGTGTATAGACAAACATCTAAACTTAAAAAAAAAGAAAAAAGAAAACAAAGTGGCCAGATTTGTGATAAATTGAATTTTTAAAACAAGGGAAATTTCAAAACGGGTTCTGAAAAATTTTCAAAAAAAAATTCTGAATCGATAGCCCAAAAAAAATATACAGAAATGCAAATTTTTGAGATTATCATGCATTTCGTTTTAATTTGATAAATAATTAATCAAGGCAACTCGACACAAATTTACAATTTTTTCAATATTTAGACATGCCTCTTAAGCCCAGATTGTGAACAACCAAAATCACAATTTTCTTAGTTTCATATAGAGCTATAAAAACAACCCATTCAGAAATTCATGGGACACATGCTTTTATTCGCTGGACATTTGTTGTGGAATGCGTCATATATTTTATATGTATTGACCACTAGAATTAAATTTTAAACACTGTGTTTAACTATCTATGTGCAATGCTACTAAAGACTAATAAATAAATGTTTATAAACGTACATCCGTTGCTGCATTACATTCTTTGTTTATTCCCTTGCCAAAAGATAAAAAAAGAAAACAAAAAACGAATACAAATAGAAATAGAAACTTAACAGTAAAAATATAAAAATTGCAATCAATGAAGAATTTTTTATTTAGCTTTAACCCATTAGCTACTCATATTCGTATTCATATTAATTTTCAAATATCTCACATTATCAGCTTCAGCGACACGATTTGAAATCGGGAAAAACGGGGTCATTAACGTTTAGAATTGGTTTGAGGGAAAGTTTAGTAAACTTTTTTTAAGCACCATCAACATTTTTTAAATAATTTTTTAAAATATTCCCCGCTACGTAAAGAAAATGCGAACTAAAGGGTTAAGAATACACATAAACACACTCTGAAATGCAGTTTTATTTTGTATTGTAAATTTAGAAAAAGGAAATGGAAATTTGTGAATCAATCACCATGAACTACATTGAGTAAAGAATTGTTAAAAATAAAGAAAATTACCAACCATATGAACCCATCTATATTTTTCAAAGTATTTTTGTGTAGATTTGTTAGCAGACAGTATAGTTGTATAATACTTTTTCTATAACCACACTCTTTGAAAGAAATGCATGCAAGTTTGTTTCATAAAGTTTTTTTAGATTAAAATTTGTACCTTGTCCTCGAAAAACATGATAAATTTTATCAAAATTCTATTGTTTACCTCTGAGCAAATCCATGGGAAATTTAACTGACGGATCACTGATTTTGTTTATTTTTGGTTATTTGATCATTAAAACCCCTATTTTTTTTTTTTTTGGATTAATACTTTGGAAGATATGGGCGTTTTAAAAACGATTTTTTTAACAATTCTGACTTTTAGACAGTTTTTTTTACATTTTTGTGCTCGGATGAAATTATGAAGATTTAAAATTTGAAAAAAAAAAAATTCAAAAATTTGTACAAAAAATTTTGAAAACAATATTTGAATGTTCCTTTTACCTGGGAAGGACACCATACATTTCTAAAGGCAATTTTTTTACTAAAGTTTAGAATGCGATTTTAACGCTGTTAAGATTTCAAACAGGTGTTTTTTCGTAAAGTTTGTTAGAGAGCCAAATATTTGATTTTTTTCAAAATTTTGGCAAAAAATCAAATAATTGGCTTTAGCCAGTTCTTTTGTGTTTTTCTACTCGGAAACCGTAAGTTGTACGAAAAAACTTTGTGTGACAATATTGTTGATACAATTATGGAGATTTAAAATTTGGAAATAAAAAACAAATTTAAAAAAAAAATTCAACAAAATTTTTTACAAACCATATTCGAATGTCCTTTTTTCCTGGGAAAGACACCATGGATTCCCAAGAGCAAAATTTTGTATTAAAGTTTAGAATGTCCTTTTAACTCTGTTTAAATTTCAGGGAGGTGTTTTTTCGTGTTGTCGAACAATAAATTTCCAAAGATGGTAATAAAGCTAAATTTGTGTGTTTTTGCCAAAATTTTGAAAAAAATCTGACATTTGGCTATCTAACAAACTTTGAAAATTAATTGCTCAACTATACGAAAAAACATCTCTCTGAAATTTTTATAGCATTAAAAGGACATTCTAAACTTAATTACAAAATTTTGATTTTGGAAATCCATTGTGTCCTTCCCAGGAAAAAAGGACATTCAAATATTGTTTTCAAAATTTTTTGTAGAAATTTTTGAAATATTTTTTTTTTTTTTAATTTTAAATCTTCACAATTTTATATACAATATTGATTTATAAGTTTTTTCGTACGACTCACAGTGGGTTCGATGGTACCCAAAATGGCGATTAATTCAGATAAGCAGTAGTTTTAGAATATTATATTTTTTTATTGATGAACTAATATAAACACGTAAAAATACACATTTTGGAAAAAAAAATTGGAAATTTTTTTTTTTTTAACCTGTTAGGCGTTTTTTTGTTTTTCGGAAAAAAGGGTTATAGTTCACAATTTTTGAGGTAACTATGGAATGAAAAGCGATAAATTAATAAAAAAAAAAATGGGAATTAAAGCATACATAATATGGTATCAAAATAATTAAAGAAAAAAAGCATGATATGTACTTATATTATTATAAATTATATTTGAAATCCAATTTTGTTTTTTCACAAAATCTCATAAATGTACTAATTTATCTGAAACAAGTAAAAAAGTGAAATTCGGCGTTGCCGAATGTAGTAGTGATACCCTCCACAATTTCAAAAAGATTATTGCAAAAAACTTTATTTAAAAGGAAATTACTTTTAAAAAAAAAAATTTTTTGAAAAAAAATTTCCGCAAAAAAAAAATTTTGGTAAAAAAAATCCGCGATTTTTTTCTTTTTTTGTCAAAAAATATATTCGTACTTGTTTAAATACCATTTGGTGTTCAATTATGTTCACATATGCCAACCAGAAGCCGAATTAATGCATTTTGTATTTTTAGGTTATGTTGAATGTACTGAAATTTTTGAGGTGTGCTTACATTTTCGTTCATAACTTTTGAACCGCTGAACCGATATCGCTCAAATGCAATACCAAACTTCTCGGGAGAACTTCCAATAAATATGTTAAGTTTCAGTCATCTCTGTGCAATATTTTGTCCGCGACAGCATTTTCCACAGACAGACAGACAGACGGACAGACGGACAGACGGACAGACGGACAGACGGACAGACGGACAGACGGACAGACGGACATCGCTAGAATGTCTTAAAATCGATCGGGCATCATGAATATATATACTTTATGGGGTCCCAGATCGATATTTCGATGAGTTACAAACAGAATGACAAACTTATATATACCCTCTATCACTAAGTGGAGGGTATAAAAAGTGATTTAAGGAAATGTTGTAGTTTTTTATTAACGAATTATCATCTATATATATAAAGTAGTTACGTGACTGACTGATGACTGACTGACATACTAATCACGCATCATCCCACAGCCCAACCCACTGAAGCTAGAGTCTTGAAATTTGGATTATAGTTTCACCTCCCGGAATACATATCCACTAAGGCTGGGTTTTTGGAAATGTTGATTTTAAGGGGTAAAAACTAAGGGTTGAAAAAGGAGAAAAAGCCAGTACTTTGGTCCTTTTTTTCTGAAAAAAAAAATTAATTTGAAATTTCAAATGTAGGATCCTATAACGGAAAAACATTCCAAAAAAAGGACTTTCTGGAAATTCGAATTCCTAAGGGTAAAAAGGGGTAAAAAATGGTACTTTTTTTATTTTTTGAAATTAAGGTCCTACACAAATATTTAAATTTGCAATGGTGGTTCCAACTATGGAAAAAATTCTGAAAACGTACTTTTCCGAAATTCCCATTCTAAGGGGGGTAAAAAAGCGAGTACTTTGGTACTTTTTATTTTTTCTGAAAAAAAATCCCATTAATTAAAAAATTGGAATGTAGGATCCTCTAACGGGAAAACATTCCCAAAAAAAGTACTTTCTGGAAATTCGGATTCCTAAGGGTAAAAAGGGGTAAAAAACTATACTTTGGTACTTTTTATATTTTTTTAAATTAATGTCCTACAAAAAAATTAAAATTTGCAATGTTGTTTCTAACAACGAAAAAAATTCTCTACTTTTTCGAAATACCGATTATAAGGGGATAAAAAGCGATCACTGGGGTACTTTTTATTTTTTCTGAAAAAAAAATCCTATAAATTTAAAAAATTGGAATGTAGGATCTTCTAACGGAAAAACATTCCCAAAAAAAGTACTTTCTGGAAATTCGGACTCCTAAAGGTAAAAAGTGGTAAAAAATGTACTTTGGTACTTTGTAATTTTTTTTTAAATTAAGGTCCTACAAAAAAATATTACAATGTTAGTTCCAACAACGGGAAAAATTATGAAAAAGTACTTTTTCGAAATTCCGATTCTAAGTAAAAAGTGTATTTTGGAATATATTATAATTCCTGAAATAATGGCCCTGGAAACTTTTAATTTGGAATGCAGGGTCATTTAGCGAAAAAATATTTCTTAAGAAGGCAAAGATTTTTTTGTTTTTTTAGCGCATGTAAGCGCATATTCGGAACGGAATGAAAGCCACATAGGACTAATCGGAATGGAACAGGGATTCAAATGGAATAAAACAAGGAACGAAATGGGGACTTGAAATTTGAAATGTAGGTGCGCCTCCCGAAATATTGATTCGTTTAAGGCTGAGTTTTTGGAAATGTTGATTCTAGGGAATAATGTATTTTGGTACTTTTTATATTTCCACAATCCACTGAACCTAGAGACTTGAAACTGGAATATATATCAATGGGGGTAAAACGGGTAAAAAAGGTATTTTGGTACTTTTTATATATACTTAAATAATGGTTTTATTACCTTGAAATTTTGGTTGTAGCATCCCATGCTTAAATAGGGGTCATAAGAACTTAAAACTAGGAATGTAGGATCCAATAACAGAAAAAAAAACTGTGAAAAATATACTTTTTTGGAAATTCGATTCCGATCTAAGGGGATAAAACGAGTACTATGGTACCTTTTTATTTTCTGAAATAATTTTGATGGAAATTTGGAATGTAAGATTGTCTAGCGAAATAAAATATTCCCAAAAGAATAACTTTTGGAAATTCTGATTCCTAAGGAAATTAATTAAAAAAGGGAATTATATATTCTTAAATAATGAGCCAATTAACTTGAAATTTGGAATGTAGCATTCTCTAACGGGAAAAAAATCCCCCTAAAAAGTACTTTTTGGTACTGTATATATTTTCTTAAATAGAAGTCATAAAAACTTTAAATTAGGAATGTAGGATCCAACAACAGAAAAAAAATCTGTAAAAAGTACTTTTTTCGAAATTTCGATTCTAAGGGAGGAAAAACGAACACTTTGGTACTTTTCATATTATCTGAAATAATGGTACTGGAAACTTGAAATTTGGAATGTTGGATCGCCTAGCGAAAAAAAACATTCCCAAAAGATTTTTTTTTAATTCTAACTCCTAAGGAGTTAAAGGGGTACTTTTTATATTTTTTTTAAACAAATAAGGATAAAATGATTATTTTTAATGATCTTATCCCTAGAAACTCTTTTGTTCTTTAACGGATACTATCGAAAAGGAAAGAACACCACATTGAACGAAATTGAATGGAACAGGGAACCAAATGGAATAAAACGTGGAACGAAATGGAATGAAACTGGGAACGAATTCAAATGAAAATGTTTTCAATTCTTTTTTTTACAAAATTTTTTTGTACTAAAATTTGTTTATCAATTAATTTTTCAGTTTTGTTTTTGACTCAAAGTTTTATTTACTCAATTGTTTTTTGCTCAAATTAATAAATCAATGTTTTTTTTTTGATAACATAAGACCGTCTTAAAGTTGACGAAGTGGTTATTATATCAACTGATGTATTTGGTATTTATGGTAAGTGTTGTGATCATCATAAGCACATTTTTTGTAAAGGATTAAGACATATATAAAGTAGCGAAAAGTTCCAAGAATGGGTCATTTATTATCATTATGAAATTTTTCTGTATTTACGGGCAACAAAATGCCCTGCGCACGCTAGTAAATACATAAAAATACAGCATTTTAGAGAAAAAAAATTAAAAAAAAAAAAATGTTTTTTTTATCTTTTAGTCGTTTTTTTTTTGTTTTTCGAAAAAAAACTTGAAACCCTTGAACATGTAATAAAGCTACAAAAAACAAATGGTGGGGAGGTTTTTTGTCGTAGGGGGGAGGGTTTCCCGGGAGACTATGGGGGACAGCTTTCCCTCGTCATAAACGTTGCCAAATAAATAAATGTCAGTTTTTGCACCAAATTAATAAAAATGTATCATTATTCAAATTATTTTTTTCTACACACGCCCCCAAAAAAGGGCGGCCCGAAAAAAATTGTCTTTCCTGATCCCATTGGTTCAAATTCAGGTCGATGAACCTCATATGGCATTAAAATGTTTTATTTATTGAACAAATATAGACTGGTTCCATTTGAAATAGCATATGCAATCAGCCGATGGTGGTTCAATTTAGCCAAAAATTAACATATCCATTCTTCTGATTTTTATTGAATTTCGGTTTTTGTTATTTAGTCGAAATTGTGAATGGTTCGCGTTTTATCGCTGTTCAAAGTTGGTATTTTGCAACAATTTTATGAAAAATACATAATGTTTAAATGATCGTATCTTTGGAACGCATCATCCGATTGTCACGAAATAAAAAGCAAAATAATGGTTATGTCCTGTTCTTAAAATATAATTTTGAAAAAGGATAGGATGCTTTGCAAAAAGGATATTGAAATAAAAAAAATGTCCTTAATTTGCAAATATCTCAAAATGCGTATCTTTAATTTTCCTATATTTTTTTGCACATATAACCCAAAATATACTTAACAACATATGCAAATCCCAAATTGGGGTGATGAGCGGTTTTATTAAAAACGTGGTTTCCTGAAGCGACTTATTGGTTTTTGTTAATAACTTTTGTTTACAAATAAAAAACAGTTTCTGCGCAGTAACCGCGAATATTTTTTTATATGTATTTTGGACCGCTTAACTCAAAAATTTCATTAAAAGAACATTTCGCGAATAAGTTTTTGTTTAATTAATTTTTTAGCGTTTTTTGGAGGTATTTTGACTATTTTTCTTTTATCTTCAGTTCTGTTTATCTGATCTTCTCGCAATAAAAAACAAATTAAAGACAATAACGTTTCCAACAAATCCTTCATTCATCATTTTTCCATCAGTTTATAGCTTTACACGCAAATAATTTTTTTAGCGTTATTTGGAGGTATTTTGACTATTTTTCTTATATCTTGAGTTCCGTTCATCTGATATTTTCGCTATAAGAACCAAATTAAAGACAATCAAATTTCCAACAAATCTTACATTCATAATTTTTCCATCAGTTTAAAGCTTTCCGTTCAAAAGGCAAACATATAATTAAAATAAGTTTTTTGATTAACAAATCATTTAAAAAAAGTTCAAGAAATAGAAATCTTTGCAATTAATTACGTTTTTTAATTTATCTGCAAAGCCTGAACATTTAGAAATATAATAAAGTTGATTTGATGAAAATCTATAGGTTTACTCCGAAGTTATCACAAATTATATGAATATACATGATAAAATTAAAAAAAAATTGATAATATTTTTTTAAAATTTTTAATAAATGAGCTTTGTAAATAAAAAATAGTTTTTCCTTGATTGCCTATTGCGCGTAAAGTTAAAAACTGATATAAAAATAATGAATAAAGGATTTGTTGGAAATTTTATTGTCTTTAATTTGGTTCTTATTGCGAAAAGATCAGATGAACGGTACTCAAGATATAGGAAAAATAGTCAAAATACCTCCAAATAACGCTAAAAAAATTATTTGTGTGTAAAGCTATGAACTGATGGAAAAATGATGAATGTAGGATTTGTTGGAAACTTTATCGTCTTTAATTTGGTTTTCATTGCGAGAATATCAGATAAATAGAACTTAAGATATAATAAAAATAGTAAAAATACCTCCAAAAAACGCTAAAAAATTCATTAAACATAAGCGTATTCGGAAATGTTCTTTTAATGAAATTTTTGAGTTTAGCAGTCCAAAATATACATAAAAAAATATTTGCGATTACTGCGCAGAAATTGTTTTTCATTTGTAAACAAGAGTTATTAACAAAAATCAATTAGTCGTTTCAGGAAACCACGGTTATATTTAAACCGCTTATCACCCCAATTTGGGATTTGCATATGTTGTTAAGTATATATTGGGCTATATGTGCAAAAAAATATAGAAAAATTAAAGATACGCATTTTGAGATATTTGCAAATTAAGGACATTTTTTTTTTCAATATCCTTTTTGCAAAGCATCCTATCCTTTTTCAAAATTATATTTTAAGAACAGGACATAACCATTATTTTGCTTTTTTTTTCGTGACAATCGGATGATGCGTTCCAAAGATACGATCATTTAAACATTATGTATTTTTCATAAAATTGTTGCAAAATACCAACTTTGAACAGCGATAAAACGCGAACCATTCACAATTTCGACTAAATAACAAAAACCGAAATTCAACAAAAATCAGAAGAATATATTTACCAATTTTTAAGACAATTGAAATAGGTAAGGCCGAAAAAGTGTTTTTTTGTGGTCAAAAATTTTGGAATTCTTCTATAGAAATAAAACATGTAAAAAAAATATTTTTCTATGATAGTTTTAGTTCTTAAAGGGGGAACTTTCCCCCCTGGTCCGATTTTGCTCGTTCAAGAACTTAACTAGCCTATGACCATTATACACATCTGTGACAAACTTCAGGATTCTAGCTCTTGTTTTTTGTACTTTATGGTGTGCTCCACAAGAGACGGACGGACGGACACACCGTCAGTCACAGAATGTCTTAGAATCGATCAGTGATCTATAATATACACTTTATGGGGTCCTAGACACATATTACGATGCGTTACATACGGAATGACAAAGAGAGTATACGCCCATTATTTCTTTTAAATAAATGCTGATATCCTATACTTTTTTAAAATCCACAAAACTAAATCCAACTATTACTTATTTAATATTTGTGGCCCATTAAATGTGGAAAATATGCAATTTCGGACCCTTTTTAAAAAAATTATTAAAAATATTAAGACACAATTTTAATAAACAAAAAAAATTTTACAATTTAGCTTAATACCTGATGTGGAAGATTCCATTATAAAAGATTTTCTTTTAAAAGATTTAATACTACTAATAATCGCTTGAATTGTAAAAAATTCCAATTTTTTCAGTTTTTTCAAAGACTGCAATAGTTTGCTAACTTTGACAGCTGACCGAAAAAAAATTAAACAACTTATTGTTAGTTGTTTGATTTTGATAACTAAGTAGTGTTGCAGAATTTTATCTACTTTTAACCCATACCAAATTTTATAACAAAAACTTCATTTATAAACTTCAATTAATCGACACTTTGGTACCATTTGAACCCAATGTGCGACTTACGGTTTCCGAGCACAAAATGTTAAAAAACTGTCTAAAAGTCAATATTGTCAAAAAAGCGCTTTTTTAAACGTCAATAACTTCCAAAGTATTGATAAAAATTATGGGTTTTTAATCATTTACGAAGCTCTATCAAATAAACGAAAATAAACAAAATCCGTCAGTAAAATTTCCCATGGATTTGCTCCTATATGTTTCAGTTGCTAACATTGTATAAAAAGATTTTTCTTGCGATGTAAAAATTGTGAAATTGTAACTGTGTAAATCGACGGATAGTTGTAGTCAGATTCAGTTATATGTTTTTTAATATTTTTGTCTACTATTTGAACTTATATATGGGGCATTTTATGTCAAATGGGACTTTACGGTAAATTTTCAGATTTTTTTGATGACCTGTTCAAAAGATATCGAATTTTAAAGTAATCAGTGCTTATTCCTTTACTCATTGGAAAATCTTAAATACAATTGACTAATTCTGAAAATCAGTTCACTTCCTGCTGTGATTGGACATTTTTTGTAATATAATTTGTATTTTCTGAAACTAAAGTGAAAATGGTGTACTAATTTTTTTTCTTTCAAAATGTGTAAAGGGTGTTATGATTGAAGCACTCTTTGCAGCGCTGATTAATGCGCAATAATGATGCAGTGAAATCATGTTTCTTTGTCCAAAACTCATGGTTTTTATTCAAAAAGTGTTAAATATATTTAAAAGGAAAGCATATTTAAAATTTTATCAAAATATAATTTTATATTTTAAGTTTTATATAAAAAATCTTAACAAAAAATTTAAATTTTTTCCCCTTTCTTTTACTGCATCCTCAAGAGCGCTCTTTGGATGCGCTTTGGTATGCTATAAAAAGATGCTGTGTCGCCAAAATCTCGATTTATTTTTGTTGGGTAATCACTAGGGCAAGTACTTTCATGAAAATGCATATTTTTACTCCGCACTCTAAACATAACATAAATTAAATATCTATCCGAATCAATAAATTTGCAATAAAATGGCATCGATTTGTAGTTGCATATTTTTGCATATTTTGGTATAAATGCATATTTTTGCATATTTTCACATAAATTGCACTTTTTTTAATTTTCATTAACATTTATTCAAAAAATCATTTCAAAAATTTAATCTAACAAACATAATCTAAAACCGATCCACAACTTCTTGTAAAAAATATTATTTTCTGATAGAAATGATATTCTGAGACAGTTTTTCTAAAAATTTGTTTCTAAAAAAAAAAATTTAGATTCTTAAATAAAGCTTTAAATTTAAAAATATCTTACAGAAAAATGGACTCAGAAAAGCCTATACAAAAACATTTATTATCCAGGTCAGATTGAATTTTAGAGAAAATTGCACAGTAGTTAAGAAGTTATGAACAAATTCATGAAACTAAGATTGGTTTTATCCCAAATTCACGCGTTGAACAAAGCGCTTAACGCTTTTTAGTAGAGATTTTTGGCCACAAAAATATTTTACTAAGAATTTTTGTGACTCAAATATTTTTTTAAACTCAAAAAAATTTTACACCCCAAAAATATTTTTTTCAAAAATTGCTTAAGTATTTGACTTCAAATTTAATATTTCTAGTAAAGCATTTTTTTACGTCCAAGTCGATTTTAAAGTTTCTAATTGTTTATTTATAAAATTTGTTCCAGAGATATTTTTTGACCTCTAAAGAAAATTTGTTCATTTAAAATTTTTTATCACAAAATGTGTCATTAAAAAAATATTTTTCAATTAAAAGCTGAGTCCACTCAAAAAACATTTATTTAATATTGAAGAGGGAATTAAAGTATTTGAAAAAACTAATTTATGTTAACAAAGCCCTTTTTGAAATTAAAAATTTTAATACATATTTTTAAATTTTAAGTGCATATTTTTCGAATTTTAAGTGCATATTTTTGATTTTTAGATGCATATTATAGGCACATATTTTCAATTTTTAGATGCATGGAAGTACTTGCCCTAGTAATCACATATATAAACAAGTAGAAAAATTAAATTCGACTTGGCCGAATCTATGAATACCCTCCACAATGCCCATTTTAAGTGATAGTAAATTTTCTAAAGTGAAAAAAATAACAGTTATGATTAGAAATATTTTATTTTGTGTAAAAAAAAAATTTTTTAGTAATTTTTGAAAAAAAAAAAAATACAAATTTTTTGAGTGTAAAATTTTTTTTGAGTGTAAATTTTTTTCGAATTTTACATTCAAAAAAAAAAATACTAATTTTTTTTTTTGAGTGTAAAATTTTTTCGCATTTTACATTAAAAAAAAAATTACTAATTTTTTTTTTTGAGTGTAAAATTTTTTTTGAGTGTAAAATTTTTTTCGAGTGTATTTTTTTTTTTTGTTTTGGTATAAAAATATTTTTGAGTGACAAAAATACGTTTTAAAATATTTTTGTGACTTACCAATGGTTTTAAAACAGGTTTAACGGGTTTTCATCACGTGAATTTAAGGTGAAGCTAATCTGATATTCACGGTTTTGCTAATAACTTTTGAACCACTGGACCGATTTGGGTGAAATTCAATACGAACTAAGGTGGAGGAACGAAAAACATATGTGCCAAGCTTCAGCATCCTCAGAATTGATTTTCGAAAGTTATAGTGCTTTTTATCTCATAAATTCACGAAAAACCCTTGCCGAAATTCAGTCTTTTGCTCATAACTTTTGAACCACTGGACCGATTTCGCTGGATTGCAATACCAACCTGACCAGGTAAATGCCCAACATATATGCCAAACTTCAGGAGCCTCCGTAAAGTCTTTCAAAAGTTAACGTGTTTTCAACAGACAGACGGAGAGACGGACAGACGGACAGACGGACGGACGGACGGACGGACATCGCTAGATCGTCTTAAAATCAATCGAGGATCATGAATATATATACTTTATGGGGTCCTAGACCAATATTTCGAGGTGTTACAAACGGAATGACAAACTTATATATACCCTCTATCACTAGAGTGGAGGGTATAAAAACAGTTTTCATTAACAAGACAAACCGACATTTAAAATCCTACTGATGATAACACTAACTGGGGTGTTTGAAACCGGTAAGAAATTTAAGTAAGTTGTTCCCGGAATTTTTGAAACTTCGATATCTTTCGAACGGTTCTTAAAAAAAATTCTGGGTCATCAAAATTGGGAAAATCTAAACAAGTAGAAAAATTAAATTCGACTTGGTCGAATCTATGAATACCCTCCACAATGTTATCTGATAGTAATTTTCTAAAAAAAATGTAAAAAAATTGCATTACAAATTTTTTATAATAAATATATTATTTTGAGTAAAACTTTTTTTAATCAATCAAATTTTTTTTGACTGTCAACATTTTTTTGAGTGTGATATTTCATTAAAAAAAATTAATGTGTAAATTTTTTTTTGAGTGTAACATTTTTTTTGAGTGTAAATATTTTTTTAGTGTACAATTTCTTTGAGTAACAAAATTACTTTGCAAAATATTTTTGTTGTTTAATACCTACATACATATATGTAATAAAAAAAAAACTATTTCACAAATTTCCCTCTTTTTATTTTACCTCTTCTTTATTTTAACTCTTCTTTACAAACCAAAAACAAACTAACATTCAATCATACACATACTTTATTTGATTTTTTTCCAAAACTACTTACTATACACCGTTACATACAGTTACACTAACAATAACAAAAAAATAACAAATATTTAGTTGTCTAACAACTAAACTGCACCCCACGGCAGGAAAACAAACAACAACAAGTTCTATTTCACCATGCTTATAAAACTTGTTTAACGAGTTTTCAACAGTTTATGGTGAAACAAATCCGAAATTCAGAGCCTTGCTTATAACTTTTGAACCACTGAACCGATTTTGCTGAAATTCAAAACCAAACAGATTTGGGGAACGACAAATATATATGCCAAGCTTCAGCAGCCTCAGAATTGTCTTTCGAAAGTTAGAGTGGTTTTAATCTCGTAAATTCGCAAAATACCCCTGCCGAAATTTACACTTTTGCCCATAACTTTTGAACCACTGGACCGATTTCGCTGGATTGCAATACCAACCTGACCCGGTAAATGGCCAACATATATGTCAAACTTCAGGAGCCTCCGTAAAGTCTTTCAAAAGTTAGCGTGTTTTCAACGGACAGACAGACAGACGGACGGACGGACGGACGGACGGACGGACGGACATCGCTAGATCGACTTAAAATCGATCAAGGATCATGAATATATATACTTTATGGGGTCCTAGACCAATATTTCGATGTGTTACAAACGGAATGACAAACTTATATATACCCTCTATCACTAGAGTGGAGGGTATAAAAAAAGAAGTTTTCAAAGTGTCAGATTTGGCATGGAATGCCCTATATACATGCTTGGTATGTATTTGTATCAAATTTTCATGTGAATTTAGCACAAAACATAACTTTTGAATTTTTTTTTCTTTCAGTTGGTTTGTACGATAAGGTTATTTAGTTTATGGTTCATGATCTGTTATAGAATAGACTGTTTCTGTCGAATTTATATAAACTTTTTTAAAGCATAACACAGCACGGAAGTTGTTTTTGTCCGGTAACTGATTTTGAGTCATTGGGGTACGATAATTTTAAATCTAGCAACCGTTTTTTTGAGTCAGCTTTAGTTTATTAGATATAGACTGAAGCAACTTCGATACCAAAGAATATCCTGCTTTTTGAGATATCGCTAAAAATAACCGTTAAAATTGTTATTAAGGCGTTTTTTAAGGACATGATTCAGATTTCCAAAATGCTACTTGTTTTATCGTTTCCGCTTTAGTTTACGAGTTATACAGCAACAAAACAACAATTTATTTTTGTAATTTTAAAATGAAAAAAATTTAAACTTTAATGATCTAGAATTTTTAGAATTCGTATTGTTTTTTTAATTACTGTTCATTTTTTAAAGTCGAGTCTAGTTAACAAGATATGTCACAATAAAATACCGTGGAGCTTTAAAAATAGCAAATTGGAATTTTTCGAGTATTATACTGTACGACAAAATAAAGAAAAATTAAATTTTTGAAAATTACATTTCTGGCATTCCCATACCGGTTTCAAACACTCCAGTTGGTGTTATCATCAGTAGGATTTGAAATATCGGTTTATCTTGTTAATGGAAATTGGTTTTTATATATTATATTATGTCAATATTTATAGTTTCTGCAGAATAAATTTTAACAGTTTCCAACACTTCAATTTTATTTTTAAATTTTTTTAGTTACTTTTAAAATTGGTGTTGAGTACATTGAGTAATAGAAATTGTTAAGATTTCATAGTGAAATTTTGGTTTAAAAAACGTTTTTCTAGACACAAATTGCTCCATGAAAACTTTATAAATATTATTACTCAATGTACTCTACATAAGGCAACCATTGGCACCAATTTAAATTAAAAATTATTGTTTTTGTTGCACCCTGAAGATGACCTCCATATTTTTATACCCTCCAACCACAGTATGGGGGCATACTCACTTTGTCATTCCGTGTGTAACGCATCAAAATATCGGTCTAGGACCCCATAAAGTATATATATTTATCATCAGTGATTGATTCTAAGACATTTTAGCGATGTCCGTCCGTCCGTCTTTCCGTCTGTAGTTAAAACGATGCAGTCCAAAATAAAAGAGCCAGACTCCCGACATTTGGCACGAATATGTCTTATGTTCCTAGGCAGGATAAGTTCGTAAATGATCAGACCAGGGGGAAAAAAGTTCCCCCTTGAAGAACTAAACCAACCTCTGAAAAACACCATATTTTTATATGATTTTTTGTGTTTTTCTTTAGCAAATCCAACATTTTTATGCTACAAGAAGTTCAAAGTCCTGCATTTGGACCGACAGAATTAGAAAATAACGTTTTTCGGTGCGCCCCCTTTTATGGGCGTGAAATAATTTTTTTTTTTTTAAATTATGATAAATTTGTATTTCTTTTGTGCAAAAAGCATAAGAATTATTTTTTTTAACACTTATTCGAGAGTAAATGTGCCCCCCTCCCAATTACCACAACCGATCCCCCCACCAAAAAAAAAAAAAAAACGCTCCTGCAATTTTTTTTTTTTATTTGCATGTTGGTGGGTATAAAAGATTCGGCACAGCCGAATTTAACACTCTTACTTATTTAAATTTTTTCCCCATTATAAATTTCGTTTTTGTCCCAAAGAAATTCCAAAATTTCCTAATTTCGGGGCACGCTACTGTTTAGCTCATGTTTTTCATATACATATTACAAAAATAAATTTTATTTCCTACTGGGTCGTTCAATCAGAGTATAACATACTTTTACGTATAAAGAAAACTCACATTATTATGAAGTGGATTTAATATTATTAAATTTTAATATTTTAAAAAAATATAAACCGATTAATAATAAGCCATCATCTGTGCAGTGTTATTAAAATATATAAAGTTTTCATATTGTGTCAGAAAAATATTTATTTAAACTACTGCTGCAGGCTGATGTTTTTACTATAAAAAAAAAAAAAACTTATTTTAACTACAAATATAATAATAAGCGTATGAGGGGTATTACTTTTTTTATACCCTCCACTCTAGTGATAGAGGGTATAAATAAGTTTGTCATTCCGTTTGTTACACCTCGAAATATTGGTCTAGGACCCCATAAAGTATATATATTTATGATCCTCGATCGATTTTAAGTCGATCTAGCGATGTCCGTCCGTCCGTCCGTCCGTCCGTCTGTCTGTCCGTAGAAAACACGCTAACTTTTGAAAGACTTTACAGAGGCTACTGAAGTTTGGCGTATATGTTTGTCATTTATCTGGTCAGGTTGGTATTTCAATCCAGCCAAATCGGTCCAGTGGTTCAAAAGTTATGAGCAAAAGTGTAAATTTCGGCAAGGGTGTTTCGCGAATCTACGAGATGAAAAACACGATAACTTTCGAAAGACAATAATAAGACTCTTGAAGCTTGGCATGTCTCTTTGCCGTACCCCGGGTCTATTTGGTATTAAATTTCAGCTCAATCGGTCCAGTGGTTCAAAAGTTATAAGCAAAACCCTGAATTTCAGATTAATTGCATCTAAAATGCCACGTGTTTTAACAAGTTTTAAAAGCATTTAAAAGCATATAAACAATGCTTTTCAAACTTGTTTAATTTTAAAGCAACGCTTTTTAAACTGGTTTAGTTTTAAAAGCATTGGTAACTTAAAAATTACACTCGAAAAAAATTTTACACTCAAAAAAAATTTTACACTCTAAAAAAATTTTACACTCAAAAAAAATTTAGTGTTGTTTTTTTACAAAAATGACAATATTTTGTGTACATACGTGCGTGCATTCACTCAGAAATATTTTTACAGTAAAAAAAACATTACACTGGAAAAAAATTTTACACTCAAAAAAAAAAAATTAGTATTTTTTTTTTTTTTTTAAATGACAAAAAAAGAGTTTTTGCTCAAAATAAAATATTTCTAATCAAAATTGTTAATTTTTTCACGTTAAAAAATGTACTACCCTTTAAAAAATGCATTGTGGAGGGTATTCATAGATTCTGCAAAGTCGAATTTAACTTTTCTACTTGTTTTTAAATGAAACTTTATTATGAAAAGAAATCGTTGTATCCACCATAGAACAAAAAAATATATTTTCTGTTAATTTTTTTAATATTAACAGCGTGCATTCTGAATAGGGCCAATAAAACATATCGCTCATTTACTTGTACAGTGTCATAACGCAAAATGTTTGATTTTACAGAAAACCTGTTTAAAGTTTACAATTGAAACTTGTTTTACATTGCAAAAGGCCCGTACATAGAAAATGTTATAATGGCGTGTTCTCTTCTCAAACAGTGAGTTTAGAAGATATTAATACGAATTTTTGACACAATATGAAGCAGGATATAACAAATAATTCTGTATTGTTTACCCAAAAACGACATATTTTGAGTTATGACACTATACAAGTAAATGAGCGATATCCATTTTTGGTTTTTTTGAATTTTAAGTAAAACCCTTTTTTTTCCTCAAAAATGGGTAAATAATGGAAATAACTGTGTAACGTGGAGGTTACAAAATATTCTTTTTTCCTAAAACTCTTTTAAAAAAGTACTACATATTTTGCTACTTTTTATCAAAAAGTACTTTTTTGGTACTTTTTACCAAAAGTTGGTGTTATTATAGTACTTTTTTTCAAAAAGTAACACATATTTTGGTACCAAGTTACTTTTGAACAAAAAGTACTATTTTTTTAATTTTTAACAAAAGTTCTTTTTTTAGAACCTTTTATTTTAATATTTTTGTAATAGTTATTTTTTTCAAAATGTAGCATTTTAGTAGTCAAATAGTACTACAACAATAATAAAATAAAAATACTAAAATATGCTGTACCTTTTTGTTTACTGAATGATAATTTTAATTTAAATTTTTTTTTTTACTTTTTATAAAAAAAATAAATTTATTAATTCTTTAGAAAACTACTATTTTTTACATTTTTGAAAAAAGTTTTATTTAGGTACTTTTCATAAAAAGTACTTCTTTGAACTTTTTCTAAAGATTGATTATTCAGCTTCTTTTTTGTAAAAAAATACTGTTTCTAACGATTTAAATCAATGTCATTTTAGCGTAAAAAGATTATTTAGTAATTTTTTATTATTTTTGGTACTTTTGCCAAAAAGTATGAATGTTTTAGTAACAGTTTTGTACTTTTTGCAATGGAATGTTTGTTAGCAATATTTTGGTACTTAAAAAGTACTTGCTACTTTTTTTTTAAATCAATATTTTGGTACTTTTTGAAAAAAAGGAATATTCCCGTACTTTTAGGTTCTTGTTATTTACTCTAAGATTGGAGCAACAAAACTATTAAATGGATGATATTTTTAAACTCAAAAATAACAAAAACGAAAGGTCCATTTTATTAAAAAATCAATTTTGATTTAAACGATGGCTTTATAAAAAATGCTTTATTGTATGGCTTTACAAATACTAAATTTTTTAAGGTAGAGGAAAAAAGGTAAAACCCTATTGTGATATATTTGATATATGAAAAATAAACGTTTAAATTTTTATAACAAACCAAAAACCTATAAATCATACGAAAGTGTCAAAAAGGTGTGTTGGCAGTAAAACATTAATCTTATTGTAGCCAACTTGATTGCATGAGTATATTTTCTTATTTCATATATTTTTTTTTTTTTCACTTTTAAAGTTAAATATCTTCAAAGGTATGTATGTATATTGAATATATACAGATAAAGGAGTATATAAAAGTATGTTTGAATATGCAAATAAAAATTGAAAAAAAGGTAAAAGAATACATATGACAACATTTTGGCATCAAATATTTTTCTTCTTACGGTCTCAGCTGTTGATAGCACAATACTAATGGAATACTTTACTTTAGATATTATATTTGCAATGCAGCACAAGATGTGGAAAGTAATATTATCAATAAATACATAGGTAATACAAAATATATGCTGAATGTGTATGTGAGTTTACTAGAGGTAAACAAAATTTTTTAGTATATTTAAATGAAAGTGCAATAATATCTTTACAAAATATTGAATTTTTAGAGAGCAGTTATTTTTAGATTTCAAGAAAGATTACTTTGAGTCCTTCTTTTATTTTCTTGAAAACAAACAATGACTGCTATCTAAAAATTTAAAAATTTGTACAGAATTTAATGAACTTTCATTTAAAAATATTTAACAAAACTAAAAGTGGAGTGTTTTGAAAAAAAGAATTTATTGAAATCTTCGGAATCTGTTCTGAATTTTTTCCAAAAACAAATAACTCCAATCGATAGCCCATACAAAACTATATTAAATAGATGTGTTTCTGTAAATTCAGAGTTGTTGAATTACAGTTAAAAACAAGGAGAAAAGTTAAATTCGACTTGGCCGAATCTATGAATACCCTCCACAATTCCCTTTTTAAGTTATAGTAAATTTTCTAGAGTGAAAAAATAACATTTTTGATTAGAAATATTTTATTTTGTTTAAAAAAACTTTTTTTTTTTAACTAATTTTTGAAAAAAAAAAATAATTTACTAAATTTTTTTTTTAGTGTAAAATTTTATTTGAGTGTAAAATTTTTTTCGAGTGTATTTTTTTTTTTTTTAGTGTAAAAATATCTTTGAGTGATAAAAATGCGTTGTAAAATATTTTTGTGACTTACCAATGTTTTTAAAACCTGTTCAACGGGGTTTCAACACGTGAATTTAAGGTGAGGTGAATCTGAAATTTACGGTTTTGCTAATAACTTTTGAACCACTGGACCGATTTGGCTAAAATTTAAAACGAACCGGACCAGAGGAATGCCACACTTCAGCACCCTCAGAATTGCCGTTCGAAAGTTACTGTGTGTTTTATCTCGTAAATTCCAGAAAAACCCTTGCCGAAATTCACTCATTTGCTTATAAATTTCGAACCACTGGACCGATTTCGCTGGATTGCAATACCAACCTGACCAGGTAAATGCCAAACATATATGCCAAACTTCAGGAGCCTCCGTAAAGTCTTTCAAAAGTTAGCGCGTTTTCAACAGACAGACAGACGGACAGACATCGCTAGATCGTCTTAAAATCGATCGAGGATCATGAATATATACTTTATGGGGTCCTAGACCAATATTTCGAGGTGTTACAAACGGAATGACAAACTTATATATACCCTCTATCACTAGAGTGGAGGGTATAAAAATAAAAAATAAACGTAAAGCGATGTCATGCAAAGTTGCTCAATTTTTGCATATTTTTCGATACTTTGGAGTTCAAAGTAATTTTTCTTGAAAACTCAAAAATTAACTGCTCTCTTAAAATTTGATATTTTCTAGAGAACTTAGTAATCTTTCATTTAAAATTAAAAACAAAATAATTAAAAATGACGTGTTTTTTGCTACATCGATTTTTAGGTTGAGTTTGGAAACTAAGGCATTGTTCTGAATTTTTTCATAAAAAAAATAAAGCCAATCGATAGCCCGTACAAAAATCTATAAAATAAATGGGTTTCTAAAATTTCAGAATTGTTGAGTTACTAAAAATAAAAGTAAATATAAAGCAATGTTATGCAAAATTGCTCAATTTGGCCAAGTTTTACTAAGCCCATCTCACCTATTTTTCACGATTTCTTAGTTCCATAAGCTCTGTTAGTTTGGATTATTAGTAATTTATATTGCAAGCTACTTATATGTTAAAGAGTTTTTGCTTTGGTAGAGATAACAGATGCGTGCACTTTCCACCAGCTGGGTAAAGTTGAAATTTGTGTTAAACCTGGGTCAACTTGCGATGTTGCTGGCGAGCATCAAGTATAAAATTTTGAATTTTTTTGTCATTCTTCAACGCTTGGTAATGTTTTTTGAAAGCAATTGTTTTAAAAGAAATTGTTTGTAAAGCAATTCAAATATTTTATAAATATATTACATACCTAGTCTTTACTGCCAAAGTATTGTAAGAGCAACAATTTTCATCTTTTAATTAAAATGTATTAAGAGGTATTAAAAAATTTCGCTATTTGTAGTTCATTTACAGCTTTCGTGACCTCGAAGTTTAAATAACTTAAACATATTCCTCTACACTTACAATATTTTGACGATAATGGATAATGGTTTTTGTAATAGCTTATCTCTTCGCTATTATTGTAATATAAACGTATCGCATAAAAGCCAATAAAAGCAATTGAATGGAAAATGTTGAGTTTCATATATAGACTGGAACATGGTTAAAATGAATTTCCGTGATGAAACCAATAGTTTTCGTCCATTATATGTAAATGAACGTAACTACCCAGGCAGAAATTATCAACCACTTTATTTTTTGTGTATAAAACTGTATGAAAATCAAATTCGAAAAATGCTTTTAAAGCGTTTGTAAGCGCTTTGCCAATATTTATACCCTACACCACTCTGTGGTACAGGGTATAATGAGTTTGTGCTGATGTTTGTAACTACCATAAATATGGGTCCTAGACCTATCTTCAAGCATACCGATCGACTCAGAATTACTTTTTGAGTCGATTTAGCGAGGTCCGTCTGTCCATCTATCGGTTTAAGCACGATACAGGTCGCAATTTTCAATCAATTGACTTGAAATTTGAAACTTAAGCATCTTTTCCGACGAAGCCTATTGAAATTGGAGAAAATCGGTCCATGTTAAGACCTAGCCCGCATACAAACGCCTCTTTGGATTTAGTTTAAATCACACTAATAACCGTATTATAATATATATCGCTTTGAAATTTAGCAGGTAATCAAATTTTGTATACACAAATCACCACTTCAAATTTCAAAGGAATCGAGTCAGTCCTTCTGGTAGTCCCCATACAAACCACCCTCCCGATGTTCACATAATTCCCTTAAAATTCATAAAAATGGAAATATTTGATAAAAATTGTATTTTTAGGTGTTAAACGTGTACTTTAGTAACCTTATCAAATCGGAATATAATTTTATCATTTTTGAACTTACAAGGGACTTCCCTAGTGTCTCCCTAGTGTCACCCGCGGATCTTTATGGAATTGGTTTTATTTTGTAGAGCAGAAAAAATAAAGGGACACGTAATTTTTTTTAGCGGCCCAAATTCATATTTAGGGGTAAAAAAGAGGGGGGAAGGCAATGCCATTTTTCACTTTTTTTTTTGTTTATCTCCTATATTTTGCAAAGAAACCTAGTCATGTTACATACCCAATGAAAGGTCTTTGGAAAACCTATCTACGTGTGCTAATAACTTGTCCAAACATGCATAACTTTTTGTCATATTGAGTAAAATACCAAAATTTTAGGACATTTTTGTTAATAAGTTTAAAAATACTAACTTCTTTGGCCCGTTGTTAGCACCACGAGATAGGTATTTTTAATACCTTTAATCTGATGCCACACATGCACATAAATAGGCGTAAATCGTAAAAAACTGAAAAAGGTCAATTTCCCCCCATACAAATCGACCTCCCCTAAACATGAGTTTGGGCCGCTAAAAAAAATACGTGTCGAATTAATTTTCGATCTTAACAACATATCCAAATTTCATGAAGATCGAAGGGTGACACAAGGAGACTTCCCTTGTTAGTCCCCCATATAAAAATTTCGACCGATATTCAGTTAAATCGGTCTTTTGACAAAAAATAAACCCATTCCACTTAAATTTGACCTGTGTGTGTTTTCTACACTAAATAAAGATCTAACAAAAATCAGACAAAATCGGTCCATGTTTGGACTTAGGACCCATTTTCCGGAAAACACTAGTGTAGGGTATCATATGGTCGGTCTTGACCGATTATAACTTTCTTACTTGTTTTTTTTTTTATTTTTATAAAAGCCGTTTAAAATATGAATTTTAAATTAAAATTTATTAATTTTCGTAATATATAATTTTTTTTTCGGGACTTTCCCAAAATTTGTCAAAAATAGCATTTTAAAATGCTATAATATTTAATTTACAATATTTTCCAAAAAGTTTCTTTAAAGACTTATTTTTTTAAAACGAAAAAAAATTTCAAAAATGTTTGAACATTTTTCAAAATTTATTTTAAAAAACGAAAAAAAAAAATTTAAAAAATGTTTCTGAAGCTGGGAATATTCAATAATTTTTGAAATCTTTACCAAAATTTTACAAAAAAATAATTTTGAATTTTTTAGACAATTTTGTTACGTCCTATTTTTTTTGTTTTAAAAGTGCTTTAATACAATATTTTGTGGTTACAAAGGATTTTAAAGCGCTGTGTTAAAACATAATTTAACGTAGTTTGAAATTAGAAATTTGTTTTCAAATTACCTAAAGCAAGTTAAACTATATTCCAAAAACTGGGCCTAAGTGAATAACCAGCACTTTTTGTCATAACCGTGCTATTCTGTGTGTTTATAGAGACCAAGGACATGCTATGCATATTTTCATGGTTCTTTGTTTTAATATTGGAAACGTGTGGAAACGTAGGGTATATATTAAAGGGAATATATTAAAGGATCATATCAACCTACACATTTGTTATTCAACACAACTATTAAAAATTGCAATAAAACCGAACAATTGGAATATATTTTACATACACCTTACTACAAATATTACTACATAAATTTAAGGAATGATATTTTTAAAGTTATGCGATATTATTGAAAATATTGCATCATTAATAAAATGAAATTGAAATTTTTTTGCAAATACTAAATTATTTCGAATATTGAATATTCTCATATATTTATTTTTTTCTATTTTCAGCATCGGTGTATAAATTAAGAAGACATTACTGCGCCAGCCTTGGTAAGTACTCTAATTTGATTTTATAAAGGGTAATTTTATATAGAACACCGTCTGACAAAAATGAAAAAAAGTCGTTAAAAACGAAAAGAATAATATACGTTTGAAACTAGAGACTTAATGTAGTAAAACTGCATTTACAGTTTTTCTTTTCGTGATCCTGTTTCCTTTTAAAAGGACTTCAGAATTTTAGAGGATTAAATTTTATAAAATATTTTTAACATGATAATGTTTTTAGGCTGGTATCTGATTTTAAAAAAGTTGCAGGACGCCACCTCAGTTTGATTATATAAGCTAACAATTAACGAAAAAGAAAATAAGAATTACTATTTTCATTTTCTTAAAACCAAAAATTTTAATAACTTGGGTTTGTAACTTGGATAAGAATTCACCTCGTGGTGAATAAAATCGTTTTTCACCAGCTGGTGAATAAAAAGTTACATAATTATTTTTCAACAAAAAAATTTTTTTTTTCATCAAATTTTATTTTTTTTCATCAATTTTTTTTTTATCAAACTTTTTTTTCATCAAACATTTTTTTCATCAAATAATTTTTTTCATCAAAATTTTTTTTTGATCATTTTTTTTTTTTTCAATTTTTTTTTTATCAATTTTTTTTTTTTTAATTTTTTTTTAATTTTTTTTTTTTCATCATATATTTTTTTCATCTATTTTTTTTTATCATATTTTTTTCATCAATTTTTTTTATTAAATCTTTTTATCAAATTTTTTATTATCAATTTTTTTCTCACCAAAATTTTTTTTTTTCATATTTTTTTGTTCATTAATTTTTTTTACATCAAAAAATTTTTCTTTTCATCAAAAACTTTTTTTCATCAAAATTTTTTTTTACAAAAAATTTTGGGTTCATTAAGTTTTTTTTAACATAATTTTGTTTTTCGTGAAAAAAAAATATTTTTTTTTACCAAAACTACTTTTTCACCAAGTCTAAGCTATTCGCATAAAAAATTTCCATTTGTTTATCAAATGTACATAAAACAAGTGAGAGTGTAATATTCTTTGTTGCCAAATATTTTATACTCTCCAAAATGTAAAAACACTTTTTTGCACTTATTTTGCACTCACTTACGAAATGTACAGCTATTTTGGTTTTTTAATGGGGTCCTCGACTGATATTTCAATTCGTTTTGCAAAGTAATGTAACATTAATTTTTTTAAAAAAACTTTGCTTTGGCAAGTACACCCAAATCTTCCGCAAAAAATTATCATGATTTAATGCTTTGGGCAAGAGTACAAAATTCGTAGGCATTTTTTTTAATGTTTGTACTTTTCCGAGGACGACACTAGTGATTGCAAATGAAAAAAGAGGATCTTCCATAATTTTTCTTTTTGATTATTTTAACATATCAGGAAAAAACAGGAAAGTTACGTCATTTCAATTTTTTATCCTTCAATATCATTTAAAATTTTCAACAAAATATTTTGGGAAAGTTTTTAAATGACTTTAATCACATCTTTTTATCCTTATATGACAATATAAAAAAATGGAAAAATTAAGGGAGATCCTCCTCTTTTATTTGCCATCACTAGTGTCATCCTAGGACAAGCAGAATTTTGTCAGAAATAGTTTTCAAAATGTATGCTGTAAAACTTTGGAGTTCTTTTAAAAGGAAACAGGATCACGAAATGAAAAACTGTGAATGCAGTTTAACTTCATTTTATCTCTACTGTCAGACGTACATACATATATCATCCGGTTCACGTTTAGTATCAGCTGCACAAAAATACGGAGGAAAAAAAAAAAAGTAAATAATTTAATAAAAATTTAATATTTTTTTTTTTCATTTTTTATAAATTCTCATAGTTTTTTGAATTCTCGTTTAGTTTATAGTTTTTTTTGTATGTATATGAAAGATTGTAATCGACTTTATAAAATTTTCCTTTGTTTTTGAGACATAAATATGTTTGGTAAAGTTTGAAAAAATAAGTTTTTGTTTTTTTTTTTTTGTAAAAAAAATTAAAACTTTTTTAAACTTTAAAAAATATAAATAGATAAATTTTTTACTCAATAGTATTACAAATTTACTCAAATATTTTTTTTATTTTTTTCTTTGTGTCGGACGGTGGAATAAGTAAAAAATGGAAAACTTTTAGTATTTAAATTTTGTAATTTTATATAGAAAATGTAGAAAATTTAAATTCGACTTTGAGGAATCCATTTATTTTTGTTAAAAAAACCAATAATTTTGTTAACCAATAATTTTGTACGTTTACAAGCCTTTAACCAATAAAATTGGAAATTTACTTTTTTTAAGTGAAAAAACTTACAAGGAGTTTATCGTGACTTTACTTTATTTTTTGCCACCATTTATTTGACGAAAATTTTTAGTAAAAATTTTTTTTTGTAATTTTACAAGCTTTTTATCAATAAGATTGTCAATTTATAACTCTTTTGGCGCAATAAAACTAACAAGGAATTCTCCTGAATTTAATAGATTTTTTTTCTAAAAAAACCTGAAAAATTTGTAAAACTACAACAAAATTGTAAAATTTAAAAAAAAAAATGTTTGTTAAAAAACAAAGAAGACTGTCAAATATTGGTAAAATGGGATAACTAGACTTTTTCTAGTAATTTGTCAAAGTTTTTTTGACTGTATTAATTTTTTTTTTTTTCAGAATCTAGAACTTTTACCATCATAAAAATGTTTTAGAACTTTTAAGAACTGTAAGAAAAATAATTTTTGAGATAAACAAATCATCCCCTCCCCTAAACCCACGAACTCGATCGCTAAAATGCAATGTCAATGTGACCAGGAAAATAAAAAAGTGGAAAATAAAAGTGGCATCAATCTTTCATCAGATATACATCGTGCTTTCATCAGATATACAGCAAAATATTCCCCATTTTATTTTAAATTTTATAACATATGAGGCATTCCACACCAACTGTTCCACTACAGGAAAACCATAGTGATTTCAATGGGATATCATTTGCAAAGTATTCGCTCTTAGGGTACTATTAAATAACAAAAATAAAATTTAAGTTTTTTCAAAAAGTGGGCCTTGTAGGCGTGGTCAAATATTGAAAACTAGTCGAATAGCCTGTCCCTGCCCGGCGGAACACCAAATCACTTTTCTCAATAATTATAATTTTTACCAAACTTTATAAAAAAATTATGTTTGTGCTTCAAAAATTTATTATACATGCTGCCAAAGTTGACGTTATAAATAGTTAACGTTATGCAGTTAAGGGTTAAACCGCCAAATTTTAATCTTGAAGGAATCAAAAAAGTAAATTGCTTTTTCTACGCATCGTTTGAGTCTCATATTTTCTTAGTTAAAATTAAACGTAATAAATATCGACCAAATTTCATCTCGTTTGGTGCGGGAACTTTTTTGACGGAAGCGGAAAAGTAAAAATGCAATTCTTAATATTTTATTAAAGCCTTTTTGGCTAGGGCAGGTAAATTTTGATATTTGCAAAAAATCCAAAAATTCATAACCCTAATATACATGCCAATTTTCATCTTCCTAAATCATTGGGGGTCTTTAAATTAGTTAAAATATTAAAAAACCCAATTTTTCCACGCCCAATTTTTCAAACCCAAAATTTTCCACCCCCATTTATTTTTATCCTACAACATTTTTTCAAAACATACCTACGCCCTATCTCCACTCCCTAAGTAGGCTCCCATACAAATAACAGTTGGAGCAAATTTTATAAAAATGTAATTTTGTATGGGAGCCTACTTAGGGAGTGGAGATAGGGCGTAGGTATGTTTTGAAAAAAAGTTGTAGGGTAAAAATAAATGGGGGTCGGTCTCACTAATGACCCCTCTCGGACGCACCATTGGACCGGTAGAAGCTGATTAAATAAAACAAATTTACAAAAAATAAAAAAAATTGTATGGGGACCGCCTTAACAGTTAAAGATAGAGGGTAGGTGTGTTCAGAGAAAATGTTTGGGCTAAAAAAATATTGTGGGTCGGTCATACATTTTGTTGCTCTAAGGGCACCATTAGGGCAGTTAGAGCGGTTGGAACAAATTTTAAAAAATGTCGTTTTGTGTGGGAGCCCCCTTAGAAATTGGAGATAGGGTATTAGTTTGTTCCAAAGAAATGTTAAGACGTAAAAATTAATGGGGGTCGGTCTTACAAAGGACCCCTCTATGACGCACCATTGGAGCAGTAGAAATGATTTTAAGATTGGAAAATTACAATAAAATTTTTTCAAAAAATTTAAAAAAATAGTAATAATCGTTATCCCACGATCGTCCTGGGCAAAAAATTTGTAGAATTGATAGAAGTTTTACACAAAAAAATTACAAAAAAATCGAAGAGTACAAACAGTTTCAAAAATGAGATTTAAGTTTTAAAACTTAAAAATCGCATACTAGAGCGCTTTTAAGAATTTTTTGGGATTTTTTTTTAGAAAGTACTTAGAAAAACAAAAATTTTGAAAAAAAAAATTTTAAATTTGGACCATTATTGAAGAAGTTATGATTAAAAGAAGTTTGAGTAAAGGAACAAACTATCAATTTTTAAAAATTCGATATCTTTTGAACGGGTCATCAAAAAAATCTGAAAATTTACCATGAAGGAGTTTTCGAAGGGTACTAAAAACTGTAAGCAAATTGGGAAAATCTAAAAAAAAAGTTTTTCAAAGTGTCCGATTTCACATGGAATGCCCCATACAGATATAAAACTTTTTTGCCTGAGTACCTTAACTTCATTATTTATGCAAATTAAATGAAACACAGTAAAGTCTTTAAGACAAAAGTTTTTTATAGATTTTTGTATGGGCTATCGATTAAAAAAATAAAAAATGGAAAATTTTCAGAAGAAGTTCTGAATTTTTCAAATTTAAACTTAAACTTTATTTATCAAAAAACATGCCGCAATTTTATTTTTTTTTTTATTTAAAAAAAAAATATTAAAGTGCTTTTCTATCTGTTCTGAAATTTTCAGAGATGAGTTTTGCCTTGTTTCAAGAAATCAAATGTCAAAGATTGCTATACGCTAATTTTATACAATAATGGTGTATGGGTCATTATTATTGAAATCAATCATGAATATTTTTAACCCCCTCCGATATTGATGAAATTTGGTTAAGTTCTTACACTACGTAAAAAACTAACAAATGCAAATTTTCAGCCCTCTAAGTCAACAGGGGCCGAAAATACGAAGGGTCAAAATTTCCCCCAAAATCTCCCAGTCGCGACACTTTACACCGTAAAAATTTAATATCGTTGGTTCTATTATAACTAGAAAGCACATTTTGGGTTTGTTTTGAAGCTCATAATATGCTCTACAAGCCCTACCATCACCAAAAAATTTTCGAAAAAAATAAGGGTTACCTCCCTTATTTGGTATCCCCGATTTTTTTTTTACTTGATATTCTTATAGAGAAAGTCCTAAAGAATATATTCTAAAATTTTTAAGTTGGGACAACAATGGGATCACTAAAAATCAAAATTTTTCACAATTTCCCCTAAAATCTCCAAATCGCAACACTCTTGAATAGGGTTGGCAGATACTAGAAGTCAAATAACTGGATAATGGAAAATTTTCAGCTGGATTTTGAAAAAGTAACTGGACCCATACATAATTTTTTTTTTAATAATTTGAAAAAAAAAAAAATCAACCGATTTTCATATGTGAGACACATATTTCTATTTTGGACTAAATGGCACGGCAAAATGTGCCTTTTTAAGCATTTATATTACTTTTTTCTCATTGGCCTGAGGATTGTTAGAGTATGTTTTTATATTTAAACAACCCCACAAAATTAAATCCAAAGTGGTCAAATCTGGAAATCTAGGAGGACAGTTGAGATTTCCGGGACGTGCGAAATCAAAAAAAAAAACGACAACAACTGACCATCATTTGCAGATTTGACCCATTCATTCAAATTTTTGTGGGGTTATTTTAAAAGCAAAATGTACGCTAAGAATCCTTAAATCATCGACGAGCTCAAGGAAAACATTCGTGCCGACATCAACGCTAGACTGGCCGAATTGCTCGAAAAAGTTGTAAAAAAATTAGTGAAAATGCAGCAAAAAGAGCACATTTTCCGTATACAAAAGAGGCATTTATGTTATATTTATGATTAATGTTTTATTCAAAAACTAGTCCCAAAAAATTGTAAAAAATATTTAATAAAAAAAATAATTGTTAAAATAAAAGAAATCCTTTTTCAACTGGATAAATTATGTTTTAACTGGAAACTGGATCAGACCTCAAATAACTGGAAAATCCAGGCCATTCCAGGCCGTCTGGCAACCCTACTCTTGAACCTTGAAAATTTTATATCATAAGTGCTATTGTAGCTACAGAGCCCATTTTTGTTTGTTTTAAAGCTTATAGTACGCTCTACAATACCTACCTTAACCAAAAAATTTTAGAAAAAAAGGAAGGGTGCCCCCCTTATTTAAAGGTCGTGACAAAGGGTGGAGGAAATGGGGGGAAAGTATCCCCCGAGCTTTTTTTACTTGGTATTCTCAAAGTGCAAGTCCTAATGAACATATCCTAAAATTTTTATGTTGGGACAACAATCAGATCGACCAAAATCAAAATTTTTCACAATTTCCCTTAAAATCTCCAAATCGCGACACTCTTGCACATTTCAAATTTAATATCGTGGACTGTATTGTAGCTACAGAGTCCATTTTTGGCTTGTTTTAAAGCTCTTAATATGCCCTACAATATTACTATCACAAAAAAAAAAATAAAAAAATGAGGGGTGCCTCTTGTATTAAAAGATCGTGGCAAGGGGTGGGGGAAATTGGGGGACAGTATCCCCCATTTTTTTTTTCATCTTGTTTTTTTTTTTAAAAGAGTAAGTTCTAGAGAGCATATCCTGAAATTTTTATCTTGGGAGTCCAATGGGAGGCACAAGAATGTCGCGATTTGTTGATTTTGGGGGAAAATTTTGAAAAATTTTGA
Organism: Pegoplata infirma; assembly: GCA_963921195.1. Classification (NCBI taxonomy): domain Eukaryota; kingdom Metazoa; phylum Arthropoda; class Insecta; order Diptera; family Anthomyiidae; genus Pegoplata; species Pegoplata infirma. Next base: position 90,504,878 of record OY992537.1, read on the forward strand.
TTTTGGTTGACCCCATTGTTGTCCCAACATAAAAATTGTAGACTATGTTCATTAGCACTTTGAGAATACCAAGTAAAAAAAAAATCGGGGGATACTTTCCCCCATTTCCTCCACCCTTTGCCACGACCTTCAAATAAGGGGGGCACCAATTCCTTTTTTTGGAATTTTTTTTGGTTTTGGTATGTCTTGTAGAGCGTATTATTAGCTTTAAAACAAAAAAAAATGGGCTCTGTAGCTACAAAAGCACTTATGATATAAAATTTTTAATATTAAAGAGTGTTGGGATTTGGAGATTTTGGGGAAAATTGTGAAAACTTTTGATTTTGAGCGATCCCATTGTTGTCCCAACATAAAAATTTTAGAATATATTCTTTAGGACCTTCTCTCAAAGATTAGCAAGTAAAAAAAAAATCGGGGGATACCATCCTCCCCATTTTCTCCACCGTATATCACAACCTTAAAATAAGGGAGGTAACCCTTATTTTTTTCGAAAATTTTTTGGTTATGGTAAGTCTTGTAGAGCATATTATGAGCTTCAAAACAAGCCAAAAATGGGCTTTCTAGCTAAAATAGAACCAACGATATTAAGTTTTTACGGTGCAAAGTGTCGCGACTGGGAGATTTTGGGGGAAATTTTGACCCTCCGTGTTTTCGCCCACTGTTTACTTAGAGGGCTGAAAATAAGTGTGTGTCAGTTTATCACTTAGTGTTACAACTAAACCAAATTTCATCAAAATTGGAGGGGGTCACGAAAATTTTTAGCTATTTTTGATTGATTTCACTAAGACTGCCCCGTATAAAACGTGTGCGTATGAGTAATATCAATACTTAAAAAATATTTTAAGAGGCGATGGGAGCGTGTGTGAGTTTTTATTTACGATCACGCACGCTAATGAAAGAAATAAAATTATTCACGCACTATATTTTATTTTACTCACGCTAAGAAATTCGTTCGCGTCAATTAAATCGCGCAAGGGGGTCAAAAGTTATGGCGGTTTTAAGATTTAGCGGTTTTAAAAATCTTAAAAATATTTTAAAGATTTTTTTTTCTACACATTTGTTGCATGCGTTATTAAAACATGCCAGGATACATCATTTCTTCCAAAATATATTATATAAATTTAACCCTTTAATGACCAAACGATTTAAAAAAAATATCTAAGAACTTAAAATCGCGATTAATTCGGGTAAAAGAAAAGTTTCACAATTTTTTATAACATATTTAGGCAATGCGCGTTGGTATTACTGAAAAAAAAATCACGGAAAATCGTATCATTGAACCAGTAGTTCAAAAAAAAAAATCTGTGATACTTTTTTGTAACAAGAAAATTTAATATGGTCCAAAAAATCTATAATCATCAAAATTTTTTAACCCGCCTCTGATTTTATGATGACACATCAAGTGGGCTTTCATTTAAAAAAAATTACATCCGATTTCGTGTAAAGCCTTGGATGTGCCAGATCAAAACCGGTTTAGATAAAATCATCGCGATTTCCGCGATTACTTGTTAAGGCACGTCTTTTGGTGTATAAAAATGAACATGATGCATTAATTGCTACTAAAAAAAATAGGAAACAGATTTGCAAATTTCGCACAATTTTCAAAAATGCCATAAAATTTTTGCAATTTATTTTTTATAAACCCGCCAGTGATTCTATTATGTAAACTCACAAAAAACTCGGTTTTCTCAAGAGTCCAACAAATTTCGAATGAAACCGCGAATGTGCCTCGCGAAAAACTGATACTTATAAAAAAAATACGTTTTTTCTTTCGAAATTTGATCTGCTGAAAGTCCTTAACTATTCGTGGCACATTAACTGAATTAATTCCAATATGTTAAGAATTACAACAGCTACCAACTCTAGTTCAACTTTTTTCATTTTATAGAGGGGGCCGAAATCCCTGATCAAAAAACCGCGAAAATTTCAAAACTCTTAACTTTTGGTCTCAAAACTTAACCGTCTTATAACTTCTTCCCAAGCGATGAAGCATCTATCACACCAACATTCAAATAATCTCTTATTTGTTCTGACTTTGTGTTATGCCGGAATATAAGGAAAACTTAAAAAAAAGCGAAAGAAGGTAATAACTATGGATTATTTCAAGCCATTTTTATAGATTTTTCAACTTTAACCCTCTGTAACTTTTACGGATAAAGCGGGGTAATCCTTAAACATTGCTCAGTGATGGTTCAAGGTCTTGTTTACACAACTGCATTTACAGTTTTTCTAATTTTCAAAAACTACCGTTTTTTTTAAACATTTATTTCAGTTTCACTGAGTTGAAATTTAAAAAAGATTTTGTGATATGAGGTCCACTTTTTAAGTTTTTGAGATAAACGAAAAATTACGAGCTTTTTTGTAATTTTACAAGCTTTTTACCAAAAAAAATGTAAATTTACAATTTTTTTGCACAATAAAACTTCAATTTACTAAAAATTTTTTTGTAAAACTACCTTGGAAATTTGTAAAATTACAAAAAAAAAAACTGTAAAATTACAAAAAAAAAAATTGTGAAATTACAAAAAAAAAAATTTAATTTCGATCGATTTTTTTTGTTTAATAACAAGGAAAACTGTCCAATATTTAGTATTTTAAGTTTTTTTTTTTTTTGCTTATGTGACCAACATATTTTTAATGATTTTTTTTTTGTAAACACACACTGCAAAGTTAATTTTTTTAAAAAAAGTCGTACCGTTGCTTCCGGAATACACAACCACATAACATTAATAAACACAACAATCGACATGCTTAAAATTACAAAATATCGTTGTTGACTACAGCTGTATGCTGTCTGGAAGTATTAAAAGAAAAAAGTAAATGCAAACGGATGCTGACATTGAAGGATGTTAGTAACATTGTAGAAATATAACAGCAATAAATATAACTAAGGCTAGCTTTAAAATAGTCTTACAAGGGAAGTATCTTAACCATTATGAACCGATTTGCCTGAAACTTAATATATATACGGGTTATTCCATGTCAAATCGGACACTTTGAAATTTTTTTTTTTTTAGATTTTCCCAATTTGTTTACAGTTATTAGTACCCTTCGAAAACTCCTTCGTGGTAAATTTTCAGATTTTTATGATGACCCGTTCAAAAGATAAAATTTAAATCTGTTTTTGAAAATGTTTTTACTCTTTGACTTTTTTTAAATTTTTTTTGTGTAAAACTTTTATCGATTCTACAAATTTTTTGCCCAGGAGGATCGTGGGATAACGATTATTACTATTTTTTTAATTTTTTTTAAAAAAATTTTATTGTAATTTTCCAATCTTAAAATCATTTCTACTGCTCCAATGGTGCGTCATAGAGGGGTCATTTATAAGACCAACCCCCATTAATTTTTACGTCATAACACTTCCTTGGAACAAACTATTACCCTATTTCCAATTTCTAAGGGGGCTCCCATACAAAACGACATTTTTTAAAATTTGCTCGAACCACTCTAACTGCCCTAATAGTGCCCTTAGAGCAACAAAATGTATGACCGACCCACAGTATTTTTTTAGTCCGAACATTTTCTCTAAACACACCTACCCTCTATCTCTATTTGTTAAGGCGGTCCCCATACATTTTTTTTTTTTTTTTTGTAAATTTGTTTTATTTAATCAGCTTCTACCGGTCCAATGGTACGTCCGAGAGGGGTCATTAGTGAGACCGACCCCCATTTATTTTTACCCTACAACATTTTTTTAAAACATACCTACGCCCTATCTCTATGAATATGAGTCGACTTTAATGTAATAACGATTATTTCGTATTCATATGGATATCGTAAGTCTATGTTTTTACATAAATACCCCCAAAAATGTACACATTTTCGTCAAAAAAATATTTAACGAAGCCGAATTTTTGCAAGGTTATGCCACCGTTTGATAGGCTTTAAAAACATCGTATAGTATCTTAAAAAGAAATGGCAGAAATTTCAAAAAACTATTTTTTCGCCAGTTTTTTACCCATTTTTCGAACCCCTTCATTCCCGATATGGCCAATAAGCCGAGACACTCCACGCTTAGAATTGTCTCTTTAAAATATATTTTGAGTTTCATGCTAATCGGTTCATAAGGGCTTAGATACTTCCCTTGTTAGTATGTGTGTCAATGCTTTGTGTGTGTTTTCTGTGTATAAAATAGATTGTACCGGATATCATGCAGTGCACTGCATAGAAATAAAAGATGTTGCTAACGCGTTGTAACGCATTATAACAACCATAATGAAGATAATAATTATAATGATGCTGAACATAATGCTGATGATGATGGTGATGACGACGATGAGGAAAAAAACCAACATTTAAACACAAACACACACATAAAAACACAGTGGTCGTCTTACCATCATTATGGTTTGTTGGTTACTGTCTCCGTTGGTCTAGAAAAATATTGTTAATGATGACTACGGAACCACAGACAGAGAAGTGGAAAAAATGGAAAAAAATGGAAAAAAATGTTTAAATATGGTGGTGACATGGCTTTTCATTTTAAAGGTTTTTTTTTAATTTTTTTTTTTTTTAATTTTGATTGCGTTTTTTATTCTAGAAAATAATACGAAAAAAGTATGTGTGTGGCAAGAAAACGATAAAGAAATATATTGTAAAGTTAAACCTTAAGAAATTTGTAAAATGAAATTACACTTATGCCGCAGTATACAGGGAATACAACACTGAAAGAATAAGTTATGAAATGTTTCATAAAATCTTTGAATTGTTTATTAGAATAGAAGTATAATAATTTTTTATAAAATAATTTTTATAAAAAAAAATAATGATTCATTTATAATTTTTTAGATTCATTTATATATCTTTTAATATTATCAAATAAGCTCAACTTAAATAAAATGTTAAATCTAGGATTAGGTATTTCATAAGATATTTTGTTTTATCATGTCTCTCATACTGTAAAGGAAATTCTTATTATTTTTGTAATTTGTCTTGTTAAATATTTTTTTTTTTTTTTTTGCTTTCCTTTTTATTTATTTCTCAAATGATTTTTTTTATCGCTTTACCATTATTTTTCTTAATTTTTTTTTTAACGAATGAGCATTGCAAAAATTAATATTTCAGTCAGTCTTTTTTTTTAATTGCGCCCTTTATAAGACTTCCGTTTCCGTTAAAAATATTATTAAAAAAAAGTTTTTACGCCCTTTAACCTTAGCATAGGGGTGGTCTATACACTTTTCATTCCGTGTACAGCGATATTCTATGAATATTCTTCCGTCAATTTGTGGCAGGCGCGGATCCAGGAATTTAATTTATGAAGGGATGTTTTTAACCAAAAAAATTGTATGCGATAGAAAAGGAAAGCAATAAAGTTTGGTTGGAAGAGGGGAAAGGGCGTGTTGTATGAATTTTTGCAAATATTTTTGATATTAAAAATTAAATTAAATATTAAAAAGTTAAAAACAAAAAAAATAATGTTTTTAAATGTATGCAGAAAAATAATTAAAAACTTAAAAATAAAGATTTTTCAAAATTTATTTAAATCAGATACGGATCCAGTTTTCGGCGAAGTTTTTACTCAAAAAATTTTTTTACAAGTGAATCCTGACGGACTGATTTAATTCATAAATAACGCCGTTATAATCAAATTAACGGTATTTTTTTATATAAAAATTCTTATTTAAGAAAAAAAATATGCTAAGAGTCCAATATTTCGCAGTTAAATTATTTTTGACTGATTATACCGTATAATTTTATAGAAGTACTGATTTTGTAGTTTATTATTAAAAAAAAAAAATATTTTTTCTTCACAAAATAAAAAATTGTAAACAGTTAAAATAACTGAAATATCATTTGTTTTTAAGGAATGTCTAGTCATTTATTAACGTTTAAAAATAACTTAAAAAGTATGTTGTTTCAAATGAAATATAAGTAGTCCTTTTTTAAAAGGAAAAACGATTGTTTTAATCGTTTTTTCTGTTGAATTTACTTACAAAATATTTTAAGTGTAGATTCTGAAACATTTTTTATAAAGAAAAATTATTATTAGACAATATTTAAAAAAAAAAAAATAATAAATATTCAGAGACATAATTTGCAGATTATGAGAAATTTTTATTATAAAAAATCTCAGATTCAGATTTAGTTTCCCAAAGAAAAGTTCGAAAACATTTTTGTTATAAAAATATTACAGATTTTGATAAATCTTCTCTAAAAAAAATCGCAGATTTTAAATAGTTTTTCAAACAGAAATTTTAATATGTATTCTTAAAAATGCTTCCATAAAAAAAACTAAAATTGGAAATATATTTCCCCCATAGATAAGCTCTGAGACGTTTTCCGTTTAGAAATGTTATCCGACTCTGTGAAATTTTTTTCCAAAAAATTCTTGGCTGATTCTAAACACTATTTCTTTGGAAAAATTGTCAGTTGGTGAGGAATTTTTATAAATTCAGATAAGGTTACGAGTCCTGAGACATTTTTATATAAAAATACATGAGATTAGTACTTTTTCCTTAGAAAATGATAAGGAATTTTATTCGGTTAAAAATGTTTCCGTATATATTGCCATTTAAGTTTTTCATATGCGATTTCTTTAATTCTGAAACATTATATTCTAAGGATGTAAAGAAATTCTATACACTCAAACAAAAACCTTGTAAAATTACAAGAAAAGTTTGAAACTTTTTTTTTGCTACCTCCTATTTGACAAGAATTCCTTGCTATTTTACTAGCTTTTAACCAATAATTTTGTAATTTTTCAAGCTTTTTACAAAAAAAAAATGTAAATTTACAATTTTTTTGACGCGATAAAACTTACAAGGAGTTTCGTGATATTACGAGATTTTTGCTACCACGTATTTTACGAGAATTCCTAGTAAGAATTACAAACTTTTTTGTAATTTTACAAGACTTTTACAAATAAAATTATAAATTTACAACTTTTTTGGCGAAATAAAACTTATAAGAATTTCTAGTAAATTCACAAGATTTTTTTTTTGTAAAATATCTTAAAAATACAAGAAAAACTGTAAAATTAAAAACAAAAAAAAAATGTAAATTTCGATCGAAAATTATTTGTTAAAAAACAAGGAAAACTGTCAAATATTGTTAAAATGGGATTACGAGACTTTTTCTAGTAATTTGATAACTGTTTTTTTTTTTTGAGTGTAGGATAGAGGCTAAGTGTGCTGGCGTAAATCATCCAGCTCTCCTAAGGATAATTTACTTTCTAGTCGTTTTCTTTCTATATTTGTTCCTTTCCCATGTTTTTTCCTCTCCATTTTTTCTTCCGTTCCTTTTCGTACTTTCTCACCTTTTTTTTTTTTTTTTTTGTAATCGTTTTGGTGGGATAATGGGATTTCTCCACCACCAAAACGATTACAAAAAGAAATTGATCCACGACTGATCTGTGGAAAGCACTATGCAATTCATATTAAAAGGACTAAACATCAAATGCATCTAAAGTTCTTACATGGGAAAAATCGTACCAGGGAAAAAAATTTTTTCTTGAAGAAACCTCTGTAAAACGACATATTTTTTGTCTGGGTTCAAAATGAAAAATGTAGAAATTAATTTTAATTTCTAAAAATTGTAGACATTCCTAAACCGGTTTCATACAGTTCCAGTTAACCGTCATCAGCAGTAGGATTCAAATGTCGGCTTGTTTTGTTAATGGTAATCGTTCTTCTTTTATGTGAATTTTTTATTGATATGCATACCCCAACGGCAATCGAACCAATGACATTTTTTGTCATATTCATACCATTAACACTACTGGGGGCTAATCACGTAAAACGATTGAGGGTTTATTAACGAAATCAAAATACATATCGTTTTGCAGGGAAATTTTAAAGTTCCGATCCAGAAACACTAAAAAAATTGAAAACATTTTGTTAAAATGTGCTTTTGTTTTGTGCTTTTGTTTTTTGTGTTCCATAAACGTTTTTGTCCACGTTATTTAAAATAAAAAGATCCTCAGTGAAGCAACAGTCGAGAGGTTTCTAAAGGTATTTTACATTGTTTTGCTTAAAATTTGAATTGTTTAAAAAGTTATTGTCTTTATAATGACCGAAGAAGTAAATTCTAAAGCTTTTCCTTTGGCTGATGCCGCTTTGGGCTTTGGGCCGCGCCTGTGGCGTTTCCCGTCCCATTGTAGCCTGTTCCGTAACTACAAATGAGGGATCTCAATTGAAGTCTCAGATCACTTCTATTCAACAAGAAATCGAAAGACTCTTAGTATAAGTTAAGACATATTTCTAAATAACCGCATTTTGTACAAATAGTTTTTTACAAAAAAAAAAAAAGTTTAGGAGCAACAAGTCGCCAAAAATCGACGATAGTCAACTATCGTTTTACGTGATCACAGTCCTGATTTGACAGACGCTTTAGTCCGTACAACCACCGCATTGTTAGAATATGTTGTATACAAATACCCATTTTGTGTTTAACTTCTGTTTAATCTACATATTAATAATTTCCACAGAAAGAAGTTTCACGTTTACGGCGATCCAAATTCTATTTTTAGAAATTTAAATTTTACATAATAACTATATCCCCTTTTTGGTCTCTTTATATATTTTGCGCAAGGTTTATTTTTAACTTTTTTTTAACAGTTATTTTAAGAAAGATTTTATTTATAACAATGATATTGTCAAAGTAACAAAAAAAAAAAAATTGATGAAAAAAAATATATTGATGAAAAAAATATTTGATGCAAAAAAATATTTATGAAAAGAACAATTTTTTGATGAACAAAAATGTGGTGAAATTTTCTTTTTCGATGGAAATTTTGTGATGAAACAAAAGATTTTGATGAAAAAAAAAAATTTATAAAAAAAATTAGATTGAAAAAAATTTGATGAAAAAAAACGTTGATGAAAATTGATAAAAAAAAAAATATAATAAAAAAAAATAGAAATATGAAACAAAAATTCAAACCTAACAGACATTTTCAAGCCTTGAAAAGTCCAACTAAGGGTTATCAATAAGAAAAATACAACTCTGTTAAAAGTTGATATTGATTAAGTTTCTGCCAAATGTATAAACACGAATGATGGTGGGTATGCGGGTTATTCAACATAAAAACTAATTTCGATATTCTATTTGTTCAAAACTTTCATTTAAATGGCTAATTTTAATCTGACACACATTAACTGTGTGGCAATCAAAGAAGTTCTGATGATGGAAGGGTGGCATATTACGAAAGCTGTCGACATTTCCACTTACAAGGGAAGTATCTCAACCCTTATGACCCGATTTGCCTGAAACTTAAAATATATATAAATGAGACGATTTTAAGGTTGGGGTGTCTCGGCTTTTCGGCCATATCAGTGTTTCAAAAATTCGTTGTCCCCTTATGAAACCATATGGACCTCCGGGAAAATTTCGATATCGCACGAACTAACAGGAATATCCTCTAGAGCAAAAATACGAGTCGATTTAAATTTAATAAAGATTATTTCGTATTCATATAGACATCGTAGCTCTATGTCTTCACATAAATACCCCCCAAAATTATCACATTTTCATGAAAAAAGTATTTAACGAAACCAAACTTTTACAAGGTAATGCCACCGTTGGATAAGCATTAAAAAACCCTTTCTTCCCATATGTAAACATCATATAGTTTCTTAGAAAGAAATGGCTAAAAAATCCAAAAAACGATTTTTTCGCCATTTTTTTACCCATGTTTTGAACCCCTAAATCCCCGATATGGCCAATAAGCCGAGACACCCCAACCTTAGAATTGTCTCTTTTATATATATTTTACGTTTCATGCAAATCGGTTCATAAGAGTTGAGATACTTCCCTTGTTAGTCTGTGTTATCACTTAATTTTTTCAGATTTTCTCATTGTACAACAATTATTATTTCTCAGAAATAATTTGTATGGACTCAAACCAAACTAAATAAAAATTCAGTTATAAAAAAAAAATAATAAAAAAAAAAACATTTGATGAAAAAAAAAATTAATGAAAAAGAAAATTTTTGATAAAAAAAAATTTATGAAAATAAAAAATTGATGAAACATAATGGATGAAAAAATTTTTTTTTGTTGAAAAATAATTATGTTACGTTTTATTCACGATCTGGTGAAAAACGCTTTTACTCACCAGCAGCACCTTTTTCCACATTCACATTTTGAGTTTAGATAGATTTGATAAGAAATCCGTTTTTTCTAAGCCCTTGAGCACATATTAAAGTCTAGGATGTTTTCTACACGTCAACCATCTCATATGTAAGAATTTCGACTCCCTTGAGTTTAACTGCAAAAAAAAAAATAATATCCGAAAAATATTAATATCGGAAAAAATATAAAATTTTTTCAAATATTGTTAAAATTTAACTTTTAAGTTCACTTTTATGACCGAAAACAATAAAAATTTTAATAAATTTTTTTACTAATAGCTCAAATTATTGAAGGAAGGTACGATTTTGCAAAAAACGCGATTTCCAAAAATTAGATTAAAACATCTTATTCCACACAAACATTCAACATTAACTTGCAACATATTTTTAAAATTTTAAATCATAAATCGTTTTAAAAAAATGTAAGAAAAAAATATTTTAATGATGCATTGATGATACCAACAAAAAAAAAATATTTTTTATCCTTTAACTACAACATACAAAACTGGTTTAGAGAATTTGCTGCAGCAGCCTGTAGTCGACAACATATGCTATTTGACGGAAATTGAATTTTTATTGAAGGAAAACATTTTTTCTTCGACAATTTATACGTGTTCTAAGATTTTCTTTACTGATTGAATTTCCTTTTTATGTTTTGTGTATGTGTAATAGAGTGGTCCAAAAAAAATAACTTTTTTTGAAATTGTGAGCTGCATGTCGTTTCACGGGTCCAAAAAAGCCCATTACAGAATTTCAGGCGAATTATTATAGGTTAAGGGGTCGCTCACTTTGACAATTTTCAAAATTAAACTCTTATGGAGTTTAAAAGAAAGAAAAAATTGGTTAACTTTGAAATGGCATCCTACATATGCTATGTGAACATGAATGGGACAAAAATAATGGAAGAGGATTACACTATGATTGATAAATATATCCTAATATGCTTGTAGTGATCATATTATGATCTTCGCTAGTCATAGTATGTAAAAAAATTATCATTTTATAATTGTTGCAGATTATGTTTGGTTTTCACAATCATATATAAGGCATTCCACACCAAATGTCCAGCGAAAAAAATTGTGAATATGTTCTATGGATAGCCCTATATGGAACTAAGAAAATTTTTGGTTTTTCAATTTTTTAAAAACTGGGCTTATGATGCGTGGTCAAATATTGGGAAAATGGTAAAATTTATGCCGAGTTGCCTTGTTTAAATATTTATCAAATTAAAGCGGAATGCAACACAATCAACAAAATTTACATTCTTGTATAGTTTTGTATGGGCTAACGACAAACAATTTTTTTTTTTTTTGAAAATTTTCTGAGTCTGTTCTCTGTTTAGATTTTCGGACCACTCTAATATATAATGTATGTTTGCTTTTTACAATTTATTTTTATATCTACCCTTTCAATTCTATTTGAGCTTTTTTTGCAAGACCTTTTTCTTGATTATTGCAAATAAAATTTAAAGTTTTAAAAATTCTTTTCAAATACTTTGCTTTTTCTTTACTTTTCTCCTCTGTTTCCTTGTAATGTTTTATTTGTTACTTAATTTTTTTTTTTTGTTCATCTAATGGCAATGGTAGTTTTTTTTCTAGAGTTTTTCTTTTCATATAAAATTGGCATCATTGGTATGCGGGTAATTAAATTTTCTTTAATTGTTTACATGTTTGGAATTTGTGTTAAAAAAAATAATAAAAACAAAAAAAAAACTTTTTAATTGTAAAATTTGTCCATCTGTTGTTGTTTTTATGTATGATCCCAGGAAAGACATTTAATTGCTTGTAACAATTTGTGATTGAAAAAGTATTTAATTTTTATTGGTTTTTAATTCGTTTTTTTTTTTTTTTTTGTTCTACAGTTTTCTTAAATATTTATGGCAAAAATTATATGTTTTATTAGATAAGAAAATCGTATAACAAATATTCTTAATTCTATATTCTACTAGCTGACCTGGTCCGCGTTGCTGGCCCAAATATAAGATCAGAGTTATACTTCGTCTCGCTTCAAATATATTGCCCTGCAAAAAATGTAAGGAGTTTCTTGGCTTAGAAAAAATTGTGGGCGTGGTTTTAAAGACCCGGTAAGATAGATAATTATCTTAAAATTATATTTTAGGAACTAAAAAAAAATTACCATGTCTTCGACTTTGCGAACTGTACTAATTTAGAACTTCTTTAGTATCATTACGAACAACACAAAAAAAAATTACGCATATCCTTTGTTCTTATCGTGAGCTAGTGTCTTAAGTTTGAACAAACCTTTATATTTTTCCGAAATTTTTCATTTTCCGGGACACTTTTCTCATTTTAATTTCCTTAAAAACCTAATTAGAACTATAATTTACATAAAAAACCTGCCCGGTCATTAGTAATCGACATATTTAGACAAAAGCGGACGTTACAATTTGTGTGGTAAGTTAAACTTGTACATATGTTTTAAATACCCAAGGATTTTAAATCATTTGTACCAATTTTAATAGATTGAATTGGAAAAATTGGAAAATTATTTCCGTTTAAACCTTAGTTGGACTATGACCAATATTTAAAAAAAAAAGTAAAGTCAAATCGATCCAGCCGATCCACAGTGGGAAAAAACACCAATCTGGCAGGAAAAAAATCATATCTTCTAAACTATTGGTCCGATCCGATAACAATACTTGGAGATTTTATAGCTAAGGATGTGAGCTTTTTGCATAATGAATAATAAGAAACTTTTGTTCAATACAGTGTGCCCCAAAAGGTGTTATATACGACTACCTCAGGAGTATTTTTTTTTTTGTACCTGTTAGCTGTGGAAAATTATGTTTAAAATAAGAATTTTATACTTTTTGAAAAGTAAAAGGGGCAATCAAATATTGTTAGTGAAATCTGATAACATTTGGACATATACCCTACATCCAGCATATAACTAAAATATGAGTCTTAGCACTTGATTACATAAGCATATACGAATTTTTAGTTAACCTTTTGTCAATGTATAATGCCATTGCCTCTTCTGGTGTGTATGATGTCGGTGCTTCAGAGGGGTAAAATACAGCTCTTTTCATCTTTGTATCCCTTTTTGGTGTTTTTGTAATTTCATCTAATAATTGGGCTGAATCTCTGTTTTTAGGTTTGTACAGACTTACTTTTGTAGCGACCAATAATTATTCCTTGATGTTATTTTGTACAAGATCCGAAACATGACTCCTCTTGGATTTTTTTGTCGTTTCCAAAAAAGTCTTCAAAGGACGCCCTCGAGGTTGTGACGGTCCTGGTTCTTCGTCTTCTACTAGAAAATCTATATTTTCATTCAACCATATATTGTAATGATTTTCAAACCTATATAAATTGCGAGAAACACTGGCCCATCTACATTTAAATTTACTACACAAATCTCGCACACTAACAATTAGTTAGTGTTATTTCCAAGTTTGGACAAGATATAATTGATAACTGTTGAGTTCCGATCAGAAGCACTGTCGCATTTACGCCAAACTTCAAATATCTCTCTCCGTTGAAATGACATGTCAAACAAATTTAAAAAAAATAGTTTATTAACCAATTCAAATAATAGTATTAAATTTATTTTTATTTATAAATGACTTTTTTAGTTACGAAAAAATAAAGTATTTCGTAACAATATTTTTATTAATAATTTTTTCACCAACTGAATGCTTAAGTCGCATCGGTTATTTAAAAATCATAAAATCAAAAATAATTTTAATTCAGCACGAACTTTATTCAAGATTTCGACGCTCTACTATGTTAAAAACAAATTACTAACAATCCTTCGCAATTCTCAACATATACGTGAGTCGCGTTCATCGCTGCCTAGGTTTAGAATTATAATTATTGAAAGACCAAAATTACAAAAATAATTTTAAAAAATCGCTACGCAGGCCTACGCAGCTAATTTTTTACATAGTAATACTTGATTATATGTAGAATAATCTATAATTAAAGATTAAGCAGCATCTGACAGCGTTTTTTTTGTAGCTCCATAAGAATTTAAACAAGTTTAAAAAAAACGTTGTTTATGTAATTCGTTACGAGGGAGCCCTTGCAAAGCAGATAACGTATGGAAATTTATACGTAATATACCTAATAGCACCCTTTAAAAGAAAACAAACACTTGATAGGTAACGGCTTACCCCTTCCGATACACGGCGATGACAAATTTACTGTTATACACACTTAACTGCGATAGCCCAATAAATTGTCAACATTTGATGGTGTGTATTTCCCTAATGGGTTAACTAAACTTTAAATTCTTAACGGATAAAAACGCAGTAACTATCCCACTTTAAAATCGCATTACAACTTTGTTAAAAACTGTTAGTTATTTTTTGAATTATTTCCCGCTAGATTGGCAATTTTTCCCACTGTGCGATCTCCGATTGTAGATATATCGATAAAAGGGGCGTAGTGTAAAAGTGGGCGTTATTTATTTGTTTTCCGAAAAAACCTAAGACGAACATATAAAAAACAAATAAGTTGAACATTTAAAAAAATATTATCCAAATTGGTCAGATCTCAAGTTATGCGGTAACCAACGATTTTGATTTTTATTTATATATTATTATTCTATATTTTATTTTTCTATAGAGCAAATTTAATATATATCGAAAAAAAGAGTGGGTGGACAAATTTTCTTTGTAAAAATCTTATTAGAATTCAACCAACTTCATTCAAAAGTGAGCGTTGAAATGGAAAATTGTTCTTTCCGAAAAACATTTAGTTGGACGAACATTGTAATGTACCGGGTTTACTACAACATAATTAAGCTGCAAGCAGTATAAGGCTTCAGCAAAAGTAAACACAGATAACAAAATTTATATATATGCTTAATTTTTTGATAATATGAACTGTTCGAGTAGAACCAGGAAGGACGTGCAGGAGCCATTGAAGCCACTAGCAAGCAGTCGTGTGGGGGGTTCGTGTCCACCTGATTTTCCTTATTTTACATATATAACCTGTTACATAGAGATATTATAGACTCCTTTTTTAGTATTTGAAATGTCTAAACGAAACAAGTCATAGTTTAAAAAAATGTACCCCTACTATGACCAAAGCTGAAAGAATATTATTGGGTTTTATCGATTCGGTATATTTTGTTAAAAGGGACTTCCTGATGGAGTGAAGCCCTATACGTCTATACCCTCCCTACCTATGATCTCAGAAATGTGATTTTGTCTGAAATCCCATAACGGAAATTTACCCTAATCTTTTATATCATCACGTAAGAAAACAGTATTTTTAATTTACAAATCCATATTAAAATATTTATTCATTCAAAAAGTATTGATATTCATTAGCAAAAAATCTTAGTTCTAAGAATTTAATAACTAGCCTTAACGAGAAATTCATGAATAAATTCAACTTAAAGATAGATATCATGGATATTAATTTTAACCATAATCACAACTTAAAAACTTTTTACAGTTAGCCGTTTAGGCATATTTTGCTATTATATATGAAAATTTCCAACAGGGGTTTTAACTTATAACAAATTTTATTTCTTTATCTATTTTTCAACAAATTATGAGTTTTGAAAACAATAAAAATTAAGATAGAATATTCCGTGTTCCTATCATATTTACTAAAAGAAAGAAGCAAAAACTAAAAGAAGTTTAATAACAACAAAATTGATCATCAATTCAATTCGTTTCACTACCCATCTGTAATATATTTAAGAGTGTTATACTCTATTTGATTGATTTCATGATCTCTTAAATTACATTAGTTGTTGCTTCTTATTTATTTTAATATTAAAAGTTATGCAAAAACAAAATTATTATTGACAAAAAATACCATAAGGATTTGACTCACCAAATGTAATGCAGCTGCAGCAAGACGTTGAGGCCTCTCTATTTTGCTGTAGTTATGTATGTTGGTTAGTGTGCTATATTAAAGGTAATGACATAATTACGAATATTTGTGTTTTTGCATAGAGGTTAAAATATTTACATTTGTCAAGTGCTGGTAGTCATTTTAAACACGACAAAAAAATGTATGTGGCCTATCAGGTCAAGCAAATTTGCTGAAACGCTTTAGATTGTAATTACTTTTAAAACCCTATTGTTAGACACTATATGATCAGTAAAAGTTTCGGTTCGGGAATAATAAAAATTTCATGGTATACTTAATTAGTTACTCATACATATCTTCTAACAAGTTATTGTAAAGACCATGCCCACTGAAGGTGAAGTATGTATCGATGTTTCTATATATTTGAGGATGCTTGGTTACCAATGTAACACTATAACCTTAGTCCAGATGTATTTATAGGTTATGTCTAGAGGTGACTATGATGATTCGTTGCAGAAAAGTTTCTGATCCAATGATTGGGAAAATGATTTTACCAGATTTTACTACTAAAATTGAATTTTACCTTGCTTTGGTTACGTAATAGCTGCGTACAAAATCACCGACCATGTGTCTTGCCAAAATTTGGTTATGTACAATGCCAAAAGAATTCGGTTTTTCTTTGGTAAAATCAGCAGAAAAGCTCTCGGACATATGCCGGATAATTCCAATAGATCCCTTCCCGATTATGGGATATATCACTTTAGGAAGTAATTGTTTCTTCCGAAATTTTCAGAACTATAACGTAATTAGTTTTGCCACGAATTCCTAAGTTAATTTAAATTTATTCACTATTGGTTCAAAATTTGCTAATATTCTTGGAGTTACCTTGAGTTTTTATATTTTAATTTATTGAATAAGTAGGCGAAGAGTTTTTAATAAATAATTTACTGATGTTTAAGTATTAAATTTTATGACGTAAAAAAAAAACTTTCCACTGCTAGAAGTGCTCTAGTTGGTTTTCTGTTGAGAGTTGAATAGAAAAGGAAATAAATTACCTGCCAAATTACTCAAGAGAGCTGCAAATCTAAAACCAACCAAACAACTGCAAATCGATAGCTCAACCACTAATCGATAATGCATGTTACTAAACACGTCTTCGAATCAAATTTAAACTTTAATAACAAGTACGTTATAAAATATCTAATTTTTTCCAACAAATCAAAATTAAATTTCAACTACGCTATTTAACCACCCTAATATGCATAAAAACGTAAAGTTTTTCTTCACTTTATTTTAGACAAGTTATCGACTGTAGTATTACAGTTTAGTCGGGACGCAAACCGTATTTGGATGGTTACAGATAGTTTCATTATTAATGATATCGTTTTTAACACAATATTTTTCTGTTTTATTTTAAACGAAAACATTGCAATTAAAATAGGTTGTTAAAACCTTAATACGAGTATTATGACAAAGTCACTGTACATTAACACTCCGTATTAAATGAATAGAGTAACATTAGATAAAAGAAAAAAAAAAAAATAATCAGTACAAGGTTGACAATAGTTGACCATTACAACATTTAAAACAAAATTAGACAAATTGATCCAACCATTCCATGATTTAAAAATATATAAAGTGAACGTAAAGGTAGGCATGGAAATTTTTCTTTTCTTAAAAATCTTTTGCTAACTATAACCAAATCGGTCTAGCCGTTATAGTTCATTCGATATATAGAAAAAAGTGGGCGTTGAAAATTGAACTATCCGTAAAAACCTTAGTTAAATCACGATGATAATTTTCAACAAAAATTAGCCAAAGAGGGCGTGGTCAGTTTCTTTTTTCGTAAAAAACAAAGTTGGAATATAATGAAAATTCATTAATTCTCAGATTTTTGATAAAATCAAAAAGTTGGCGTAAAAACTGGGCGTGGCGTGGTTGATTTTTCTCTCAGTAAAAAATTAAATTTGATTACTACGAACATTTAAACAAATAAAAAATTACCCAAATCGGTGCAGCCATTTTCTGATTATATATAAAGCGAAAAAAGTGGCCGTGGTCATTTTTTTTTAACGTAGAAACCTAAGTTGTGACGAACAATAAAAAAAAAAATTCCAAATCGGTCCAGCCGTTTTCAACTGATGCGGTTACCATTGAACGACAATTGATTTTTATTTATATACAAAACTCCTAAAGGGGTTTGAAAACTTAGCTAGCGAGTTCCTTTTTATGACCCACTAAAATTTTAAATTTTTTTCAAAGGCGTCGAAAGAAAAAATATTAAATCTAATTCAAAAGCAAATATGTTAAAAGATATTTTCTGTGAAATTTAATGACATATAAATCCTCCCATTTTTTTTTTTGCAATTTTAGTCCTTTTTTTCAAATATCATCATGGAACACCAATAAAATGTGAGTTTAATGGTTTAAAATGTTCTACAAAAACTTTCTGCATCAAATTTCAGTAAGCGTTGCCAAAGGCCAAACTCCTACAGGAATGCCTCATAATATATATGAGGCATTCCACACTAAATGTCCCGCTACAGAAAATTGTATGGATAACCCTATATAGAACTAAGAAAATTGCGTTTTGGGTTTTTCAATTTTGCAAAAACTGGGATTAGGAGGCGTGGTAAAGTACTAAAAAAAAAAAAAATTTATTTTTTGTCGAGTTACCTTGATTAAATATTTATCAAATTAAAATGAAATGCACCACAATTTCAAAAGTTTTTCATTCTCGTATAGTTTTGTATGGGCTATCGAATAATTTTTTTTAATATTTCAGAACCCATTTTGAACTTTCCCATTTTTAAAAAAATCAGTTTATCAAAATTCGGCCACTTAAAAAAAAATTAAAAGTTTAGGTGTTTGTCTACACAGACAAAAAAAAATTCAGTCAAGTGTTTTTCGTTTTGCTTGGAGAAAATCGCAATTTGAATTTTAAATTTCATAATAATTTTCTGATTTGCTTGTATTTTCTTGTTTCCACAATGCGGATGAGTATTAAATATTTGCATAAATGTTACTCATACGCTATGTTGAAACTAGAAAATACAACCAAATCTAAAATTGCTAAATTGTTATGAAATTTAAAATTCAAATGCGATTTTCTCGAAAAAAAGTGATAAGCTAGACAAACATCTAAACTTTTAATAAAAAATTAAAAAAAAAAAACAAGTAAAAAAGTTAAAAATGTATTGATAACCTCCACAATGAAAAAAAAATTATTTGCAAAAAAAAACAAACAAAAAAAATTTGAAAAAATCAAAAATCCGCGAAAAAAAAAATTTTTGAGAAAAAAAAAATCGGCGAAAATTTTGTTTTTGTAAAAAAAATATGTTTGTACTTGTTTAAATACCATTTGGTGATCAATTCTGTTCACATGTGTCAACCAGCAGCCGAATTAAAGGATTTTGTACTTTTTGGTTATGTTATGCAACAAAATTTTCGAGGTGTCCTTACATTTTCGTTCATAACTTTCTTACCGCTGAACCGATTTCGTTCAAATACCAAACTACTTAGGGCAACAGCAAGTAATTATGTTAAGTCTTACAAGGGAAGTCTAACTAGTGTCACCCGCGGATCTTTTTGGAATTGGTTTTATTTAGTAGAGCAGAAAAAATAAAAAGAAACGTATTTTTTTTAGCGGCCCAAATTCATATTTAGGGGGTAAAAAGGAGGGGGGAAGACAAGGCCATTTTTCAGTTTTTTTCGTTTATCACCTATAGTATGCAAAGAAACCTAGCCATGCTACATACCAAATCAAAGGTTTTTGGAAAACCTATCTACGTGTGGTAAGAACGTGTCCAGACATGTAGATCTTTTCGTCATATTGAGTAAAATACCAAAATTTTAGGACATTTTTGTTATTAATTCGAAAAATATTAACTTCTTTGGCCCGTTGTTAGCACCACGAGATAGGTATTTTTAATACTTTTAATATGATACCACACATGCTTATATTAATTTTTTTTAAATAGGCGTAAATCTAAAAAAACTGAAAAAGGTCAATTTCCCCCCATACAAATCGACCCCCCCTAAAAATGAATTTGGGCCGCCCTAGTAAAAAAGTTTTGATATAATGATATATAATTTGATAAAATCATATTAAATTATGTATGACTTTTTATATGTTCAGATCAAATTTTATCTAAGATATATTGAGGCTCAATTTTCTTATCTGAGGTTATACATAAATGTATCTGACTTTATGTAGTTATATAAATCTATATTAATTTATATAAAATAAGATCAAGTGTATTTATTTGGATGTGACCAAAATTCGGATCTAATTGTATCATTTTTTATATTTGTGTATTTAAAATAATACATTTAGATCAATATCTGATCCAACTTGATACAGCCAATTTTGAGATCAAATTAGATCTTAAAAGTTTTATTTTTTACTCGGGCGCTAAAAAAAAACGTGTCGAATTAATTTTCGTTCTTAACAACATATCCAAATTTCATGAAGATCAGAGGGTGACATCAGGGAGACTTTCCTTGTTAGTCATATCTGATGATGGCCAGATTTTTGATAATTTGAATTTTTTAAAAAATGGAAAATTTTAGAAAAAAATTATTCGATAGACCATACAAAACCATACAATAATGTAAATTTTTGAGATTGTGTTGCATTCCGTTTAAATTTGATAAATATTTAATCACCCGAGTAAAAATTTTGATATGATGCAATATATAATGATATGTAATACAATATATATTTATACGCAATTTGATTCGAAAAATGGTGGATGTTTTTGCATTAAAAAAGATCAACTTGTATAAAATATGATTTGATTTCATCCGAGTTTTGACCAGACATTGCCATATATTGGTGGATTTAATTAGATCTAATTGCATAAAAACATATAAAATCCTGGTGTTTTTTGGTTTGGGTTGAGATACACCACAGGTCAACGATACATTCACCAAACATATAATTTTCTAAAACAAAAAAATGTTTGGGTACGCTTCGAACCAGATAGGTGATATATGTTACATAAGGAAATATTTAGGAACATTTTAAAAAGTTTTTTATACTTTGCCTAAATAACTTAGAAAATTGTTGGTAAATTAGAAACATTTATAGTTATATATGGAACAGAATGAGAAATATATAATTTTATATTAAATTATACAGAAAAACAAATTTTGTATTGACCCTCATATAATTAAATATAATTATATCAACCGTACGCATTTTAATCCGAATCATGATTAAATTATATATAACTACATATGACTGCATTTAAAAAATTTAGAAAATAGCTCACGGAATATATGATCATATATGATTCGTTAGGTTTGTATCAAGTTATATATTGTTATATATGTTTATTTTTACTCGGGCAAGGCAACTCGATTAAAATTTGACCATTTTTCCAATCTTTGACCACGCCTCCTAAGCCCATTTTTTTAAAAAATTTTAAAACCAAAAACGCAATTTTCTTTAGTCTATATAGGGTTATCCATACAACCCATTCAGAAATTTACGGTACACATGTTTTTTCGCTGGACATTTGGTGTGGAATGCCTCAAATGTGTTAGAAATTGTGAAATATGAAATACTACCAAACAGGAATAAGTCAATAAAACCATAATAAATAAAATAATATAGTGTCCAAAGCATCTTTAAAAATCCATACAAAGTTATGCAATTCTTTACCTTTTCTTGAAATTTTTGATTACATAACACAAATATCAAATAGAACACTCGCTGTGACTTGAATAGAAAACATAAATATTTATTTTGTAATAGCTCAGAAATGGAGTAGAAAGTGAAAATTTCTGGTATCCCCATACTGGTTTCAAACACTGCAGTTATAATGTTATCATCAGTAGGATTTAAAATACCGGTTCTATTTCTTAATAGGTAATTATTTTATTATATAAATGAATTTTTATTATATCTATACACCAGCCTGGCATCGAACCATGGATATTTTTGACATATTCATAACATTAAAAACAGATTCTAGTCATTAGCGTAGTCGTCATCCTCCATATTTTGATTTTGTTAAAATATTTAGAAAGTAAACAAAAATCACACAATTTTGATTAAATTTCTGAGAAATTTAAGATTTATCTCTATTTAAATAAATATTTTTGACATATTCATACAATTAACAATAGATTTAAGCAGGGTTGGCAACCGAAACGAATAACGGTATCGGTAACGGTATTGGTATTACATATTTTTTATATCGGTAACGGTAAAGGTAACGGTATTTTCGATTATTTCGGTAACGGTGAACCGTTACCGAAACATCAATACCGGTACGTACCGGTATTATAAATAAAATTTTACCAAGTCACAAATTTGTTAAAAACGCGTAGAAAAATAAAAAATGTGTTTTAAAAAAAAATAAAAAAACTGCTCAATTCTGTACATTTTCTATACATAATTATATTTGTACTAGTATTAAATTCTATGAATTAACTCAGAATTAAATTAAAAAATTCACGCAATATTGTAATTCAACAAATACGAACTCATGATCGTAGAGACCTTTGTACAACAAGCAAAAAAATATGCATTTTGAGCAATATGAGAGATCTGCATTTTAAGCCATTTGAGAAATCTGCTAATTATAGCTGACGTGACCACGCGTGATTTGCTAAATTTATGTCTGGTTAATCTAGGTAGAATCTGCAGAAAAAACCGCCAGGAACGCAGAAAAATCTGCTGATTTCAAATAAACAGCCTGAATATCAAAATTGAGTGGTACGTTGATAAAAAAAATCGGCAGGATAAAAAAAACTTGGCAAGGATGTTTCAGGGGATGTTTTTTTAAGGGGTAGGGCGACTGGTGTCGGAGGGACACCTAATCAGCTGATTTTTTTTTTACATTTGAACAATGTTTAGATTTAATCGTTTAAATTTGAATTAAAAAATTTTAAAACTTTCTTAAAAAAATGTCAACAAAAAATTTTTGTAAAATTGCAAAATTATCTGCTGAAATTTCAACAAAAATAAATAATCATAATAAATTCAACAAACAGAGTCTGTAAAAATATAGAAAAAATTTTTTATTTTCTAAAAGACAGAATTTAAGTAAAATATCCATTTTAAAATCTGCTAAAAAATTTCTAATTCAAACTGAAAGTTGTTTTACAGATTTTTCGACATATTTTTTCTTCTGAGTGTACTAGTAGGGCTCATTATGTTTTTAACTCCATAAAACAATCTCTCCACGCTTAGCTGCATGGATGACACCGCCAGAAACACTTTAGCGATTTGCCATAATTTCAGGATTGTCTCTTCCCACTGTTTACAATACGTGGCACTCACATTTCTCTTTGGAACTTTTTAAGTGAATTGCGAATGTGATCATTGGTTAGACCGATTTCCACATTTACTTTGCCAAAATTTTGTTTATTGCGAATGTGGTCATTGGTCGGACCGACACACAGTGGGGAAAAATGGACTTTTTTTGTCCAATTTTGCCTACAGGTCGCAATTCTTAACCGATTTTGGTTTTCTTTTTTTGTATTTTAGCTAATAAAATTCCGCATCGATCTGTCATGGTGGATTTTTGAAAAAATTCGGGCTACTTTTTATATTTTCCTAAAGTTCAGAAAATTTTAATTTTTACAGTATTTTTGCAATAAAAAATGTAATAGGCATGGGACAAATATGCTTTATAGACTAAATTAGAGGTATTGGAACCCCTTATCAACGACGTGATTAGTAATTGAAAATATATTATTATTTTGGTTCTTATAACCAGACAAAAATTCAAGAATTTTTCACTTTTAAAAGCATATATCTTTAAAAATAATGAACCAATTTCAATAAAATCTTTTTTAGATTAAAGCTTATGTTTTGCTTAGTCATAATTGGTACACAAAATTTTTTATTTTTTGCTTAAATTTTACCTTATGATTTTTGGAATTTTAAAATTATTTTTTAGTCTGTTTAAAAAAAAAAAAAAGTTGTTACATTGTAAATTCGAAAAAAAGAGTTAAACAATTTTGCAAAAATACTTTGTTTACTAATAATGGTTTAGAAAATGATAAGCTTTAATCTAAAAAAAAAATTCATTGAAATTGGCACATTATTTAAAATGATATAGGTACTTAAAAGTGAACATTTTTAAGTTTTCATATGTTTATAAAAACCAAAATAACAATAAATTAACAAATGCTATTAATATTATTTATAAGGGGTTCAAATACCTTTAATTTTGTCCATTCAGCTTATTCGTCCCCTGTCTATTACATTTTTAAGAGCAAAAATTCTAAAAAAAAATAAAATTTTCTGAACTTAAAAAAATTATTCAAATAAAACAAAAACGATTTTTAGAAATTCGCCATGACAGACCGATGAGGAATTTTATTAGCAAAATTTCAAAAAAAGAAAAACTAAAATCGGTTAAGAATTGCGACCTGTAGGCAAAATCGGACAAAAAAAGTCCATTTTTCCCCACTGTGCGACATCCTCATTGGCTTTGTCCAAATAACAATACGATTGGCAATAAACATTTTTTTTATTTTACGTATATTAAAAATTTTTACTGTTTTTACTCCAGAAAAAATAAGTAATATTAAGACAACCGAAACAAAACCGATATAATACCGGTAAATATCTGAATAAAGGTAACGGTTTTTTATCGGTAACGGTATTTAGAATTTTTTATTTCGGTATTGGTAACGGTAACGGTAGTCAATATCAAAGGGTTTTTAATCGGTAACGGTATTGAAAGGGTAACGGTAGCCAACACTGGATTTAAGAAAATACCTTAGACGACACAGCCACCATATAGCCACAAAATATATAAATTGAACAAAAATCATACAATTATGGTTTAAATTTTAAGAAATTTAAAATTTTTCTTTATTCAAGTATCTCAGACTATATGTTGTGTTGTCCATTTGTTATTAGATAAAACTCTGTTAAAGTAAATATAATAAAATTACTGCAAACTAAACAATAATCTAACAAATATACACAATATTGCAATAAAATATGTTACTGACAAATACATAAAACAAACCAAGTCCTTGGTTAATAAAAGATAAAATAAAATAACAACTAGAAAACCTAGAAAATAGAAAATAGAAAAGAAAATAAAAATAAATCGAATATAAAAAGATGGATGGTTTGTTAGATGGATGATGAAATGATGTTTAAGTTGAATTGAGTTTGAGGCTTTTGTTTGTATAAGTATATGAAGAAAAATACATTTGTTATCAAGGGTTGGTGACAGTGGTGGCAGGATATATAAATAAATCCATACACACTAAAAAACCTTGTCAAAATACTAGAAAAAGTCAGGTAATCCTATTTTACCATTATTTGACAGTTTTCATTTGTTTTTAACAAAAAAATTTCGATCGAAATTAACATTTTTTTTTTGTAATTTTTCGATTTTTTTTTTTTTTGTAATTTTGCAAATTTCCAAGGTTTTTTTTACAAATCTTGAAAAATTACGAAAAAGCTCGTAATTTTTACTAGGAATTCTCGTAAAATAGGAGGTAGCAAAAAATCTAGTAAAATCACAAAACCTCCTTGATAGTTTTTTCGAGTCAAAAAATTTGTAAATTTACAATTTCATTGGTAAAAAGATTATAAAATAACAAAATTATTGGTAAAAACCTTGTAAAATTACAAGAAATTGTTGTCAAATGTGAGGTAGAAAAAAAAAGTTACAAACCTTTCTTGTCGTTTTACAAAGTTTTTTTTTGTTGAACGTGTTATATATTTGCACACTTATCACGGTGAGCCTCAGCGATGTTTAGGTTCAAATTTAGTGTCGACGAAAAGTGTAAACGCAGTTCGATTTCTACTTGATTAAATGTCACAAAACTGTTAACAGCGAAATCGTAGCTGCTCGCATTCGCGAGATATCGCGAAATTAATGTTTTTGTATT
This sequence comes from Pegoplata infirma, assembly GCA_963921195.1. Taxonomy (NCBI): domain Eukaryota; kingdom Metazoa; phylum Arthropoda; class Insecta; order Diptera; family Anthomyiidae; genus Pegoplata; species Pegoplata infirma. The sequence goes on from OY992537.1 coordinate 90,530,619, forward strand.
TTCTAAAATTTTGGCAATGAAGTTTTTTAAATATCTTCAAAAACTGAATATCAAGATTTAATTGTATTTATTTACAGGTCACAAAACAGATAACATCGAAATCATATCTTCTCAATTTCGGGAAAAATCGCAAAATTAAAAAAAAATTGGAAAAATTTTATTTTTCGCGTAAATTAGTAGTCAAGATATTGATTTGAGCAGATTTATCACCTTAAACCACATAAAATTTTAACTGCATACAATATTTTTGTCGTTTCTTGATTATTTTTCCTTAATTTTAGACACTAAAGAAAAAAAAAATTAATTAATTAATATAAAAGCTTGAACAGTAATTTTGCACTTTCTCGGGAAATTGACCATCTATAATTTTCATGCTTGCAGTTTTGTCAACTTTAATAACCTCGAATTCAAACTGCATACCACATTTTTGTCGTTAATTAAAGTAAATGTTTTTACAGACCAAAAATAACACAAAGTAATGAATAAATAGTCGTTTAGCGAGTTTTTTAGCGATATCTCGAAGAATTAAGCAGCTACAATTTAAATGTTAACAGGCATATCACCTTTAATCGATAGAAAATCAAACTGCATTTCGTGGTTTTCAACAATGTTAAAGAAACTTCTTTTATTAATCAAAACAAGAAAAACCTCCAAACAGCTGTTTTTCGCTGTTTCTCGCGAAAGTGAGCAGCTATAATTTTTTTGTGGGCAGTTTTAATTTCTTCCAACATTCTCAAATCAAACTACATACCACTTTTTTTTATTATTTCTAAAGAACCGGTTTTAAAATATAAATAATTAATAAAAAAAAATATATAATTACGCGATATCTCGCGAAATTTAACACCTACAATTTCGATGTCAACAGCTGTATGACCTCTGATCAAGCACAAGTAAAACTACATACCATGTTTTTACAAAATTTTAAAGAAACTTATATAAAAGGCGAAAACAAAAACAGCAAAAAATAAATTTCGCGATTTCTCGCGAACTAAAGAAGATAGGATTTTGATGTTCACTGTTTTGTGACCTTTAAGTAAGTACAATTAAAACTGTATATTCAGTTTTTGAAAATATTTAAAAAACTTCAAAGTCAAAATTTTTAAAAAGACAAAAACACTAATTTCGCGTTATCTCGCGAATGCGAGCAGCTACGATTCGCTGTTAACAGTTTTGTGGAATTTATTCTTGTAGAAATCGAACTGCGCTTACACTTTTCATCGACACTAAAGTTCAACCTAAACATCGCTGAGGCCACCGTGTTATAAATAATTTTTTTTTTTTGATAAAAAAGTCAAATCAATTTTTCATTTAAAATAAAATTTTTTAATCATATACAAAACATCTACCTTACTTTACAGCGCTTTGGTAAGCCAGAAATTTACGATCTTCATTATTAATGAAAGAGTAAATCAAAATAGTACATTTTACTTTAAATGAAAATTGTTTAAAATTTTTCTGAATATTCACCGTGGAATATCACATATTTATGGCATACATATGTTGGTACTCACAGATAAATGGATCAATATTTATTTTAGCGTTTTTTTCTTCTACACGGATTACAATAGAGAAAAAAATATGACATAAAAAACTACAAAACATCCAACAAATGTCAAATGTACAAAATGAATAGAATTATTATCGACTGGGGATTATTTAAGTTATATGTGTGGAATATATTTATCAAATGCCTTAATGATTTGTATCATAATAATCGTTCTGATGCGTAATCATAAAATAAAATAAATTTTTATAATAAAAAAAGTCCTGCTACTAGGAATAGATTTTATGAATAAGAGGAATTCCACAACAAATATCCAGCAAAAAAAGATTTCTGATTAGGGTCTATGGATAGCCCAATATGGAATTAAGAAAATTGAAATTTTAGTTTTTGAATTTTTTAAAAACGTGATTTAAGAGGTGTGGTTAAATATTTGAAAAATGTTCAAATTTGTGCCAAGTTGCCTTGTTTAAATATTTATCAAATTAAAACGGAATGCACCACAATCTCAAAAATTTTTATTCTTGTATGGTTTTGTATGGGCTATCGAACAAATTTTCAAAACATTTTCTGAAATTTTCCTTTTTTTAAAAAAATAAATTTATCAAAAATCCGCTTTTTTTTCAAATTTTTTTTTGAAAGTTTAGATGTTTGTCTATCCACACAAAAAAATCAAACATTAGTTCTTCGTTTTTTATCGAGAAAACCTCATTTGAATTTCATAATAATTTAGTAATTTGCTTGTGTTTTCTTGTTTCAACATAGCGTATGAGTAACATTTATTCAAATATTTATTACTCATTCGCATTTTAAAACAAGAAAATACAAGCAAATTACAAAATTGTTATGAAATTTAATATTCAAATGCGATTTTCACGAAAAAAAAAAACGAAAACCACATGTCTGAATTTTTTTGTGTGGATAGATAAACATTTAACCTTAAAAAAAAAATTCAAAAAAGATAAATTTACTTTTTAAAAAAATTAAAAATTTCTGAACACGTTCTAAAAATTTTCCAAAAAAAAAATTTATTCGATAGCCAATACAAAACTATACAGGAATGTACATTTTTGAGATTGTGCTACATTCCGTTTCAATTTGATAAATATTTAACAAAGGCAACTCAACACAAATTTGACCATTTTTCCAATATTTGATAACGCCTCCTAAGCCCAGTTTTTGAAAAATTTAAAAATCAAAAACGCAATTTTCTTAGTTACATATAGGGCTATTCATACAACCTATTCAGAAAATTCAAGGAACATATGTTTTCTGTAGCGGGACATTTGGTGTGGAATGCCTCATAAATAATTTAACTACCACAGAAAAAGACACTTTATATAAAATAAAATTTTATAATAAAAAAAAATGTGCCACTAGTAACAAATTTTATGGGTAATTGATTTCTCTACCACAAAAAAACACACTCAACTTTAAATATTTGGCGCCATATATTTAATAGAGTAGTGTTATATATGGGGCATTCCATGCCAAATCGCAGACTTTTGGACCTGACCCCCTTCGATTTATTGTATTTTTGGAGATGTTTCAGTACGTATTAAATGCAATTTGCACACCATTTTTCAGCATTTTATTCCAAGACGGTGTTGAGAATCATTTCAAAATGGCGAATTTTTCAAAATAATGAAGAAATTGAAATTTTTAATTATTTTGACCTGAAAAAATAGAAATAACGTTTTCTTTAACGTTTAAAAATTAAAATCGACTTTTTAAAAAAGTCCAAAACCTTCAATTTTTTTTAAGTCTAAAAATTGCTTTAAATTACGCAACTTTAAAGCCATAATTCGAGATGTAATCACAGTTCGTTCTATTTTTAAACCCTACACCACTCTGTGGTACAGGGTATAATGAGTTTGTGCTGATGTTTGTAACTACCCGAAATATTGGTCCTAGACCTACCTTCAAGTATACCGATCGACTCAGAATGACCTTTTGAGTCGATTTAGCGATGTCCGTCCGTCAGTCCGTCTGCCCGTCTGTCCGTGCGTCCGTCTGTCCATCTATCGGTTCAAGCACGATACAGTTCGCACTTTCAATCAACTGAATTGAAAATCGGTCCATGTTAAGACCTAGCCCCCATACAATCGCCCCCTTTGAATTCGGCTTAAATAACTCTAATAAACGTATTATAATTGATATGGCTTTGAAATTTAACAGGTTATCAAATTTTGTATGCACAAATTTTCATTCTAAGTTTCAAAGGAATCGGGTCAGTCCTTCTGGTAGTCCCCATACAAACCACCCTCCCGATATTCACATAAATCCCTCAAAATTCGTGAAAATGGAATTATTTGATAAAAATTTTATTTTTAGGTGTTAAAGGTGTACTTTAGTAACCTAATCAAATCGGAATTTAACTGTACCATTTTTGGACTTAGTCCCCCATATAAAAATCTCGACCGATATTCAGTTAAATCGGTCTATTGACAAAAAAATAAACCAATTCCACTAAAATTTGATCTGTGTGTGTTTTCTACACTAAATAAAGATCTAACAAAAGACAGATCCAATCGGTCCATGTTTGGCCTTGGGACCCATTTTCCGGAAAACACTGGTGTAGGGTATCATATGGTCGGTCATGACCGACTATAACTTTCTTACTTGTTTTTTTTTTTAATTTTGAAAATTGCACCTTTGATTTTTATTCTGATTATTTTATATGGTGCTACAAAAAAATTAAATTGGTAGATATTGACCGTAGCTATCCCTAGATATATTTATTTTGGTGTAAACATACGTCTCATAAAAATTAAGGATGATCGGGCATGGGTAAGGTGTTCCGCATCGGCCATGAAGTTTACAAATGAATTACACATAGGAACATATGTTTTTTTTTATTAATCTTCTCTTTTTTTGGTATTTTAAGTTAACTTTGAATTCAAGTGGTTACAGAATTGTAATTTAAAGTAAAATATCTCTTAAATAAGAATATTATAACCAAAATCGGTTTAAAATCAGCCAAGTTATTTAAATTTTCCCAGACATCTAACATATGAAGACTAGTTGATACTGCAATAACATTTCTTTATTCTTCAAGCTCAAATGTAATTAAATGACAAGTATTTTTCATATTGTGTTTTGCTAACATGTTTTAAATTAATACTAAATATTCCTGAATTTTTCAACATTGTTTTGAAATCTCCAATTTATTTTTTTCTTTTTATTAAAAAATTTGGAAAAATCAAAACATTATTACATTGGAATATGAATAATTAAAAAAATAATATTACAGTTTTTCAATAAATTTCAAAAACGGGACTCGTATTCCTCAATCAAGTGGCCTGACACACTTAAGATGCCTGGGGAAGTTGTAATAACTTGGCTGATTTTCACCGATTTCAGTTTTTAGTACCTTAGTAGAGAGGTATTTCACTCCAAATCTTAATTTGAATTCAAACTTAACTCAAAATATCGACAAAATTAAGAAAATTAGTAAAAATACACAAGATATTTTTCCGAGCTCGTGCAGTTAAAAGGGGTCTTGCGGATCTTAACGTAAATAAGTCACCGGGACCGGATGGTATACCAGCACTGGTGCTGAAGCAGTGTGCTTCGACGTTAGCACGTCCACTGGCTAACCTTTTTATCTTGTCCTTCCGTAAGGGAATCTTTCCATCATGTTGGAAGGTTGCCAATGTGCAGCCAATCCCTAAAAAGGGTGCGGCTAATAACCCTGATAATTACCGCCCAATCGCAATATGCTCAGCGCTCTCGAAGGTAATGGAGAGTATGGTAAATTGCCATCTTGTTAGGTATCTGGAGGCTAACTTACTTTTAAACGATCGACAGTATGGTTTTCGGAGAACTCGTTCTACTGGGGATCTGTTGGCGTTCCTTTCCGAACGTTGGAGTCGTTCGATCCACCATTTTGGTGAGAGTAAGGTGGTTGCTCTGGATATTTCCAAGGCTTTTGATTGTGTGTGGCACGGTGCGCTCATATCCAAGCTTAATGCCTTTGGTGTCGGTAATGAATTCTCTCGATTTATTTCGAGTTTCCTCAAGGATCGTTCTATACGTGTTGTTATAGATGGGTTCTCATCTGATGAGTTTCGGCTTCAATCAGGGGTACCGCAAGGTTCTGTTCTTTCTCCCACCCTTTTTCTTATTTTTCTTAACGACCTTCTAAGTCAAACTTCAAATCCTATCTACTCTTTTGCAGATGACAGCAACATTTGTCATTCATTTTCGTTTGATCGTAGGCCAAGCCTTGTTGAGGTTGAGGGCAAAAGGCAGATTATGAATGACACACTTAATCAAGACCTGTTGACAATCTCTGAGTGGGGTCTTGCGAATAGGGTCAAATTTAATGCACGGAAGACTCATTGTTGTATGTTGACCCACAGGAATGTGGAATCAACAGTGTCATCTGTACATATGGGTGGAATAAGTATCGAGGAGTCTGACACTCTTGATGTTCTGGGCATGAAAATTCAGTGTGATGTCCGTTGGAATAAGCACGTTTTTCAAGTGTCGAAAGAAGCATTCAAGTGTCTCGATTTTTTAAACCGGTGTAAGAAGTACTTCACCTCATCAGATCTCCTCACTATTTATACCACCTACATCCGACCGAAGATGGAATACAACTCCCATATATGGGCAAGGGCTTCAAAGTCTATTTTGGAGCTCTTGGACCGTGTGCAAAGGAGGGCGTTGATGCTAATCAATGACAATAGTGTGTCCAACTCTATTGACTCATTGGAGCATCGTCGGAATGTGGGTTGTGTGACTCTGTTCTATCGATATTACCATGGAAAGTGTTCTGCTGAGATAAGTGAACTTATCCCTAGAGCCCGAGTTTTTGTTCGCAATACTCGGTTGTCTAGTAGATCACATCCGTTTGTTGTCGATTGTCCAGTGGATCGCACAGCGCATTCCAGAGAAGGTTCGTTCATCAGTCGAACTAGCCGTATGTGGAATAATCTTCCCGCAGAGGTCTTCCCAGTTTCTTTCAATGTAGATAAATTCAAGTCAAATATCCACAAACACTACTCCCTCTTTCCTCCTCCTCATAACCTATTTTCCTGATATCAACACAATGCACTGCATTAATAGGGGCATCCCCTGAGTGTTGGTTCAACTTAAAAAAAAAAAAAAAAAAAAAAAAACTGCATTCACAGTCAGCCAATATTAAACATGAACCGGATAATATATGTCTGAAAGTAGATATCAAATGGAGTAAACCTGCATTTACAGCTTATCATTTCGTGATCTTTTTTCCTTTTAAAAGGACTTGGAAGTTTTAAAGTATACATTTTGTAAAATATTTTTTTAATTATTTGTACCAGGATGACACTGGTGATGGCAAATGAAAGAGGCGGATCTCCACAAATTTTCCCATTTTTTATTTTGCCATATCAGTATAAAAGGTCGTGAATAAAGTCATTTGAAACCGTTATCAAAATATTTTGTTGAAAATTTTAAATGATATTGAAGGATAAATTTTTACAAGGATGTAACTAACCTTTTTTTCTGATATGTAAATATAATAAAATACGAAACTTAGGATATATCCTAATATAATATATTAAATAATAAAATAGGAAACTTAGGATATATCCTCATGTTCCATTGGCTATCACTAGTGGCATGCTAGGACAAGTATAAATATTAAAAAAATAATAATAAAATTTAATCCTCTAAAACTTTAAAGTCCTTTTAAAAGGAAACAGGATCACGAAAAGAAAGACTGTAAATTCAGCTTTACTACTACATTTACATCCAAATTTATAAAAAATAAAAGCGTTTAATAACAGGTTTATTAATCGAATTTGCATACAAAATTTGTTTTATAAACCTTTCATTAGCCTCATTTAACTTTTATGAATTTGAAGGTTAGTTAGTCTCTAGTTCCAAACGTTCAACGACTTTTTTCATTTTTGTCGGACGGTGTTTTCATACGTGTAATTCGTTTTTAAATTTCATGGTCGATGCGGCACACCTTTCCAATGTCCGATTATCCGAAAATCCTTATTAAAAATCCATATTAAAAATAGATCATCGAATTGTGATCTCGAATTATGGCTTTAAAGTTGCATAATTTGGAGTAGAACTTTTAGGCTTTTAAAAAAATCGAAGGTTTCGGACTTTTTCAAGAAGTAATTAATTTTTAAACGTTAAAAAATAAGTGATAGTTACTTCGAATTATTTTTTTTATATTTTTTTTTCTAAAAGTATATTCAAATACAAATAAAATCTTTTCCAACTTTTTTTAAGAAATCGATATTTTTTTCTGATCAAAATTAATTAAAACTTCTATTTTTTTTAATCGCCATTTTGAATTAATTACTCATCTCCGTCTTAGATATATGTAAATCTGAAAATTGGTGTGCAATTTGCATTTAATACGTATTGAAACATTTCTTAAAATGAAATAAATTAAAGGGGGTCGGGTTATTTTTTTTATTTGACACTGTGTGACTTTATGAAAAATTTAATTACAGATTATGCCAGTAAATTTAAAATTAAATCTTATTAGTTTTTATCTTTTAAGCAAAAAAAAAATACAACTCAGACTAATTAATTATTATTTTTAGGCTTGGTAATAGAAAAAACATATAACTGTCAGTAAAACCCTAAATCAACCATTAAAAATATACAAAACTATCAAGCAGTTCAAGTAATTATTATGCCAAACCACTATCAAAATAGAAAACAAAAATAAAACATGTGAAAGAGGTTAAATTGGCTGTAACGAATCTTTAATACCTTCCAAAATAAAAAATAAAACAATTTTAAATTGGCCGTAGGGAACGTTGGGGGACACCTTTCCCATGCGATATATGTTACCAAATTCATATACTTTGATGTTTGCTCTAAAAAAATATGTTTATATATATTCGCCCACAAAAGGGGGCGGGACCACAAAAATAAATTTTTGTTATCTCCTGAGTCAAAGTCCAATACTTAGATCTTCTTACGGCATTACGGTTTTTTACTTGCTTAACAAAAGCAAGGAAATTTTTTTGTCCGATTTTTTCCATCGCCGAGCTTAACAAGCCTATAACCACAAGGCATATTCGTGCCAAGCTTTAGAAGTCTAGGTCTTTGATTTTTTACTGTATCGTGTCCACCACAGACGGTGTTTGAAGTCGCTTACATGAACAACAATCGATCACTGATCAATAATACATATATGTACTTAATGGGGGCCTACCCCGAAATTTCGATGCGTTACACACGGAATGACAAAATGAGTACTATATACCCCCTTACTGTGGAGGGTATAAGAAATAGAAACACACAAAAAAGAAAGTATGAAACACGTACTATCTCTATATATCATTATTATTTATTTGATTTCTTCTTTCGGTGGTAAGTTTATTTAAGAAAACACTTTGTATGTGTTGTTTGTCTTTATTGTTTTTGACAGTCTTAATTGATTAAAAAATAATATCCAACTAAGAAATGTAACCAAATAAACAGAAAATCATAGTAATAATGATAACTTTCTAGTCAGTTTATTTTGGGGAATTTGTAGAAATGTGCTACGATGGTCGATCTGGAAAATGAAATTATTTATAGACATCTTTCAGAAAATTTTTTAAAAATATTTTAAAGTTGATTTTTTATTTAAAGTTCAAGCATTGAAAATTTAAAAAAAATGTGCAAATAGTTTTTATATAGTAACCAACTAATTTTTGCAGCAATCCAAACAAAAAAATTAATTTTTTAAATACAGTAAAAGAAATTTGCATTTTTTGACCTCCAGATCGTTTGACCACCAATTTTTTTTAAACAAAGAAAATATGTTAGTGTTTATTAAAATTGGTACACCTAGGTGTATGGTAATAAGATCTTAAAATAAATTAAATTTTTCTTAGTTTACAAAAAAAATGTGTGGTCAAAAAATTGTGAAATTCTTCTACTTTATTTTAAAAATTAAATTTTTTGTTTGGACTGTTGGATTTAATTTTTGAACAAAGAAAAAATCGACTTACAATTAGAAATATTTTTAAGAAATTTTCTGAAAATTTCTATATATAATTTTATTTTGCATATTTATTATTTGCTTAATCTATATCAAGCTTAAATTGAAGCTTTATAAATTACCTACATCAAACACTTTTTTTTCTTAAAAAAACTTTTTTTACCAACAAAGCCTTTATTTTTATTATTTTTTTTTTTGTCAAAAATTTTTTGTATTAAAAAAAATTTTTTTTGTTAAACTTTTTTCCCTGTTTTTTAGCAAGTCAGAACTTCTTCTGACATAAAAACATTCCATTTGCTTAACAAAAGTACAAAAAAAATCGAGAGTGAATGTTAAAAAATCTTTTTGCAATCAAGAAATATAATTTTATTATTTTTTATATCCAAGCCCACAAAGGGGCGGACTGAAAAGTTATATGTTTAAGTCCTCTGAGTTAAACTTGCCATTTTTCAGTGGTTGGGTTAGTTTTTCAAGGGTAAAGTACTTCCTCCTAGTCCGATTTCGTCCATTAAGGAACTTTAGCAGACTACACAGAAAAAAACGAATTGTTATATTGACCCACATATTTGTGAATACAATAAATTTTTTCACTGAAATTGCTCCTATACGGAAATTTGTAATATCAACAAACGTTTGTAAATTTTGATTGCTGAAAAAATAATTTTGTTTTTTTCAACAAAGAAATTCAACAAACACAAACAAAATTTGTTGATCTAACAAAAGTAAAAAATCTAAAAAAAAATTTTCAACAAAGAAATTCAACAAACATATGCAAGTATATGCACTCATCTTTATCGTGTATGAACAAATAATTCAGCGCTAAAATTGTAATGTGCAAAAACGAGACAAAGAGAGATTAAGGAATGTTGTTGTTACCAAGGATCGTAATATTGTTTGTGTAAAATAAAAATCTTTTGTTGACGTCACACACATGACATCTGTAATGAAATACGAACCAACTTCTGCTGTTAGTTTGTCAAGCAGAGCGATAGCCTAGATGGTTAAGTGCTAGCTTTGCAAACTGATGGCAAATTTCATGAACGTGGGTTCGATTCCAATCAGAGTTAAGTCTGTTGATGAAAACACATATAGAAAAAACAGTGTATATGTATGTTTTTTACAAAAATCAAACAATTTAAATCCAATGTAATTTTCTCCACTGAAGACGTAGAGGTGGCTACAGAAACCATGGTCTGGAATAAATTCACATTAAAAATAATCTTTAGAAATACAATGTTTACTTCTTCAATCGCAAACCCTTAATAACAAACAGAAATGGCATACGCCGATAAAAAACAGTAAAACACAAAGACAATTTGTTGATCTGACAAATGAAACTTGTTTTCCAACAAGAAATTTAACAAACACAAACACTATTAATTGACATGACAAAAGAATTTTGAAATAAAATTACTTGACTGACAATGAGCTTGTTGAAAACAAAATCGGCCGTTTTTACAAAATGTTTGGTTGATATCATGTTTGGTTGATTAACAATTGAACAGTTGATGCGAATAAGGACGAATAGACCATTTGTATAATTTTACAAATGACGATAAAAACGCAAGAAACGGTTAAAAACTTATATTTTTATCAACATATTTTCATAATGTATTAATCCATTAATGCAAAAAAGTTCACAAAAATATTAGTTTTTAACCATTTCTTGCGTTTTTATCGTCATTTGTAAAATTATACAAATGGTCTATTCTAGAGTTTGCAAAACGATTAAAATCGTAATCGTAATCGCGATTAATCGCACCAATTAATCGTAATCGACAAAAAAATCATGCGATTACGATTAATCATTTTATATGAAAGACACTGTTTTTATAACGATTTTAAAATATATTATATTGTCCTACGATTCATTTAACTTATTTTCAATTTCTCTTCCCTTTTTTTCTTGTAAAAGTAATTTAAATTTAAAGTAAAATTTAAATTTTCATCTTAGTAACCCCACAAATTTGTTTTAAAAATAATCCAAAAGGATTTGGATGGATTTGTTCAAAAAATTCAGCCATAAAGTTTCATCAAAAAACGCAATTTTTTTCTCTGGTTGCAGACTGAAGACGCTCTTTTCAAATTTGCTTATAAGTTTTCGCACAATCAGCTCTTCAGTGGCCATCGGAAGGAATTCTGACACGAAATTCGCAAGATTATAATTTTCGGGACACTCAAATATATACACATAAAAGTAATTTTTGTGGATTTTTTTTACCAAAGGATCCTTTATTACAAATTTCAAGAGTCTAGGATCGTTATTTCATAAAATATGAAAATGACAAAAAGTACTACTACAATTTTTTTTACCAATTTTACGACCCTGAGAAATTAAATTTACAACAAGTACTTTTTTTCAGACGGGTTTTTTAACCAAAGGATCCTGTATTCCAAACTTTACCCCAATTTGTCCCCTTAACAATTTATCAAAAATCCGGCCACATTTTTTATTTTTTTTTTTTGTTTAGTTTAGATGTTTGTCTATCCACATAAAAAATTCAGGAGGGCATTCTTCGTATTTTTCGAGAAAATCGCATTTGAATATTGGATTTCAGAAAAAATTCTATAATTCTTTTGTATTTTATTGTGTCAACACCGCGTATGAGTATCGACTATTTGCGAAACTAATGCATTTTCGTTACTCATACGCGGTGTTGACACAATAAAAAAAAACAAGAAAATTATAGAATTTTTATGAAATCTATAATTCAAATGCAATTTTCTCGAAGAATACGAAAAATGCCCACCTACATTTTTTTGTGTAAATAGACAAACATTTAAACTTAAAAAAAAAAATATGGCTGCTGTTGGACGGCAACCCTGTTTCCATATTTGACATTTTACTTTATCTTTCTTTCTCTTTTTCATTTAGTTAAGTTGAATATTTTAATCATTGTAATAAAGATCACTTGAATTAATAAACGTGTGTTATTTAATTATTCATATTACAATAGCTGCATTTTTGATAAATTGACTTTTTTAAAAAATTAGAACTTTCAGAACGGTTTCTGAAAATTTTCCAATATAAAAAATTAAAAAAATTATAAATTTAAAAATGTTAATTTTGCGATTGTGGTGCATTTCGTAAATTTGATATTTAATCAAGGAACTCGACACAATTTTGACAATTTTTCCAATATTTAACCACGCCTCATTAGCCCAGTTTTTAAAAAATTTAAAAACCGAAAAAGCAATTTTCTTAGTTTCATATAGGGCTATCCATACAACGTATTCAGACATTCATGGGACATATGTTTTTTTCGTAGGACATTTGGTGTGGAAAGAAAATTTTATTGCATAAAATATTTATTTTTGTATTTTCGTACATTCTGAAGTGTAAATTTTAAAATAGTTTTTTTTTTAGATATACTATTGCAATTATATTTATTTAAAAAAGTCGATTAATCGATAATCGCGATTAACGGCAATTTTTTTAATCGTAATCGCGATTATGAAATATCTCGATTATTTGCAAACTATAGTCTATTCATCCTTATTCGCATGAACTGTTCAATTGATGTTTGTTGATTTAAATTTGACTATTTTATTTTCTGTGTATGAACACAAGACATATTCCTGTCAAATTGGAGAAAGAGACTTTCGGTGTGGACTGCAGTGTGCCTTCCACAGACGGACCGATAGACTTTCTAGCTATAGTATTAAACTCGATTTTGATTATTTACAAATTTACAGCTTTTCCAAAGACCGTAGAGGCCGCCGCGCTTATAAGGATACCAAAAAGTTGTGGAAGGTGGCCAAATTCTGGCTGCCAAATTTGGCTTCCAAATTTCGTGGAGAGCAAATCAACGTTTACTACGTTAAATGTTGGGCAGGATGGTGCGAAATACCCGCTTCTACTTAAAAAATTAATTTTTTTAGAAATATTGAGAAAACGTCAGAAAAATATCAGAAACAATTAAAATTTAAAAAAAAAAAATTATTTTATTTTTGAAAAAAAAAAAAATTGATTTCAAATGAAATAAATACAACAAAATTCTGATTTTGTAGTTTTTATTATTTTTTCATAATAACGGTATTTTTTTATGTAAAAAACAAAAAAAAATTGAAAAAAACTGGAAAATGTACTAAATATTAAAAAAATGTACTAAATGTTCACACGGTAGGGTCCAACATTTTACGTAGTAAACGTAGATTTGCTCTCCACGAAATTTGGAAGCCAAATTTCGCAGCCGGAATTTGGCCACCTTCCACAACTTTTTAGTATCCTTATAAGCGCGGCGGCCTCTACGGTCGTTGGCTTTTCTTGTTTGGACTGCATCTAATTTTCCAAAGACAGGTGGTTTCGATTTTGCTCATTTACTAAAATTACACCTCTTTTGTATTAAACTGCATCTTACTTGCCACAGACAGACGGACGGATAGATATCGGCAAAATAACAAATGCTTATAATTCTACTCAAAACGTTACTCTGTGAATATAATCGATGTTTTGTCAATTTTAGCAAGCATCACTAATCCATTATCAAGACTTAAAAGTCAGATTAAATATTAGTCTTCAACGTGCACAAAAAATGTTTACCGTACTCTGATATATTTATAATTTTTATAATAACAGAATGAAGCACTCTCGTTATTTAAAAAAATAATATTAAATCCCACGTTGTAAGCGACTATATATAAACCATAGATGGGAATTTTTCATTACCATTGAAATTTAATTACCATTGGTTGATATCAATGGTAGTGAAAAAAATTTCATTACCATTTAATGGTAATTAATTTTTTTAAATGAAAAAATAATTACTAATGGTAATGAAATGCACCAATTGTTGAAAAACACCAATTATAATTGTTTTCAAAACCATTGGTTTGCACATTATTGTTTTTTTGAAAAGTTAAAAATTTAAACATCAAAGTATGTTTTTACAAAAAAAAAATATGAAAATGTTAAAGACAAAAAACCAAAACGCAAATAAAAATTTCAAATATTGTGTTATACAAAGTCAATCAACGTGTGTTTGGTTTATAAAATGTGAAAAATTATATAAACAGATATTTCCAAATATTATGGATTTTGACAATATTGTGACGACTTTTACTAATGGTAATTATTTTTTTTAAGTGATGCTATACCAGTGGTAATTATTTTTTTTTTTAATTTTCATTAGTAATTAAATTGACAAGTAATTTAATTAGTACAATTGATACAACCAATGGTAATGAAAAAAATTTCATTACCATTGACATCAATTAAATGGTAATTAAACCATCAATTAATTGGTCCCTTTAATTAATTAGTCCCATCTATGATATAAACTGATATGTTCGAGATTAAAGTAAGGATTTTTTGACATTTTAAATTTAATATTGTTATTTTTTTTTGTATAATAAAAAACTGTTTCTATATGCACATAAAAGCAAGTCGTAAATATGCTATTCAAATATGTTATTTTAATATTTGAAATGTGATACATCAGTACCAGTATAATAAATATTCTCGTTAACTCTTTCATCAATTACTGTGCACATGTGTAATATTAAAATAATGTGTATAAATGTGCAGGGTATGTATGTAAAGTTTCTTGATAAAAAATAAAAATTTTAAAACTTATAAACAAATTCTTTAGTATATTTTAATTACTGCGCCCAGCTGCGGTGGAAACATAGACCAGGTTTTTGTTTTTGTCAAGAATAGGTTTCAGTAAAGGAAGACAGACAAATTTTATAAAAAACTAAAAATTCATAAAATTTTTTAAAATTAATATAAATAAAAATTTTTTAAAATTTTTAAGAAAAAAAAATTGTGAAAAATTTGAGAAAAAAAAATTTAAAAAAACAAGAACAAATTCAATGTTTGGACAAATGTTTGAAAATTCAGAAAAGTTTTAATTCTGTTTTATATATTGGTGGACTTCATATTGCATCCGAAGTTTTATTTATTTTGGTTTGAGTCAATATTAATAATTTCTGAGAAGTGAGAAAATCTGAAAAATTAAATTGACAACACAGACGGAGTGGAGATGTCAAGAGATTTCGGAAGAAGCCACCCTTTCTTCATCTGCACTCTCCGATTGTCACTGTAACTGTGTCAGATTAAAATCAGCTATTTAAACGTACAATTCGGAAAAAAAGATAATGCAATTTTGTAATAGTTCTAAGAATAAGAATATTAAATATAAATTTAAACATAACGAACATTTTTCAAGACTTGAAAAGTCAAAGAGTGCTGACGAAGGAAGGGTGGCTTCTTCCGAAAGCAGTCGACGTCTCTACTTAGCCTGTGTTGACAATTATTTTTTTCAGATATTCTCATTGTTCAACAAAAATTATTATTTCTCAGAAATAATTAATATAGACTCAAAACTTCAGTTATTCACAAAATTTTTAATATTTCCTCGAATTTCAGAAAAAAAGGTATAAAAATTTATGTAAATTTAGGCTAACTCGGAAAAATTCGATTAAGCAAATTCGAATTTTTACTGAAATTCCTAGAACAAACTGTTAATAAAATTTTATAAAAAGAACAATAAAAAAAATTTCACAAAATTTATGAAAATTCAGAAAAAATAAAAATTCCCGGAAAATTTTAAGTAACGCCGAATGCAGATTGCGAAAAACCGCAAGTGATATGATACTTTTTGCAAGAATAAATATTGGATTAAAATCTATCATAAAGGAGCACAATTTCGCACACATATTAATAAATGTAGATTCTGAAGCCATTTATATGGATGCGTATTATAATAAACTCCAACCACAATATGGGGATATATTCACTTTGTCATTCCGTTTGTAACGCATCCAAATATCGGTCGGGGGCCCATAAAGTATATGGGGCATTCCAGGATATGTTTTAGTACGTATTAAATGCAACTTGCTCTCAAGTTTTCAGATTTGTATACAATGTCGTTGTTGAGTAATTTTCAAAATGGCGATTTTTTCAAAAAATTAAAAAGTTGAAATTTCCAAGTAATTTTGACCAGTAAAAAATAAAGATATCTTAAAAAAAGTTGAACAACGTTTTGTTGCACTTTCTTATACCCTCCACTCTAGTGATAGAGGGTATATATAAGTTTGTCATTCCGTTTGTAACACATCGAAATATAGGTCTAGGACCCCATAAAGTATATATGGGGCATTCCATGTGAAATCGGACACTTTGAAAAACTTTTTTTTTAGATTTTCCCAATTTGCTTACAGTTTTTAGTACCCTTCGAAAACTCCTTCGTGGTAAATTTTCAGATTTTTTTGATGACCCGTTCAAAAGATATCGAATTTTTAAAAATTGGTAGTTTGTTCCTTTACTCAAACTTCTTTTAATCATAACTTCTTCAATAATGGTCCAAATTTCAAATTTTTTTTTTTTCAAAATTTTTGTTTTTCTAAGTACTTTCTAAAAAAAAATCCCAAAAAATTCTTAAAAGCGCTCTAGTATGCGATTTTTAAGTTTTAAAATTTAAATCTCATTTTTGAAACTGTTTGTACTCTTCGATTTTTTTGTAGTTTTTTTGTGTAAAACTTCTATCAATTCTACAAATTTTTTGCCCAGGACGATAGTGGGATAACGATTATTACTATTTTTTTAAATTTTTTGAAAAAATTTTATTGTAATTTTCCAATCTTAAAATCATTTCTACTGCTCCAATGGTGCGTCATAGAGGGGTCCTTTATAAGACCGACCCCCATTAATTTTTACGTCTTAACATTTCTTTGGAACAAAATAATACCCTATCACCAATTTCTAAGGGGGCTCCCACACAAAACGACATTTTTTAAAATTTGTTCCAACCGCTCTAACTGCCCTAATAGTGCCCTTAGAGCAACAAAATGTATGACCGACCCACAATATTTTTTTCGTCCAAACATTTTCTCTGAACACACCTACCCTCTATCTTTAACTGTTAAGGCGGTCCCCATACAATTTTTTTTATTTTTTGTAAATTTGTTTTATTTAATCAGCTTCTACCGGTCCAATGGTGGGTCCGAGAGGGGTCATTAGTGAGACCGACCCCCATTTATTTTTACCCTACAACATTTTTTCAAAACATACCTACGCCCTATCTCCACTCCCTTAGTAGGCTCTCATACAAATAACAGTTGGAGCAAATTTTATAAAAATGTAATTTTGTATGGGAGCCTACTTAGGGAGTGGAGATAGGGCGTAGGTATGTTTTGAAAAAATGTTGTAGGGTAAAAATAAATGGGGGTCGGTCTCACTAATGACCCCTCTCGGACGCACCATTGGACCGGTAGAAGCTGATTAAATAAAACAAATTTACAAAAAATAAAAAAAATTGTATGGGGACCGCCTTAACAGTTAAAGATAGAGGGTAGGTGTGTTCAGAGAAAATGTTTGGACTAAAAAAATATTGTGGGTCGATCATACATTTTGTTGCTCTAAGGGCACTATTAGGGCAGTTAGAGCGGTTGGAACAAATTTTAAAAAATGTCGTTTTGTGTGGGAGCCCCCTTAGAAATTGGAGATAGGGTATTAGTTTGTTCCAAAGAAATGTTAAGACGTAAAAATTAATGGGGGTCGGTCTTATAAAGGACCCCTCTATGACGCACCATTGGAGCAGTAGAAATGATTTTAAGATTGGAAAATTACAATAAAATTTTTTCAAAAAATTTTAAAAAATAGTAATAATCGTTATCCCACGATCGTCCTGGGCAAAAAATTTGTAGAATTAATAGAAGTTTTACACAAAAAAATTACAAAAAAATCGAAGAGTACAAACAGTTTCAAAAATGAGATTTAAATTTTAAAACTTAAAAATCGCATACTAGAGCGCTTTTAAGAATTTTTTGGGATTTTTTTTTAGAAAGTACTTAGAAAAACAAAAATTTTGAAAAAAAAAATTTGAAATTTGGACCATTATTGAAGAAGTTATGATTAAAAGAAGTGTGAGTAAAGGAACAAACTACCAATTTTTAAAAATTCGATATCTTTTGAACGGGTCATCAAAAAAATCTGAAAATTTACCACAAAGGAGTTTTCGAAGGGTACTAAAAACTGTAAACAAATTGGGAAAATCTAAAAAAAAAAGTTTTTCAAAGTGTCCGATTTCACATGGAATGCCCCATATATTCATGATCCTCGATCGATTTTAAGTCGATCTAGTCCGTCCGTCTGTCTGTCTGTCCGTCCGTCCGTAGAAAATACGATAACTTTTGAAAGACTTTACAGAGGCTACTGAAGTTTAGCATATATGTTGGTCACTTAACAATGCTTTTCAAACTTGTTTAGTTTTAAAGCAATGTTTTTTGAAATTGTTTAGTTTTAAAAGCAGTGGTAACTTAAAAATTACACTCGAAAAAAATTTTTGTGTACATACGTACGTGCACTCACTCAGAAATATTTTTACAGTAAAAAAACATTACACTCGAAAAAAATTGTACACTCAAAAAATAAAATTAGTAATTTTTCTTTTTTTTAATGACAAAAAAAGAGTTTTTTACACAAAATAAAATATTTCTAATCAAAATTGTTAATTTTTTCACGTTAAAAATGTACTATCCTTTAAAAAATGCATTGTGGAAGGTATGCATAGATTCGGCAAAGTCGAATTTAACTTTTCTACCTATTTTTTTTACCCTGGCTTATTTTATATGGTGATCATAAAAAAACAAATTGGTAGATATTGACCCTAACTTACCCTAGATATATTCATTTGTGATAAAAATAGGTCTCACAAAAATGTAGGTTGATCGGACATGGGTAAGACGTGTCGCATCGGCCTTAAATTTTAAAAACCAAATTATGATATGCATTTTTTTTGTTTTCTCAATTTTTTTGGTATTTAGAGTTAGTTTTGAATTATGGTGGTTACAGTATTTGGATTTGGAGTAAAATTCCTCTCTAATAAGGTACTAAAAAATAAAATCGGTTGAAAATCAGCCAAGTTATTAAAACTTCCCCAGGCAAGTAACGTGTGGCAGACCACTTGATTAAGGAATACAATCCGATATATGAAATTCATTAAAATTTTCTACTGTAATAACATTTTTTTATTCTTCAAGTTCAAATGTAATTAGATGACAAGTATTTTTCATATTGTGTTTTGCTAACATGTTTTAAATTAATGCTAAATATGCCTGCATTTTTCATTTTAAAATAATTTTTTTTTTTTTTTAATTCAGAAAAACAAAAAAATATTGCACTGAAACATGAATAATAGTATGGTATACGCTAGATGCCTAGGGAAGTTGTAATAACTTGGCTAATTTTCAACCGATTTTAGATTTTATTACCTAATTAGAGAGACATTTTACTGCAAATCATAATTCCGTTTTCATTTGAATTCAAACTTAACCCAAAATATCGAAAAAAATTGAGAAAATTAACAAAAAGAAATATTTCTCCGTTTAATTCGTTTTTAAACTTCATGACCGATGTAGCACACCTTAGACATTTCCGATTATCCTGAAATTTCGTAAGACGTACTTCTACACCCAAATAAGTACATCTAAGATGAGTTGCGGTCAATATCGAGGTGTCCTTCATTTTCGAGGTGTCCTTACATTTCCTTTCATAACTTTTGAACCGCTGAACGGATTTTGCTCAAATGAAATACCAAAATTAATAGGTCTGACTGTCGGTTTAGAAATCAATTAATATTCGAAAATGAAAAAAAAAAATTTCTTAAACTTTAATTTTTTTTTTATAAATTCAAAATACTTATCGAGCATATTATGCATATATGCAGCTGTGCTCTTGGTTATTTTTTAAATACATGCAATATATTTTATACTGGATCTTCAATTTCGCTACAAAAAAAAAATAAAAAATTGGAAAATTTATTATTATGTGCAGTTGCAGCACAACATGTACAAATTTTACAACCAACAGTAATATTACATTCTATACACCAACACATACACGCACACACACACCCATAAAATACAAAATGCATGTTAGTGTTACAAATAATGCAACAAGCTAAAAACGTGTAAAACAAATACATTTAATGTATCGCATACACCCAGTTGGCTCTGTCTTCAAGACATCTTAGACGACGGGTGCACGACCCATGTAAATCGTTGACGACAGATGGATGACAGTCCACACAAGTCGTGAACGACACTCTCACACAAAAGATCCAAAAATCATACAAGACATGATGAGCGACACTGTCGCTCAGAGTGTCGTGAATTTTAGCGATGACGATATGAGCGAATACTTCCTCCGAATTGTCGTGTATGACCAACTCATCGACTGTATGCTCTACCTTATCGTTGACGACCATATAGGCGACCTTGTCTGCTATATAGTCGTTGACGACCGTACTGGCAACACATTCCCTCATACGGTTATCGACGACAATGTGAAGGACAATTTCCCCCATTAAGTCGTCCACGACCATATAAGGTGCAATTTCTTCAGTGAAATAAAAGCTAATTTTTTTATTTATTAAAATTTATTTAATTTTATATTTGTTAATTGTTATAAAAAAGAAACGAAAAAGAATAAAGTAAATAATATAATAGCAAAAAATAAACAAATAATAATATATTAATTAAAAAGTTGAAGATTCCATTTGATATTTAAAGATCCATTTGATTTTTTGTCGTTCCATTTAAAATGTTTAACTTTAAATTATTAAAAGAACACGATTCTGAATTTGCACCTTCTTCGATAGCTTTTTGTACATAACTAAATATTTTATACTTACATTTGCTTTTTATTATCGCCGTTAATATGGTTCCGTTATTTTGTTTTTTTTCTCTCAACAACCTTACGTTGTCGTCAACGGACACGACAACACGACAAGTATTAAATAAAGTCGGTCAGTATGTCGTAAACAAAGAGCAATATATGACAACTTCAAGAAATTGTAGCTTATATTGTCGTCAACGGAGAGTGCGATTTACGAAAATTTTCATATATTGCCGCTCATTTGTCGTCAATGGAGTTTAGTGCACGACAAATATTAAATATTGTCGGTCAGCCTGTCGTAAACCATGAGCAATATATGACAACTAAATGAAATTGTCGTTTATATTGTCGTCAACATATTTTGGTTGACGACAACATAAAGATATTGTCGCTCATATTATCTTCAATCGGCATCAACTGACGACATATTGAAGACATTATCGCTCATCTTGTCGTTAACGGAATTTAAATACACGGCACATATGAGAGATTGTCGCTTGTTTTGTCGTGAACCAAGTTTGGCCGAAGACAACTTAAAGACATTTTCGGTCATCTTGTCTTCAATATATTTTCTATACACGACAAGTACTAGATTTTGTCGCTTAACTTGTCTCCAACTGGATGTTACACAAGACCAGTTGAGTATTTTGTCATGCAGCTAGTCGTTAGCGAATATTTCCGTTGCATTGTCGTTAGAGAAACACATGTCTTGAACGACAAATTCTTAACTATCACTTACGAAATCGTTGAAGACAGCGTCGTCTACGACGTTTTGGCCAACTGGGCATGCAAGAATCATACACCCAACTAGTCACCCTCTCAATCACTTAGCAATATTAATGTATGCAAGTGTGTATGTGTACGAAGGCAGCAGACACATTGAATACCAAACTCACACATAAATATTTCGATATAACGGTTATTGTTGATGCAACATATGACGCTTACATACGTTCGACAAAATATAAAATAAACAAGTAAAAAAGTTAAATTCGGCCGTGCCGAATTTTAAATACCCTCCATCTGTATCCCAGTATTTATAAATTAATACGATTTTCTAATGCACGTTCTTTAAAAATTTAATATCAATGGCACAGATTAATACAGACTCGACAATTATAACAAGTGTCAAAAAAGTAGTCTTTAACCATATGGTTATTTTTTTAAAATTATTCTACTAATTAGGTTAGAGAGAGAAAACCAATATAAGATAATAATCACAATTGGAGCGGGAAGCGTTTTTCCGCAACTGTTCACATACGTTTTATATGACAACAAAATTCAGCCGAGTTTTTCCGCCAAACTAGATTCAATTCTATTTTTATGAGGACAATTGCGTTTTTCCGCTTCCCGCTCCAATTGTGATTATTCTCTAACACGCCATACGAAAAAAAAGGTAGAACGGCTTTTATTATTTTACTCACTTCTAACTAGTAGAAAGTGTTGCCATGCTTTAAACCAGCTAAAAACCGATCTGTATCTTCTAAAATCGCTAAGTTTTTACCCATTTTTGTTTTACAACTCTACTGTCTAGTCTGTATATAGTCTGTGTCTATGGTGTTTAGAAAATATTTTTTTTGCCCATTACCAGGGCTGGAAAATCTCTAAACACCGTTTCTGTTAAAATAGCGTGTTTTTTTTTTAAATTTATATGAATATGTATATCAAAGTTGCTACACTCAAAAAATTATAACGGTAGATTCCACTACAAAAGACAGTTAAAACAACTACATTTGTTGTTGTTTAGACGTCTACGTTGTTGTTTTTAACTATTAATTAAAACGTCTCCCTATTGTCACCCGCGGATCTTTATGGAATTGGTTTTATTTTGTAGATCAGAAAAAATAAAGGGACACATATTTTTTTTAGCGGCCCAAATTCATATTTAAGCTAAGTACTCTGTTTCTTACGGTGAAAATTTCACTTAAACTTTAAACGCCTCAAATTGCAATAAAACATTTAAAAATCAAGAACTTTTGACAATGATAAGAAAGAAACGATCATAACAAAACTGAAATGTCACTTTTTCACGGCAATTTAAATTGTCTTGTATAATAAAAATGAGTGAAAACTTTTTTAACAATTTCCCTATAATTCCTCGCGTTGCCAATTTTTTTTTTTTTTATATGGAGTTTGACAGATTTTTTCCCGTGAAACCGAACAGAGTCAGTGGCGTATATGATTTCACAAATTTCACGATTTGGTATCAAATAAAAAGTACAATGTTAAAAAACTTAATAAAAAAATCTAAAAACATTTAAGAATCTAAAATTTTTTGAAGAGAAATGTTTTGAAACTGAAAATTTTTCTGTTAAAAAATCTCAAAATCTGAAAAAAATTTTTTAGAATTTAAAACTTTTCAACTTAGGATTCTAATGAAAAAATAACTTAGAACCTGAAGTATGTAAACAAAAAATGGACCTAATTGTAAGTAAAATGTAGTCAAATCTTAAAATGCGACTTTGTCATTTAGAAAAATGTCTCAAAACGAGACTATTTCTTAAAAAAAAAAATTTCTCAGAATCTAAAACTTTTTATAAAAAAATGTCTGAGAATCTAACTAAGACTTTTTCTATAGGAATAATGCCTTAAAATATTAGACTTTTTCGCAGAATATAAGACTTTTTCTATAGGAAAAATGTCTCAGAATCTGGTACTTTTTCTATTAGAAATTTTCAGAATCTGAGGCTTTTCTAAATGAAAAAAGTTTCAGAATCTGAGGCTTTTCTATATGAGAAATGTTTTAGAATCTGGGAACTTTCTATAGGAAAAATTTCTCAGAATCTGAAAAATGTCTCAAAATCTGAGATTTTTTCTATCAAAAAAAATCTTAAAATCTGAGGTTTTTCTATATGAAAAATGTTTTAAAAGCTGAGAACTTTCTATAGGAATAATGTCTCTGAATCTGAGAATTTTTCTTACAATCAGGAAAATGTCTCAGAATTTTAGACTTTTTTTACGAAAAATCTTTCAGAATCAACGAATTTTTCTTAAGGAAAATTATCTCAAAATCAAATAAAGGAAAAATGTCTCAGAGACACAAGGTGAGACATTTTGTATAGAAAAATGCTCAAAATCTGAAACTTTCTATTTTAAAAATATATTATAATGTCTCAAAATTTGAGTATTTTGCTATTTGAAATATATTTCAAATCTGAGACTTTTTCTTTAGGAAAATTTTCTCAGAATCTGAGGCTGTTTTTATATGAAAAATGTTTCAGAATCTGGCAATTTCCTATAGTCAAAATGTCTCAGAATCTAAGACTTGTTCTACAGGAAAAGTGATTAAGCATCTTAGACTTTTTCAATAGGAAAAATGTGTCAGAATCTAAGAAATTTTCTGTAGAAAAAATGTCTGAGAACCTGAGACATTTTCTATAGGAAAAATGTCGAATAATCTGAGACTTTTTCTGTAAGAAACATGTCGAAGAATCGGAGATTTTTTCTATAAGAATCTGAGACTTTTTATAGGAAAAATGTCTCAGAATTAGAAACTTTTTCTATAGAAAAAATGTCTGAGAACCGGAGACATTTTCTATAGGAAAAATGTCGAATAATCTGAGACTTTTTCTGTAAGAAACATGTCGAAGAATCGGAGACTTTTTCTATAAGAATCTGAGACTTTTTCTATAGGAAAAATGTCTAAGAATCTTAGACCTTTTCTATAGGAAAAATGTTTTAGAATCTAAGACTTTTTATACTGTTTTCTTTTGAAAAAGTTCTCAGAATCTGAATCATTTTATTTATAGAAAAAGTGAAGATTTTCTCAGAATCTAAAATTTTTTGTGTGAAATGTTGTAGAATCTGAGAAAATGTGCTAAACTAGAAATATCTCAGATTATGGGAAAATGTCTTACAATCGGAGTCTTTTCTTTTGGAAAAGTATTTTATGAATATGTTTATAGAGTCAATTTCTAAACTAAATTTTTCGAGAAACGTTTTCCATTGGAAATATGATTTAGAGTCTTTGACTTTTTCTATTACAAAATCTGTCTTAACTGCAAATTGTGATAGAATCTTAGACTTTTCTTTGAAAAAATTTCAGATAATCTTCTTTGTAAAAATGTTTCAGCATCTAATAAAATTCGCACTTTAAAAAAATGCTTGAGTGTCTCAAAAAATTCTAAAATATAAAAAAAATCTTAATTTCCCCCCAAACGGTGGTAAACTTACACGAAAATGAAGATTCTCATTGTGTTACATTCAGTTCAAGGAAAAGATCGGGAAAAATTCTAAAACATGTGCTGTTATGTAAATTTTTTATAAAAAAAAAATGTAAAAATAATGTTGGGCCCCCACCGAAATAAAATCCTGGATACGCCCCTGAACAGAGTACTTAGCTTTAGGGGGTAAAAAGGAGGGGGAAGACAAGGCAATTTTTAAGTTTTTAATTCAATTCCATTTTTATGAGGACAATTGCGGAAAAACGCTTTCCGCTCCAATTTGTTAACATTCATCAAAACAAAAAAAAAACAAAAAAAAAACGAAACGAAACGAAATGTTAACTTCCATTAATTTCTCAATTTAATTTAGCATCGTTTGGAATAGTTTTGTAAAATATTACACATTTTCGATGAAATATTGATAAAATTAGCTTATTAAGGTACCTACAGACGACGCAATATTATGCACAATATTTTTGACGTTTTCCCACAATTGGCATACATAAAAATACTGAAATCGATTTGATTTGTAAAAATAATATTTATAAAATTTATTCTTAATGAATAAAATTTATTTTAAAAAAAAAATTAATTAACTTATTTTATTTCAAATTTATAAATTAAAAAAAAAATCAAGTAACTCAAAATAAAACTTATTAATGGTAAAATTAAAAAAAAGCAACAAATGAAAAAAAAAAAAAAAAATTATACTCTCGGCCAAACCGGGAGACGAACCTGGTGCCCCCAAATTAATATCCGACGACACTACCATTAGACCACCGGCAGCATTGAAAATGCATGTCAAATTCGCAATTTTGTTTGATTATAACACAGCAATGCTTAAAATAACTTTCCTAGTGGTAGGTATACCCAGTGGTAAGTATACCCAGTGGTAGGTATACCAAGTGGTAGGTTTAAAAATATATTCCTAGTTTTTTATAGGGATCATACTACATATACCATAAGCTAACAAAATTAACCGTTACTAACAGTGTTGCCAGAAATCGTCAATAGGCAAAAATCGTCTGTCCGTTTGTAAGAATTGGACGCAAAATATAAATATATTGAATGTGTTTGATATTGATCTTATCCAAGAAATTATCAAAAAAAAAAAAAAAAACAATCAAAACACAAATAAAGAGTGGATGGTATAAAAAAAAAATGTAGAAAATATAATTTTTTTTTCAAAAATTATTTCATTAGCAATTTAACGACTATCTTAAAAGAGATAAACAAAACCGGGCAAATTACAACAAACCCTCTACTGTTGTGTATAAAAGAAGTTTTGTTGAATATACCATATTTTTTCCACCAAAATTCAATTTCGCTTTAAAAGAAAAACAAAACGACATTTAATTAATAATTAATTACAGCACATTTATATATTTGCAAAAACTGAGAAAAATCAATGACTCGATAAATATAATGAAGGGTATAGATTTAGGTGATTTAAATAAAATTATAATAATAAACAATATTAACAAAAAAAAAAAAAATCTTGAGTCCTAACATGATTCGAACCCGGGACTCCATGTATGAAAAGCCAACACTCTAGCCATCATACCACAGACTGGTTAAAAGTTTTACAATTTTGCGGGTATGTTAAAAGAACGAGAACCAAAACAGATAAATAAGTGTTGCCAGAAATCGTCAATGAAATCGTCTGTCCGTTTGTAAGAATTGGACGCAAAATATAAATATATTGAATGTGTTTGATATTGAACTTATCCAAGAAATTATAAAAAAAAGAACAATCAAAACACAAATAAAGAGTGGATGGTATAAAAAAAAATGTAGAAAATAAATTTTTTTTCCAAAAATTATTTCATTTACCCAATGACAAAGAATACAAAAGATTGTTAGGCCGAATATAAATTATTAAGGGGATTTTAATAAATTGTAATTTTAGGGAATTCACATGGGTATCGTATTTGTTGTATATGTTGTATGTCCTATCCAAAAACAGGGTTGGTAAAAATTATTTATCGCACATTTGATAATTTTCTCTTAGATTCTCTTCTTGTTAGCATACTTGAAAATAGCACACAAAACATAGGTATAAATGTTGTATCGTCATATCGTGTAAGTGTCGTATTATTAATTTAAAGTTTAACCAACCCTGTTTTTAGATAGGACATACAACACCAAATACGATACCCATGTGAGTTCCCTAAATATTGAAGCTAAAAAATAAAAAAAAAAAAAAAAAAAAAACTTCATCCCGACCGTGACTCAAACCTGCGACCATATGAATGAAAAGCCTACACTCTAGCCATCATACCACAGACTGATTAAAAGTTTTACAATTTAGCGGGTATGTTAAAAGAACGAGAACCAAAACAGATAAATTAAAAAAAAAGCATTTAAGTAAACTGGAGTTATAACTCTTAAAAAATAAAATATTAACAACATTTTTCAAATGTATTTAAATATGTTTATTAAAGGCCAAGATAAATCATCTTCTAAATGTGCCAATTTTGCTCCAAATTTGCTCATATTTTCTATATAGGCCACAAAGACCATATTTACACTCCATGTTAAAATTTGTTTACATACGTTAATCAGAATTTGAGTTATAGTATTTTACATGCTAGGTTTGTATGGGGGGTGTTACACCCCTTTTTTCTATTCCGCCCAAATTTTACATAGAAATCAGACATGCTAAAATATCATTCTATACCAAATTTCATTCGAATCTGTTAAACAGAAGCCGAGTTATAGCATTTTGCATGCTAGGCTAATGTGGGAGGTGCCACACCCCTTTGTCCAATTCTTCTAAAATTTTACACAGACATTGTACATGGTATAATATTATTCTGTACCAAATTTCATTTGAATCTGTAAAGCAGAAGCTGTGTAAACGCATTTTGTATTTTCAAAGTTTTAGAGGTGTCGTTAAACTTTCACTCATAACTTTTGATCGGCTGGGCCGATTTCGCTCAAATGCAATACCAAACTTCTCGGGAGAACTTCCAATAAATATGTTAAGTTTCAGTCATCTCTGTGCAATATTTTGTCCGCTACAGCATTTTCCACAGACAGACAGACAGACGGACAGACGGACAGACGGACAGACGGACATCGCTAGAATGTCTTAAAATCGATCGGGCATCATGAATATATATACTTTATGGGGTCCCAGACCGATATTTCGATGAGTTACAAACGGAATGACAAACTTATATATACCCTCTATCACTAAGTGGAGGGTATAAAAAATAAAAACTAGAGAAACTTTTAAATGGAAAGTGTGGGGGGGGGGGGGGGGGAATGGATGATGGTAAACACTTTTGTTACTTCAACAATACCCATAGGAAAACATTTAACAATATTTTATGACAATAAGGATGACATTGATGATACTGAATGTTGGGTAATTTTCGACAATTTTTATGAGCATCAATAAATGACAATATAAACGAGAAATGAGAAAGAATATTAATTTTTTTCTTTTCATTTACTGGGGATGTGCGTTTTTGTTATTATTATTCTTTTTTTTTGTTGTATAAAAGTGATATTTTTTTTAAATAATGTATCGCATCATATTTAAAACAGTAAATTATGTGTAAAATAATATTAAAAGTAGAATTTTTATTAATAACTTTGCTATAAAATTTTACATCAGGAGGATGTTATAACTATAAGTTATACACTCAAAAAAAAAAAAACTGTAATGTTAGCAAAAAAAGCTTGTAGACCTACAAGAAAATTTGCTGATTTTGAACCCACAATTTTTTTGCTAAAGTTAGCAAACATGTTTTGCCAATAATTAGTTAACTAAATTTTTTTTTTTTTGAACTTAGTTCATACACATCTGAGGACCCCATTGGGTTCGGACCCGATAGGTCCAGACCCCGATGGGCCTAGACCTAGTTAGGTTCCATAAAAATCGTCATAGTTTTTGATCCAAAATTTGTGTCCGTTTTGCTCAACCTTGCTTAGTTTTTGAGTTACGAGATTATAGGGGACCACTGGGGTCTTGAGAATTAAAAAACTCGATAACTTCAAAAATATTACTCGGAGAGCTTTTGACTATTTTGCGGTCTTGTTCTATGTGTTGAGAGCTACAAAAATGCTTTTGGACTTTTTGTTGTGTCGGCAATATTTACCGAGATATGAGCATTTTAAAATTTTCGGGAATGCTAACTTTTTTGGATCCAAAGTTAGGGCCCATTAGGGTCCACACATGTGAAGAGGACCGGCGATACTATGGAGATTCTAAGAACCAAAAATGGCCTCCATTTTGCTCTATCTGGCTTAGTTTCCGAGATATCGCCATTTTAAGTTTTCTGAAAATAAAAAAAAATTTACCATTATTTTTGCTAATATTAGCAAAAAATCTTGTAAAAATGTTGTCAACTCAATTTCAAATCTTAGCAAAAGAAATTAGTTCAACGTTTGTTTAAAATTGCTAATGTGCTAAATGAAGTTTACAAGAAATGTTTGCTAACATGCTAATCTCAACTAAAAATTTGCTAAAAGTTAGCTAACTAGCATTAGCAAAAAAAAATTAGTAAATCTACTAACGTATTTTTTTGAGTGTATTATATTTAAATAGCTTAATTCGCGTATACTAAAGATTTTTTCCCCTTACTGCTACTTATTTTAAAATGAGTAACAATCTAACAATCAGTTAGTGTGGGCCTTTTTACGTGAAAAATAAAAACAAATTGCAAGCAACTTTTAAGATTCTTAAATTTTCTAAATTGTACCATTATTTTCTGAATTTTTCTATTTTTTCTGGTTTTTCTTCTTTATTTTCATTTTTCAGAACTTTTTTATGATTTTAATTTTTTATTTATTATTCTGAAATTTAAAAATATGAAATTGCTTTAAGTTACGCTTCTGAATTATTTTTAATTCCTCAACACTTCAAAATTTTTCATTATTTTCCAAATTTTTCTGAATTTTTCATAACACTGCGGAACACAAAAAAAAAAAACAAGAGTTACGATCATTTCAATATATTTCGGATATGCTGATTCGAATGGCGTTCTCATTTTTTAACAAAAAATTTTGCACACTTAATGATTTTCAAAAGTTATGGCATGGACAATAAAGATATGACTTGTAGCAATATTTTTTATGTAAATTAATTTTAAGCTTTTCATCTTAAGCTCTAAAATTCGCAAATTTCTCAGTTTTTTGAGGTTTTCGCGAAATTAACCGCACAATTGGTCCTTGATGAATCATTTGATGAATGCTTTTAGTGAATCAAAAAGGCATCTCTAACAATTCGAATAGTAAAAAAAAACATTTATGTCCAATTACTTGCCCAAAAAAGTTTTCATTTGCAAAAGTTTTCTTAACAAAAACTGTTATTGCAGTGGTTAACCCACAATAACATTGCGTAACATCAAATTTGTGACACAAGGCCAGACCATTATTTCTATATGAATAAGGCATACTGATTTTAATTGTTAAGTTTTGAATCAATGGAACAGTTTTCTTGCAAATCTTCATCAAAGTTTTGCCCATTTTTTGGCGGTTTTTTATTTAAAAAAAATTAGCTTTCACAAATTTAAATTTGTTTTATTTAGGAAATGTGGATTATACTAAGAAGGGAAGTATCTCAACCTTATGAACCGATTTGCTGGAAACTTGAAATAAATATAAAAGAGACTATTTTAAGGTTGGGGTGTCTCGGCTTATCGGCCATATCAGTGTTTCAAAATTTCGTTGTCCCCTTATGAAACAATGTGGACCTCCGGGAAAGTTTCGATAACTCCCGAACTAACTGGAATATCCTCTAGAGCAAAAATACGTGTCGTTACGTTAGCATAGAATTCAGCTAGTAAACCGTTAACGAATCCGAACCTGCTCCACGGGCAAACAGAAAGAAATGGCTGAAAAATCCCAAAAACGATTTTTTCGCCATTTTTTAACCCATGTTTTGAACCCTAAGTCCCCGATATGGACGATAAGCCGAGACACCCCAAACTTACAATTGACTCCTTTATATATATTTCACGATTCATGCAAATCGGTTCATAAGGGTTGAGATACTTCTCTTGTAAGTACGAAATTGGATAAAAAATTTTGCGGTATAGTGGTAAAAATCACGATTTTTCTCATAAATTATTAATTTTGCGCCTTTTTTTTGCAACTACATAAATAATTTCAAGACCTGATCTAATTTATGTAAAAAGAGTAATATGAGTTTTTAATTTATGCAACAAAACAAAATAAGGTACATCTAACTTTTTTTGCAAATCGCGAAAAATTATTTTTTTATAATGGCAGCATCCCTTTAAAATGTTATGTATCGCTTCATCGTTTAGTATTATACACAGAAAAAATTTTCAGCTATAAAAATTCAATTACCCATAGTAATCAAAAAATAGAAATGGTTTCAATTACTTTAAAGCTAAAATTTAGTTTTTTTTTTATTTTTCAAAGAAAAACAAAAACAAAATAAATACCAACAATTTTTTTCTATATGTGTGACACTAACATCTATAAAATAAAAAGATGCTAATATCGTGAGGGTGTGTGAAGTTTTTGATATATTTGTTTTTCTGTTGCTTGTTCGCTTTTAAATAACAATAAAGTTCGAAAACATGCAAGTACGGCGATAGCCTGGTGGTAGAGTGTTGTGCTTAAAATGCGTTGTAGCGTTGGTTCGATTCCCAGAATCTTGATTTTTTTTTTTTAAATAAAACCTAAAACATTTTTTTTATATGTATATGTGTGTCTGATTCTATAAATAGATTTACAGAGTTGTTAAAACGCTACTTGTTGCTTCAGATTCTATAAATAGATTTTTTTTTACAGAGATGTTAAAACGTAACTTATTTTTGTATATTTTATTCATTTGTATAATATCAGTAAAGTTCGCTATTAATTTAAGACGGCTGTGGCCTGGTGGTTGTGTCTTGTGCTTTAGACTCCGGCGTCCTTGGTTTAAATCTCACAACATTTTTGTGTAAATTTTTTTTAAATAAAAAAATTTAAACTAAAATTAAAAAGTAATCAAATACGGAAAAACGAGTATTTGAAAACAATTCAAATACTCAGCTATTAATTTAGTAATTGGTCCAAGCATTTTCGTGTTCGGAGGAATTTCAAATACTAAAGTAATTGAATCAGCAGTTTTAGTAATTAAAATCAGTTTTCAATTCTTTCTGTGTATGTTATACTAGCGTTGGACAGAATTGAATGGAATAGATATGTTATGGCCCTATGCTCCTTATAGGAATGACGGGAATTTATTATTTATTATTATTAACTCCTTGGGAATCAGAATTAAAAAAAAAAAATCTTTTAAGAATGTTTTTTTTTTTCGCCAGAAAAAAGTACTTTTTACAGATTTATTTTCTGTTGTTGGATCCTACATTCCTAATTTTAAGTTTTATGACCTCTATTTAAGAAAATATAAACAGTAAAAAAATTTAATTTGTTGTTTGTGTTTTTCTGATTGAAGAAGAAAATTGTGTCTTCTAAAGATTAAATTAAATGTGGATTTACCCTAGACCATGGTTTCTGTAGCCACTTCTACGTCATCAGTAGGCAATTACATTAAATTGATTATTTGATATTTGCTAGAAAAATTCTTTATATGTTTTTTTATCAACAGACTAGCCTGACATGAGCTTCGAACCTGTGTCGTTAAATCACTCATGTTTTGTACGCCGAAGCCATAACCACTAGGCTATACTCGGTGTATAAACATCAGTGACTAAACGTCGTTTGTTTTTAACTCACAGTAGGTTTCGTGTGTGACGTATGCAGAAAAGCTTTTTCTCTAACTCAAGCAATGCATTTAATCTAGAGACCAACAACAATTTTCTTAATCTTTCATTTACTTTATTTTATGCAAACTTTACTATAGCAGAGAATTTTTTGTTCTTCACACTACAGTAACGCATAGTTAAAGTGAATTGCTCACACGAGCGACATTTGTCAGTATTTCTAATTTATTATATTTTTTCGGCGTAAGCCAAGTGTATTTAACACTTTAACTATGCGTTACTGTAGTGTGAAGAACAAAAAATTCTCTGCTATAGTAAAGTTTGCATAAAATAAAGTAAATGAAAGATTAAGAAAATTGTTGTTGGTCTCTAGATTAAATGCATTGCTTGAGTTAGAGAAAAAGCTTTTCTGCATACGTCACACACGAAACCTACTGTGAGTTAAAAACAAACGACGTTTAGTCACTGATGTTTATACACCGAGTATAGCCTAGTGGTTATGGCTTCGGCTTACAAAACATGAGTGATTTAACGACACAGGTTCGAAGCTCATGTCAGGCTAGTCTGTTGATAAAAAAACATATAAAGAATTTTTCTAGCAAATATCCAATAATCAATTTAATGTAATTGCCTACTGATGACGTAGAAGTGGCTACAGAAACCATGGTCTAGGGTAAATCCACATTTAATTTAATCTTTAGAAGACACAATTTTCTTCTTCAATCAGAAAAACACAAACAACAAATTAAATACACTTGGCTTACGCCGAAAAAATATAATAAAATAAAAAAATTAATTTTTTTTGGGGATTTTTTCCCGTTAGAGGATGCTACATTCCAAATTTCAAGTTAATATGATCATTATTTAAGAATATATAATTATCTTTTTTAATTAATTTCCTTAGGAATCAGAATTTCCAAAAGTTATTCTTTTGGGAATATTTTATTTCGCTAGACAATCTTACATTTCAAATTTCCATCATAATTATTTCAGAAAATATAAAAGATACCATAGTACTTATTCCGAATTTCAAGTCCCCATTTCGTTCCCTGTTTTATTCCATTTGATTCCCTGTTACATTCCGATTAGTCCTATGTGGCTTTCATTCCGTTCCGAATATGCGCTTACATGCGTTAAAAAACAAAAAATTCTTTGCCTTCTTTATAAATCTTTTTTCGTTAAATGACCCTGCATTCCAAATTTAAAGTTTCCAGGACCATTATTTCAGGAATTATAATTAGTACCAAAGTAAACCTTTTTTATCCCCCTTAGAATCGAAATGTCGAGAAAGTACCTTTTCAAAATTTTTCTCGTTGTTGGAACTAACATTTTAACATTTTTTTGTAGGACTTTGTAGAATTTTTTTTTAGAAAAAAAAAAGTACCTAAGTGCTCGCTTTTTACTCCCCTTAGAATCGGTATTTCGAAAAAGGACTTTTTAGAATTTTTTCGTTGTTGGAAACAACATTGCAAATTGTAATTTTTTTGTAGTACTTTAATTTCAAAAAATACAAAAAGTACCAAAGTACAATTTTTTACCCTTTTTACCCTTAGGAATCCTAATTTCCAGAAAGTACTTTTTTGGGAATGTTTTTTTTTTCGAAATCCTACATTCCAATTTTCGAATTAATAGGATTTTTTCAGAAAAAGTAAAAAGTACCAAAGTACTCGCATTTTTACCCTCCCTTAGAATCGGAATTTCAAAAAAGTACGTTTCCAAAATTTTTTCCGTTGGTGGAACCACCATTGCAAATTTTAATATTTTTGTAGGACCTTAATTTCAAAAATTATAAAAAGTACCAAAGTACCATCTTTTACCCCTTTTTACCCTTAGCAATCCGAATTTCCAGAAAGTTATTTTTTTTGGGAATGTTTTTCCTTTAGAGGATCCTACATTTCAAATTTCAAATTAATTGGATTTTTTTCAGAAAAAATAAAAAGTACCAAAGTACTCGCTTTTTCCCCTTTTTCAACTCTTCGTTTTTACCCCTTAAAATCAACATTTCCAAAAACCCAGCCTTAGCGGATATGTATTCCGGGAGGTGAAACTACAATCCAAATTTCAAGACTTGGCTTCAGTGGTTTGGGCTGTGGGATGATGCGTGATTAGTATGTCAGTCAGTCATCAGTCAGTCACATAACTACTTTATATACATATATAGATATAGTTCAAGCAAAAAGTATCAAGCAAAAAATTTTATATTTGCAAAAGTTTTCTTAACAAAAACTGGTTTAAAATACCTTATTAAACAAAATTTGTACATTTATTGCTAACACAGAAAAATACTAATTGTTAAGTGCTCATATACGGAAATTTTTAATATCAACAAACGTTTGTAAATTTTGATTGTTGGAAAAGAATTTTGTTTTTTTCATCAAAGAAAATCAACAAACACAATTTGTTCTGACAAAAGTAAAAAATCTTAATTTTTTTTTTCAACAAAAAAATTCAACAAACACATTTTGTTGATCTGACAAATGAATTTTTTTTTCAACAAAGAAATTTTTGTTGACATGATAAAAGAATTTTGAAATAAAATTATTTGACTTCCCGGCTAAAAATAAATGTGTATGTTCATATATGCTTATATATAAATCTTTATATGATCATATATGAAATATATGGAAACATATATGTGACTATATATGCAAGAAACGATCCCATATATGTGGCCGTATATAAAATATATGCCATATATGATATCATATATGGAAACATATATGTTATCATAAAATGTTAAATTTTAGTGCATGTGTATGAAAATATCAACCGGAATTACAAAATAAAAGTTTTGTACGATTGAAATTATATTTTATTACCATATTTATATCTTAATACCGATTCGTATCAATAATTTAAAAAATATTGTTTCCTAGTTGCAAAATATTCTGATTAAAAAAGTTACTTTTACATAAAGAAAATGGAAAAGGTAAGTTTTTATTAGAATTTTAAATGAATTTAGAATTTTAAAATCATATGTTTTATTTTTTTCCAGTTCATCGTCATAACAAGTATAAGCGTGGGCATTTTATTCCAAAACAAGATCATATTCAAAATGAGTAAATGAACATATGTCGCAAATACAATAATATAGAGTGCTTTGATGTTGAAGAAAATTAAACTACGCAGCTTCGTTAATCTCGTGCAACTTCGTGGAGAGGGCATATGCACCACCATTATGTTTTCACTGCGATTGCAATACTGCAAACTATTTTGAAATCCCTTAATGTCGCCATAATAAATTGGAAATGATAGATCGTATAAGCAGTTTTGAGGCCGAGTAACGTTAAGCTCACTCAACTTGGAGAAGAGGACATATGCACCACCAGAAATGTTATCACTACGATTCCAACACTATAAATTATTTTGAAATCCCTTACTGTAGCAAATTGGAAATGGAAAGAAAGTATGTATAAGAAGTTTGAAGGCCAAGTTACTAGAAAATTGAACCATGCGGAGGTACGTTAAGCTCACTTAACTTGGAGCAGAGGGCATATGCACGACCATAACGTTATCACTACGGTTCCAACACTACAAACTATTTTGAAATCGCTTACTATCGCCATAGCAAATCAAATTGAAAAGAACGTATCAGTTTTAAGGTTGAGTAACGATTTGAGAAGGACAACGTTTTTATACAATTACAAGAAAGCTGTCTATAAGCGAAAGTGACAACCTGGCACATTGTCACCATGTTGTAAGTAGAAATAGTTATTATTCCTGTCCTTCAAATATCCTTACAAACATGATGTAAGTAGAACTAGTTTTTATCCCTATCCTTCAAATATTCTTACAAACATAACCCAGCAAGATAAAATGCATACTACTAAATATATTGCTTTTTATCGAAGTCTTAAGTAATTATTTGCTTGCTTTGAATTTTGATGCATGCATTTAGTAGTAGCAAGTTCTTTTTTGCTGGAATAAAAAAAGAAATGTGTAATAATTTTTAATATTTTTTCAGATGGATTTCTGAAAGACAATATATTTTTCCTTAAAAAGCATTCCATAGTCTTTAGCATCCAATGGGCTTAAGCATCCCATGGTCTTAACAAAATACACTCCAACATGTATGTATGTAACTAGCAGAATCTAGCCAATCTTTAAAGGTACATGGTTGCTTCGTTAAATGACATCCGTGTTATCATTATCCTATTAGCAGCAAATGCTATCGTTGGTAATACTTTAATACAATAAAAATTCTACAAATATCTTAAATATTACTACTAATATTATTTTATTTCCTTTTTTTAGCTTTTTAAAAAGATTTTAAAAAAGAGGCTTATACCATAACAAAAACGCTAAGTCTGAAGATAATCGGAATTAACACTAAAACAAGCAAACACAAAGGAAATCAATGTTCCTTTAATAAGCCCTTTGTTCGCATCTTTCGTAATTGATATCAATTGAAAAACTTGATATATAAGATCTTTTATGTTTAATTTATTTTGTTGACTATCAAAATGTATTCTCATATCTATAAGTTAAATTATTTATTTTTATATGGTCACCAAAAATGCAAACGATAGTAACTAAGAAATTAAAATCATCAAACTAAAGGGTTTCATTAAAAGATATGAAAACACCAAAATTAATAAAAAAAATATTTTTAATTTTAAATTATACTTATGTACACCGTCTGCAATTCTGGTGAATATATACATAATAATAGGTCTGTTCCAGAACGTTACCGCGGGTGCCCGCGGGTACCCAAACCAGCCCGAAAAGCGTTCCCGTACGCAAAAATTGGGTAAATGAAAGAGTTTTTGAGAGAATAAATTACTTTCTCATTTTACCGAACTTACCCGCACTTTTTTTCGGGTAAATTGGTAACAGTCAGATGTTAAAAAAACAGCTGATTTTTTTGTGAAGCTAAATTGAAAATTTAAATAAAATAAAGAACTAAACCAAGGAAATGTGTTTTTTCAATACAAAAAAAGATAATTTGTTATTAAAATAAACTTTTACAATTTGTTTTCGTGTTTAAAGTAATTTTTCTTACGAAAATATTTTAGCGTTATTGGTTTGTTTACATTTTCTATTATTTTGGGCTTGAAATGTGGTTTTTAGCGTTCCCGTACTTTTGTGCATTTTTGTGGTATCGTGAGAGGTTTTTTGATTTTCTCTCATTTTACCGAACTTTACCCGGAAAGTTGTGGAACACACCTAATCTATTACATATAGTTTAGAATGAAAAAAAAAATAAAAAATATGAAAAAGAATGTAAAACAAATTGAAAATAACATCATATATGATCCCATATATGATTCAATATATGATTCAATATATGATCTAATATATGATCACATATATTGGATCATATATGATCGTGTCTTATATAAGCGCCAATTTTGGAATATGGTCATATATGAGACCATATTTGATACTATATATGATACTATATATGGTCTCATATATGATATCATATATGATAATATACAACATTTTTAGCCGGGTTAGTTTGTTAAAAACAAAATCGAAGTTTTGTATTATGAACCAACAGGCGGCCGTTTTTACTAAATGTCTGGTTAATATCGTGTTTGGTTGATTTACAATTGATGTTTGTTGATTTAACTTTTGCAAAAAAAAAAACTTTTTTGCTTGAATTTTTAAACATAAGATTTTTAGAAATGCATAATTATTATACTAAAAGATAAAGCAATACGACCCATTTTAAAGGGATGGTGTCATTATAAAAAAATGATTTTTCGCGATTTGAAAAAAAAAAAGTTAGATGTACCTATTTCTTTTTTTGCAAAATTAAAAACTTATATCAGTCTTTTTACATAAATTAAATCAGGTCTTGAAATTATTTATGGAGTTGCAAAAAAAAAAACCGCAAAATTAATAAAATATGAGAAAAATCTAAATTTTTACCACTAAACCACAAACAGTTTTAACCAATTTCC
This sequence comes from Pegoplata infirma, assembly GCA_963921195.1. Taxonomy (NCBI): domain Eukaryota; kingdom Metazoa; phylum Arthropoda; class Insecta; order Diptera; family Anthomyiidae; genus Pegoplata; species Pegoplata infirma. The sequence continues at coordinate 90,569,454 of OY992537.1, forward strand.
TACTTACAAGGGAAGTATCTGAACCCTTATGAACTCATTAGCCTGAAACTTAAAATACATATAAAAGGGACGATTTCAAGGTTGGGGTGTCTCGGCTTATAGGCCATATCAGTGTTTAAAAAATTCGTTGTCCCCTTAAGAAACAATGTGGACCTTCGAAAAAATGTTAATAACTCTACGAACTAACAGAAATATTGTCTAGTACACAAATAGGTGTCGACTTAAATTTAATAAAGATTATTTAGTATTCATATGGATATATACCCCCCCCCCCCAAAATTTACACATCTTCACGAAAAAAATATTTAACGAAGCCGAATTCTTACAATATTATTCTACCGTTGGATAGGCATTAAAAAAACCGTTATTTTGATATGTAAACATTATATAGTTTCTTTGAAAGAAATGGCTGAAAAATTTTCTACATTTGAGACTGAAATCTTATATTATCTTTGTTATTTTAATAACATTATTTACTTAAAAGACAAACAAATTTGACAGTTTTGACATGTTACAAAGGATGCTAATACACTTGTGTGTGTGTGCAGAAAAAATAAGGTATTTTATAAATACATCAAATAGAATGCGTGTGTATTTTTTCAAATGACATTCCACTTAATATGCATAAAATACACAAAAATATTTATTTAATTTTTTTGTTCACTATTTTTGTATTTTTTTTTTTTGTTATTTTGTATTCTTTATTCCACATAAAAACTGACAACGCCCTTTTTGAATATTGACATAAAAAAAATTACAAAAATAACAAAAACAGGAAAAGGAATAAAATCTCCTTAGTATTTATTATAAGACTTTGGAAGTTAAAAGTGTACAAGTAACAGCAGCAACAGTATCAGCTAACAACAAGTTGTTTTTGTTTTTTTTGGTTGTTGTTTTCATTACTACCACTAGTGTTTTTTTGAATACTACCACAGAAACTTCTTCTACTAGTGCTACTCGTGACTGACATTTTTATCACGTTTGTGTTATATGAACTTTATGTATCATCTGTCAAAAAAATAAAACAAAAAAATTTACTGTATGCTATAAAGAAGGTACTTTGTCGAAATAATATGTATATGAGCCATTTCACTTTGAATTTATAGTTATAAATATGAAAACAATTGAGAAATTTTTGAAATAATTTTATATATAATCCTTGAGAATTCCTAAGAGGAACATAGGGCCACAACAAATTTCTTCGATTATCTTATAATTTACAGTCTTTAAATTTATGTATTGTTTGCTGATATGGCACGATTTCCCAGATCTAACAAACTACACAAATTTAAAAATATATTTTTTTTTATGTCCTGATACATAAAAAAATCATTTTAAAAAATTTACCGATATAAAAAAAAAAAAGCAGTTGACAAGTATTCAAAAGCTTTGATTGATTAATTTAATCTCGTTATGCATATAAAACTCATGTGTTTATATATGTCATCTCCAAAGCTTATTGTGTTCAGGATGTATCTAAGGAAAAAGACAATAAAGATTTAAATAATGATATATTTACTCATTAATTTATATAAACCAAAGTGTAGAAAAGATATTGCAGACGAGATTATAAACTCATCTTAGATGATTAATTATAACTAAATTTCCTGTGTGTTAAAATTTCATGTATCTGAAAGGCTGAACAAGATATGGACATGTGAGTGAATTCATATTGAACTCATAAAATGCATCTAACTAAAACTTTGTAAATTTACAGAGTTTTTTTTTGGTTAAATTATTTTCGGTTTTATCAATATTTTACATATAATTCTACAAATTTACAGTTTTTTTTTATCGAAATAAGTTTACAGAGTTTTCTTCGTAAAATAACAAAAAATCTTGCTGGTTGGAAATCTATGGTATTTTCTGCTGGCTCAGCAGAGTAATTTAAGAGAGTGATTATTTTGAGTGTATATTTGACATATATATAAAAAAAGAAAAAAGAAAATTCCAGCCAAAACCCTATAACTTCTTTAATTCTTTATATAAACTTATAAAATTTTATAAGTAGGTTAAGAATATAAAAATAAACCAACCTCGCAAAAAAAATTACGCGGAATTTTTTTTCCGCGAAAAATAAAATTTTTTGTTAAAAAATTGTTGAAGGTGTATTAAAATGTTGTGCCTTAATTATAAGTATTTCATGCAACCTTTTTTATGTGTTTTCTACAGCTCAAAAAGCTCTTCATTTGATATAAATGACCCCACTTCAAAAGGTATGGCATCCCCTTTCGTGGTAAACTTAGAGAAATAACATCGGTTTACGCATTTCAGAGAAAACGCATTATACAGGTATTGCACTCAAATGCATAAAAGCAAAATGCATTTGAACAAATACACATACAAAGACCGTAATCATTTTAGTTCAAACTTAACTCCAAATACTGAAAAAATTGAGAAAATTAACTGAATTTTTATTTAGTTCTGTTTGAGTCCATATTAATTATTTCTGAGAAATAATAATTGTTGTACAATGAGAAAATCTGAAAAAAATCAAGTGACAACACAGGCTAAGTGGAGATGTCGACAGCTTTCGGAAGATGCCACCCTTCCATCATCAGCACTCCTTCGATTGCCACACACTTAATGTGTGTCAGATTAAAATTAGCCATTTAAGCTAAGTACTCTGTTCGGTTTCACGGGAAAAAATCTGTCAAACTCCATATAAAAAAAAAAAAAATTGGCAACGCGAGGAATTAAGGGGAAATTGTTAAAAAAGTTTTCACTCATTTTTATTATACAAGACAATTTAAATTGCCGTGAAAAAGTGACATTTCAGTTTTGTTATGATCGTTTCTTTCTTATCATTGTCAAAAGTTCTTGATTTTTAAATGTTTTATTGCAATTTGAGGCGTTTAAAGTTTAAGTGAAATTTTCACCGTAAGAAACAGAGTACTTAGCTTTAAATGTAACTTTTGAAGAAATTAAAAATTGGAATTACTCCTCTTTGTGTTGAATAACCCGTATTCACCATTAATTCGTGTTGTATTCATTTGGCAGAAACTTAATCCATCTTAACTTTTTAACAGAGTTATTACTGTTAGTTTTTTTTATTAATATTTAAGAAAAAAAAGTAACATTTTTTTTTTTTTTTTTGTTCTAACCTTCCGATTTTTACGTCAAAATAGGAACCCAAAGCCATTGTCCTAAAGGAGCAATATTTTTGTAAGCCAATATTGACCCTAAAAGGCAACTTCCCGTTAATCACAGATTTGAAGAATGACAGTTGAGTTCCAAAGAGTATCAAATAAATAATTATAATATGCGATTTGGAACCACGACATTAATTTTTTATCAAACTAAGTCGACACCAACGTAATTATTTTTTTATTAAATTAAGTCAACACCATTTGACGCCATCGTAAAAATATGTAATGGTGGAATCCCAAAAGTACTTAATTTGAATTTTTTTGCTTTTTCAAACATGATTTTCTGAAAAACGATACGAGAAAGAAACAATGGAAAGTCAAACCAATACAGTATAAATTTAAAATTTTTCTGAATTTGTAGAGCAGTGTGATTTATTGGAAAGTAAATCTTGTTTTGTAAGATCTACACTAACAAATGTGTAATTTACTGTATTAGTTCATTAAAAAAATGGACTAATAAATAAAATTGTAGTTAAAAAACAGTTTTAAAAACGAATTTTCGGTTCATTAAATTTTGGCAAAAAAATAATAATTCAAAAATTTATGGTTAAACGTAATTCACCCTATTTTCTTTATTTAAAAATATTAACAATCACCGATATATTTTCTTGCTCACACCATCACCATAAAATTAACTTGCATCAAACATTAAGGTTTTACAATATTTAAAAAAAAAAAAAATGTTAACATATTTTTTTTTTGTTTTTTAAAAACAAAAATATATGTAAAAAGGTGTATTCTTGTGACAAAAATTTGGCAACCTTGTATATATAATTTAAATGATATCCGTATTGAAAACCATAGATAAAATCCCAAAGTATTTTATGGCTTTTAAATTAAAGCAATAGCTCTTTCCAGTAAAAAGATATCACCTCTTAAAGTTATGTGTACTACATAAATTGCCGCACAAAAATGTCTTCAAAACTTCAAATTTAGTTTGTTGTATTTGTGGTAATTTAACACTAGTTGAGTGTGCGCGACAAAGTTAAGAACAACCCAACAACTTCGTTTGTTCTTTAAATTTTGTCGCACATTCATTTTGAAAACAATTGCAATAATGCTTACAAAAGCTGGCATAACTTTTTTATGAAACGACGGAAAATAAATAATGATACATAAACTGAAAGTGTACATTTTCTGCTATGAGTAAATGACATATTATATGTGCGGAAATATTATTGAACCTTTGAAAAAAATTATAAAACTAATATATTTACTGGAAAAATGTTAGGTGTTCAGAGAAGACCTCCGCAAATTAGACGGAACGTCACTGAATATAAACTACCACAACGTTTATGCATTTTTGACAATAACGAACTAAAGGAAGCCGAATTCGGATACGACCGACACGGCATTGGATAGGCCTTCAAAAAACCTTTTTTTTTTTTTTTTTTTTTTTTTTTTTTAAAAGAGAGGCAACACTCAGGAAATACTTCCTATATTTTAGTGTGTTGCTTTCTTTGGAAAGGGATAGTAGAGAGATGAAAGGCGGGGAAAGATGAAGGGCTTCAGACATGGCAACACTGTAATTGCGCGAGATGATAAGTCTTAGAACAGTTGTTGCTCGCCACTTGATGTAGAGTTGGCGAACTTATTGAAGCTTTTTGGTTCATAGCCCTGATTCATTATTTTACTTCGGTGGGGTTAATTGCTATGGGAACACCGAAGGCGGACGTTGCGATACGTATGAGGGATAGAAAAAACTCATACATATATTTTTTTGATGTTGCCGGCACCGGGGATCGAACCCGGGACCTTCTGTGTAATAGTCCAACGCGCTAACCATTACACCACAACGCCCACAAATCATAAAAAAATTAAAAAATCTGGTTTTCCCCCCTCCCCTTTAACCTGCTAAATATGAGATTGGGCAGATAAAAAAACAGGTAACCCTCTTTCCTATGTGCAAGTTTCAGGACAATCGGTGGGTGCCCTGTGAAAGAACTTCCTTGTTAGTTGAATTATTTTTTAATTCAACGTAATAATAGAATAATACAAATTGTTAAGTTGCATTTTTTTTATTTATGGCCGCCCTCACCACTGTGCGACCTCTTGATATATTTTTTTAATATAACTGATGATGACAAAATTTCATCCAAATTGTATAACTTTAACCCATGCTCCTTTGAGGTCAAAGTTCACAAGGTAAAAAAAATTCCATACAAGCAAAAAAATTTTTTTTCGATTTTTTATTATTTTTTTTTATTTTTTAATGTTATGGCGTTTTCTTTTCTGAAACAAAATGTTGCACCCTTAAACAGTGTCATTTGTAAAATGTAGCCACAACCCTTTTAATGTGTTGCCAGTTTTGTGATTACAAAAAAACAAAAAATTGAGAACATTTTTCTTTCAACCAAAATATTGGCAATCAGCTGTTTTTATAAGGCAATTTTGCAACCCCGTCATTTTATGAAAGTGGGAAAAGTGTGACATTTTGAAACTTTAAAAATGCAACATTTTTAGAAAAAAACATAATAAATTTTTAAAGTGTTGCCAGTTTTTTAGAAAAGAACAAAAAAAGTGCAATATTTTTTGAAGGGACGGTAAAATGTGACATTTTTTGCCAGAAAAGAAAACGCCATTAGTGAGCTTAATTAGCAGAATAACGGACAAATTTCTCAATTCTAAAAAATGTTTCTATAACTGAAGTTTTTTATGTTTCTATACATATATAACAAATGTCCGCGATTTCTATAAATTTTTGAGAGCAAAAAGTATTTTTCTACACAAAAAAAAATGTTATCTTATCTTAAATTTATAATATCACCTTTTTCTGCAGAATCCGAATTTGAGGACTTCCATCACAAGGCGTAAATTTTTGGTCCATTTTTTAACTGCTGCTGGAGTTTAAAATATTCCAATATTCCATTGTTTCTATAAATAAAAAGAAGAAAAAAACATTAGTTAATCTGTTGTATCCTTCAAAGTATAAAAACTTACCCATTAAAGTTGTATTTTTCCAGGTTTTATCATCAAATGTTGAAATTTGTGAAGAAAAACAAATGTTTTCCTCAATATTTTTTTATTTAATGACATTAAATTTTTTGAAGTTTTGTTATTTGAATTATCAGTAGAGGGAACCGGTAATATGAGTTTGTGGCAACCGGCAAATGCCGTTATTTACGGTTGCTACAACCGGGGTTTGCAGTTGTAGCAACTTTTTTTTAATTTTGTGGCAACTGGCACAAAAATATTTTAAAAAAGTTATAACAACCTCAATTTACGGTTGCTGCAACCGCGTACGGTTGGGACAACCGCAAGCCGGTTACCACAACCGTATTGCGGTTGTGGCAACCTCATTCCACCCGATTTTTTATGTGAGTGTACTTTAAAATTTTTTTCTTTTTTAGTTTTGACAAGCATTCGTTAAAGATTTGTTGTTGCTCTTGAAAAAAGACTTACAATTAATTACTTCCTTTTTTTTGTGACATTTTATTTTGGTCTAAAATTGGGGTCAAAAACTGCAAAAATGTAGTTCTGACCCTATTTATGACCAAAATTAAGGTGTCACCAAAAAATTAATTAATAAACAAAGAGACCTGTTTTAAAGAGCGATGTATGCTTGTATGCTTGTATATAACAAATGTTTGTAATAGGTGCCTGGATGCGTCTTGCCCTTCTGCAAAGCCCAGAGGGAAAAAAAAGCCACCTTGGTGGTCAAATGAGTTGCAGACGAGCAGAGATTCCTGCAGAAAGCTCTTTAATAAGGCTAAATTTTCAAGAGCTGACGAGGACTGGTCTGCATACAGGCTGCAACTTAAGAGTTATAAGAAGATGATCAGAAATGCAAAATGTGATTCTTGGAAAAACTTCTGTGGAAACATAGAAGACGTCTCTGAGGCATCCAGGCTGCGCAAGGTTCTGGCTTCTTCTCCTTGCACCCTAGGATACCTGAAAGATCCTAATGGGGTGTGGTCTTCCTCCAGTGGAGAGTCGCTGGATCTCCTTTTAAACATGCATTTTCCGGGCAATTCCATGACGCCGTTTCAAGCTTTGGAACGTTCTGACGCCCAAGCATCTGAAATTGCTTCGGAAATAATAAATATGCCAACATTAATTTGGGCGATAAAAAGCTTCAGGCCCTATAAATCCCCGGGACCTGATGGTATAATCCCGGCTGAGTTGCAGCAAGTGTTGGACTATATAGCCCCGTTGCTGTATAATCTATACACAGCATGCATCAACTGGTCTTATATTCCTTTAAAATGGAGGGATACCAGAGTCGTATTTATCCCGAAGGCTGGGAAAAGTTCCCACACAGCTCCGAAGGATTTCAGACCAATTAGTCTGTCTTCTTTTTTGTTAAAGACAATGGAACGAATGATAGACTCATATTTGCGTAGAGTGATTGACCCGAGGTTGCTTTCGACAAAGCAACATGCATACAGCAAGGGACGATCAACGGAAACAGCTCTTCATGAGCTCGTTGGTACCATCGAGAGATCGCTTTCGGTAAAGGAGTACACTATGGTGGCCTTTCTTGATATTGAGGGGGCTTTTAATAATGTCATCCCAGAATCGATAATATTGGCATTGTCTGGTCTGGGAGTAAAGCGTGAAATCGTTTTAATGGTGGAAAACCTACTTGCCAATAGACGTATAACGTCTGAATTGGGAGCGTCCGTCATATCTCGATTTGTCAATAGGGGCACACCACAAGGAGGTGTTCTTTCGCCGCTTCTTTGGAACCTGGCACTGAATTCAATGCTACTATCTCTAGAAGCACGTGGTTGTCATGTTGTCGCATATGCTGACGATGTCGCGATAGCGGTAAAGGGGAAGCATCTGCCAACATTGCGGGATATTCTTCAGGGTTCTCTGAAAGATCTGTCTAAATGGGCAAGAGACTGTGGTCTAGGAGTTAATCCTAGTAAAACAGAGCTTGTTTTGTTTACAAGGAAAAATAAGATTCCTGCTTTTGATCCTATTTCTCTGGACGGTACTGAAATCACCTTCTCAGATGGAGCCAAGTATCTTGGAGTATTTCTAGATAGGAAGCTGAATTTCAGGCGTAATATTGAGGAACGGGTGAGAAAAGCAACGATTGCTTTGTATTCCTGTAAAAGGGCCATTGGAAAACGATGGGGTTTTAGCCCTCAAGTCGTTCATTGGATCTATACAGCAGTGGTGCGTCCAATTTTGCTGTATGGAATCATTGTCTGGTGGCCTGCTTTAGAAACAAAAGCAAACTTTGTCTTTATCACGAAGGTACAGAGAATGGCGTCAATGTGCATCACTGGTGCTCTTCGTACTACACCTACGGCTGCATTAGAAATCCTCCTTCACCTGATACCCTTGGACATATTGGGTAGGCAGTATGCGGCTGCGTCGGCAATTCGACTTAATAGCACGCTGCAATGGAGGAGCAGTGATTGTGGCCATAGCGCGATCTTGAAAAAGATAACAATACCACAAAATGTGGACTGTGCTCCCTCTTTGAGCCTCTTTGAGCGCCACTTTACCACTATGATACCATCCAGGGAGTCTTGGATGGGGGATACTCCGGGTAGTGGAGCTACCATAAATTTTTACACAGATGGATCGAGGCTGCACGAACAAGTGGGCTTTGGAGTCTATTCGGAAGAGCTTGGGTTGAGCCTGGCTCGTAGATTGCCAGATCATTGCAGTGTTTACCAGGCAGAGATGCTGGCAATAAAAGAAGTGGCTGACTGGTTGAGCTGCAATGCCTTGTCTACAACCGCAGTCAACATCTATACTGACAGTCAAGCCGCGGTCAAGTCCCTGGATTCAATGTTTCTGAAAACAAGATCTGCCCTTAACTGCCGCACGTCTTTAAATGAGATGGCCAAGCAGTTTAACATACGACTCATATGGGTCCCAGGGCACAGAGACATTCCAGGGAATTGCAAAGCCGATGAGCTTGCAAGACTAGGAACTACCTTACAGGTTCCAACAGAATTGGAATGTGTTGGTATGCCTCTAGAAACTTGCAAGCAAAACCTACGGCTTTGTTCTGCGACGGAGACTAATCAAAGATGGGCAAATGGATGGACGTGTGAGACAACACGACTGATTTGGCCTTCTCTTAATCAGGGGCGCACAAGTGAGCTGATATCGCTTCCAAGAGGAGAGATTTCGACGGTGGTTTCTATAATTACCGGACACTGTCTTATAGGGAAGCACGCAGAGCGGTTAAATGTGCCGTCGAATGACTTTTGCCGAAGTTGCATGGATGAAGAGGAGTTGGAAACTATCGAACACTTTATTTGCCATTGCCCGGCACTTTCTGGTCAGAGACTTGCTTCACTGGGATCTAGGGAGCTGTACGATCTTTCTGATTTGTCGGATGTCAAAATTCAACATCTAAGGAGTTTTATAAGAAGCTCAAAATGGTTTAACGACAGGGACTAATAGGGAAACCTATTACGGTCCCGTGGTATCACAATGGACCTCAGAGTCTACGTGTGTTGACGTAAAAACGTCAGCAGCCACTTACAACCTAACCTAACCTAACCTAACCTAACCTATGCTTGTCAAACCTAAAAAAAAAATATTTTGAGAAAGTTTTAGAGTAAGCACCCAAACAACCTTAAATTTTATTTTAAGTCCATTTTGGAATTGAAAAACGATCGAAATGAACTTTTTTGCCTTTAATAAGCTAATAAAGCTCACTAACATTCTAAAATAAAAAATCGAAAAAAAAAATTTTTGGTTGTATGGATTTTTATACCCTCCAACCACAGTATGGGGTTATACTCACTTTGTCATTCCGTGTGTAACACATCGAAATATCGATCGGGGATCCCACAAAGTATATATAATATTGATCCATGATAGAATTTAAGACATTCTAGCGATGTCCGTCCGTCCGTACTTCTGTAGAAATAACGATGCAGCCCAAACCAAGAAAGATAGACCTGAAATTGGGCAAGAATATCTCTTACGTTACTGGTAAGGTTAAGTTCGAAGATGGGCAAAATCGGACCAGGGGGAAAAAGTTCCCCCTTGAAGAACTAAAACGACTCCAGAAAAATACGATATTTTTACGAGTTTTTCTTAATTTTTGCTCAAAAAAATTTAACATTTGTATGCCATATTATGTTCATAGACCTGCGCTTGGATCAAGGTGTTAGAAAATTCGCTTTTTTTCAGGCCGCCCCCCTTTGGGGGCGTGGTTATAGAAATTAATTAAAAATAACGATAAAAATTTACTATTCAAGCGGAAATATCATAAAAAAAATAATTTGTAAACAGGTATAGCGGGGGCACAGGTGTCCCCACCAACTCCGCCGACCCCCACCCACACTAAAAAAATTACGCCCCTGCGATTTTTTTTTAATTTTAAACGTGTTGGAGTGTATAAAATATTCGGCACAGCCGAATTAAACACTCTTGTTTTTTTTACCAATGCGAAATTTGACCTCATGGCATGGGTTAAAGTCTTCCAATTTGGCTCAAATTTGTTCTACATTAGTTGAAGATCATGTGGCACAATATTCCGACCCGACGATATTCAATTAAAAAAAATCGCCCTCACATTTCGCTGCCATTTAATATACGTGCTTACGAGTATATACAAAATTTTAAATTTAAAATAAAATTTTTCTATTTTTTAACAAATAATTTTGTTTTTTTTATTTACAGATAAAAAAACAAACCCATTTAATGGTAAGTTACAGATTTTGAAAGTGTTTTGTGTTCTATTTTTAGAACTTCAATACAAGTTTTGAAAATTTCTTGAAAATTGTGAATTCGTTTGAGCAAAACGTTACACAGAAATGGATTTTTAATCACTAATTTCATGAAAAAAATTGCTTATGATTTTTTTTTTTTTTTTTTTTAATTTTGTAGAGAATTTAATAAATTCTCATTTAGAATAATTAAAAAAAAAAAATATATAAAATTTTATATTAAATTTGGATAAGCATACATAGCTCTTAATTTATTGCTAAAAATTATGTAAATCGATCGCAAAAAAAACAAGTAGAAAAATTAAATTCGACTTGGCCGAATCTATGAATACCCTCCACAATGTTATCTGATAGTAATTTTCTAAAAAAAATTTCATTACAAATTTTTTATTAGAAATATGTATATAATTTTGAGTCAAACTTTCTTTTAATCAATCAAATTTTTTTGAGTGTAAAAGTTTTTTGACTGTCAAAATTTTTTTGAGTCTGCAATTTCATTAAAAAAAAAAATATTAATAATGTGTACATTTTTTTTTTTTAGTGTAACATTTTTTTTGAGTGTAAATATTTTTTTAGTGTACAATTTCTTTGAGTAACAAATTACTTTGTAAAATATTTTTGTTGTTTTATACCTATATGTAATCAAAGGTTCGAAAGAATTAATTCTTTAATTCAATTTCCTAATTCGAATTAAAAAAATAGAATTTGGCATTCCCTAAAATCATTCAACTTTCATAATCATGGAATTAATTCTTTCAAGAATTCATTCCTTAAGAATGATCATTCTCAAGGAATGAACTATTTTTTTATCCAAATCAATCTACTACAAATTGAATGGTGAAATTTTCTTATCATTCAATTTAAAACAATGAAGCGCAACACACATACACACACATTTATGCTTGTGTGGGAAGCAGCAGACGAGACGTCAACAAAACAACAACCGATCGTTTACACACGAAGATGCTTAAAATGCACACAAGCAACACATTTTTGAAAATACAAAGGGAATGAAATAAAAAAATCATCATTCAATTTGTAATAGATTTGAATGATGAAAAATTTTGGTCATTCAATCGAATGATTGCTTGCAAGGAATTAATTCTCTTGGGAATTAATTCAATTTGATTTAAGCTTTGAGAATTAAGCCTTTGAATTAATTCGTGTTGAATGCTGGCAAGGAATGATAATTTAAAACTTATTAAAACAGAATTAAACTTTTGGTGAATTAATTCTCAATAGAATTAATTCTTTCGAAGCTCTGTATGTAATACAAAAAAAACTATTTCACATATTTTTCTCTTTTTATATTACCATCCTCTTCTTTAAAAACCAAAAACAAATTAACATTCAATCATACACATACTTTATTTGATTTTTTCCCGTTACATACAGTTACACTAACAATAACAAAACAATAACAAATATTTACTTGTCTAACAACTAAACTGCACCCCACCACAAGAAAACAAACAACAACAAGTTTTACAAAACTGGTATTTCACCATGCTTTTAAAACTTGTTTAACGAGTTTTCAACAGTTTAAGGTGAAACAAATCTGAAATTCACTGCTATGCTTATAACTTTTGAACCACTGAACCGATTTTGCTGAAATTCAAAACCAAATAGCCTTGGGGAACGACAAATATATATGCTGAGCTTCAGCCCCCTCAGGATTGTCTTTCGAAAGTTATAGTGGTTTTAATCTTGTAAATTCGAAAAATACCCTTGCCGAAATTTACTATTTTGCTCATAACTTTTGAACCACTGGACCGATTTCGCTGGATTGCAATACCAACCTGACCCGGTAAATGGAGAACATATATGTCAAACTTCAGGAGCCTCCGTAAAGTCTTTCAAAAGTTAGCGTGTTTTCAACGGACAGACAGACAGACGGACGGACGGACGGACGGACGGACATCGCTAGATCGACTTAAAATCGATCAAGGATCATGAATATATATACTTTATGGGGTCCTAGACCAATATTTCGATGTGTTACAAACGGAATGACAAACTTATATATACCCTCTATCACTAGAGTGGAGGGTATAAAAAAATTAATATAATGCGAAGTTATGCAAAAACTGTACAATTTTACCATGTTTTACCAGTTCCACCTCACCTATTTTTTCGAAAAACTAAGATTTTGCTCCACCATTTGTTAGTTCTATAAAAAAATCAGCTTCATAAGTTTGACTTTGATCCAGCGACATTTTAGACATTTTTAATTTTACTCTTTGCATGAAAAATTTATTTCGAATTTACATAAAATACATGAAGCAAAGAGAAAGAATAAACACCATTTGCTGTGAAGGTTATTGGTGCAAAAAAAAAAAATGTGGGACTAAACAAATATTTTTAAAAATTTAAACGTTTCTATTAAATTGAAGCGGCAGCTTCACAAAAAAATTGTATTTATTTTTCCCCCGTAGTAAATGTTATTATTATTGTACAAGGTAATATGCCAACTGCTAGTATGATGAAGAAAAAAATGTAAAATGTGTAAAAAAAAAACTGTGGAAAATAGTTAAAACGTTTACTGAAGCTGATGATTGTTTTTTACAACATATTTACTACCTGCTAGTAGTTTTACAGCAACATTTTTTTCTCTTTCATCTATTGTTTGGATATGAGTTCAGAAAAACCTAAGTCAAAAAAGTTTGCGAATTTTGAAAATCTATTTTTGCAGAATATTCATGCAGAGTCCATCAATTCGGTCCATAACAAAATTTATAGACAAGTTAAGTTTGTAGAAGTGTTAAATCGGGCAAGGGGAAAAAATCAAATCTTCAAAAAAAAAAGAAATTTCAAATATGAAATTTATATTTGTCTATAAACTTTATTGGCATAAGTTGTTGTAGTTTCATTTTATATAACATGCATACATATTAAAATGTTGTTTATTTTTATATGGCCCTATATTTTAGTTGCTGGAAAAACATATAAATATTGTGGCATCTGTCAGAGTGTGCAATAGCGTGTCCCAACAGTAAAAAAATCGAATTTCTAAGAATATACCCCTAAAGCCATGAAAATATTTTAAAAATATTGCATCCCATCTTTAGAATCCAATTAGAGTTAAAAATTGTATTCGCAGGGATTTTGCAAAAAAAAAAAAAATATTTTAAAAATTTTCACTAAAAGTTTGCTTTAAAGATTACATTGCTCAAAAAATATTTATAAAATATGTATTATGTATTTTTGTTGAAAAAAAAAAAAAAAATTTTTGTAGAGAATTTATTTTTTTAATTTGTAAACAAACTTGTTTTTTGTGAAAAAATCTCTGTACTATTTTTTTGCGATTTTTTCAGACTTTTTATACGAAACTTAAAAAAAATCGTCAAAATTTATTTTCTTTTTCCCAATTTTTACAAAATTGTACTAAATAATATTTCTTACAATTTGTAGGGTATCCATACATTCGGTAGGGACGAATTTAAATTTTATACTTGTTTTTAATATTTTGAGTTTGTGTTTGTGTCATGTTCCATATGTGTGGAGCATTATTCATATTTTTATAATATTTTGCATCAGATGCAACTTAATGTTGCACTTGTGAATTTTTAATATTAAAAACTCAACAACAAAAAATATTATACTTAAGCCAATGATGCATGCAATTGCTTTACTTAACAACAAAAACTTTTTCATTCGAAATTCTACATACACACATAATCTCATTCAACGGTTCACCTTAACGTTAACTTTTACAAGTATTTAAAATTAATCGGATACCAGGTTTTTGTAATAAAAAACAAGTAGAAAAGTTAAATCAGACTTTGCCGAATCTATGAGCACAATGCCTATTTTAAAGGATTGTACATTTTTGAACGTGAAAAAAATTAACAATTTTGATTAGACATATTTTATTTTCAGTACAAAACTATTTTTTTGTCATTTAAAAAAAAAAAAAAATTTTTTTTGAGTGTAAAACTTTTTTTGAGTGTAATGTTTTTTTACTGTAAAAATATTTCTGAGTGAATTCACGTACGTATGTACACCTAATATTGACATTTTTTAAAAGAAAAACATATTTTTTTTTTTTTTGAGTGTAAAATTTTTTTTGATTGCAAAATTTTTTTTGAGTGTAAAATATTTTCGAGTGAAATTTTTAAGTAACAAAAGCTTTTGAAAGTAAACAAGCTCTAGTATGCGATGTTTAAGTTTTAAAATTTAAATCTCATTTTTGAAAATGTTTGTACTCTTCGTTTTTTTTTTTATTTTTTTGTGTAAAACTTCTATCGATTCTACAAATTTTTTGCACAGGAGGATCGTGGGATAACGATTATTACTATTTTTTTAAATTTTTTGTAATTTTCCAATCTTAAAATCATTTCTACTGCACCAATGGTACTTCATAGAGGTGTCGTTTATAAGACCGACCCCTATTAATTTTAAGCCATAACATTTCTTTGGAACAAACTAATACCCTATCTCCAATTTGTAAGGAGGCTCCCAAACAAAACGACATTTTTTAAAATTTGCTCCAACCGCTCTAACTGCCCTAATAGTGCCCTTAAAGCAACAAAATGTATGACCGACCCAAAATATTTTTTTAGTACAAACACACCTACCTCAGAACACACCTACCCTCTATCTCTAATTGTTAAGGCGGTCCCCATACAATTTTTTTTTATTTTTTGTAAATTTGTTTCATTTAATCAGCTTCTACCGGTCCAATGGTGCGTCCGAGAGGGGTCATTAGTGAGACCGACTACCATTTATTTTTATTCTATAACATTTTTTTTAAAATATACCTACGCCCTATCTCCACTCCCTAAGTAGGCTCCCATACAAATAACAATTGGAGCAAATATTATAAAAATGTAATTTTGAATGGAAGCCTACTTAGGGAGTGGAGATAGGGCTGTCGTATGTTTTACAAAAATGTTGGAGGGTAAAAATAAATGGGGGTCGGTCCTACTAATCACCCCTCTCGGGCGCACCATTGGACCGGTAGAAGCTGATTAAATAAAACAAATTTACAAAAAATAAAAAAAAATTGTATTGGGACCGCCTTAACAATTAGAGATAGAGGGTATATATTATATATACCCTAGAGTGGAGGGTATAAAAATAACTAAATTTGAATATATTTTTCGAAATGACCATCATATTTATCAGTGACCAGAAACATATAAAGTAAATCACTTTAAGTTTAAATTTTTTATAATTTTTATCTGATAACGACACACCATTTCCAATTTTAAAATACATTTGTACAATTTTAAAATACAATTGGACAATTTTAAAACACATTTGGAAAATTGTAAACTACATTTAGACGATTTTAAATACATTTGAACAATTTTAAAATAAATTTGGACAATTTTAAACCACATTTCTTGCCTGAATGGAACATATTTGGCCACCGATATAAAAGTGTTAAAAATGTCAAAGAAAGCTGATACTTTTAAACGTCTTATGCTACGATGATTCAATAAGCAACACAGTAAAAAATGTTTTATTGCAAAATTTTGTGTTAAAAAACCGGCTGAAAATCAGCCAATCTTTTATGACATTTTGCAAGAAAACTGTACCATACATTGAAAATCGGAGAACGCCATTCGAATCAGCATTTCCAAAATACATATATAGAAATGATGGTGGTTGATTTTAATTAATTTTTTGCTCTGCTTATTTTTAAATAAATTTTAGATTAGTTAATAGTAAAATTTTAAAATTGTTAACTTTTAATAATTTATTTACTCGTTTTATTAGCAATTTTAAAAATTGTTAACTAAAACATCAAACAATATAGGAAATAACAGGGTTAAATTATATATAAATTAAATACAACAATGTCTGTTGTTATGATATAAATATATCGTCATAGCATTCATACATCATTGTCTGATGTCATTTTATCGTTTGATTTCCGTTTCCTGTTTAACAAATGTTTACAAAAGTTAAACGTGATTTACTGAAAGGATATAATCAAAATGTTTTATGTAAATAGATTAATAATAATATTTTTTGTATGAAATAATCCCTTTCAATTTTATTGTTAAATAGTAGTAAAAGAAGTAACTGACTTTTAGCAAAGACTTTTCGAAAATATTTTCTGAAGTTTTTTTGTCCACCTAAACACGACATCTGTCAACATCTGTCATCAGACAATTTTTATTAAATGGCCGTCTCCAGATATAATAGAGTTTGCAAATAATCGAGATATTTCATAATCGCGATTACGATTAAAAAAATTGCCGTTAATCACGATTATCGATTAATCGAATTTTTTAAATAATTTGAGTAGCAGACGCATTAATAAAAAATTTTTTTAAAATTTACCTACATTTAAAAATGCGCGAATATACAAAACATAATCCCCAGCAAAGATAAATCGAGATTTTGGTATTTTAGGTATTTTTAATATATCATAGCGCATCGAAAGAGCGCACTAGAGAAGTTTTTGTTAAGATTTTTTTTTTGAAAAACTTATAATATAATTTTTTTGATTAAGTTTCAGACATGCTTTCCTTTTTGACATCTTTAACACTTTTTAAATGATGAATAATGATTTTTGGGGGAAAAAATACAAAATTTAATAATCTCTACAAAGAGAGCTTCAGTATCTTTATCTGTGCTACCAAAGACTGCGTTAAACTGTGACATTGCCCACAGAAATCATACCTGAATTGAGGTGGTTTGGATGCATTTTTTTGATTCGTGATTTTTTTCTTAAAGCTGTTTTTTAAGGGCATCTTCAGTCGGCAAACAACGGTCAAGGTTTGGTAACTATGATCAGAATTTAAATTTAACTTTAAACTTGTATGACTCTTACGAGAAAAGGGAAAGAAAAATTGGAAACAAGTTAAATTTTTATGGGCCAACCCACACTCACAGCAAAATACGGTTGTCTCAACCGTAAAAGGTTCCAACCTCAGTTTGAGGTTGTGTAATGTACAAATCGAAGATTTAATATAGATGTCTGGTTTTATGAAAATTCAACAGAAAAATCAATAATTTCACATCAGGAATGTAGTTTGGAGGAGGACTGCGGGAGCCTTTGTTTTGCTAGCAAGCAGTCGGTTGGGGGGTTCGTGTCCTTTCCGCTTTACATCCATTTTCCCATTACAATTAATATTATTATAGACTCCCTTTTTTGTAAATTTACATTAAAACAGCTAAATGGTCTGGTATAACTAGATGGTCAAACAAACAAAGAAAAACCCCTACAAAATCTAGTCATATTTGAAATTTACTTTAGTAAAACGTTTAATAGCCGATCATGCCTAATGAAATCTCCGAGTTGGTATCAGGAGATAATGCCTCAAAACCCTCACCTTCCGTTGTTTTAGCGGCAACATATAATGTGCTAAAACCCCAATTTGTTTAAACCCTATTTACACTTCATACCATTGTTATGTAAGAAAACCACACAATATTACTTTAGCAATCCATATTGTATAAATACATTTTATTCAACCCATGAAACTTAAACATATTTTATAAAAAAAAATATCTTATGAAAATCTAATTGTTTTCGTGTGAAAAACTTTCTAACATTATACGTTTGTTGTTATTTTAAATCGTATATAACCTAATTTTAATTTTAAGCATAACGAGAAAAAGAATATTTTTAAAAATGCTATAGTTATTCAAATCATTTTTAACATTATCGCGTAAAAATTGAAAAAAAAAATATTTAAGTTTATTTGCAAAAATAGGAAATTTGACAAATTTTACAAATAAATTTCACTATAAAACAAATTCAATTGTAGTTTTCATAATAAAAACCAAATAATTTTGATTAAATTAACCTAACGGTACTTTTTAAATTTAATAGAATTTTTAAGTAAACTGACCCATTGTGCAAAAATAATCAGATGGTAAAATTGATGACGTAGACACAAAAACTAAAGTTCATTGAACCCTGTTAACCATTTAACAGAGTATTACAAATTCTGTTAATGCTTTTAAGAGCACTGTTAAACAAATGAGATCGATAAAGAGATCGTTAATAGGTTACATTCAACCAAACAAACATACTGCTTGTCTCCAAAATTAAAATAAAAAAATATATTTATGTATGAAACATTGTTCAATAGTAAAACGTTAAACTCTCATTTCAAATGTAAATTTAGTTGTTGTGTCTTTTTAAATGCAAGAATATAAAAAACAATATAAACGATGCACACTTACCAACATGTATCGCGATCTTGAAGAAGGCCCTCTCGTTTGAACTCGATGCAGGTTGTTACATATTTTTCTGTGAAATAATAAGTTATTTAAATTCTTGCATGATCTTACTTTTGTTGGCCAGATTCATTTTTACGTTAACTGATTTGTATTTTTAGCTTAAACCCAAAATCATTTAAATTTTTAGATTTCCTTTTTCTGTGCTATTAATTTTAGTTCATTTAGGCTTAAGTAGGTTTTTTGAAAGAAAAAAAAATAGATAACTAACTTTTGATTTTACATAATTTTAACGTTAACTAATTTTAGGTTTTAAATTCCCAAGAATATTAATATTTAATTTTTTTTTTTTTAATTTAATTTAAGATACAAGTTTTTTAGGGTTTCCACATAATAGAAAATAAAAATTTAACAATCATTACTGATATTCTCCTTTTTACATTACAATTAACTGGAACTGAATATTCTTGGGTTATATTTAAAATACTATAATTCACACGTATTTACTCGTATCAATAACTACAAATAACTACATAATTTTTCTAATTTTAATTTCCGATTTTTCTAATTTTAATTTCCGATTTTTCTAATTTTAATTTCCGATTTTTCTAATTTTAATTTCCGATTTTTCTAATTTTAATTTCCGATTTTTCTAATTTTAATTTCCGATTAATTTACTTTTTCATATCTGAAAATTTTGACAAATTAGATTTTTACGATTTCGAAAATATTTTACATTGAATGGCTTACAATGCAAATTTTTAACTAACAATTATTTTTGGGCCCGTTAAGGCAAATAGATTTTAAATCACTTATTCACTACTTTAGCAATCGGTTTTTATATCTACTTTATTAACGAAACGATGTTTAAATGATTTTGCGAACCGTAAAAATTGCAGATAGCGTTTTACCACAGGTTAATTTTTTGTTTTTTGAATAGATGTTTTGTTTAAACTAATTTTGATTTTGTTTTTGCACTATTTATTATGACGACTGTTTTTTCTGGCTGGCAAAATAAGATTTTGATGCTTATGGTGAATTTTACAATACTTCTCATTTGATTCTGCTTGTTGAGTATTTCGATTTACGTTGTTCTTGCTTCTGCTTGCTTTTTCAACTTGAAAATGTTCCTCACAAACCACCATATAAAAAGAATAGGGTTTGCAGGGTTCCCTTGAACTCAAATTTTGGAGTCCCGATATTTTCGGGGGCGATTTAAGATTGACCTAATTAACAGTTGATATTCATATAAGACTTTTTTCACCATTAAAAAATATTCCAAAATATTACCTTGAAATCCTGTTCTAAGCGTGGATTGGCAAAAACGTACGACAATAATCAAAAATTTGTAACTTCCGTTGAATACTTATGCAACCTTTTAAGGTTAGTTTGGCTTTTCGCAACCCTGGAGATGTGCGGTTTCTGGGATGCGATTTTGAACGGCGTGAAGCACCCTTACCTTATCCCGTAGGATAAAAAGATTTCTCAAATGTTTCCTCACAGGGGTTTGCTTATCCGTCAATACTTTTCCTTTTCAAATGTATGAAACTTCCTTCGATCGAAATGGCTTCCAGTGACTGGTGGTCGTTTCCCAAAGATTTTTTTTTTCTTTCAAAATTCACTTTAGGTATAAATTTCCTGCTGGTGAGGAATTAAATGTATTTTGACCCGATTTCTTTAATTTAATTGCAATTAAAATTTAGGATGGCTTAGTAAAAAGCAGATTAACTTTAGTAATCAAAAAAAAACTTTAAAATAATTTTTACGAAGCTTACGATGTGTTCAGTTGGCTGGTTCGATAGGAAAGGAAGTTTCCACGTTTTAAAAAGTTTAAAGCAAAAATGGTCAAAGGCAAAATGCATGATAAAATTCGAAATTTCGAAAACCAAAATCAACTGAACAATAATTTAGTTGCCAATTAAATTCCCATTTTGTAGGGTTTCCGGAAAATAGTATTTTAGAAAGATAGATTTTAGTATATCCCCAGAGAAGCCAAAACACTATTTCAAAACTTTGGAATAAAAAAAAAACTTTAATATAACGATTTTATTTATCATTTGATGCATATATTAATAAAAAAATAGTTCACAAAAGTAAACATTCATATGCAAAATATAATTTACACATCCCCAGATACAATTCCCACTTTTAGCCAAGATCAGAACCAATTCATCTAACTCTTTGTGTTGCTCTGCCAGAAATCTATCTGAGCGTATGTAAAACGAAATAGCAAGACAAATGAAATCAAAATAAAACAAAAATATAACAGTGCTTAATACCAGCAGCAATTATTCTGTGTCGAAAAAATTTTAATAAAATAATTAATAAAATTTTAACAATATAAAGAAAATAACTAGCCAAAACCTTCCGAAAAGTATACAAAAACTTCCTCCAAGCAGATATATCAGTAAAGGTATAAAGTGTAATTTAAAAAAAAAATACTGAATAATAAAATTAATGTGCATTTCTTTCAGAAATTAACCCATGCAGTGCGGACTTTTTTATACTTGTTTTTAATATAAAAACCAGAATACTTGGAAAACAAAATGCAGCGATCACATCTATCCTCGAAAAATATTTAATGGAACTAATAAATTACCAAAATAAAACTGCATCTTACACCAAAGTAATTGTTTTATTTTACCCATCAACCCTTATGAAAAAATTAGTGCCACGGTGGACGAACAAACAAAATTACTATTTCCTATAAAATCGATAAAATGAATTTTCCCAGAGGGTGAAATCGGTTCCATAACGCGGTATCCAAACAGTTGTTAACCTTTAAATTTTTATAAAAATAATAATTAATAATCTTCACATTACAACAATCAAAACAAGAAAGATTCGGCACAATCGCCCTGCGGTCAAAAACGTCCATTACAGTTGCGGCAACCGGTAAATATACGGTTGTAGCAACCGACAATTTACAGTTGTGGCAACCGCCAAATTCCGGTTGCAGCAACCTCAAAAAACGACATTTGCCAGTTGTAGCAACCGTATTGCCGGTTGCTCCAACCAGAGCTGTGTTTAATATATTTTCGATATTATGCCAAAATACAAAATACTTATAATTCCAAAAATAAAACACATTTTTTATTTTTTTTTTTGCTTTTTTTATTGTTTGAAAAAAAGATATTTATATTAATGACTTATACTAAAAATACTAAACCAAATGTAACATTTTTAGGTGGTTTTAATTCGTTTGCTAAAAATCCGATACTTCCGATTCTTCTCAGAATCTGAGACTTTTTCTAAAGGAAAAATGTCTCAAAATCTGAGAACTTTTCTTTAGGAGAAATGTCTCAGAATCTGGGACTTTTTCTAAAGGAAAAGTATTTCAGAATCTGGTCTTTTTTCTATGAGAAAAATAACTCTGAATCTGAGAAGTTTTCTATAGGAAAAATCTGAATCTTTTTCTGTAATAAAAATGTTACAGAAAAAGTCGCAGATTCTGAGACAGTTTTTCTACAGAAAAAGTTTCAGATTCTGAGACAGTTTTCTGTAGAAAAAGTCTCAGATTCTGAGACAGTTTTTCTATAGAAAAAGTCTCAGATTCTGAGACAGTTTGTCTATAGAAAAAGTCTGATTCTGAGACAGTTTTTCTATAGAAAAAGTCAGATTCTGAGACAGTTTTTCTATAGAAAAAGTCTCAGATTCTGAGACAGTTTTTCTATAGAAAAAGTCTCAGATTCTGAGACAGTTTTTCTATAGAAAAAGTCTCAGATTCTGAGACAGTTTTTCTATAGAAAAAGTCTCAGATTCTGAGACAGTTTTTCTATAGAAAAAGTCTCAGATTCTGAGACAGTTTTTCTATAGAAAAAGTCTCAGATTCTGAGACAGTTTTTCTATAGAAAAAGTCTCAGATTCTGAGACAGTTTTTCTATAGAAAAAGTCTCAGATTCTGAGACAGTTTTTCTATAGAAAAAGTCTCAGATTCTGAGACAGTTTTTCTATAGAAAAAGTCTCAGATTCTGAGACAGTTTTTCTATAGAAAAAGTCTCAGATTCTGAGACAGTTTTTCTATAGAAAAAGTCTCAGATTCTGAGACAGTTTTTCTATAGAAAAAGTCTCAGATTCTGAGACAGTTTTTCTATAGAAAAAGTCTCAGATTCTGAGACAGTTTTTCTATAGAAAAAGTCTCAGATTCTGAGACAGTTTTTCTATAGAAAAAGTCTCCGATTCTGAGGCAGTTTTTCTATAGAAAAAGTCTCAGATTCTGAGACAGTTTTTCTATAGAAAAAGTCTCAGATTCTGAGACAGTTTTTCTATAGAAAAAGTCTCAGATTCTGAGACAGTTTTTCTATAGAAAAAGTCTCAGATTCTGAGACAGTTTTTCTATAGAAAAAGTCTCAGATTCTGAGACAGTTTTTCTATAGAAAAAGTCTCAGATTCTGAGACAGTTTTTCTATAGAAAAAGTCTCAGATTCTGAGACAGTTTTTCTATAGAAAAAGTCTCAGATTCTGAGACAGTTTTTCTATAGAAAAAGTCTCAGATTCTGAGACAGTTTTTCTATAGAAAAAGTCTCAGATTCTGAGACAGTTTTTCTATAGAAAAAGTCTCAGATTCTGAGACAGTTTTTCTATAGAAAAAGTCTCAGATTCTGAGACAGTTTTTCTATAGAAAAAGTCTCAGATTCTGAGACAGTTTTTCTATAGAAAAAGTCTCAGATTCTGAGACAGTTTTTCTATAGAAAAAGTCTCAGATTCTGAGACAGTTTTTCTATAGAAAAAGTCTCAGATTCTGAGACAGTTTTTCTATAGAAAAAGTCTCAGATTCTGAGACAGTTTTTCTATAGAAAAAGTCTCAGATTCTGAGACAGTTTTTCTATAGAAAAAGTCTCAGATTCTGAGACAGTTTTTCTATAGAAAAAGTCTCAGATTCTGAGACAGTTTTTCTATAGAAAAAGTCTCAGATTCTGAGACAGTT
Source organism: Pegoplata infirma (assembly GCA_963921195.1). Taxonomy (NCBI): domain Eukaryota; kingdom Metazoa; phylum Arthropoda; class Insecta; order Diptera; family Anthomyiidae; genus Pegoplata; species Pegoplata infirma. The sequence continues at coordinate 90,593,324 of OY992537.1, forward strand.
TTTTTATAAAAAAAGTCTCAGATTCTGAGACAGTTTTTCTATAGAAAAAGTCTCAGATTCTGAGACAGTTTTTCTATAGAAAAAGTCTCAGATTCTGAGACAGTTTTTCTATAGAAAAAGTCTCAGATTCTGAGACAGTTTTTCTATAGAAAAAGTCTCAGATTCTGAGACAGTTTTTCTATAGAAAAAGTCTCAGATTCTGAGACAGTTTTTCTATAGAAAAAGTCTCAGATTCTGAGACAGTTTTTCTATAGAAAAAGTCTCAGATTCTGAGACAGTTTTTCTATAGAAAAAGTCTCAGATTCTGAGACAGTTTTTCTATAGAAAAAGTCTCAGATTCTGAGACAGTTTTTCTATAGAAAAAGTCTCAGATTCTGAGACAGTTTTTCTATAGAAAAAGTCTCAGATTCTGAGACAGTTTTTCTATAGAAAAAGTCTCAGATTCTGAGACAGTTTATCTATAGAAAAAGTTTCAGATTCTGAGACAGTTTTTCTATAGAAAAAGTCTCAGATTCTGAGACAGTTTTTCAACAGAAAAAGTTTCAGATTCTGAGACAGTTTTTCTATAGAAAAAGTCTCAGATTCTGAGACAGTTTTTCTATAGAAAAAGTCTCAGATTCTGAGACAGTTTTTCTATAGAAAAAGTCTCAGATTCTGAGACAGTTTTTCTATAGAAAAAGTCTCAGATTCTGAGACAGTTTTTCTATAGAAAAAGTCTCAGATTCTGAGACAGTTTTTCTATAGAAAAAGTCTCAGATTCTGAGACACTTTTTCTATAGAAAAAGTCTCAGAGTCTGAGACAGTTTTTCTATAGAAAAAGTCTCAGATTCTGAGACAGTTTTTCTATAGAAAAAGTCTCAGAGTCTGAGACAGTTTTTCTATAGAAAAAGTCTCAGATTCTGAGACAGTTTTTCTATAGAAAAAGTCTCAGATTCTGAGACAGTTTTTCTATAGAAAAAGTCTCAGATTCTGAGACAGTTTTTCTATAGAAAAAGTCTCAGATTCTGAGACAGTTTTTCTATAGAAAAAGTCTCAGATTCTGAGACAGTTTTTCTATAGAAAAAGTCTCAGATTCTGAGACAGTTTTTCTATAGAAAAAGTCTCAGATTCTGAGACAGTTTTTCTATAGAAAAAGTCTCAGATTCTGAGACAGTTTTTCTATAGAAAAAGTCTCAGATTCTGAGACAGTTTTTCTATAGAAAAAGTCTCAGATTCTGAGACAGTTTTTCTATAGAAAAAGTCTCAGATTCTGAGACAGTTTTTCTATAGAAAAAGTCTCAGATTCTGAGACAGTTTTTCTATAGAAAAAGTCTCAGATTCTGAGACAGTTTTTCTATAGAAAAAGTCTCAGATTCTGAGACAGTTTTTCTATAGAAAAAGTCTCAGATTCTGAGACAGTTTTTCTATAGAAAAAGTCTCAGATTCTGAGACAGTTTTTCTATAGAAAAAGTCTCAGATTCTGAGACAGTTTTTCTATAGAAAAAGTCTCAGATTCTGAGACAGTTTTTCTATAGAAAAAGTCTCAGATTCCGAGACAGTTTTTCTATAGAAAAAGTCTCAGATTCTGAGACAGTTTTTCTATAGAAAAAGTCTCAGATTCTGAGACAGTTTTTCTATAGAAAAAGTCTCAGATTCTGAGACAGTTTTTCTATAGAAAAAGTCTCAGATTCTGAGACAGTATTTCTATAGAAAATGTCTCAGATTCTGAGACAGTTTTTCTATAGAAAAAGTCTCAGATTCTGAGACAGTTTTTCTATAGAAAAAGTCTCAGATTCTGAGACAGTTTTTCTATAGAAAAAGTCTCAGATTCTGAGACAGTGTTTCTATAGAAAAAGTCTCAGATTCTGAGACAGTTTTTCTATAGAAAAAGTCTCAGATTCTGAGACAGTTTTTCTATAGAAAAAGTCTCAGATTCTGAGACAGTTTTTCTATAGAAAAAGTCTCAGATTCTGAGACAGTTTTTCTATAGAAAAAGTCTCAGATTCTGAGACAGTTTTTCTATAGAAAATCTCTCAGATTCTGAGACAGTTTTTCTAAAGAAAAAGTCTCAGATTCTGAGACAGTTTTTCTATAGAAAACTCTCAGATTCTGACAGTTTTTCTATAGAAAAGGTCTCAGATTCTGAAACAGTTTTTCTATAGAAAAAGTATAAGATTCTGAGACAGTTTTTCTATAGAAAAAGTATCAGATTCTGAGACAGTTTTTCTATAGAAAAAATCTCAGATTTTGAGAAAGTTTTTCTATAAAAAAAGCAGAGACCATAACCGTTATGAGATTTATTGAAAAAACTCAAATTTAACTGTTCAAAAATATTATTTTGAAATAGAAATTTAAAATAACAGTTTCAAAAAATTTATATAAATATCTGTCCAAAATAACAGAAATAAAAAACTTTTATTTTTTTTAACTGTTATCAAATACTCTTTGAGCCTTATAAAATTTGATATATTTAAGTAAAATCCTATTGATAGCTAATACCTGAATTATTGATTTGAACATTAAAAATTTGATTGATTTGAATACAAATAACTGTTATAACAGTTATTTAAAATAAATAAATGTTATTTTAAACTTTTTGAACAAAAAGTTTTTAATTACTGTTATTTTATACTTTTATTGATAAAAATCAAAAAATAAAAGTTATTGCTAATTTTAACGCGGGACATCTCTAGAAGTCTTTCCATATATATAATGTATATTTTGGACAACATTCGTTTAATGATTTTTTTAAAGCAAAATAACACATATAACTGTTTTATTTGGTCTCTGTAAAAAAGTCTCAGATTCTGAGGCAGTTTTTCTATAGAAAATGCCTTAGATTCTGGGACAGTTTTTCTATAGAAAATGTCTCAGATTCTGGGACAGTTTTTCTATAGGAAATGTCCCAGATTCTGTGATTTTTTTCTTCTGATTTTTCTCAGATTCTGTAGCGTTTTTTGTATAGAAAAGGTCTAGATGCTGTGAAATTTTTTCTATAGATAAAATACCTGTTGAAATATTCCGAGACATTTGTTCAAAAAGATATAAAATTGTTTGTCTGTGTGGAAAACGGAATGCATTTGTAGATAAATTAGATTAATCGTTTTCAAGAAAACTCTTCTATGTATTTATGTTGCTCCAACTTGATTTCTACCCCTGATCGGTGTAATCTTCTTTTCCAATTTCTTACAAAAGGTTTGATTTCTACAAACAAAAAAAAACCTTTTATTATCGTCGTTTTCTTTTTTTTTGTCTTTCTTACTTACATATCTTCCCGGGATCAGTAATGTGGATATTTCTTTAGCTCCAAATTATTTTTTAGATTTTAATAATATTTTTGAAGACAAATTTTTTGTGTTTTTATTTAATTTAATGACGTTGGGAAATTTTTTGATATTTTTTTAAATTTTTTTAACTTTTATAAATATTTTTTTTTTTTGTTTTAATTTTATGACATTTAAAACTGTGTTTAATTTAGAAAGTTACAACAACCTCAATTCACGGTTGCCACAACTGGGGTTGGAAGTTGTAGCAACTGTTTTTTCGAGTTTGTGGCAACTAGCACAAAAATATATTAAAAAAGTTTTAACAACCTCAATTTACGGTTGCTGCAACCGCATACGGCTGGGACAACCGCAACTCAGTTGCTGCAACCGTACTACGGTTGTGGCAACCTCATTCCAACCGATTTTTTACGTGAGTGCAGAAACATTTTCCGTTCCAAATAATAATGCGTTCTGGAACCGTATCATATTATTCTGTAATCGATTCTACTTAATATTCCAGAATCAATGATTTTTGTTTGAAATTGTGCTGAACGCCATCGTTTTTAGAGCAAATAGAAAATTTTGTAGTGATTACCGTAGAATATATACAAGAATCTATTGCAAAAGGAATCAGTTCTAAAAAATTTAAAACTGATATAAATTCGTTATAAAAACAGTGTATTTCATAGAAAATGATTAATCGTAATCGCATGATTTTTTTGTCGATTACGATTACGATTAATTGGTGCTATTAATCGCGATTACGATTTTAATCGTTTTGCAAACTCTAAGATATAAGCATTTTCATTATTTGCGGATCAAACCCTCAAATCTCTTAAATTTTGAAAAAGTTTATATAAAAGTTATACATTTATTTATTGAAATTTTTAACATATAATTACAAATCATATACTATATTAACCTAACCGAGACGGGTGACTAATAGTCACTGACTATGACCATTGTCTCGTTGTAGCGAAACAGACCAAGGCCTCTGGTGGAAATCAAACCCACGACCCGCAGACTCATTGGCGAGCACAAGGCGCCCAAAAAATAGAAAAGTTATACATATTTTCTCCAATTCCTCATAAAATTTTGCTCCAAATCCGGCCTCGATATGATCACGGCTACACACAGAAAGAACAACTAAAATTCAAAACTAAAGTTCCCGAATAAAAATGTTTAGATATATTCTCATATATCACATCTGATTCGAAATCACATCACATCTGATTCGAAATTAGAAAGATCTGTACTGATCCGAGATTTGAAAGATCAGTATTGATCAGAAAAATGGATCCCTAAGATAAACCCATTTTTCGGATGAAATTGTATCCGTCTGATTAAAAATAATCTAATCTTAGTGATCCATTCTGATCAGTACTGATCACTTACATTTTTACTCGGGTTGATACATTTGCATATTCGTCGTCAAAATTGAATATCAGCACTGATAGAAATTTGTACATGACAATAATGAAAATCGACATTAATGTCATGAAAAATGACGTTAAAAAGAAACCTATGTAGGGTTTCATTGAATTAATGAAATAGGTATCATAAAATGTATGTGCAGGAACAAGTTTTATTAAATTAATGAAAATTGTTCATACAAAATATCAATTGTATTTAATGAAAATTTTTCATTGCTTCAATGAAAAAAGTATTTAATTCTTATGAAATACTTTCATTGAATAAATTCTACTTTTTATTTTTGAAATGAAATACTTTCATTGAATAAATTCTTTTTTTATTATTAAATTAAATATATGTATAAAATTGTAATGATTTTTTTTTATAGAATTAAAAATAATAAAAAATGCTTTTCACAAAGTTTTCTCGCACAAAATTTTACTCCAACCTTAAATTCTAATACATAATTAAAACCACGAACTAATATAAAACTTAAATTTCATAAAAAAAGTCTGAAAAAATCACAAAATAACCAAGTTAAAAAAACACTTTAACATATTTTTAATTTTATCTATAGATTTCACTCAGTTTTCTTACACAAAAATTTACTATAACATTTACTTTAACTAAATAAGTTAAACCACGAAATAATATAAAACAACGCGAGTTTAATAAATACTTATAATTAATCAACAACATTTCATTTTAAATTTCGTATAAAAAATCTAAAAAAAAATCACGCTCTGATCAGCTGTTTTTTGCGCGCGTAAACAGACTCAACAGACGCGACACGACAGGTGTCAAAAAACACCAAATTTTGTAAACAAAACTTAATGAAATTTTTTAATGAAACTACGAAATCTAATGAATCAAAATTTATGAAAATCTTGCACAATATGTATGAAATTTTTATTCAGCATATGAAATATTTCATTGATGTAATGAAACAACGTTAATGAATTCCATTCATTAGTGATATGAAGCGTTTTTCTATCAGTGAGCAGTCTCAACTAAATTCGGTTGATACAACAGAAATTTAATTGCATAAACAACTAAATTCGCTTTACACACAAAAATAGTAGGTACACCCGAATTTTGAGTTGATTCAACTGAAAAACTCGATTGTAAATTTATTTTCCAGTGCGTGTCATCACGATATTGGAAAGAATTTGAAAATGTCATGTTTTGGTTCTTATCCTTATAACTTTATTGAAGGGCTATTTGTAAGAACTCGATAAGTCACATTTTATTTTTTATATTTTTTTTTCTACTTTTTCTAGAACTCCCGAGATAGATATTTGTTAGAGGAAAAGCTTTAACTTTAAGTATACAGGCCAAAGAACTTAAGACGTATGTATATAAAAGTTGATTTTTGTAAACTCTAGACCTTTCACAAACCCTAGTGAAGTTTTATGCAGAATGTATTTGCATTAAAGCCTACAGTCAGGACCGGCTACCCGGGTAGACCGAAAACAGGTCAACGCGTTTAAACCAGAGACCATAACTGCTATGAGATTTATTAAAAAAAGTCAAATTTAACGGTTCAAACATATTTTTTCAATTAAAAATAACAGTTTGAATTGGTTTATATAAATATGTCATCAAAATAACAGAAATAAAAAAACTTTTATTTTTTATAACTGTTATCAGAAACTATTTGAGCCTTAAAAAACTTGAGTTATGAATATAAAAGTAAAAAAAACGCATGCAAAAGAATCTCATTAATACCTAATACTTCAATAACACTGTGCAACAAATTTTGGGTCATCGCATTGAGCCTCAATGACTTCAACGCCATATGAAAGTAGACCATCAAGTGAACAAAATCACAAGAGGGTTTTGCAAAGTCAGTTCGGATTTCTTTTTTATAGCCCACTGAAGTTTTTATATTTTTATCAAAGGCGTTTGGAAAACGTCAAAAATACTTTAATAAGAACACATCTGAGCTTCAAAATATGATTTGATGTCTTCAGTGAAATTTTATGGCGGTTATTTTCTTAAAACATTTTAACCCTCTAACAACCATTTTAAGGGGCCATTTTAGTCCTTTTTCAAAAACTAAACACAGATGTCTAATAAAACGTCCAGTTAGAGGGTTAAAATGTTCTACAAATATTTTCCTCATAAAATTTCACTAGGGAATGTCAAATGTTCAAAGTTTGTGCGACATGCGCAAATTGCTTAAAAAAGGTCAAGTATAAATAATCAATGTTAATTTTTTTTTTACCAAAGCAGTGCTAAAAAATGTCGACAAAAAACAGTGCAAATATACTTTTGAGCTAAAAATTATGTTTTGATGTGTTTTAAAAAATTTTATGATGATTCTTTTCTTTGACCAAATTAACCCTCTAGGTCCCGTTTTAAAGGGTAATTTTTGTCCTTTTTTAAAAGAAATACAAAAAAGTCTATAAAAAAGGCAGTTATAGGGTTAAAATGTTTTACAAATATTTTCTGCATCGAATTTTACTAGGCCACGTCTAAGACAGAAAGCATACAGAAAATGCTTAAAAATTTTAAAGTATTCAATTTTTTTTTTTCGGCCCAAAATATAAAAGAAACAAGTAAAAAAGTTAAATTCGACTTTGTCGAATGTATTGATACCCTCCACAATAATAAAAAAAAATTTTTTTGGTAAAATAAATTCAACGAAAATGTTTTTTTTTTTTAAATATGTTTGTACTTGTTTAAATACCATTCGGTGATCAATTAAAGCATTTTGTGTTTTTAGGTTATGTCGGGCCCTTTTTTTTTGTCTCAAAAGAAAGCTTAGGTCTTTTCCCCACCAAATTCTTCTTCGTCCTTAAATATATTTTTGCTCCACCAACAAATTTCCGCTAGAACGGCATCACGCGACTTTGATGTAAGAACAACTCGAAAATTGTGGTACATTCAATATAGCCTAAAAACACAAATTGCTTTAATTCGGATGCTGGTTGACATATGTGAACAGAATTGATCACAGAATAGAATTTAAACAAGCACAAACATATTTTTTTACAAAAAAAAAAAACATTTTCGTTGAATTTTTTTTTTTTTTAATTTTTTTTGTTTTTTTTTTTTTTGCAAATAACCTTTTTTACATTGTGAGCTAAAACACCTCAATTCAACCGAGGAGTTGACCGCACCCCCTCCAAATTTAATGAAATTATGTACTGGGGTTTACTTTAACAAAAAAGAGATTTTGCCAATTTTTCAGGCTTCTGGTGATTTCAGTATTCGAGATATGAGGTCTTGAAAATTACCATATATCTTGAAAAGTAATAACGATAGACCAGTTCAAAGGTCATATTTGGACTCAGCACGTCAAAAACATTCAGAAAAATGAATTTTGGTACCAGAATTTCAAAGACAAAAAAAAATATTTTTTTTTTCTAAAGGAAATTACACCGCTTTTTCTTTCCTGTCACAATGTTTCTATTAATATAAAAAGTTCCAATGAAGTCTCCATCCTGAAAATTTAAACTTAGGTAGTGTAGATGATTCTTAACAACATATATTTTTTCCAAAATTTTAAAAATATCGTTTTTTGAGATATAGCTCTCCAAAAATGAAGGTTAAAATCAATGACCTTTGACCTTTTTCAAAAAAAAATCTTGGGGAACGCCATTTTAAAGGCTGTCTTATTACCTATTATTTGCCACCTGACTGAGACCTGTATTTGTATTACTTTTTGAGTTATATTTATTTATCTCAAAACACTTTTGTCAAATATTTACGATTTTACCAATTTTCAAGACCCCATATCTCGGGAAGAAAAACTACCAGAAGTCCAAAATTTTGGCACTATGATTTTTTTGTAAGGGCCCAACTATATTCCAAGTTTCATAAAATTCGAAAGGGGTAAGGTCAAAAATGCTACTTTTTTCGGTTGAACTGAGGTGTTTTAACTCTTGTGGAGGTTATAAATACATTCGGCAAAGTCGAATTTAACTTTTTTACTTGTTTTTTTTTTTATATTTCGGCCCAAAAAAAAATATAAAAAAAAATTTTAATACTTTATAATTTTTAAGCATTTTCTATATGCTGGACGAAGTTTGTGTCTTAGACGTGTCCAAGTAAAAAAAAGATGCAGAAAATATTTGTAAAACATTTTAACCTTCTAACTGCTTTTTTATAGACTTTTTTGTATTTCTTTTAAATAAGGACAAAAATGACCCATTAAAACGGGAGCTAGAGGGTTAATTTGGTCAAAGAAAAGAATCATAATAAAATTTTATAAAACATCAGAACATCATTTTTAGCTTAAAAGTATATTTGCACTTTTTTTTGTCGATATTTTTTAACACTCTTTGGTAAAAAAAAAAAATTAACGTTGATTATTTATACTTGACCCTTTTTAAGCATTTTGCGCATGTCGCACAAACTTTGAACATTTGACAACCCCTAGTGAAATTTTATGAGGAAAATATTTGTAGAACATTTTAACCCTCTAACTGGACGTTTTATTATACTTCTGTGTTTAGTTTTTGAAAAAGGACTAAAATGACCCCTTAAAATGGCCGTTAGAGGGTTAAAATATTCTAAGAAAATAACCGCCATAAAATTTCACTGCAGATATCAAATAATATTTTGAAGCTCATATGTGTTCTTATTATAGTAATTTTGACGTTTTCCAAACGCTTTTGATAAAAATATAAAAACTTCAGTGGGCTATAAAAAAGAAATCCGAACTGACTTTGCAAAACCCTCTGGTGATTTTGTTCACCTGATGGTCTTCTTTTATATGGCGTTGAAGCCATTGAGGCTCATTTTTCTTGTTGCACAGTGTAATTGATTTAAAGGTATAAACTTTGATTCATTTTATTAAAAATAACTATTATAACAGTTATTTACTTAAATAAATATAAAATAAAAATTATTTTAAACTGTTTGAACAAAAAGTTTTTATAACTGTTATTTTATACGTTTATGATAAAAATCAAAAAATAAAAGTTATTGCAAATTTGAACACGGGACATCTCTAGAAGTTGTTTCATATATAAATACTTAGTTTGGACAACATTCGTTTAATGATTTTTTTTAAAAGAAAAATACACATATAACCCAGCAAAAATAAATCGAGATTTTCGCGACACAGCATATTTTTATAGCATACCGAAGCGCTTCCAAAACGCGCTCTTGAGGATGCAGTAAAAGTAAAGGGAAAAAAATTAAATTTTTTGGTATGATTTTTTATATAAAACTCAAAATATAAAGTTATATTTTGATAAAATTTCATATATAGTCGTCAAATCGATCAAGTCTATTTTTATGAACATTGAGATTTTAGTGTAGTATGAATTGTGTAGCTTAAAATATTTCTCTTGCAAAAAAAAAAAATAATAAATATATGGGGGTTTTCGTGTCAACTGACACAACTTTTGAAACCGATGTCTTCCTATCGGGATGAAATTTGCACCAAGGTTAGTCCTATTGGATAGTAGTTCAGACGCAATTTTTCAACGAGATCGGTCAAGAACTCTCTGAGTTAGAGGGGGTCGAAATTTGACATTTTGGCCAAAGAGGTGTTGATTCTCATCCATGTAACTTCTTACCTATTGTTTTTAGCAAAATGTGTCCCAAAGAGTTTAGATAGCTATTTCTTCAGTCTTTCGAAAAAAAAATATAAAAAAAATAAAAAAAAATTTTTTATTTTTTCTTTTAAAAATCCAAAACTTTTTTGACTTTTTCCTCAAATTGGGCCCTTTTTTTTTTTTTTTTTTTGATTCAAAAGAAAGCTTAGGTGATTTCCTTTAAGAGCTGTGGGGTCGCTTAGTGGGATGCGAGTGGGATATCTATGAAAAATTTTTTTTTTTAACTTTGGAACACAAAAAACCGTTCTTTAATTTGCACCATTAGGCGTGAGATAGTTAACCAGTTTTCGATTTCGATCCGCGATACCCTCTAATTTTTTTAGGTTCGAAAAAGAAAGCAAGAGCCAAAAAATGGGGGCGGTGGGGAGGGGCCATATGGCCCCTCATTGGGGTCAAAGTTGGGCGTAAAGAGATAAAAATCATCAAAAAGCCCCAAAACTCCCCTAGAAACGCCCCTGGAGGGGTGCAATATGAGACCTACCTCCAATAATTTTCTGCCCCCAACATTTTTCTTGAACATACCTTACCCCTATCTCCACTTCCTAAGGGGGCTCCCATACAAAATGACATTTTTATAAAATTTGCTCCTACCGCTCTAACTGTCCATAGGGTGCCCCTAGAGAAGTAAAATGTATGACCGACCCCAAATATTTTTTCAACTCCAACATTTTCTCAGAATATACCTACCCTTTATTTTAAACTCTTATGGGGGTCCCCATACATTTATTTTTTATTTTTTTATTAGTTTTTAAAAATACATGTTTTTATAATGTATGGGAGACCCTTAGGGAGTGGAGATAGGGTATTATGATGTTCGGACAAAATGTTGGTAACTAAAAAATAATGGGGGTTGGTCGTAATTTTTGCCTCTCTAGGAGGCACGGTAGGGGCGGTAGGAGCTGGTTTAATAAAACAAATTTATAAAAAATAAAAGAAATGTATGGGGACCACCTTAAGGGTTAAAGATACATTGTAGGTATGTTTGCAAAAAATGTTGGAAATTATAAAATAATGGAGGTCGGTCATACATTTGGCCCCGCTAGGGGCACTTTAGGGTAAGGTAGAATGGTAGGATCAAATTTTTTAAAAATGGTTTGTATGGGAGCCCCCTTAGGAAGTGGAGATAGGGGTAAGGTATGTTCAAAAAAAATGTTGGGGGCAGAAAATTATTGGAGGTCGGTCTCACATTGCACCCCTCCAGGGGCGTTTCTAGGGGAGTTTTGGGGCTTTTTGAGGATTTTACCTCTTTACGCCCAACTTTGACCCCGATGAGGGGCCATATGGCCCCACCCCACCGCCCTTATTTTTTGGCTCGTGCTTTCTTTTTCGAACCTATAAAAATTAGAGGGTATCACGGATCGAAATCGAAAACTGGTTAGCTATCCCACGCCTAATAGTGCAAATTGAAGAACCGTTTTTTGTGTTCCAAAGTTAAAAAAATATTTTTTTCATAGATATCCCACTCGCATCCCACTAAGCGACCCCATAGCTCTTAAAGGAAAAGACCTAAGCTTTCTTTTGAATCAAAAAAAAAAAAAAAAAAGGGCCCAATTTGAGGAAAAAGTCAAAAAAGTTTTAGATTTTTAAGAAAAAAAATCAAAAAAATTTTTTTTTTTTTTTTTATAATTTTTTTTCGAAAGACTGAAGAAATAGCTATCTAAACTCTTTGGGACACATTTTGCTAAAAACAATAGGTAAGAAGTTACATGGATGAGAATAAACACCTCCCCAGCAAAAACTTGGTAATGACACATCATTACCATTCTAATTACTTAGTAATGACAGAAAATTACATTTAGCATTATTTTGAAATGTAAAATAAGGACTTATTAATAATGACTTACATAAGTCATTATAATAAAATAAAAAAATTTCAGAACTAGATTTTCACTTTTTGACTCACTGTACATTATTTTGAATAAAAACAAAATACCCAGCAAAAACTTGCATTACCAAGTAATGAAATGTGTAATGGGAAATTCAAAAGTTATAACTACTTCTGATTCGAATTACCTTTCCCATTACATTTACAAGCAAATGTGCCAAATGTAATGATTATCAAACCAATATTAATAACTAATTACATATATACTTATAGGTAATGAAAAAATTATTTAAAAAAAAATTTAAAAAAATAAAAAAATATTTAATTTTATTTTGTTTTTATTCAAAATAATGTACAGTGAGTCAAAAAGTGAAAATCTAGTTCTAATTTTTTTTTATTTTATTATAATGACTTATGTTAGTCATTATTAATAAGTCCTTATTTTACATTTCAAAATAATGCTAAAGGTAATTTTCTGTCATTACTAAGTAATTAGAATGGTAATGATGTGTCATTACCAAGTTTTTGATGGGTAAAATTAAATATTTTTTTATTTTTTAAAATTTTTTTTAAAAATAATTTTTTCTTTACCTATAAGTATATATGTAATTAGTTATAAATATTGGTTTGATAATCATTACATTTGGCACATTTGCTTGTAAATGTAATGGGAAAGGTAATTCGAATCAGAAGTAGTTATAACTTTTGAATTTCCCATTACACATTTCATTACTTGGTAATGCAAGTTTTTGCTGGCCAAAATGTCAAATTTCGACCCCCTCTAACTCAGAGAGTCCATGACCGATCTCGCTGAAAAATTGTGTCTGAACTACTATCCAATAGGACTAACCTTGGTGCAAATTTCATCCCGATCGGAAGACATCGGTTTCAAAAGTTGTGTCAGTTGACACGAAAACCCCCATATTTATATATTTTGTATACAAATTTAAATCAAATGAACTAAAGAAGAAAACTGCGTTTATAAACTTAAAAAAAGTCAACCAAAAAAAAGTTTAGAAAGTTTTTTGTCCCTCGTAAAATTAAAAAAGGACTTGACAGGTTATGCTTTCCTTTTGAATATATTTAATATGCTTTCCTTTTGAATATATTAAACACTTTTTGAATAAAAAACCATGAGTTTTAGGCAAAGACACATGATTTCACTGCATCATTATTGCGCATTAATCAGCGCTGCAAAGAGTGCTTCAATCATAACACCCCACATTTTAAATAAAAAAACTGAGTACACCATTTCCACTTTAGTTTCAGAAAATACAAATTATATTACAAAAATATCCAATCATATTTTAGAATCTCCAATTATATTTAAAAATGTCCAATTATATTTCAAAAATTTCCAATATAATTGAAAATTTTTTAAATGTTATTAAAGTTTTTTTGGTTTAAATGGTAATATTTGAAATTTAAATGGAAGTTTCTGAAATATAATTTAAAAAATTTCCAATTATATTTCGAAAATTTAAAATGTAATTGGATCTCTTAGGCGATATTTCTTCCAAATTCTTGCGGGAGTCAACTGATTTTTAGATTTAGTCAATTGTATTTAAGATTTTCCAATTGTATTCAGAAATATTCAATTGTATTTCAGAATTTGTAATTTGTATTTCAGAAATAGTCAAATGTGCTTCATCTTTATTCTGCCTTAATCAGCTCTCAAAAGATACATGAATTCACTGCATCTTTATAGCGATTTTTTCAGCGCTCTAAAGAGATGCGAATTCAGAGCATCTTAAGAGCGCTTTTTCGGTGTATCCAACTAGCGCTCTAAAGTGTGACATCGCCTTAGAGAATCATGCATGAATTCAGCAGGTTTGGATGCGCTCCTTGACTCGAGTTTCCTTTCCAAAAACTGCTGCCAGTTCAGCAAAATTTCTGCTGGGAACTGTTATATTTGGTCTCTGGTTTAAACGGTCTTTCGGTTGACTGTTTTTTCGGTCCTAAGGTCGGCACATTTTAGTGGTTGCTTGAAATGGCTCCATATCGAACATGAATACTCAGTACATAATTGCCGATCCAGCTACAATGTTTTGTAGAAGTCATAGAACAAACAGTTTTAGAAATCGGCTGATAAACTCACAAAAATTTCCTTTTAGTGTCCTGTTATGTTATTATGGCTATAGGCAATATCGTAATGGAGATGATCTCGAAATAGAATAAAATCTTTTTCATTGCACAATTAAATAAACTTGAAAAATTAGATAATTTAAAAAATGTTGTTATTATTTTCCATAAAGAATAAAAAATTTTGAACGACTTGCCATATTTTAAATTAAAATTTCTTAAACAAACTTTTAGCAGTGTTTCTAATTGTAATTATGACAGTTGGAACTTAATGTACATTTATTTACACTCATTCCTAAAAGACTAAAAAAGTACCAACAGTTAAGAAAACAAAACTTTCTTTAGGCAATATGATGATGAAAATCATTTACAACCAACGCCAAACTATTATGAACATTTCATTTAAAATCAGGATTCAAAATCAGTAGCAAGCGTGCACCATGAAATTTTCATTAACAGTTGGTGTGGTACCACAAAATTATAAAAAGTTCGTTAAAAATATTCACTTTTGTTTTAAAATTGATTAAGGAGTTTCATCATATTAATAAATCTCTTGATAAACGTCAACAAAAAAAAAATTAATCAATTAAATTCTAATTGTCATATCTCCTTGTCAGAGCCATTTTGGCAAAAACAAAATTTTAAATTATTTCGTTCAGTGTAGCTAATATTTCGGCTGTAGTTTTAATATTTTTTTTTTTGTTGTTTAATGTTATGTCGTATAGAGTTTGTTAGTTTTAAAAGTAGTAAAAATTAATGTTGTTTCGGTTGCTTTCGGTTGCTTTCTGTTGTATTTCTCTTTTATAATTCTACCAATATCAGTACTTTTGTGTTTGCCGTAATTACTTTGAAATTAGTTTCGTAACAAAAACTTTTTGAACATAATAGTTAAAACTAAACATCTTGTGTTTTATATGGATATTGCTTAGTATGTCCCGAAATCAGAAAATTTTTAAATAAATAACAAATTTTAAATGAAAACAATTTAATTAGTTCCCTGTTTCTGTTAAGTGGAAAGAATTAATTAATTTTTGAATTCACTCTATATCTTCGCCAAGACTTAATTAATTCCATATTGAAATAATTCTTTAGCATTAAATCAGTTTGATTTGATTAAATTGAATTAATTCGCTTTTGAATTGAATAAACTGAATTAATTAAATTTTTCGTAATTTAAAAGATCTATCCAAAATTTGTTCACCGAAGATGCTTTAAATCCCATTTAAATCCGAAAAAGTAATTAAAAATTTTGTATATAACATTGTCCGAATTTAATTTTTCTAATTCCCAGTATGCAACGTTTCGAGGTGGTTCTTTATTTCGAACTTTTATCGGATCTCATTCGAAAAAATTAATCACTTTCGATACGTTATCAGTCTATTTTTTTATTATTTCAAGTTCTTAATTCAGTCGATAAAGTGAGTCTATTTCGATCTATGTACTTATGAGGAAATTTTTTTTTTTTCGGGTCTATATATTGTTGAAAAATTTATCGACGTCGATTTGCTTTCAAATCTAAATTTGTTGATTTCCCGTTTTAACCGAATTATCATCGAATTAAAATTTATTTATAATTAAGCAACGAGCCATTTTGCATATTGGGTTGTTTTTTTGAATTTGGTTTGAAGGGGGAAATTTCCTTCACCATCCTCTCCCTGAATCTTGTTTTTGTATTAAAACGAAATGTCTTGACATAGTCTACTCAACATTTGACTTAATAGTTCTCTTATCTCTTTTTTTTTTTTTTTTTGGAAAATATTTTAATTATAACACATAATCTGTTTTATTGCTCTAATGTAAAGTAATGGGTATTTTGGGATTAATTTTCAACACATTAGTTTTATAAACCCTTAAACAATACACACCACATGATTTACTAACAACAATGTCTAATAAAAATTAACTCCAACTGCTAGACTATACAACATTATACATAATTACATATAATAAAATTCTATTAAAAACAGATTTATTATTTAAATTTACAACAAGCAAATTATAATTTTGTATAAATAGTGATGGGATGATATTGAGTTGGCTGGGATCCAGCTTTTGGATTTAGGGGATTATTTTTACTCAAACATGTTTTTAAAGTCCTATCAGACCGATTTACATCATAAATTGTTTCGTCAAATTAAATTTTTTTATAAAAATTCTTAATTACTAGATTTCAAAACAAAAACTTTTGGATACAAAAATTCCAATATTCCGAAAAAAATGTTCAATTAAGTAAAAGTTTTTTATACATATATATTCGATTAGAGTTTTATTCTAGTTCGAGGCCCAAAAATATTTCTATTTATGATATTGTCATAATAGAGTATTTTTAATTTATTGCTTTAAAAAAGTTACTATCTCATAGTATGTCTGTACTGATCAGTTTCATCCCCACTAAAGGAATCTTCAGCAGACTTTAGAGAATCATCGTTGGTCAATCAAACATCAAACCAGACATAATATTTGATATATTTCCCAAGTTATATGAGAAGTACTATTATGAAGGTGCGAAATCTGTTTTCCAACAAAAATAACTCTTTTAAAGCAAAAATTGTATATATTAAATCACCGTCGGTAACTATTAATATATGTGTTGCTGTTATTTTACAATAACAACAGTGCCTAACCAAAAAAAATTAAAAATACTCTATTATGACAATATCATAAATAGAAATATTTTTGGGCCTCGAACTAGAATAAAACTCTAATCGAATATATATACATATATAAAGGCCGAATAAATACATTTTATTTTTATGTACCTTTTGGTACTAAAAATAAAAAAAAAAAAACAACATTTGACACAAAGTTTAGTACGACTTATCCTACCAACACTATTGTTTGGTTAGGCACTGTTGTTATTGTAAAATAACAGCAACACATATATTAATAGTTACCGACGGTGATTTAATATATACAATTTTTGCTTTAAAAGAGTTATTTTTGTTGGAAAACAGATTTCGCACCTTCATAATAGTACTTCTCATATAACTTGGGAAATATATCAAATATTATGTCTGGTTTGATGTTTGATTGACCAACGATGATTCTCTAAAGTCTGCTGAAGATTCCTTTAGTGGGGATGAAACTGATCAGTACAGACATACTATGAGATAGTAACTTTTTTAAAGCAATAAATTAAAAATACTCTATTATGACAATATCATAAATAGAAATATTTTTGGGCCTCGAACTAGAATAAAACTCTAATCGAATATATATACATATATAAAGGCCGAATAAATACATTTTATTTTTATGTACCTTTTGGTACTAAAAATAAAAAAAAAAAAAACAACATTTGACACAAAGTTTAGTACGACTTATCCTACCAACACTATTGTTTGGTTAGGCACTGTTGTTATTGTAAAATAACAGCAACACATATATTAATAGTTACCGACGGTGATTTAATATATACAATTTTTGCTTTAAAAGAGTTATTTTTGTTGGAAAACAGATTTCGCACCTTCATAATAGTACTTCTCATATAACTTGGGAAATATATCAAATATTATGTCTGGTTTGATGTTTGATTGACCAACGATGATTCTCTAAAGTCTGCTGAAGATTCCTTTAGTGGGGATGAAACTGATCAGTACAGACATACTATGAGATAGTAACTTTTTTAAAGCAATAAATTAAAAATACTCTATTATGACAATATCATAAATAGAAATATTTTTGGGCCTCGAACTAGAATAAAACTCTAATCGAATATATATACATATATAAAGGCCGAATAAATACATTTTATTTTTATGTACCTTTTGGTACTAAAAATAAAAAAAAAAAACAACATTTGACACAAAGTTTAGTACGACTTATCCTACCAACACTATTGTTTGGTTAGGCACTGTTGTTATTGTAAAATAACAGCAACACATATATTAATAGTTACCGACGGTGATTTAATATATACAATTTTTGCTTTAAAAGAGTTATTTTTGTTGGAAAACAGATTTCGCACCTTCATAATAGTACTTCTCATATAACTTGGGAAATATATCAAATATTATGTCTGGTTTGATGTTTGATTGACCAACGATGATTCTCTAAAGTCTGCTGAAGATTCCTTTAGTGGGGATGAAACTGATCAGTACAGACATACTATGAGATAGTAACTTTTTTAAAGCAATAAATTAAAAATACTCTATTATGACAATATCATAAATAGAAATATTTTTGGGCCTCGAACTAGAATAAAACTCTAATCGAATATATATACATATATAAAGGCCGAATAAATACATTTTATTTTTATGTACCTTTTGGTACTAAAAATAAAAAAAAAAAAACAACGTTTTTTATACATTTTATCTTTACAAAATTTCTCAGATATTGAGACATTTTAACTATTTTACTTCAAACTCTTTTATATCAAAAAAATATTTTTTATATAAAAAAATATGTCTTTTTTGTGATATTTGTCTTTAGAAAATAAGTTCAGAGTCTAAGACCCGTTTCATACACTCAAAAAAATACGTTAGTAGATTTACTAATTTTTTTTTGCTAATGCTAGTTAGCTAACTTTTAGCAAATTTTTAGTTGAGATTAGCATGTTAGCAAAAAATTCTTGTAAACTTCATTTAGCACATTAGCAATTTTAAACAAACGTTGAACTAATTTCTTTTGCTAAGATTTGAAATTGAGTTGACAACATTTTTACAAGATTTTTTGCTAACATTAGCAAAAATAATGGTAAATATTTTTTTATTTTCAGAAAACTTAAAATGGCTCTATCTCGAAAACTAAGCCAGATAGAGCAAAATGGAGGGCATTTTTGGTTCTTAGAATCGCCATACTTTCGCGGGTCCTCTTCACATGTGTGGACCCTAATGGGCCCTAACTTTGGATCCAAAAAAGTTAGCATTCCCGAAAATTTTGAAATGCTCATATCTCGGTAAATATTGCCGACACAACAAAAAGTCCAAAAGCATTTTTGTAGCCCTCAATACGTAGAACAAGACCGCAAAATAGTCAAAAGCTCTCCGAGTAATATTTTTGGAGTTATCGAGTTTTTTAATTCTCAAGACCCCAGTGGTCCCCTATAATCACGTATCTCAAAAACTAAGCAAGGTAGAGCGAAACGGACACAAATTTTGGATCAAAAACTATGACGATTTTTAAGGAACCCAACTAGGTCTGGGCCCATCGGGGTCTGGACCTATCCGGTCCGAACCCTATGGGGTCCTCAAATGTGTCAAAAAAAAAATTTTTTTTGTTAACTAATTATTGGCAAAACATTTTTGCTAACTTTAGCAAAAAAATTGTGGGTTCAAAATCAGCAAATTTTCTTGTAGGTTTACAAGCTTTTTTTGCTAACATTACAGTTTTTTTTTTTTGAGTGTATAAAAAAGTTCCTTAATTATACCAGTTTACAGAGATTTTGATCCACAACATTTTGCATTCCATGTAAAATCTTACTGTGAATCCGAAAATCAACACTCAAAATATTTTGTAGGCAAAAACAAATGAAAAAAATATTTAAAACAAGTGATAATACATACGAAAGCAATCCCAGTAAACATTCATTTGTTTTAACAAACATCAACATTTATTTTTTACTGTTAATAAAATTTTCTAAAATAAATAACATTGAACATTAAAAAATAACGTCACATTCATTTTTCAAAAAAAAAAAATAACTTACGAAAACATTAAAAATTAATGATTTTAATGATTAATGAATTTTATTTAATTTTTTTTTTTTTTGGGAATCGATCCAGCAATCAACTACCCAGGAAAATTTTTCAGAACCGATTCTGACAACACTTGTTCTAGAACAGGTTTTTCTGTACCCTAGTAAAAAAGTTTTGATATAATGATATATAAATTGATACAATGATGTTAAATTATATATGAGTTTTTATATGTTCAGATCTAAATTTATCTGAGATTTATTGAAGATCCATTTTCTTATCTGAGGTTATACATAAATATATCTGACTTTATGTAATTATATAAATCTATATTAATTTATATAAAATAAGATCAAGTGGATTTAATTGGATGTGACTAAAATTCGGATCTAATTATATCATTTTTTATATATGTGTATCTAAAATAATACATTTAGATCAATATCTGATCCAACTCGATACAGCCAATTTTGAGATCAAATTAGATCAAAAAAGGTTTTTTTTTTACTCGGGTAACCATACACTATTACACTTTAATTATTCAGAACAAGTTAAGTGAAAATTATTGTGAAGCTTGTTCCCTGCAATTAAACAAATTAACATTTTGGTCCTCAGGAATTAAAAAAATATATGTGTCAAAAAAATTAAAAAATAAATATCAATTTATTTTTCTTAACCAAGAAAAAACACGAAATTCTATTAAAATAGCAGGATATAATCGTGAAAATTGTTTAAACAAAGGTGAGTAAATTACTAATAATATTATATTTTTTATTTTTGTTTGCAGAAAATCTATGTTATGGTATGTCGTTATTGTAAAGCACAAAATGCAACTTTAGAGGCGAAAAAAGATAAATGTGTGTTAAAAAATGTAAATATTTCATTTACATATGATTGTCTTTACCTTTGTTAAATAAATTAATGCAGTTCAATATATTTCTTTTATTCTTATTTCTGTTCCAAATTTTACTTCTAGAACCGATTCCGAGGAACAAAAATATGTTCAAATTTTGCTTACAAACACCTGTTGCTTTTGGGACAATCCCTTTGTTAAAAGAATCGGTGCTGCACAAGAATTAGAACAGGTTCTAGGGAAGTATAAGTTGTTCCACAATCGGTTCTTTGCAACCGAAAATTTTGCTGGGTACATTCTGGCCAGTGACTCTACCCATAATGCCAAAGTCACTTGATACAAACATGTTTTAATATTTGTATAAATATTTTTTGGAATTTTTTGTCTACAAAAAAATAACCAACGCAAGTAGGTAAAAACTAATGACTTTTCTTTAAAAAATGCCAACAATTAAGAAAAAAAAATAAAAAACACAAATCATAAAAAATTAAAGAAGAATCACTTATTTTTACTTACAGAACAAAAATAAATGACTTTAAAAAGTGAACAATTTTTATGTTGTTATTTTTGAAACAAAGAACAGAAACTGATCATTAAACAAATGTTGTTTTTTTTAAACGACAAAACGTAATACTTTTTAAGTAAACTACAAACAGTTAATGTCATAATTTTTTGAGTGCACTCCAAAGATCAAAGGTAGAACAGTTTCAAGATATCGACAAATTTTAAAATTTTCATATTTTTAAAAAATTTGATTAACTTAAACTAAAATATCTCCAGAACAAATTGGTGAATTTCATTGTTTTTGGTTTTCAATAAAGCCTTGGAAGCTATTAATCGATATATCGATAATGTTGCTACAATTTTACCAAAATTGGCCGAAAAAATTAAAATTACATTGTAAATTTCACAAAGAAAAAAAATTTCTAAAATTCGTTTTTCTTTTAGAGTTCAAGTGTGATCTAATACTAAGAAATTAAGATGGTTTTAAAAAAAATGCGTTAAAAATTGTGCAATATTTTCCTTGTAAAATAACGTGCTGAATCCAAAAATGAAGTCAAAAAGTGCAAAATTAGAAAAGTTTTCAAGATATTGGCAATTTCGCGATTTAAAAGATTGACTTAACATGAATAAAAAGATCTCCAGACAAAATTGGAGGATTAGAATTTTTTTACTTTTAAATTAAAGCTTAATAAATACTTTATAAATTCTCTATACAATATTTTTGAGTCTGATTATCGCCTTAGAATCTAGTCAACGATATATCAACAACTTTACTTCAATTTGAATGAAATTTAGAAGAAAAAAAAGTAAATTCTATTTTAAATTTTACTCAGATAAAAATTTTTTAAATTTATTTCTGATGGTGAGGTTCAAGTCTCATTTATTACGAAGAAAATAAAAGGTCTTTTAATAAAATCAGTCAAAAATTGTGGAAGTTACATACATTTGAACAAAAATGCACAATTTCAGTTTTATACAAAAATAGTTGTAATTGTTTATTATGGGTGTGCCGAATGTAAAAACACACAAGTATTTGTATAAAAACTCAATTCTGCATTTTTACTCAAATGCTCGCAACTTTTACATTTTTCAACGGATTTTTTTAAGAGACCTCTTATGTTCGTAATAAATCAGACTTGATCTGTGAAGGGAGAAATAAATTTAAATTTAAATCTTTTTTCTAAAATTTTAACTGAATTTAAGTTTTTCCCCGAATTTTGGTAGAATTGAAGCGAAATTTTCAATATATCGATTAATAGCCTCTAAGACGATAATCATATTGAAAAATATTGTATGTGGGGTTGATAGATAAGTAAATTACGTTTAATATAAAACCAAAAACAATGAAATCCGTCAATTTGTGTTGGAGATATTTTAATTTAGGTAAAACCACTTTTCAAAAACATGAATATTGAAAAGTTGGCAATATCTCGAAAACTGGCTCACCATAAAATTTTTAGTGTGGATTTTCGGATTCAGCGTAAGATTTTACATTGCAAATAAATGCAAAACGTCGTGGATCGCAAATTTTTTTTTTTTTTAATTTTTTCCTTTAGAATTTTTTCACCAGAAAACTTCTTAAATTTCTAAAATAATTTTTCCAAATAATAATCAAACCAAATCAAAACAGTATTTAAACAGTTTTTTTATAAAAAAATTATTGATTTCTTAAAAAATTTTTCCATATTAATAGCATTATAAAAGAAATTAGGAAATATATTTCCCATAGAAGAAATTAGTTTCCAAAACGTATTATCTATAGAAAATTATCCGATTCTGAAATTTTTTCAGAAAAATTCTTGGCAAATTCTGAAACATTTTTTTTAATGAAAAATTCTCAGTTGCTAAGAAATTGTTCTATAGAAAATTATAAGATGAGTAGATGGTTTTTCTACTAAAAAGTTCTTAAAATTTAATAAAATGAAAAACAAAATTTTAATAAAATATTTTCTATTTTCGTGAAATTTGAGAGATTTATTTGGAATACGGTTATTAGGGTCAAGAGAACTGTTTGTATGTTTGTATGATCAAAAACGTGAATTTCGAATAGGTTTCATCTTGAACTCCCTCTTTAAAAAAAATTTAAATGCTCTTTAAAAAATATTGGTATGCAACAAAAATATTTTACAAAGTAATTTTATCGCTCGAAAAATAAAATTACGCTCAAAAAAAATTTTACTCGCAAAAAAAGGTACACGCAAAAAATTTTACACTCAAAAATTTTTGGTCATCCAAATTTTCTATGATTGCAAAAAAAAATAAGATGTTTGCAATGCAAAAAGATGTTTAAAACTTTCCCAGAGTTGCCACAATTTCCATTAGAATTGCCACTAACAAACAACCAGAAAAGTTAAAAACGATTTGGCCAAATACATGCCTACCCTCCATTAGCCCCCTTTATGTGATAGTATTTTTTCTAACGTGAAAACAAAATTTTTAAAAATTTTGACTCAACATTTTTTATTTGGATTAAAAAACTCTTTTATAACTTTTGTAATAAAAAAATTTTGAGTGCAATATTTTTTTTTGAGTGTAAATTTTTTTTGAGTGTAAATTATTTTTAAGTTGAAATTTTTTTTTCGACTGTAAACATTTTTTTAGCGATAAAATTATTTTGTAAAATATATTTGTGGCACACAAATATTTTAAAAAAGCATTTAGGGTTTTTTTTAAACGAGGGAATTTAAGGTGAAATTAATCCGAAATTCACGGTTTTGATCATAACTTCTGAAACCCTGGATTGATATCCTAGAAATTCAATACCAACCTGGCCGGGCAAATAACAATTATATATGGCAAAATTTAGGAGCATCCAAATTGGCTTTTAAAACTTAGAATATTTTAAACCCTATATAACTAAAAAGTAGGTATAAAAACATGTAAAAAAACATCCAAATTTGAGAGATTTCTTCATAACTTTTAAACCCGTGTACCGATCTTCCTCATGTTTTGCACATTTTATCTGACACTATTGACAAGTATTTCAGCAAAATGTAAACTATCACGATTAACTGTTGCGGGTGTAATCCTCACTTCCCCAAGTGATTAAAAGTCGAATATATACAAAATATTAATTTGCTTATAAAACGCGAAAACGAATTGATCTAGAAAAACTGGGAAACACGGGTATCTTTATTTTAGCTCTTCTTTCAGAATTTTTTGGTCCCGATCATGGGTGCAATCAAAATTTGAATTTTGTCGTACAGTGATATATTTTGGCTATTCAATAAGTAGGCACTGCACCGATTGCAGCGAAATTCATACCGGTTATAGCCAACGTAATTTCGATCCTTAATTTGGACGCTGGAGCCCACATGTCAATAAGGGCACCACCAGGGATCCCTAAAGTAGGACATGTTTAGTACGCAAAAACTTCAAGTGCTTTAACTTTAAATGCGTGTAAAAAAACCTAGCGCTGAACTTAAAAAAAGCCTTGAGGGGTTTTTTATTGAATATGTCCACTTTCATTTACTTTTGATTTCATCCCATTCCGATTTTTGTTGTTGCACTGTGTTATGCTTTTTTATTTTACACATAAATTAAATTTGTCTCTTAATTGCTATTTTAAAATAAATTTATAAAAAAATAAATAATAAATTGTAACAAAAAGAAAAACGAAGAATTGCAATTAAATTTAATTAGTTTAAATTAAAGTGTTCATTTATTATATTTTTTTTTTCTTTTGTTTTAACAGACAATCACTTTTAATAATTTATGGTTTTATATTAATTATTATGTGGTTTCATAATGGTTTGATTTGCAATATCAAAGGAGAAATTTACCCAAACTGATACATACTCTCACACAAACACACATACACACACACTAATACACACTCACTCATACACACAAAGTGCTGTCTTTTTACAACATTTGATTATAATTAAATGATGTTATTGTTGTGGTTAAACAGATTGATGGTTGATTTTTTTTGCACATAATGTATGCATTAATTATATACATTTGAATTAATTTAAAACGCTAATGTGTGATATTAAAATTTAATCAAGTTATGAATATAAATTTTGTATTTAATATACGAATAGAGCAACTAATTATAATTTAATATTACCATCAGGTGTCATTTCAAAAAAATTAAAAATAAATTTGATTTATAATTTAATTTAAATATAAATTACACTTTATCATACTGGAAATATAACAAAAAATTTGATATTTAACACTGTGCTACAAATTTGATACCATCGAGTGTATATTGAATCAGGCCAAAAAAATTAAAGATTACCACCAGTAAAAACCACAACCTTCGAGGATTTAAAAACTTACAGATGAAGTCTCTCTGGTGTCACCCTTAAATTTTCATGAAATTTAGATACTTTGGTCAGAAATAAACTGTTTCGACACGTAATTTTTTTTTAACCGGCCCAAACTGATTTTTAGTGTGGTCGATTTTTTCGACCCACTCAATTTATTTGTGTCTACCCGAGTAAAAAAGTTTTTATATAATTATATATAATTTGATAAAAATTATATCAAATTTGATAAAATTATATCAAATTATATGTAATTATATAAAATTATATAAAGAGATAAAATTTTGCAAAGAGTTGTATAAAATTATATAAAAATATATTTAATTTGATAAAATTATATATAATTATATCCAGGATTTGGTGGATATAATTATATAAAATTATATCAAATTATATATAATTTGATACAATTTTACAAAATTTTATAAAATTTTATCAAATTTGATATAATTATATCCATCAAATCCTGGATATAATTATATATAACTAGCTGGCCCGGTCCGCGTTGCTGGCCCAAATATAAGATCAGTGTTATATTTCGTATCGCCTAAAATATATAGCCCTGCAAAAAAGGGTAATGAATTTCTTGGCTTAGAAAAAATTGTAGGCGTGGTTTTAAAGACCCGATTAGGGAGAGTCTCATCTTCAAATTATATTTTAGGAACTAAAAATAACAATAACCATCTCTTCGACTTTGCGTACTGTACAAATTCAAAACTTCTTTAATATGTATCATTACGAACAACACAAAAATAAATTACGCATATTCCTCGTTCTTATCGTGAGCTATTGTCTTGAGTTCAAACAAAACCTATAATCAACTTAAAAAAATCAGTCCGATTATTAGTAGTCGACATATTTAGAGAAAAGTGGGCGTTAAAGTTTGTGTGGTAAGTTAAAATTGTACGTATGGTAAAAATTCCAAAGGATTTAAAGTCATTTTTACCAAGTTTAAGCGGAATATATTAGGAAATATTTTTTTTTTAATAGATCGAATTAGAGTAAAAACGAATTTTAAATGTATCAAAAAAAATTTTCTTTCCAAACAATTATATGGAACATTACAAACATTTAAAACAATTAGCCACATCGGCCCAGGCGTTCTCAAGTGTTGCAAATTTTAAGTATGTTGAAAAATGTGGGCTTTTAAGTGGGGAGGCAAATAATTATTTCAAAATCCTTACTTGGACTATAACGATCATTAAAGAAAAAATTTAACAAATCAGGCAAGTCTGTCTTCGATGTGGGAGTGGACAATTTATTTTTTCGTAAAAACCTTAGTTGTACTATCACGAACGTCAACAAATACTACTAATAGCCAAATCAGCCCTGCCGTTCTACTATTTTAGATACTATATCGATATAAAAGTGGCGTGAACAAATTTTATTTCCGTTTTAACCTAAATTGGACTATGACGAAAATTAAAAAAAAAGTTAAGTCCAGCCGTTCTCCGATTTCAGATATATCGAAAAAAGGAGGCGTAAAAGTGGGCGAGATTAATTTGTTTTCCAAAAAAAACCAAAGAAAAACATTAAAAAAAATACGACGAACTTAAAGAAAAATATTATCCAAATCGGTCAGTTCTCAAGTGATGCGATTACTAACGAACTTAGGGGTGGTCCAATAACTGGTATCTTTTTAAAACATGCAATGAAATGAACAATACTCAATAGTTTTGAAACCTTATGGCTTTATTTGAAAGAGCAAACATTCCCGTTTTTTATGGCAAACGACTTCATTGATGCGTCTTCGGCTTGCTCCGCTGTATCGCGTTGTAGCGCAGTACTGCGCTGCCAAACTGCACGTTTTTCGAAAAAAGTTTTTAACCGAAATAAGGCACTCAAATGAGGTTATGTTAACAAACAAATTGGTACATCTTGGGATCGTAAAACTCGCAAGGTATTGTAAAGAATCCAATTCATCTATAGAAAGTAGAGATGCGCGCGTGACACGAATTTTTCGTGATTCACGTGATTCACGCGTGAATCACGCGTGATCGTGAGTGAAATTTATTTTTACTCACGTGATCGTGAGTGCACGTGATTAGAAAAAAATATTTCGTGCGTGAGCGTGCGTGAGTAATTTTTGCTTCGTGAGTTTGCGTGATTGTTTTGTGCTGTTTAAAACAAAAAATAAATAAAAAATCGTAATTTTATTGATATTAGAGGGTAATTATTACAAAATTGTTGTTTAAATAAATTTTTATTATTGTTTTAGGGAAGTTAAATACTTTTTTTGCACGAATTCGAAAAAAGTAAAATAAAATTTGTTAATTTGAATTTCGTGAGTCTTCGTGAGCGTGATTATTTCGTGAGCGTGAGAAAAATTTTAGTAACTCACGTGAGCGTGCGTGAACGTGAGCAGAAAAAAATATTTCGTGCGTGATCGTGCGTGAGCAATATTTGTATTTCGTGAGCGTGAGCGTGCGTGAGTCAAAATTCACTCACGCGCCCATCTCTAATAGAAAGCAATAGATTTGAGTATCAGCATCATTACACAATATTTTCAAAAATACAGCTGAAACTCCCATTTTCGTCAAAGATGAGCGCTACATAGCCATGATTACCGACTTTTTGTTGGCCGTAATAGAATATACCAACTTGGATGACATTTATTTTCAGAAGGATGTCGCAATATGTCCCACAGTCCATCAAACAATCGATATTTTGCGACTTAGTTCGGAAATCGTGTTTTTCGCCATATTCGCGGTGACAATTGATCACTTCAGAGCTGCCGATTAAAAACTTTAAAAATTTTTTTGAGGGGTCTCGTTAAAGATTCATGCAACATGGGAAATCCAGAAATGTTCTAGGCCCATTCGACGAATATCGTTCAAGCCATTCGTGAGATAGAACCAGAAACATTAGAAAAATGGGTGCCGAGAATGAGCTACTGCGGAGCTAACCCAGGCAACCGCATGAATGAAGTCGTTTGCCATAAATAATGGGAATATTTGCTCTTTCAAATAAAGCCATAAGGTTTCAAAACTATTGAGTATTGTTCATTTCATTGCATGTTTTAAAAAGATACCAGTTATTGGACCACCCTGTACATATGATTTTTATTTATATTTTATTATTCTATATTTTATTTTTCTATGGAGTAAATTTTATATCTATCGAAAAAAAACAGAGGGTGGACAACTTATCTTACCGTAAAACCTTATTTGAATTTAACCAACTCGGTCCATCCATTCAAAAGTGGGCATAGTGGAAAATTGTTCTTTCCGAAAACCTTTGCTGGACTATGACGAACATTAAAAACAAAATTAGATAAATTTATCCACCCATTCCATGATATATATCGTTAAAAGTGAGCAGTGTGCACAATTTTTCTTTCCTTAAAAATCTTTTGCGGACTATAACCAAATCGGTCTAACCGCCTTAGTTCTTTCGATACATAGCAAAAAGTGGGCGTGGAAAATTCTACTGCCCATAAAAACCTTAGTTGAATTATGCCGAACATTTTCAACAAAAATTAGCCAAAGTGGGAGTAGTAATTTTTTTTTTTTCGTCAAAATCAAAGTTGGAATATGATGAAAATGCATTTTAAAAAAAATTGTCAAATTGGTCCAGCCATTCTCAGATTTTAGATAAATTGAAAAAGTGGGCGTAAAAGTTGGCATGGTCGATTTTCCTTTCACTACAAACTTAAATTGGATTATTATGAACATTTAAATAAAAAATTACCCAAATCGGTGCACCCGTTTTCCGATTTTAGATAAATCGAAAAAAGTGGGCGTAAAAGTGGGCGTGGTCAATTTTTCTTTACGTAAAAACCTAAGTTGGGCTATGACGAACATTTCAAAAAAAGAATTGTCCAAATCGGTCCAGCCGTTCTCAACTGATGCTGTTACCAACGAACGACAATTGATTTTTATTTATATAGATTTTATCAAATTATATATAATTTTATATAATTTTATAAAATTTTTTGGAAAATTTTACCTCTATATAATTTTATATAATCTATATAAATAAAAATCAATTGTCGTTCGTTGGTAACAGCATCAGTTGAGAACGGCTGGACCGATTTGGACAATTTTTTTTTTGAAATGTTCGTCATAGCCCAACTTAGGTTTTTACGTTAAGAAAAATTGACCACGCCCACTTTTACGCCCACTTTTTTTGATTTATCTAAAATCGGAAAACGGCTGTACCAATTTGGGTAATTTTTTATTTATATGTTCGTAGTAATCCAATTTAAGTTTTTAGTGAAAGAAAAATCGACCACGCCCACTTTTACGCCCACTTTTCCAATTTATCTAAAATCTGAAAATAGCTGGACCGATTTGACTAAATTTTTTAAATGAGTTTTCAATCATATTCCAACTTTGGTTTTATGAAAAAGGAAAATGACCTCACCTACTTTGGCTAATTTTTGTTGAAATTTTTTATCATAATTCAACTAGGGTTTTTACGGAGAGTAAAATTTCCCACGCCCACTTTTTTATGTATCGAAAGAACTATAACGGCTAAGCCGATTTGGTTATACTCCGCAAAAGATTCTTAAGGAAAGAAAAATTGTCCACACCTACTTTAACGCTTACTTTTCCCAATATATATATTTTAAATGATGGAATGACTGGAACAATTTGTCTATTTTTGTTTTTAATGTTCATCATATTCCAACTAAGATTTTTTGGAAAGAAAAATTTTCCATGTCTACGCCTACTTTTGAATGGAGGGACCGAGTTGGTTTAATTTAAATAAGGATTTATTTAAGAAAAGTTGTTTTCAATACATATAAAAACTGCTCTATAGAAAAATAAAATATAGAATAATAAAATATAAATAAAAATCAAATGTAGTTCGTTGGTTCGGATCACTTGAGAATTTACCGATTTGGATAATATTTTTTTTTAAATTGTTTGTCTTATTTTTTTTTAATGTTCGTCTTAGATTTTTTCGGAAAACAAATTATAATTTAAATGATTATAATCACTCCCACTTTTACACCTCCTTTTTTAGATATATCTAAAATCGAAGAACGGCTGGATCGATTTGATAAACTTTTTTTTTAATGTTCGCCATAGTCCAACTTACGTTAAAACGAAAAATAAACATTTTTCACGCCCACTTTTATTTCGATACATCTAAAACGGAAGCACAACTAAGGTTTCTACGGAAAGGAAAATTGTCCACTCCCAGGTTTTTCAATAAATCTAAAATCGGAGGACGAATGATCTGATTTGATAATTTTTTTCTTTAATGATCATTAAAGTCCAAGTAAGGATTTTACGGAAATAATTCAAATCCCACATTTTTCAATATCCTTAAAATTTGCAACACTTGAGAACGCCTTGACTGGTTAGATCTTTTTTGTTTGAAATGTTCGTAATAGTCAATATAATTGGTCGGAAAGAAAAATTGTCCTCGCCCACTTTTTTTTCGATATATCTAAAATTAATTTTTACTCCGATTCGATCTATTAAAAAAAATATTTCTTAATAGATTCCGCATAAATTTGGTACAAGTGACAAGTTTAACTTACCACACAAATTTTAACGCCTACTTTTGTCTAAATAAGTCGACTACAAATGACCGGACCGATTTTTGTATGTTAATTATAGATCAAATTAGGTTTTTAAGGAAATATTAAATGAGAAAAGTGTCCTGAAAAAATAGAAAATTCAGGAAAACTGTAAAGGGTTGTTTGAACTCAAGACAATAGCTCACAGTAAGAACGAAGGATATGTGTGATTCATTTATGTGTTGTCCATAATGATACTAAAGAAGTTTGAAATTGGTACAGTTCGCAAAGTCGAAGACATGTTAATTTTTTTTTTGTTCTTAAAAAATAATTTGAAGATGATTATCTGCCTAATCGGGTCTTTAAAGCCACTCCCACAAATGTTTCTAAGTCAAGAAATTCATTACATTTTTTGCAGGGCTATAAATATGAAGCGAGACGAAATATAACACTGATCTTATATTTGGGCCAGCAACGCGGACCGGGCCAGCTAGTTATATATAATTTGATATAATTTTATCAAATTATATATAATTATATCAAAAACTTTTTTACTCGAGTAGTGATTTACTTAAAAATCTTTAAAAGTTTTACAACTAATTTTATAAGACACAAAAAAACAATTTAAATTATGTTTTAATTTTATTTTTCCAATTATTTTAATTTTGTTTTTTTTTATTTTCAACAATTGAATTTATAAACTTAATTTTCTCTAACTTAATAACAAAATAAAATGACCATTAAAAAAAAGTATTTTTCTTCTTAAAAGAAAAAAAAAAAAAGAAAATAATGAAAATGTATTTTATTTTTTTTTTTCCTTTGCTTTTGTCTATTTGAAGAGCAAAAGTTTTCTCATTTGTTTTGTATAATTTTTAAATGTAAATTTTTTTTTTCTCTAATTTAAAGTGAAATGGTTTGTTAAGGTGCATTTAGTAAAACAAGAAGAAAAACTATAGAAACCAACTGAATAATATAGAAATCCAATTTTTTTTTTTCAACTATTCCATTTATTTATGTAGTTGAGAAAAAAACTTTTAAAATAAAATAGTGAAAATAGCAGGGAAAAAATAAACATTGCATTAACATTGTCGTCGTCATCAACAGTCGTATCTCATTTTAAATTTTTTTAGTTTAGAAAGAATTGAAAAAGGACTGCAAGTTTTTGTATGGAAAATTTATAATATAGAAAGACACATGTGTAGCAGATTCGTTATTATTTAAATAAAACAATTTTTTTTTTTTTTTGGAAATTTCTTATACAAATAAATTAAAAATTGAAACTATTTGTTAAAATTTTTGAAAAAAAACAGATGCTAAAAGACTGTAAAAAGTTTTATAGAGGTTTAAAAAGTGAAATTTCTTATACAAATAAATTAAAGATGTGAACTATTTGTTAAAATTTTTGAAAAAAAAACAGATGCTAAAAGACTAAAAAAAGTTTTTATAGAGGTTTAAAAAGTTTTATTATAAATTCGAAAAACATTTTAAAGGTAAATCTTTTTCTGTCATAATAAATGACTTTTTTCCGATTAAATTTGATGTTTAATATCATATGGAAATATAAATTGAAGATTATGAAATGTAAATAGAAATTTCTGAAATATGATTGAATAATTTTTAATTATTTAACAAAATTTATGAAGTATAATTGGAAATTTTTGAAATATATTTAGAAATTTTTTAAATATAATTGCAATATTTCGATATAATTCAAAATTTCTAAAATTAGACATTTTTGAAATGTTTTAAACCGATTAAATTTGATCCAGGCAATATAATTTCTAATATGGCCATAATATACCATATGGAAATAAAAATAGAAGATTATAAAATATAAATAAAAATTTCTGAAATAAAATTAGAAATTTTTGAAGTATTCTTGAACAATTTTTAATTATAAAACAACATTTATGAAGTATAATTGGAAATTTTTGAATTATATTTAGAAATTTTTAAAATATAAGTGGAAATTTTTTAAATATAATTGCAACATTTCAATAAAATTCAAAATTTCTGAAATATAATTTGAAGTTTTTGAAATAAAATTTGTATTTTCTTAAATAAAACTTGAAATGATGTTGTAGACCGATGTTTGCTGATTCAAGTTTTTCATTTGGACCATTTTTCATAAATTTTTTTTTGGGCGATTTTTCGTTGTGAGATTTTGAATATAGCCGCTTTAAATATGTTATCTATTAATGGTTATCTTTTTTCTCTTTACAGATTGAATACTGACAAAGTTGCGGTGAGTTCCTCATATAATATTGTTAAAAATAATAATTTGATCCAAACCTCAATTGTTTTTATTTTTTTTTTTTTATTATTTACCTTATAATTACCTATGGAGCATTACTATCTGTAAGTTTTAAGAATTTATGAAATAACAGGACAATTCCAAAAAATTTCGCTCCGCTGCACTTTGGCTGAATTTGAAATTTTGGCGGCAAAAAGTCAATTTTTCAAGTATACATTTTTTAAAATTTTTCGATTGTGTTCAATTCCCAATATATTGGTAAGAAAAAATTTAAAATAGTTATGACAGTTGGCAACACTGTCTATGTGTAAACAGCTTCTGATGTATACAGTTTTTATAACACGTGTTGCAAGTTGTGAAACAACCAAATTTTAAAAAATCTATATATATTTTTTTTTAACATGATAATGTTTTAAGGCTGGTGTCTAATTTTAAAAAAGTTGCAGGACGCCACCACAGTTTGACTAAATAAGCTAACAATTAACGAAAATGAAAACAAAAATTACTATTTTCATTTTCTTAAAACCAAAAATTTTAATAACTTGGGTTTGTAACTTGGATAATAATTCACCTCGTGGTGAATAAACCCGTTTTTCACCAGCTGGTGAATAAAAAGTAACATAATTATTTTCAACAAAAAAAAATTTTTTTTTCTTCAAATTTTTTTTTTTCATCATTTTTTTTTTTTCATCAATTTTTTTTATCAAATTTTTTTTTTATAAATTTTTTTTCCCGTCAAATTTTCTTTTCACCAATTTTTCTTTTTTTTTTTTCATAATATATTTTTTATCAAATTTTTTTTTTTTTCATAATTTTTTTTATAAATTTTTTTTTTTAAATTTTTTTTTCATTAACTTTTTTTTTCATCAAACTTTTTTTTCATCAAAAATTTTTTTTCATAAACTTTTTTTTTATTTCATATTTTTTTCATGAAATTTTTTTATCAAATTTTTTATTATCAATTTTTTTCTCACCAAATTTTTTTTTGTTTTCATATTTTTTTTACATAAAAAAATTTTTCCTTTCATCTTCAAATTTTTTATTATCAATTTTTTTCTCACCAAAAAACTTATTTTCATATTTTTTTTTACATCAAAAAATTTTTCTTTTCTTAAAAAAAATTCATCAAATTTTTTCATCAAAATTTTTTTTTACCAAAAATTTTGGGATCATTAATTTTTTTTTAAAATAATTTTGTTTTTCGTCAAAAAAGATCCTTATTTTTACCAAAACTACTTTTTCACCAAGTCGAAGCTTTTCTCATAAAAATTTTTCATTTGTTTATCAAATGTACATAAAACAAGCGAGAGTGTTATATTCATTGGTGACGAATCTTTTATACTCTCCAAAATGTAAAAACACTTTATTTTACATTATTTTTACATTATTACATTATTTTTTCTAAAAAAACTTTGCTTTGGCAAGTACACCCGAATCTTCCGCAAAACGTTATCATGATTTAATGTTTTGGGCATGAGTACAAAATTCGCAGGCATTTTTGTATTTTTTCCGTATTTTGAAATTTTCATAAAAATCCCTTTGTTAGATTAGAGATAAAGAAAAAAAATAATACTCAGCCTTTTTAAATATATTTTGGTTAAAAAAAATTTGTAAATATGAATTTTAATACTCGATGTGAGTATTTTTACGAATTCTTAACGTATTTGGAAAAAAAAAAATATTTCGTAGTTATTTTGGAGTTTTTTTAAGGGTAATTTTTTGTGAAATTGTGAATAGTTTTATCGTCTTTCGCGGAGTATAACTTAAAATGTTAACAATTGTTAAGACATTTTTATACATGTAAATCTTTGTTGAAAGCTCAGGTTTTATTGTATAATAATATGGTATGCGATCGAGTGCGAACGAATGAGTTATTAGCAAAAACTTGAATTTTCGATGTTTTTTTTTCCAAATTCACGTGTTGAATAACACACTAAAAACGCTTTAAAGCTTAGTGGTGAGCAGTGTTTCTTTCATTCAAAAAACTTTTTATTCCCAAAAAAAAAAAAAAAATTACACTCCAAAAAAAAATTATACACTCAAAAAATTGTACACTCAAAAATTTTTTTTTATATTATAAAAAAACGTAATTTCCTCAAAATAATGATATTTTAAATAAATTTTTTTAATAAATGTTTTTAATAAATCACTAACAAGGGAAGTATCTCAACCCTTATGAACCGATTTGCCTGAAACTTGAAATATATATATGGCTTATCGGCCATATCAGTGTTTCAAAATTTCGTTGTCCCCTTATAAAACGTTGTGGACCTCCGGGAAAATTTCGATAACTCCGAAACTAACCGGAATATCCTCTAGAGTGAAAATACGTGTCGACTTAAATTTAATATAGATTATTTCGTATTCATATGGACATCGTAGGTCTATGTCTTCATATAAATACCCCCCAAAATTTACAGATTTTCATGAAAAAAGTATTTAACGAAGCCAAACTTTTACAATGTTATGCCACCGTTTGATAGGCATTAAAAATACCTTTCTTCTCATATGTAAACATCATATAGTTTCTTAGAAAGAAATGGCTGAAAAATCCCAAAAATGATTTGTTCGCCATTTTTCGACCCATGTTATGAACCCCTAAATCCCCGATATGGCAGATAAGCCGAGACACTCCAACCTTAGAATTGTCTACTTTATATATATTTCACGTTTCATGCAAATCGGTTCATAAGGGTTGAGATACTTCCCTTGTAAGAAAGTGTTTTTCTACTTGAATATGTTTTTCTACAATTGAGTACAATTTTTTTACACTTATTCGGTATTCGGCCATATTCGTCCAAAAATGGCCGAATAGTACTTTTTTGCCTACCAAATATTCGGTCAGACACTTCAAATTATAAAGGAAGATTTTTATTAAATACAGTTTGTGAGCATTAATTTTTTTGAAAATACCCTTAAGGGCGGGCCACTAGAAAAAGGGGGCATGGACCGCCCATTTTTTCTTAAATCGAATATTTCGACAGTAGAACCCTGCATACCAAATTTGGTGAGGCTAGCTTGTCGGGAAATAGTTTTTGCCGCAATTTGGGGTTTTTCGGCCATAGTGCACTGTTCGAAAAAATGCCTTTGGACGTCGCAGAAAATTTGGCACATGTATATTCACGTTTATATGAGATATGTTTCATATGTGGATTTTTTAAATTCCGTGTAGTTTTCAAATTATAGCGGGTCAAAAGTTGACTGCCAGAGGAATCGATCTAAAATCCCGCTGCATTCTAGTCGGGCGCTCTTCACCAGGGCTACCACTCGCTTTTTGAGTTAATAAACTAAACTGTGTTATGTTTATTTCTTTTTAGTAGTTGTTCGATAATTTTACAATTACCATAAAATACAGGTATGTTCACACACTGTGTGTAAAATATTTGAATAAACGGATAATGTTTATAATTTGCTTAATTCGTTTGAAATTATTTTACGCGTTTTGGGATTTTATTACCATTAAATTCGTGCTATTCAACAAAAATTTTTACCCAATTTATAATAGTTCGTTTATATGCGTTTTTTAGAGTGTATACTTGGGTCATGAACCATTTTTTTTTTTTTTTACTTTTAAATTTTTGTCACTTAAATCAAGTTGTTAACTTTAATTTCTATCTACCATATAAAAAGAACACAGAATTTAAAATATAATTTCATACAGTTTTAAAGTAACACAGCCAATATATATTGTCGATTGGCCTACAAAGGAGTCTTTGTGCATTTTTTAATAGATCTAAAAAGAGCCAGTGAAATTAAAATTTGTTGATGATGTTTTGTACGCTTATAAATTTGAATTTTTTCCTTTTCGCTTGTTTTTGGGCTCATAAATATTTTTAAATTTTTTTCAAAACGCGTCATTGCTTCGAATAAATTTGAGAAATTTGTTAGAGCTGTGTTGTTCACAAACGAACTAGTAGTTCAATTGATCTCTTCACTTATCTAAGCAGTCCATCGAACGAACTAGTTCAATTGATCTCTTCATTTAACTGAGCAGTCTATCTAGTTCATTCATTTCAGCTCTTTTAAGTCTTTTCTTTTTTTGGTCACTACTTTGTTATTATGCGTTTGTTTTCTCTCCTCTTTTGGCACGCTTTCTCATCATTTATGTTTTTTAATGTTTTTATTTAACATTTTTGTATGTTTTGAACGAAAGCCAAAACAACAGACATGATCAAAATTATTCGTTCACGAACTGTTGAACGACGACAACAAAAGAGCGATTGATGATGATAAACGAACTATGTATTTTACCTGAAATGAACGAAAATAAGCGTCTCGGCGTGGGAAAAAAGAAACTCCCCCCCCCCAAAAACGAATTCGAAAAAAAGGAAAACAGAAAAAAAAAATTATTGTGGACTTTTGGAATTTTTCTTTTTGAAAAAATTTTTAAATTTTTCTATACGAAAATTTAAAAAAAAAAATCGATAGGTAAAATTTGAATTTTTCTACAGGAGTATTTTTTTTTATAGAAATTCAATGATAAAAACTAAGAATCTTAATAAATGTCTCGGAATGCTTAAATTTTTCTAAATGAAAAATTTTTTTCTCGGAATAGTAAAATTTTTCTTAAAAAAAAAAAAATACGTGAATTCTTTTCGACAAAAAATTTACAAATTTTTGTCGACGAAAAATTTGAGAATTTTGGGAATTTTTCTATAAAAAAAATTTGAGAATTTTTCGATAGGAATTGTTTTTGCATCTTTGTAAGATTTTTTTTAAGGAAAAAATCAAAACTTTTCTATAGGAATAATCTGGCAATTTTTTAAAGGAAAATCTAACAACTTCTCTAAATCTGAGGAAAAATCTGAGAATTTTTTATTAGAAAAAATCTAATAATTCTCATTGGAAAAAAATCTGAGAAGAAGATGGGTCAATGGAAAAAGAAAAAGAAATGGAAATTATGTGAGAATTTGTGTCTATGAAAAATGTCCTAGAATCTCGAAATTTTTCTATCGGAAAAATGTATTCTGAAACAGTGAGAATTTTTTTACATGAAATGTGTTTTAGAATCTGACAATTTGTCTATACGTAAAAAATCCTAGAATCTGAAAATTTTCTATAGGAAAAAAGTAGCGGAATCTTTATATTTTTCTATAGGAAAAATAAGAAAACATTGTTCAGGAAAAATTTTAGAATTTTTCTGTAAAAAAAATGTGATACAATCTGAGACTTTTTCTATAGCAAAAATTATACAGAATATTTACATTTTTTAAATTGAAAAATTACTCGGAATCTGATATTTTTTATATAAAAAATGTCTCAGAATCTAAGACTTTTTAATGAAAAATTTCTCAGAATCTGAGATTATTTCTGTTTGAAATATTTCTCAGAATTTAAGAATTTTTAATAGGAAAACCTCTTAAAATACAAAAAAAAAAAAAAAAAATTCGATAAAAAATCCTAAAAAAAAAACTTTTTGATAAGAAAAATGTTTCAGAATATGTGAGTTGTATTTAAAAAAGAAGTTCTAGAGTTTGAGACTTTTTCTATATGAAAAAGCCCTCAGGAGTTGTGACTTTTACTATAAAAGAATTGCCTTGGACTTCTGACACTTTGGGGGAAAATATCCCAGAATCTGTGAAAATGTCTTAGATTCTGATATTTTTCTTTTATGTCTTAGAATCTAACAAGGGAAGTCTTTCGAGTGTCACCCGCGATTCTTTATGGAATTGGTTTTATTTTGTAGAGCAGTCAAAATAATGGGACACTTATTTTTTTTTTTAGCGGCCCAAATTCATATTTAAGGGGTAAAAAGGAGGGGGGAAGACAAGGCAATTTTTAATTTTTTTCGTTTATCTCCTATATTATGCAAAGAAACCTAGTCGTGTTACATATCAAATGAAAGGTCTTTGGAAAACCTATAACGTGTCTAAACATGCACAACTTTTCGTCATATTGAGCAAAATACCGAAATTTTAGGACATCGAAAAATATTAACTTAACTTAACCCGTAGTTAGCACCACGAGATAGGTATTTTTAATACCTTTAATCTGATACCACACATGTCTATATTAATTTTGCTTAAATAAGCGTAAATAGTAAAAAACGGAAAAAGGTCATACAAATCGACCCCCCTAAAAATGAGTTTGGGCCCCTAAAAAAATACGTGTCGAATTAATTTTCGTTCTTAACAACATATCTAAATTTCATGAAGATCGGAGGGTGACACCAGGGAGACTTCCCTTGTATGACTTTTGGTGTAGGAAAATGTCTGAGACTCTGAATCTGAGACTTTTTCTATAGGAAAAATGGCTCTATAGCTGAGTGAGTTCTCAGAATCTATGACCTTTTTGTAGAAAAAATGTCTTAGATTCTCAGACTTTTCAATAGAAATATGTTTTAGAAAATGTTTGAGAATCTTAGACTTTTGTTAAAGTAAAGTGTCTCAGAAGAATAGTTTGCTATAGAAACATTTATCCGAATCTAGGATATCGTATCAAAAAATTGTAAACATCATTAAAGTCTTTCAAGTAGTGTTTCAAAACCTGAAAATTTTGGTGTGGAAAGAAAGTTTCGGTATCTTAGGATTTTTCTGTAGAAAAATTTTATAGAAAAAATTAAGAACCTAAGAAATCGTATATGGGGAAAACGTCACTCAATCGGAGAATTTTTCAATACGAAGAATTTTTCAAAATATAGAAATTTTTTTATGAGACTTTTCCATATGGAACTGTATCAGAATCTATAAATTTTTCTTTAGCAAGAATTTTATTAGTTATAAACAGGGAAACCAAAAATATGCTCTAAAAAACACGTTTTATGCGCTTAAAAAATGCCCTTAAAAACGGAAAATATGCTCTAAAAACAATAAAAATATGCTCTTAAAAAAATGATGTACCCTTTTTTGCGTGTTGCGTTATGTGCGGTAGGTAGATGTGTTCTACAAAAATATTTGACTTAATATTTTCTACCAAGTTGCTGAATCTAAAGAAAACATAGTTTCATGTACCGATATGAAGCAAGAACAGGCCAAAGGGGAATCAATCGTCACAATTCCGTAATTGTTAAAAAAAAAAACATCCTTGTTGGATAAAAAATTAAAAAATAAATGTTGTCATAAAAAAAATTGGAAAAGAATGTTTTAAAAATGAAAAAAAAAAATGCTCTTAAAATGTAAAAAAAATGCTCTAAAAAGTGGAAAAATGCTCTATAAATTGAAAATATGCTCTAAAAATATGCTCTTATGCTAAAATATGCTCTTAAGCCTAAAATATGCAAAAATATGCTCTTAAGGCTAAAATATGCAAAAATATGCTCTAACAAATCGATGCCAGATTTCTTAAAAACTTCTGAAACGGATAAATACTTTACCCATTTATCAATAAAATGCACAGGAAAAAACATGATACTGCATATTTTTGGTTTCCCTGGTTATAAATGATTTTCTGTAGCAAAATACACAGTAGCTCTGAATTTTTCTGTTGGGATAATATGTCGAATTCATCAATTTTCTGTGAATAAAAAAAAAAAATCATAATTTTTCATAATTTTTTAATCATGTTATAAAAGGTTGAATTGAGAAAGGTGTGAAAGAAAAATTATTTTTTTAAAAATTTTTAGACATCTTGGTTAGTTTTTTACTAGTTTCAATAATCCAGTTTTATAATATTTAGAAAAATTTTTAATGTCAAATTTATTCAGTTAATAGTAAATTATATTCTTTATGTGAAAATTATTAACAGATCGCATTCGTCAAGGATTGAAATGGAGTCTCTGGTATCGGAAAAATTACATTTATATAATTAGCCTAGTAGGGGGAGAACCTTGGATAACATCAACAGATCTATACATATTTTTTTTAATAAGTATTTCACATATACCTTCCTTCCAGCCAATCGACAAAATGTTAATTTATACGTCCATGTGGGTACCATGCAAAAAGTTTGCAGTTAAAATATGAGAATAAAATTGGACAAAAAAAAGAAAACCCGAAACATAAACTCACACAAACATTAACAACTAAAGTTTATTACAATTGCAAAAAAAAAATTTTTGCTCAACCTCACATTTTAACATCTGTCGACGACATACGACATAAAGTTTATTTTCCCATACCCATACAAGACAACCAGTTGAAAAACTTGTACCAACTGCAAGAAATAACTGCAAAACAACCGGATAATATTTTCTTGTTACACAGAGACTGCTACATTCTCATAAGTAAAATTAAAGCAACAAATATAAATGTAGTGCAAGCAGACATAAGAAGAGGAAGAATTACAAGTTAGACAAGAAAAATGAATGGACCACAATGTGTCACATATAAAATTTAAATTTTTATCTTGGTAACAAAATTTACTCTATACATATTTTTTTTTTTTTTGTATTTTTGCATTTCTTTTCTGCAGCCTACTTTATCTGGGTTATATAATTTACCAATTTGAAAAGTATATAAAAGAAGTAACAAGTAAGGAAATAATAACACCGCACAGTGGGAGAAATTTTTAATTTTTGAAAATAATAAAAGCCATTCAGTAAGTGTTCGACCGATAGCCGTGACATTTGAAGAGGTCATAGCTAATATATTTTTGAGCATAAGTTTGGAAGTTCGAGCCCATCGGTTAAAAGAATGAGGCAGCAGGAACCCCCAAAGTAGGGCACCTTTTCGAACATTTTAAACACTTGCTATTTTTTATTGTGATCAGATTTCTTAAAAGCTTATATGACGACAATGTCTATAAAAGGGCCTAAAAACATGCTTTGTGGGTGTGATTATCTCCTTTACTTTCCGAGATATAGTCACTTTAAAAAGTAAAATTTCAAATTTTGACCGATCCTTCTCAAAGTTTCTGCCAATACTTACTAATTTTAAAAGCTATATGAATATCTTAAAAAAAAAAAACTATAAAAAATCTTCTTTCAATCATAATTTTCATTTTTTTAAAATTAAATTAAAAAAAATTCCTGCACTCAAAACAAAACCTCCGCAGAAAAATCTGCTAAAAGTTCACCCATTTTGAGCCACATGAAAAAAGTCTGTCAAGACAGTAGAAACATCTGCAGATTTCTGTAAAAAATTTGGATTTTAATTAATTTAAAAAAAAAAAGCTTGGAAAATGTTCTTGAAAACAGGCTAACTAAATATTTTTGTATAATTAACCAAATAATTTGCAGATTCCTGTTATTTTCTTAAACTAAATGACAGAGAATTAAGTAAAAATATCAATTTTAGCAGAAAAATTTGCTAAAAGTTTGTTATTTCAAACTGAAAGTTGTCTTACAGATTTTTCGACTCGTTGATCTTTTTGAGTGTGATGGTAATTGGGGGGGGGGGCAAATTTCATTTCGAATATGTGTTTAAAAATTCATTCTTATGCTTTTTGCCCATAAAAGGGGGGGGGGGCGACGAAAAAAACGACATTTGCTAATAAGGGGTGGTTCAATAACAAGTATCTTTTTTAAAATGCAATAAAATGATCAATACTCAATTTTTTTGGAATGTTATGGCTTTATTTGAAAGAGCAAATATTCCCGTTTTTTATGGCAAACGACTTCATTGATGCGTCCTCGGGTTGCACCGCTGTATCGCGTTGTAGCGCAGTACTGCGCTGCCAAACTGCACGTTTTTCGAAAAAAAGTTTTTAACCGAAATAAGGCACTCAAATGAGGTTATGTTAACAAACAAATTGCTACATCTTGGGATCGCAAAACTCGCACGGTATTGTAAAGAATCCAATTCATCTATAGGAAGCAACAGATTTGAGTATCAGCATCATTACACAATATTTTCAAAAATACAGCTGAAAACCCCATTTTCGTCAAAGATGAGCGCTACAGAGCCATGATTACCGACTTTTTGTTGGCCGTAATAGAATATATCAACTTGGATGACATTTCTTTTCAGAAGGATGTCGCAATATGTCCCACAGTCCATCAGATTTGAGTATCAGCATCATTACACAATATTTTCAAAAATACAGCTGAAAACCCCATTTTCGTCAAAGATGAGCGCTACAGAGCCATGATTACCGACTTTTTGTTGGCCGTAATAGAATATATCAACTTGGATGACATTTCTTTTCAGAAGGATGTCGCAATATGTCCCACAGTCCATCAAACAATCGATATTTTGCGCACTTAGTTCGGAAATCGTGTTTTTAGCCGTATTCGCGGTGACAATTGATCACTTCAGAGCTGCCGATTAAAACCTTTAGACATTTTTTTGAGGGGTCTCGTGAAAGATTCATGCAACATGGAAAATCCAGAAATATTCTAGGCCCTTTCGACGAATATCGTTCAAGCCCTTCGTGAGATAGAACCAGAAACATTAGAAAAATGGGTGCCGAGGATGAGCTACTGCGGAGCTAACCCAGGCAGCCGCATGAATGAAGTCGTTTGCCATAAATAATGCTCTTTCAAATAAAGCCATAAGGTTCCAAAACTATTGAGTATTA
This sequence comes from Pegoplata infirma, assembly GCA_963921195.1. Classification (NCBI taxonomy): domain Eukaryota; kingdom Metazoa; phylum Arthropoda; class Insecta; order Diptera; family Anthomyiidae; genus Pegoplata; species Pegoplata infirma. The sequence continues at coordinate 90,636,854 of OY992537.1, forward strand.
TTCATTTCATTGCATGTTTTAAAAAGATACTAGTTAATGGACCACCCTGTACTTAGGGTCCAAAAGCAGGACTTTGAACTTCTTGTAGCAAAAAAATGTTGTATTTGTTAAACAAAAACACAAAAAAACATGTAAAAAAATTATATTTTTCAGAGGTTGGTTTAGTTCTTCAAGGGGGAACCTTTTGCCCCCTGGTCTGATTTTGCTCATTTACGAATTTAACCTGCCTAGGAACATAATACATATTCGTGCCCAAAATCGAAATCCTTTTAAACATACTTATACTATAGGAAATTTAACACATCTCCTTGTGTCAATTAACTATTAATTAGACATTGGGTCACTTCCTCCCTTCCCCACAATATATTATGTTTTCTATTAAAAAGTTATACCCCTAATATGAACATATAATACATATAATACACATGAGGTTTAATTTATTTTACTCACATAGTCCCCAATGTCTGCGTTAGTCATGGCTAATATAGAAAGGCTTATTGTTGCTAAAATAAATGTCCTGGGTGCATGCATTTTGCATTTCTCTGAATGGTTCATATGTATATGTATAAATATGCCTGTACACAATCCCCATCTGTGTACTTTAGATGATCCCTGACAACATCAGTAGTCATTGTTGTTGCACACTCATATTAAGAGGAACCTCCTGTTCAACAATAAACCATTTAAAGTGTACAGATAACCTTTTCTTAAAATTACCAGCATAAACTTTAGTTTTATAGGCATTATCAACATTGAGGGACTATTTTATTATATGTACCTATAACCTAGCGTGGAACGAAATTTTACTTTCTGTCAAATATTGTCGAATGCAAGTTACGGTTTTACAGGAACTATATGAAGCCCAGGAAAATAAGGAGAAAAAGATAAATCTGTGGAAAACCGGATAGGTTCTCTGAAAATTTGCACAGACCTTAGATTTGACTATGTAAATAAGGAAAAAAAATGCCAAGAAATCACCCAGGTCCTTGCTGAGATATTGAGGTCAAAGGTCACAAAAACAGGGTTTTTCAACAGTTTTTTGCTAATATCTCGCTTTATATGCATCCTACGCTTTAAGAGTCTATTATAAAACTTGTAGAATATAAAATTATCTACAATTTGTTTCTAAATACTGTTTTCATATATCTCACCGTTTTTGAGATATTGAGGCCAAAATTCACAAAAACCAAATTTTTTACAGTTTTTTGCTAATATTTCGCTTGATATGCGTGATACGTTCTAAAAATAGCACTTCAAACTACATTGCTTTTTAATTTTTTTGTGATTTTTAAAAAAATTAAAATCGCGAATAAAATCGTGAGTTTTTAGAATTTCATTAAACTGTACATGGGAATGTCTAAGTGGCTCAATAAGACAAATTTATCTGTAAAAAAAATTGCGAATGTTTTTGTCGATTTTCTGGAGTATTTTTTTTACAATTTTTTTACAAATTGGTAACAATTTAGTTTTTTATATAATTAAAATAATTATAATTAAATAAAAATTAAAAAGTTTTCCCGGTCCTTGCTTATTATTTTATTAATAATTATGACTTTTTACCCACTCTAGCGTATAGCCATTGTAGAACGATATCAACAACTCAGCAAATAAACTAATTGTAAGTTTTTGCACTTCCAGTAGCTGCATAAATTTGTATAACAAATTTGCCATATTCCTTGTTTATAAATTTGTTTTACAAATTTATTACTTCTAAAGTTTATTCCCACAATATTTTTTTTTTTTTTATCAAATCTCTTTAATGTTGATTTCTAAAGAGCAATGTTGCAAAAATTGGATAATAAAATCTTATATAAATCTATAAGGTTTTTGGGATGTTTTGCAGGTGGCAAATCCTAGGATTATAAAATTAAGTAAAAATTTAGCTAAAAGTAAGAAGCAAAACCTAAAGAGTTCAGTGATCTTGAAAACATATTTAACTTTGGACAATTGTCAATGAATTTGGGTACTAGTATTGTTCATTATAACATGAAATCCAGTTTATATGGTGTTTGGTGCCACTAAAATTGACTATAATAACACTGTGCTGCACAAAAAAAATGCGGGGGTTCTCATATAAAAATTCAATTTGTTTGTCCATAGAGTACGGACAGTTTTTCTCGGCCACTTCGTTAAGTACATTTTAACTTGAAAATGTTTTTAGGCTGGATAACACTGGCCGCCAAAATTTAAAATCTCCAGCACTAAAATATACTTGTATAAGGGGTTGAGTTGCGCTGAATCCGAATCTGTACTCCGAATTTCTCCATCACATCAGGTTTTCGAGATATAGCTTAAATTTAGAAAAAAACTTTTTTCGCCATATTGAAGATAACTGCGCGAATTCACCTTTATTAATAAAACCTGATATGTCGTCTGAAAGTACTACTAAGTAATTACCTTTAAAATAAATGTTTAACCTCTGTAATATCTTGTTTTTTCTCTGCGATATCTTAACATGAAGTTTGAAAATTTCGGGTTTTTGGTTAGTTTTGCCAAATTCGACAGATTTTTTGCTACATTTCGCCTTTATTTCATGGCAAAATTATAAAAGTCTTAAATTACAATTTAAGAAAAAGTTCTTTAGACTTTTTTAGATATCCTTTTTATTTCCTGAGATATCGTCCGTTGAATATATAGTGTTATTGATGAATACATAAAACCACTATCAGCCGAACAGTCACGAAACGAGGACAAAATTCAGGCTAAGATATCTCGGATATGAAACAAGATATTATAAAGGTTAAACATTCATTTCAAAGGTAATTTGTAGGACTTTCAGACGATTTATCAAGTTATATAAATAATGGTGAATTCACGCAGTTATAACGTTGCGAAAACGTTTTTTATTAACTTCAAGCTAAAATCTCTCGAAAACCTGATGTGATAGGCAAATTCTGAGATCAGATTCGGATTCAGCGCAACTCAAACCCTTAGAAAAGTGTACTCTGGTCTATGGGTTAAAAATTTGTTGGCCTGTGTAATTATTTTTCAAATTCTGATTTTTTTGTATTAAAAAATATAAATTTGTTTAATTCGACCTTTAAAATGTTATATTTTTAGAAAGGTTATTCTAGATCAAGGTCATTATTTTCTGTACTAATTAATACTCTGATATTCTCAAAGAATAATTTTCAAGAAAATTATTTTTCTTTTTCAAATTCATTTGTGTTGGTCATTCTTGCAAGACTTAATCAACACGTGTTTCGGAATTTGTCAGACTCCATTGTCAAGATTATAGTCGAATATTTATTAACATTGTAGACTAAGCAATAGCTATTTGTCATTAAAATCCCTTTGCTACTTATGTTATAGGGTTTTAAAATTTGCTAACTAATCTTGGCAATGGACTCTGACAACTTCCGAAACACATCTCCATTAAGTCTTGCAAAAAAATACCAACATAAATAAATTTAAAACAGGAAAACCATTTTCTTGAAAATTATTCTATTACATAGAATATCATTATTTTTTAATTAGTAAAAAAAATAATGACCTCAAGCTAGATTAAATCTACTCAAAATGTAATATTTTAAGGGTCGATTAAAAAAAAAATTATTTTTTAATAAAAATTAATCGGAAATTGAAAAACTTTTTCTTTATTTTCATCAAAATTTTTTTTTTTTATTTAATTTGTTTTTATAAATATTTTTTGTTTCTTCAATTTTTTTTTTTTTGCACCAACAATTTTTTTATCAACTCTGTAATTTTGCTGACATTAAAATGTTTAATTTGTTTAACAGATGTACAAGAACTAAGTAAGACGAATTGTTTATACACCCTTAAATCTAAATACAATTGATAATTTCTGAAATACAATTGATAGTTTCTGAAATACAATTGATAATATCTGAAATACAATTGATAAATTCTGAAATAAAATTGATAATTTCTGAAATACAATTGATTATTTCTGATATACACATATACAATTGATAATTCTGAAATTCAATTGATTATTTCTTAAATATATTTGATAAGTTCCGAAATACAATTGATAACTTCTGAAATAAAATTGATAGTTTCTAAAATACAATTGATAATATCTGAAATACAATTGATAAATATCTTGTGTTCATAGGATGGTAATGGATGAAATCTAGGCGAAAAAACTTCCCCTTGAAGAGGTTAACCAACTCTGAAAAACCACAAAACCCAGATTCCGAAATACAATTGATAACTTCTGAAATACAATTCATAAATTCTGAAATACAATTATAATACAGGGTGGTCCAATAACAAGTATCTTTTTAAAAATGCAATGAAATGAACAATACTCAGTATTTTTGGAACCTTATGGCTTTATTTAAAAGAGCAAATATTCCCATTATTTATGGCAAATGACTTCATTCATACGGCTGCCTGGGTTAGCTCCGCAGTAGCTCATCCTCGGCACCCATTTTTCTAATGTTTCTGGTTCTATCTCACGAATGGCTTGAACGATATTCATCGAAAGGGCCTAGAATATTTCTGAATTTTCCATGTTGCATGTATTTTTAACAAGAACCCTCAAAAAAATGTCTAAAGGGTTTAAACCGCAGCTCTGAAATGATCAATTGTCTCCGCGAATATGGCTAAAAACACGATTTCCGAACTAAGTGCGCAAAATGGCTGTAGGCAAAATCGCCCAAAGAAAAATCGCCCAACAAATTTTATGAAAAATCGCCCAAATGCAAAATCGCCCAAAAAGTATGAAAAATGGCCCAAAAAGAAAAATACGAAACTTCGCCCAAAATTAACGAAAAAAAGCCCAAAAACGAAATGAAAAATGGCCCAAAATAAAAAAATATTTTTTCTAACACATTTTTTCCAAAGCACATACTACACAGAAAACTTTATTTTGCGGAGAGGGTGGGTCTAAGGCATGGAGTTTGTAGCCTCTAAGCCCGGCCGGAGGCCGGTTATGCAGAATCATTTTAAGACAAAGACAAAAACTTTTAAGATGAGACTATAGGTTACGTGTTTATTATTTATTTTTATAGATCGTTGTTTTGAGAATAAAATGCATAAGTAATTGATGTAAAAGTTTTAAGTGTAAAACTTAAATTTTAACGAAATAAAAAAAATTGTAATTAACTTCGATCAAAGCGCCGCAGGCGAAAAATTTTACCAACAAATTTTAACAAAAAATCGCGCGATTTTTTGTTAAAATTTGTTGGTAAAATTTTTCGCCTGCGGAGCTTTCATCGGAGTTGCATACTGTTTTTAAATTCATTACTTTTGATTTTCTACTGCGTTGCGATAGATAGCGTGGTAATCTGCAAGTAAGAGCAGGGGTTTTAGGTTCGATTCCCACCAAAGCCTTTGTATGTTAGCAACAACGGAACGGTTTTGCTTCAGCTTATTCTTGGTTAGTTCAATATATAATTTACAAAAAAAAAAACACGATATGCGTTTTCTGTTTTTAAAAATAATAACGTACTGATTTATTGTGACATACATATTTCAGTTTTGACATTTCAAGATTTTGACAAAAAATAAAACCAAAATAAAATTGGGCAATTTTTCATATATAATTTTTGGGTAATTTTTCGTAATGAAAAATCACCCAATTTTTAATTTCGAAATTTTGCCCAAAAACTATGAAAATTTGCCCAAAAATGTTGGGTAACTTTTCATATGAAATATGACCCAAATTTGTATGAAAAATTTTTGGGCGAATTTTCGTTTTCTTTTTTGGGCCATTTTTCTTTGGGCGATTTTGCCTACAGCCGCGCAAAATATCGATTGTTTGATGGACTGTGGGACATATTGCGACATCCTACTAAAAATAAATTTCATCCAAGTTTATATATTCTACTACGGCCAAAAAAAGTGGGTAATCATGGCTCTGTAGCGCTCATCTTTGACGAAAATGGGGTTTTTAGCTGTATTTTTGAAAATATTGTGTAATGATTCTGAAACTCAAATCTCTTGCTTCCCATAGATGAATTGTATTCTTTACAATACCGTGCGGGTTTTCCGATCCCAAGATGTAGCAATTTGTTTGTTAACATATCCTCATTTGAGTGCTTTATTTCGGTTAAAAACTTTTTTTCGAAAAACGTACAGTTTGGCAGCGCAGTACTGCTCTACAACGCGATACAGCGGAGCAAGCCGAAAGCGCATCAATGAAGTCGTTTGCCATAAAAATGGGAATGTTTGCTCTTTTAAATAAAGCCATAACATTCCAAAAAAGTTGAGTATTGATGATTTTATTGCATTTTTAAAAAGTAACTTGTACCCCTATAATACAACTGTAAATGGTGTAGAGTGAACAAATAATTTTTAAATTGTCCAAGAATAACGCTTTAAATTTTTTTCTGTCCCCCTTGTTTCAAAAAAAATTCTTATATATTTAACACACTTAAACAACATCTTAAACAAGCTGAACAACACGTTTTTGCCTCCATTCAACAATATTTATCATTCAGGCCTCCTACACAGCAGATTTCTTTGTGATTATTGTTTATATACATTTCTTTTTTTGTTGTGTTAGGTAAATGTTTGGTCGTTATGGATCGCTATTTTCTTTTGGGTTTGTGTTTTCTGGTAATGCATAAAAAAGGGCATGTACTAGCAGTTAAAAACATCTGTGTTGGAATGAAAATTATTTCTCGTTTTATGAAACACAGATATAATTTAAAGCCAGTACTTGTACTACATGACCGCATGCACACACTTACAATTTTACAAAATCACACAACACATAAAACCTTAAAACAACATTACAAAAATTGAAAAAAAAAAATTAAATTTCAATAGCAACACTATCCAATGTTCAGAAGGAACATGGAAAATTTCTGTGTGTGCGTCTATGTGTGCGTTTGTGTGTGCGTCTGTGTGTGTGAAATTGTGGTGCTGGTTATTTGAAAGTTCAAGGTATTTATTGGTCGTAAATTTAACGCAACATCAATTAAATACACCATGGGTAGAATAAATAAAAAACAACTACATAACGGTAACAAGGATAAACATGTGCAGTAGACTGACATTTAAATTTTATGTATAAAGAAAAACATTTAATTTTTGTTTTTGTATGACCGGGCGGATGTTTATACCACTAGGTCACAATCTTACACAGTCTTGAGGCAAATTTGATAAATTTCGACAAATTTAACTCATAACCGCCTGAGAATTTTTGAAAATCATCACTAAAAAATGCCTACAATTGAAGTCTCCTTATTGTCACCCGCCGATCTTTATGGAATTAATTATATTTTGTAGAAGAGGAAAAATAAAAGAATACGTATTTTTTTTTTAGCGGTCAAATTTAAATTTAGTGGTTTAAAATGAGGGGGGAAAAAACGAACATTTTTCAGTTTTTTGCGTTAATATCCTATTTGATGCAAAGAAAGCTAGTCATGTTACATACCAAATGAAAGGTCTTTGGAAAGCCTATCTTCCTGTGCAAAGAACATGTTCAAATATGCACAAATTTTGTCATATTGTGTAAAATACCAAAATGTTTGGAAATTTTTGTTTGTACACCCAGAAAAGTTTTACAGAAACTATTTACTGATATTCAAAAAGTTTTTAGTTAAAGTTGTTTTAAACGTTTTATCGTTTGTTTTTCAAAAAAACTAAAATATTGAATGATTTATACAGTTGTTAAAACAATTAACTACAAAATGTACGGAAAAATATTAATACTTAATATTAATATTAATATTAATAAAATTACACGCAGAAAAAAAACATGGTTGCGGTGATCATGATTTAAGAGCGTCATATTATGATTGGGAATATGATTGTAACAATAATGTTAATATGATTGACGGCAACAAGGAATGTTAATCATTATATGATTGCGGCAATAATGGCCTAAATGTTATATAATTATCATAATATGATTCCAGTTTAATATTTTTTTCTTTGAAATTGAGAAAATATATTATGCTTTACACGTTTTTAGAGATTCTTCATTACTTTTTTTTTTTGATAAAGTTCACACTAATATTTATTTTTTGTTTTTAAATGTTGTTTTTGTAAATATTAAACCGTTTTTATTAATTTTGGTTCAATTTAGTGGCAACCTGCGTTTTACAGCAATGATGTGCAATAAACTTATGGCATTTTTCTAAAAAAATTACATCAACGATTACATTTTTGTCAGCTTACATTGAATGATTGTATAAACCATTAAGTTATTGACAAAATCATAACATATTTGCTGCAATCATAACATATTTGTTACAAAATTAAAATTATTGTCAGCAATAATAACACATTCAGTAAGAAAAAAATGCACAAAACACACTTTAATATTTTCGATAAGAAGTTTTTATTTAAAATGGAAAGTTATTTTTGAATTGCACAATAAATAAATTATATAAAGTAGATTTTTGTATTTCATTTCCTTCTGCGTTGATCCAATTTTTTTACTCAAATTGGCTTAAATTTTTTAAATTACTAATTGTAAGTGACGTCTTTGCGACTTACTGCTTGCTGGCAAAACACTAAACTGATGAATAAACCTGACAATGTTTGCAAAATCAATTTTCATTAAGTTGTGATTATCTAATGATTGTTATAATCATATTATGTTCTAATTTTTGGTGTGTCGAGAATATAATTAACTATAACATTGTTAGAACAACCATATTGTACTTTTGGATGAAACAATTATTTTATCATGATTGAAGCGACTATTTAATGTCTAAAACAACCATATAAATGTTTAAATACAATTTTCAAAACAATAACTTGATTGCTGCAATCATAACTGGGTTTATAGATCATAGTATAGTTGCCGTGATCATGTCGCAACCATATTTTTTCTCTGCGTGTAGTATTAATAATAATTAATAATAATTAATAATAATTAATAATAATAAATAATAATATTAATATTTTTCTATATTAAATAATATTAAAAATATTTTTAATATTGATACGAATTGATTTTTTTTTTTTAATATTATAAAATTATTTTGTTAGTTTTTGAAAGTTTTTTCGAGTTTATCGATTTTTTCTGTTATAGTTTGTTTAACAACCTTCATATTTGTCGACGTGTTCTTAAAGAAAAAAGCTTTATTCTGAAAATTCGGATAACAATAGACACAGTTGTGATAATTTTTCTAAAAAAGAAAATGAATATTTCATGTGAAATCGCGCAGGAAAAAAAAATAAAACGAGCATCATGAGAGGTCTTGTAACATAAATTAAAAAGTTTTTGGGCCGCTGTATCCGAATTTGACCTTGAAATTGATCTATCGCATTAAGTTTTTTATATAACAATGTTAAATATCTGAAAAACCTGAAGCGATAGACCAAATTTAAGGCAGGATTCGGATACAGAGCGCAAAAAAATCTTTAAAAATATTATTTTTTTTGCGTGGGTAGTACAAAAATCGAATTCCAGCTAATACTTAATTTTTTTTTTTAGAAAAATTATCACAACTCCATCAATTGTCATCTGATTTTTTCAGGAAAGAGCTTATCGTATTCAAAATTTAATTTTCTTTGAGAATATGTTTATAAAAGGTTGTTGAACGATTTATAGCATTAAAAATCGATAAACGCGAAAAATAACCAAAAAATAACAAAAAAAAAATAAATATAATTAAAAAAAATCAATAGATATCTTTCTTATATGTACATACCAATTCCCACAACTGAAAAGTCCTATCCTTCTTCTATCCAAAACAGTTAAAAAATTTTAAATCGATTGAAAAGTCTCTGAATTTAAGGAGGTTTAGTGATAAAAGTCCCAAAAAACGTTTTTTGACAATAACTCAAAAGTTTTAGGGTGTCTGGCAAGTTTAATGGGCATTCGTGTGATTTACTCGACAAACTCAACAACCTATACTTTACTATGTCTAGGCTGTCCATTCGTACTGATTTGATCAGTACATGTATTGATTTTTGATTATGTGTACTGATCAAAAAACGTTGTACTGATTTGTACTGATTTTTTAAAATATGTACTGATTGTACTGATTTTTGAACATTTCAACATAAAAATAATTTTATTCGAAAGTTCTATAAAAAAAAAATTAATTTTCATAATATAAGTCATCAGAGTTGTTTTTTATAACTTAAGTCTGACAATGGGATAATTTATAATGAATTTATTCTAATGAGATTAGAGTTCGTGAATCTAGAGGTTCCTTAACGCAAAAATATATCTGAGCATGAGGTTGTTTTGATCTTCCCAAATTTTTATGAAAATGGGCACAGAATATTTGAGGTTTTCTATAACGAAAAGTTCAATGGGCCTATGGATTTTTTTATATTTTTAGAAAGATGATGTACATTACATAAATCCAAATGATTCTGAGATCTTAGATGAGGTAATGCCATCATAGTTTATTCGAAAAAGCTTTCAGAATATCAGGGCCTTAAACAAAAACACGTGCTTATAAGCTGTGAAGTTTTCTTACAGGAAAAGTTGTCAAAAGTTACGGAAAACAAGTCTTTAAAATCTGAGGGATTTTCTTACTCTCAAAGCCTGTGGAATTTTGTTACATTTTCTGCACTGAAACGATCAAAACACTCAAATAAGTCGTTTAAAGTCAACTAAATTTTCTGTAAAATAGTTGTTTTTTCGCAGTTGTTTTTTAGCAGTTGCTTTTAATCAAAATACATGGGGCCATGTTAGTTTAACCGACATTTTTTAAGTGTTGAAAAAACATCAAAAACATAAAAACTTGGGCGTACTGATTTAAGCTCAGAAAAAAATGGTCACCCTAACTATGTCACATCAAAAGTATTTGTACGCAGTAACACAGTGCTATTATTATATTTATGTATAGGCGTATACTTAATTTTATAATTGCCTTTAAATAACAATCATACGGAACGGTGTACCGTAGTCTACTTTTAATAATTTGACTATTCAGTAAGTACTGGACCGATTGCAGCAAAATTCATATCGGCTATAGGTAAAGTAATTTCGAGTTTAAAATTGGACTCTGGGCACCACAAATGGCCCCTTAAGTAGGAAATATTTAGTATACAAAAACTTTAAATTCTTTCAAATCACCAACTCCAAATGCATTTAAAAAAAAATCTGGTACTAAACTAAAAAAAACCTAAATGGTTTTGTTTGATTCAACTTTCATTTGCTTTCAATCCATTTCGATTCAGAAAGTTCGATTTCGGTTTCCAGACGAGGTTTTTAAAGTACACAAAAAACTTCTGCAAAACAAAATTTGAGTCAAATATCTCAGATTTTCAAGAATTTTGATTGATTTATATAAAAATCGGGAGGCAGTTTTTATGGAAACTGTCAAAAAAAAAATATGGTCCGAACCATTTAAAACTTAAAATTCATATTAAAGATTTGCAGGGGACCTTTGTAATTGGTAAAACTTGGAAAATTTTTCCTTAATTTCAATTATAATAAATTTTTTGTAATTTTCGATTCTAAGGTCATAAAAAGAAAATGAATGAGACACTTTCCCTGTTAGACATAATTACTTTTAGTAGAAAGGTATTTTCGCTATCGTGTATTATAAAATAAAAACTTTAAATTCAAAAATGTGCTGCTTCCTCCAAATCATGTGGAGTTTTGTTTGCTACAAGCACCTACTAGCTTTATGTATTAACTTTTGGCAACGGCATTTAATACAAAAAATAATTGTATAGCCTTATTTCATTTGCTTGCAATTTAAAATTTTCATTTTTACTTGGTCACTAGACGTTCCACTGCGTGTTAATTGAGGTAAATTATGCTTGGTCCTACAGTAAATATAAAATAAAATGATATAGTGTAAGGAATTATCAACGGGTATTAGCGTAGGCTCAAAAGTTACACAAATATATATGAATTTTTTTAATAAACCTAAGAGATATGTAGTTAAATATGTATACCGTCCACCCTAGTGATAAGGGGTATATGAGGCATTCCACACCAAATGTCCCGCTACAGAAAAAAATGTGTCCCGTAAATTTCTGAAGAGATTGTTTGTATAGCCCTATATGGAACTAAGAAAATTGCGTTATTGGTTTTTCTAATTTTCAAAAACTGGGCTTAGGAGGCGTGGTCAAATATTGGAAAAATGGTCATATTTGTGGCGAGTTGCCTTGATTAAATACTTATCACATTAAAACGGAATGCGCCACAATCTCAAAAATTAACATTCTTATATAATTTTGTATGGGCTATCGAATAAATTTCTTTTCTTTGGAAAATTTTCAGAACCCGTTCTGAAATTTTCCATTTTTTAAAAAAGTCAATTTATCAAAAATCCGGCCACTTTTTTTTTCTTTTTTAAATTTTTTTTTTTTTTTTAATTTAGAAGTTTGTTCATCCACACAAAAAAATTCTGAACAACATTTTTCGTTTTTTTCGAGAAAATCGCATTTGAATTTCAAATTTCATAACAATTTTATAATTTGCTTGTATTTTCTTGTATTATCGTTGCGAATGAGTATTATTAATTGCATGAATATTACTCATTCGCAACGTTGATGCAAGAAAATACAAGCAAATTACAAAATTGTTATGAAATTGAAAATTCAAATGCGATTTTCTCGAAAAAAACGAAAAATATTTTTCTGAATTTTTTTTGTGTGGATGGACAAACATCTAAACTTTTAAAAAAAATTAAAAAAAAAGAAAAAAAGTGGCCGGATTTTTGATAAATTGACTTTTTTAAAAAATGGAAAATTTCGGGTTCTGAAAATTTTCCAAAAAAAAAAAAAAAATTTAATCAATAGCCCATACAAAACTATATAAGAATGTAAATTTTTAGGATTGTGGTGCATTCCGTTTTAATGTGATAAATATTTAATCACCCGGCTAAAAATGAATTGTATATAAGCATATATGAACACATCTGACCATACATCATTAATCCGAAAACATATATGATCATATAAGAACATATATTAAAATTGGCGCTTATTCAATATTTGACCATATATGGTAAAATATATGATAATATGCGATCATATATTGGCCCATCCTTAACATAAATTATCATATATGATCGTACATGAGCTTGTATACATTATTTTTAGCCGGGCAGGGCAACTCGCCACAAATATGCCATTTTTCCAATATTTGACCACGCCTCCTAAGCCCAGTTTTTTGAAAAATTGAAAAAACTGGGCTTAGGACGCGCAATTTGCTAAGTTCCATATAGGGCTATCCATACAAGCTATTCAGAGGTTTACGGTACACGTGCTTTTTTTCGCTGGACATTTGGTGTGGAATGCCTCATTTCCATTTGTATCACCTCGAAATATAGGTCATATCAGTTACCAGTTTTAATTATATTTAATAATGTCCGTCCGTCTGTCTATTAAAAATGCGCTAACTTTTCAGAGACTACCCTGAGTCTGCTGAAGCTTGTAATAGAGTACCTAAAATCATTATTGTTGTATATATATTTTTTTCCCCTAAATTTGTTCATACATTTGACTAGGGGCAAATTTTTATCAAGATGTTATCTTTATATGAAAGCCCCATTTGGAAGTTTAGATAGGGCTTATCTAATCTTACATTTTGGATTCTTACACCTTCACTCCCAAAACAAAAAGCCCAAAAACTTTTTCAGATTCGCCCAAAAAGTTGTTAAATGTAAGACCCCCTTAATTTGTCCACCCTAACATTTTTTCCAAACACATCTAATAGGGATATAACTTTTTTAATTTTTTGCAAATATCAAAAAGTCCATCCCATAGTCGTATAGGCCTTGAAAAAATATTAAAAAATGATGTCTCACTTTTTCGCGATCGTTAAAAAAGTTTACGCACCAAACGCGATGAAGTTTTCAATATTAGTTTTTCTTTTAAGTATAAACAAATTATATTTAATTGAAAAATATTTAGGATTTTCTTGTAATTTCATTAATAGAAAAACAAATCTCATCAGTTGAATGGAGGGCGCGAAAAAATCGCGATATTATGACGCTATTTCGCGGATTTTTAAAATTAGCTAAATTTTAGTGTCAAGTGATAGGTGCTATGATGCAGTAATTCTTTTCAGCAACTAAAGATTATAATCGCGAAATTTTGGTGCTTTTTCGCGGATGTTATAAATAAGTTAAATGTTGGTGCCTTCTGATATGTAATCATGTGTTTGTGATAATTTTCAAATAATTAAGATATGATGTCATAATATAAAATTTTTTAAACAAAAAAATAAAAAACAAAATCATTATTGGAAAAGTTTTAGAAATTGCATTCGGTGCGTGAACTTTTTTCACCGAAATGACCAAAAAATAGATTTTTGTTATCTGTACAACATTGCCCATAGCGTGGTGGGATGGACTTTTTTTGTCCAAAAAAAGTTATTACCCTAATGCCTAAGCTCTATATCCACTTCCTGACAAAGCTTCCATATCTGTACCCGCACATGTACTTAAAAGTTGAAAATATGCACAAAATATGCATTTGAAACCAAAATATCCAAAAATAAATCTATGACATTTTAACGCAAACTTTATGGCTCGGAAAGATAATTGGTCGATATTGTTTTTAGACTATCGACAACAAACATGCATTTTCATGGAAATCGCAGCCCAAGTTATGAGTAGGGGAAGTACTTTCATGAAAATGCATGTTTTTAATCGGAATATAAAATAAGTATCTATCCGAATCAGAAAATATGCAGTAAAATGACATCGATTTGTAGTTGCATGTTTTTGCATATTTTCTTAAATTTTTTTTTGTATAAACTAAATGTTTTTAAAAATTTTTCAACATTTTCCAAAAACTGAAATTTTCGCCGTAGCCAAATTTCCAACCGATCCACTATTTGTTGTAGAAAAGTAATTTTTTCTTATGAAAATTAGATTCTAAGAGATGATGTTCTTAAGTAAAATTTTCTGTGAAATGTTTTCAAATAAAAATTCTCCGATTCTGAGAAATTTTGCAAATTCAACAGAAAAAAGTCTTAAATTATCAGAATTACTTTCAAAACAATTGTCTCAGCAATGCCCATACCAAATATTTAACATTTACTTTTTTAAAAACATTTGTTATAAAATTTGTTCAATCCATAAAATTTTTTGACTTTAAAAATTTGTTCAATGATTTTTTTTTTTAAATATTTGAATAAATACACTCAAAAAATTATGTCATTAACTGTTTGTAGTTTAATAAATAAGTTTTACGTTTTGTTGTTTTTAAAAGAAAAAACATTTGTTCAATGTTCAGTTTTTTTTTTTTTTAATTACTTCTTTGATTCAAAAATAATAACATAAAAAATAAAGATAGTGTTCTGTTAGTAAAAATAAGTGATTCTTATTTAATTTTTAATGATTTGTGTACGTTATTATTTTTTTTTTTAATATAATAATTGTTTTTGATCACATGATCAATTATTTTTATTTATTCTTTTCTATTTATGTATTTACAACTCATTTTAAATAAATTCAACCTAACCGAGAACTGGTAACAATGACCGTCGTCTCGTTGTAGCGAAAAAACCAAGGGTTCTGGTGGGAATCGAACCCACGACCCCCACGTTTAAAGACTAGCACACTACCAACTAGCCTACGGGGGCCCCTTTTTTATTGTTGGCATTTTTTTAAAAGAAGCCATTAATTTTTACCTGCTTGTGTGGGTTATTTTTTGTAGACAAAAAATTCAAAAAATGAATTATAGAAATATAAAAACATGTTTGTTTGAAGTGACTTTGGCACGATGGGTAGAGTGTCTGGCCAGAATGTAGTTGACTGATCGATTCCCCAAAAATTGTATTAAGTATATTTTTTTTCGTAGGAAATTTTTTTTTTTTAACTTTTTGGTAAAAATAACACAACGCTCATTAGTTTTAAATGTTTCCGTAGGTAAAAAAATGAAAGTGACGTTATTTTTTAATGTTCAATGTTATTTATTTTCGACAATTTTATTAACAGTAAAAAATAAATGTTGATGTTTGTTAAAACAAATGAATAATTACTGGGATGGTTTTCAAATGTTCTATCACTTGTTTTAAATATTGTTTATATTTGTTTTTGCCTACAAAATATTTTGAGTGTAAATATTTTTTCCACCCAAAAATAAAACTTTCTTTAAAGTTATAGAAAGCATCAAATATACAACAAGCCTAAATATATTTAAATGTGATAACTTGATAAAAACAATGTTTTTTTAAATGTATATTTTTAAAATTTTTATTGCATATTTTTCATTTTTAGATGCAGTTTTTAAGCATATGTTTTGAATTCTAGATGCATAAAAGTACGTGCCCTGGTTTACAGCAAAACCGCGAAATTAGTTAGGGCATTTTTGCGAATTCTAGTGATAAAACACTCTTAGAATGACATTATTATACCACAAAAATATTCAAAAATTGTTATTGTCACTCAAAAAATGTTTAGACCAAAAAAATTAAAAATCAAAAAAAAAAAAAAAAATTATATTAAAAAAAATTTTTTCTAAAAAAAGTTTTTAACTTGCAAACAAAATACTTTGCAAGTAAACTGAACTGAAAAAACGTTTAAAACAATTGTTTTTCCTTTTAAAAAACGGAAACGAACAAAATAATAAATCACGCAAACTCACGCAAAAAAATCGACTCACACTCACTCACGCAAAAATCTTACCGACGCACTCTCATTCGTCCAATTTTTATATCCACTCACGCTTACTCACAAACTCACATGATTGTGAGTCACAATCATGTGAGTTAAATTGAGTTCAGTCATATTCACGCGTGATCACGTGTATCAAGCACTAATCTGCTCATGTGGCCATCTATATTTTGCACATCTAACACAGTTAAGGTGTTTATGATAAATTTATATTGCGGATTTGTTTCAATATTTTGTGTGTGTTTCTTATATTTAAAGATTTTACTGTATACACAACATGTTTTTTACACCTAGAAAAATATATTATGCGTTGTATGTGTACAAATTATAGTCGCCGAAAATTCAAAAGGCCGTAACCAGACTTTAGACATTTTATTTTTTACAAAAAATTTTTGTAAAATGTTAAATTATTTTTTAAACGTTAAAGAAGGAGAAAAAATGTTCAAGAAGCAGAAAACATTAATTAAATTCATCAAAATCTATTCAAATTTGATTTTTTTAACTTAACCAATTTCGATTCACTGTTCGATTTTTCCAACAGTAGAGATCACTTTTTTCAAAAACATATTTTTGTATGAAAAAGGATGAATTTCGGGTATATTTTGTTACGAGTGTTAAGTCTCATATTTCTGAAATTAAAACACAATATCCCCCCTCCTCTTGACCTCCGCAATTAATATTTGCATAAATTTCAATGTAGATCAGCAAAGAAATTGTTTCAAACAAAAACCGAAATTTTTTTTTTTTTTATTTTCGGCTTTCATTTTTTTAAATTAATTTTACTTTTTTTTTAATTTAACTTATAATCAAATTTCATGAATTTGAATCATTTTGAAATTATTTATTTTGATAATAAATTAATAAAATAGCAAATAAATCCAAATATTAAAATTGCATAAAAAGTTGAAATTCAGGCTTTTTTGGAATAATGAAACATTGAAAATTTTTTTTCACAAGATCTTTGAGATTTTCGGGTGCTAATTACACCAAATAAGTACCTTTTTCACTGAATTATGGTCCAAAACGGGTTAATAAAGTAATGTCATTTTGCATTTTATGTGACCATATGTATGCACAACTTATAACTTTAATTGAGTTTGTTGCTGTGTTTTTTCTCTTTTGCTTTGACTTTATATTTTTTTAACGTTTTTTTTTGTATGTTATACAGTTAAATATTGAACATGTGGTAGTAACCGTATAAATGTTTGTGTGTTTGTTTTTTTTATGTATCGGTGTGCATAATGAAAAATAAAAAATAAATTAATTGCCTTGTGTTAAATTTATCCTACATTGAAAATTATTGCAATTTTCACATAAAACAAAAATGAAATAAAAAATTTATACGATTTTTTTTTTTCTTTAACTTTAATGTTTATTTTAATTAAATTTTCACAATTTTTCGTGTCAGTAACAATTTTAATTGCTATTAGTAGTCCATTTTTTTTTTTTTAAGGTTTTTGCAATTAACAGACATAAAATTAAATTAACAATAAAAAAAAACTCTTTGGTGGTGTGTATAAAATAAATATGTATAAAATAAATATATTTTATGTTTTGCAAATATTTTAACAATTAGGTGTGTGACTTTTAAAGTTACTATTTTTCTTAAATTTTTTTTTATAATTTAAAAAATAAAATTATTAATAAAACTTATGTTTTTTTTTGTTACAGGTGCTTGACTTGATTTATTTAAAAGGGTAAGTTTATTCATTCAAGTAAATAAAATGGTTTATTGTAGCTCGAGGTCATTATTTCCTTTACTAGTTGAAACTATGATATTCTCATAGATAGCATCATTTTGAAGAAAATTATTTTTCTGTTTTTAAATTTATGTGGTATGGATATGCCGCTATGTAACTGTTAATTTTTCAAAACTTGGCTAAGGAGGCGTGGTTAAAATTGGAAATAATTACAAATTTGTGTTGAGTTCCCTTGATTAAATATTATCAAATTAAAACGAAATGCACCGAAATCCAAAAAATTTACATTCTTGTATATTTTTTTATGGGCTATCGACTAATTTTTTTTTTTTAGAACATTTTCAGAGCCTGTTCTGAAACTTTTCATGTTTTTTTTTAAAGTAATAATCAAAAATCTGACCACATCCTTTCAAAAAAAAGTTTATATGTTTGTATATCAACTCAATAAAAATCAGGACGGCGTTTTTCGTATTTTTCGAGAAAATCGCAGTTAAATAAAGGATTTCATAAAAATCTGTAATGCTCTTGTATTTCATTGAGTCAACATCGCGTATGAGTAACGAAGCCAACGAATGTCGCAAAATATTTGGTACTCATACGCGATGTTGGAAAAATACAAGAGAATTACAAAATTTTTATGAAATCCAATATAAAAATGCAATTTTCCTGAAAAATTCGAAAAATACGATCCTGAAATTTGTTGTGTGGATAGACAAACATATCGACGGCCAATATTAAAAACTTGCTGTCTGCATAATGCAAATTTTTTAGAAGATCAAAAAGAACTGTTATTTTTAGGTAATTCAAAGAGTTATTATTAATCTTGTTTCTACAATATAATTAAAATCAATTGTTGTTGAAATAATATTTCAGTTTGAAATTAATTTGATAAGTGACTAATAATTCAGATACCAAATTTCAATCGAAAACTCATTTTCGAAAATATTGCGGATAGCAAGATTTGAATTGAAACTTCAAATCCTGCTATCGTCTTTTAAACTCTTAAAAAAAGTTCCAAATTTTTTATAACCTCACTTTAGTGATAGAGGGTTTTTATAAGTTTCTCATTCCGTTTGTTATACCTCGAAATATTGGTCTAGGACCCTATATAGTATATATATTCAGGATCCTTGATCGATTTTAAGACGATCTAGCGATGTATGTCCGTCCGTCTGTCCGTCTGTCTGTTAAAAACACTCTAAATTTTGAAAGATTTTAAGGAGGCTCCTGAAGATTTTCATATATGTTGGTTATTTATTTATTAACCTGAACAGGTTAATATAGCAATCCGGCAAAACCGGTAGAGTAGATTGACTCAAAAAAAAAGTTTATGAAGTACCTCCCTTAAAATTAACTTTGACATGTTTTATGAAGATTCCCAAAATATTTGGGCTCTAGCGATAATCTCCCGTGATCTAAACCGCGTCAAAAAAGGGTTCAAAAATGGTATTTTTCATGAATAAAAAATTAAGTAAATTTTGTTTTGTCCAATGAATGCCCAAATATAATAGATATTTAGGAATTCTTTGATTCAGCATTAAAATATTTTAAAAATCTAACCACAGACTCGAGATAACGAGATGTTTATGTCAGTTTTTTTATGGTTTTTATTCGATTTTACTGAAAACTTAAATATCTTTGGTATTTTTTTTATCCGATTTTCACTTCTAATACATCGTTAGAAAGGTGTTGACCACCGCTTGAGATTTAAGTCAAAAATTAACCCTTAACTGCATTGTCTTACTTTTTTATAACATTTACTTCGACATCTTAAAAAACCATTTTATAACCTCAAAAAGCGTATCTTTTTACAGGAAACACGTTTAATTAATATATTTGGCCACAATTAATTTAACCCATGCATGATCAAAATATTTTGGCAAATATTTTTAAAAAAGTTTTTGCGGAAATTATTGAAAGCTTGTTGTAATACTTTAAAAAAATAAAATAAAAAAGGTTTTTGTTTATCTAGACGAGCTTATTAATATCAAATAATTATTACGTGTAACACTTTCCCGGGCAAATTTTTTTTTTCGGAATTTGTATGTGCAAATACATTTTAGAAATAAAATATAAATCAATTTTCTCTTAATCGCATATATTCGTGCAAAAACCGCATCCAATAAATAGATCTTAATATTTTTTATTTAACCCCTTTATGACCAATTTAAAAAAAGAATGTGGAAAAAATTTAAATCCAGTTGTAATACTTAAAAAAAATAATATAATTGATATTTTTTGACACATTTGCTTATTTAAAATATTTGGGGTTGGCATATAGTTGCAAAAAAATTTAAGATCAATAAATAGATGCGTTTTTTGCACGAATATATGCGATAAAGACAAAATTTGTTTATATTTAATTCTTAAAACTAATTTGCACATTAAAAATTCAGAAAAAAAAATTTGACCGGGAAAGTGTTACCGTAATAATTATTAGATATTAATAAGCACGTCTAGATAAACAAAAACCTTTTTTATTTTGTTTTTTTAAAGTATTACAACAAGCTTTCAATAATTTCCGCAAAATTTTTTTTAAAAATGTCTGCCAAAATATTTTGATCATGCATGGGTTAAATTAATTGGGGCCAAATATATTAATTAAACGTGTTTCCTTCACAAAGATATGCTTTTTGGGGTTAAAAAATGTTTTTTGAATGATGTCGAAGTAAATGTTATAAAAAAGTAAGACAGTGCAGTTAAGGGTTAATTTTTGACTAAAATCCCAAGCGGTGCTCAACACCTTTCTAACGATGTATTACAAATGAAAATCGGACAAAAAATACCAAAGTTATTTAAGTTTTCACTAAAATCGAATTGAAAAGCATCAAAACACTGACAGAAACATCTCGTTATCTCGAGTCTGTGGTTAGATTTCTAAAATGTTTTAATGCAGAATCAAAGAATTCCTAAATATCTATTATATTTGGTCATTCATTGGACAACAAAAAATTTACTGAATTTTTTATTCATGAAAAATACCATTTTTGGACCCTTTTTTGACGCGGTTTAGCTCACGGGAGATTATCGCTAGAGCCCAAATATTTTGGGAATCTTCATAAAACATGTTAAAGTTAATTTTGAGGGGGGTACAACTTCAACTTTTTTTTTGCCCATACCATATAAGGTGAGTCAGTCTACGGTACAGTGCACTATAGGAAATTTTACCCATTTTTTGGCCAAAAGTCAAAATTAAAATTTTTGCAAACATTATTTTTTTTTACATTAATATAAAAAAAACTTAACAAAGTTAACAATTCTTTCTCAATTTTTCGACAGAATTGATGTACTGTCACTTTATCAGTAGTTTTTCTTGCAATTTCTTACTTAGTTATAAAATAACGATTGAGTGCAGTGAATTTTGTGATAGCTTCTAACAAAAGTTTTTATATTAAGAAAATATAGTTTTTAAAAACTAAAAAATGGAAAATAATGTCGAAGGTGAGTACTTTAATGATAAATAGTGAAATGTTGGTGAACTCATCTATTAGATCGATTTAATTGGAAAAATTGAAGTGACCTTAAGATGAACTTATTGAAGTATGAATTGGAAATTTATTTTGACTTAAAAAAAAAATGATAGCATATGTTAGCTATAAAACCATAAAAGTTCTCTAGGACAATCAATTACCTTCCGAATTTATTAAATTTCAAGGTCGGATATGTGCAAACTTTTTTTAAAAACGCATTTTTCCAGGTGACTACTGAGTGCCAAATTCAGAGTTATTTAATACATGGAGAGAGATATAAAACAAAAGTGGATAAGGAGCCGCTATTTCTGGCCATTTCTTTTCACACATTGCTGAGAGTGAATGTTTCGAAAACTTTAAACAATATATAAAGGAGGAATTAAGAATATTTTGTTCAAATATAAATATGAAAAGGATTAAAAGTTGTAGGAGTTTAAAAATTTTTGAAGGACAGCATGCTGTTTGGCTTAAAGGCAATACTTGGATAAGAAAACTTGAAACGCAGCCTGCCTCCACTAAATCGAAACCTAGGCGACCGCAATTAACTTTTTTGCCAAAATCTGCAAGAACAAAAATACGAGTTACAGCAGAAATCTCTAAAGATCTAAATAGGAAGTTGAGCCCGTAGCTCTTGCTTCATCTACGGCTGCCCGTAGTGGAATTTTGAAACGTAGTTGACGACTTGGAACTCAAAAATCAAATTTTTGAATAAAATCCTTATTAAAAGTAGATTTGTTTGACACTTCTTAAAATTGTTAAAATAAATTTCTACTGTTATCTTCGAAAGTTAGTGTACACTCAATAAAAAAAAAGAAATAGTAAAAACAGTTTATAAAACCATATAATCTATCAAGGATCTAAAAAATCTTAGATGCGGAAACTTATAATCCGGGAACCCTGTTTGGAACTAATTATTAGCTAATTTTTTATGTAACTTTACTAAATTTTTTTTTTGAGTGTATGAAAAACTTAAAGAGTCACTCCCTCCCTCTAAAGGGTCTTCCAAAAGTCAAATAAAAAAAAATCATTCAAATCGGTTAAGCCGTTTGGCTGTAAATAATTTTGGCCAAAAAAAGAGTAAAATTTCCTATAGTGCAGTGGTTCAAAAGTTATGAGCAAAAGACTAAATTTCGTCAAGGGTTTTTCATGAATTTACGAGATAAAAAACACGCTAACTTTCTGAGGATGCTGGAGCTTGGCACATATATTTTTCATTCCCCTGGTCTGGTTCGTGTTGAGTTTCAGCCAAAACTGTCCAGTGGTTCAAAAGTTACTAGCAAAACCGTGAATTTAAGATAAAATTCACCTTAAATTAACGTGTTGAAAACCCGTTAAACATGTTTTAAAAATATTGGTAAATCTAAAAAATATTTTACAACATATTCTTATCAAAAATATTTTTACACTACAAAAAAAAACCCACGAAAAAAATTTTACACCCAAAAAAATTTTGTACTCAAAAATTTTTTTTTCAAAAATTATTTAAAATTTTTTTTTTTTACACAAAATAAAATATATCTATATATTATTATTTTAGTTTACACACTTAAAGGACATTTTCAGCTTAACCAAATGGTACCAAAATTTCCGTTCTATCACAACCCTTTAAAAAGTTATAAGATCTCAAAAATGGACAGAAACATGTTTCTTGAAAATTTTCACATGAATTTTCTTGAAATCATGACGTGATAGAACAATTTGAAAACCAGATTCAGAATCAGAATCAATATTTTAATCGATAACGTGTTGTACGATCCCAGAATATCATCCAAAAATATCACAAAAAATGCTCTCAATAATGCACAAAAATGAGTTTTTTGAGAACTTTGACCTCAATTTTCTCAAAAACCTGACGATTGGAAACCAGATTTGGAATCAGCATTGAGAGGTTTATCAAAAACGAGTGTACAGACCGCTGACCGATCCAAAAATTTTCAAATTTCGGTCAGCGTTTTATAATTTTGTCTTTAAAAAAAAAAAAAAAACTTTGAAGCCTTATATCTTTTTAATGGGTTGTGACAGAAAGGTGTTTTTTGTACCAAATTTCTTACAAGAAAGGTCTTTAACAGGGCACCAATAGTTTGTCCTGAAACTTGCATATAGGAAAGAGGGGAGCAAAATAAGTGTTACGTGTTCTTTTATAGCTGCCCAATCTCACATTTAGCGGGTCAAAGAGGAGGGAGAAGAACTGGGTTTTTTTTCGATTTTTGGGAATTTTTCCCATTTCTTCAGAAGAAACTATATGAACATTTTATACAGGTCGAAAGGTTTTTTGGCCATGTCCAAATTCGGATTCGTTAAGTTCGTTATTGTCCAAAATGTATAATCGTTGGGGTAGTTTATATGGAGATGTATATACGTATGACTGCCAAAATCATATAAAATAATTTCTATCAAAATTAATCTGACCCGTATTTTTTGTTTGGTAAAATTCCTACTAGTTCGGCTTTTATACGGATTTTTCCGAAAGCCCTTAATTTTTCATAGGGCGGCAACCCTTTTTTAAATTTGAGATTGGGCAGCTAAAAAAAGGTAACTTTTATTTTTCCCCCTCATTCTAATAGTAAAGTTTTAGGACAATCGGTGCGTGCCCTGTGAAATATTTTCCTTGTTAACCAAAACTGTCTTTTCATCGTGGACGACTAAAAAAATATCTCAAGCGCGCCTCTCTAGTAGGTATTTCTTAAGAAAATGTTGGGGTAAAAAAAATATTGGGGGTCGGTCATATATTAAACAACTCTAGATTCATCCTTGGGAAAGTGAGAGCTGTGGGAGCAAATGTTGGTTCTAAAGTAATGTTGGGGTGTATAAATTACTGGTGTTCGGTCTCACTGTGCTCACCTCTAGGAGCAACTCCTTGGCAATTGTGGGGCTTTTTGTGGTTTTTATGCCTGCACCACAGACTTTGCTCCGATAAGAAGCCATATGACCCACAGTTGCCTTAGAACCGCTACTAGAGCGTTGAAATTTAAGACCCTAATTAATTTTAACACCCCAGCATTTACTCAAAATTTTATTTTTCCCTAATCTACACAAGATCAGCTCTAGAGTGGTCATCGTTTGGCCAATATTGCAACACGAAATTCGAATCGTGGTAGAATTTAACACTTTTACACGTTTTTTTCTGGTTTAGTAAATAAAAAAATATTTCGTTCTACTAAATAACTTTTTTACAGCTTTAATTTTAAACCACCTACATTTGAAAGTAACAACATTTTAATTAAGATTTATTTTTAGTCTTGACCAGACTTTACAAAAAACAAAAAGTATAAAAACTCTTTACTAGATTTTTCATAACCACATTTATTTTAAACACAACTTAAAATAAGTTGGTGCCACATAATAATACAATTTCCTTCAAATTGAATAAACCTAAGAAAATTAAACGTCAACCATCACCAACACGGCATCATCAGCAACACCATCACGAAACTACGTAAAAATTTCTTTAGTGAATTTAATAGTTTACACCAAAACCTCGGTAATCAATTTTTTTTTTTAATACTTAGATAATAAAAAACGGTGTATTTAAAATTTTTTTCTTGGAAAAATATCTCAAAATGCATCTATTTTTGAAATTGAAACCCTCGAGTAATTTTAAGTGATAAAAAGCTTAAGTTTGTCGTTACGTTCGTCCGTCCGGAGGTGTGTCGGCATATCGCGCATTTAGCAGTTGAAATAAAAGGTCAAAAAATGCTGAAAAAATATTTTTTTTTTTTTTTTTTGAACCATTTCTTCTTTAGAAGAAATGGTGCAATCTTCTAAAGAAGATTCTTCCCATATGATTTTTTCATATGGGAAGAAAAATTTTAATTTTTGGTATTATTTACGTAAAGGCATAGACCTATTTTATTCATATGAATATGAAATAATCTTTATAAAATTTAAGTCATACTTTTGCTGTGGATGATGCTTATGTTAGTTCGGTAGCTTTCGAAATTTCCCCATGGGTCCAGATTGTTGCTTAAGCTGGCAACGAAATTTTAAATACTTACACCCCAATCTTAAAAACTTCTTTTTAATATATATTTTATGATTCAGGTAAATCGTTTCATAATGGTTGGGGTAGTTCCTTTGTAAAACAATTATTTTCCGGGAGTTTTTAAAAAAATTTTCGAGACTTAGAAAATTTTAAAAGATTGTCAAAATTTGTTAAATATTAGTAAAATTAGAAAATTTTAAAAGATTGTCAAAATTTATTAAATATTAGTAAAATTTGATTTCAAGACCATTCAAAATAAATCATGGGATATGTGTTGTAGTTTTTATCATACCAAAGTTTTAAATTGCGGTACAGAACTCTTGCAACTCTAGTGTGCATGCAAATGTCAGAGTTTTTGCACAAACAATTTTCTGTGCTTTCTAATAATAACTATGATAACAGGAAATAAAAACAGAGAAATAAAGATCAACAAAGGCAGGTGTTCCTAGAATTCCCTTTTACTATTTCACTATTGCACAGAAACTACAACTTTAAAAAAATACAGAAATAAAAGTTGTTGTCAGACTAAATATATTACTTTTTCATTTACAATTTCGGAAAATATTTTTCCTTTTGTTAAACATTATATCGAACAAAGGTTAAAGTTAATTTTTTTTATATGAAAAACTAGCTCCCCGCCGGAACTCCGTTACCGGTAATATAAAAAACCACGTAATAGCAAGATCAGGATAAGAGTCCCAATTACTAAAATTTTCCGTGCGGAGTTTGTAATACAAATTATATTTACAATTTTAGAGCCCTTATAAAGTAGTACCTTCTTAACAATGCTTTTTCACCGAATGATTCTATATTCGAAATTTTAGGTTCCTTGAACCATTCTACCAGGAAATATAGTAAAAGTACCGAAAATACACTTTTACCCTTTTTAAAATGACCCCACATTACTTTGGTATAAAAAGAACCAAAGTACAATTTTTATGCCGCAAAAACATAATTTCGCAAAAACTTTTTCCAAAATGTTTTTTTTTTTCACAAAGGTATCCTACACACCCAATTTCAAGTGTCTAGGACATTATGGCCTCTGTTCCGTCTTTCACAACTTTTCAATTTACATGAAAATTTCCGAATCACATAAAATCAGATTTAGTGTTTTGTTAATCACGTTTTCATTCAGAGTTGAAATCAAATTAAGGGCTTATTGTAAAATCTCGATAAGCAACATTTAATTTTATGGAGGTTTTTCCTTAAAACTTTTTAAATAATGTAGAAAATAGTACTTTTGCAAATCTTTTATTCTCAGCAAGACTCCTGCCAAAAATCAGTCAATGGAACATCAGCGGTATAATAAAAATTTAAAAATTTATAAGGTAAAAAGTGCTTTCGTTTTACTTCCACCAAATTTTATTTTTGTGAAACAAACGAAAAAAATTTCGGATGTGAAATCTAAAACACCAAAAAAATTCGGAAATTTTCATTTTCACATTTTTTATGTGAATTACTTTTTTTCGGAACAGCGGCCTATATCAGGAAATATTAAAATTGCCAAAAGGACATTTTTTTATAACCCTTAGAAAAGTAATTTTTAAAAAGTTTATTATTTTGAAACTTTTTTACCAAAAGATCATATATAAAAATTTCAATTATTTAAATAAAACTGGAATTTCCAAAATGTATATTTTCCACAATATTTTTTTTTTTTTTACCGAAGGAACCATTATTCCAAATTTCAATCTCTTACAACTATATTTTCAGGAGCTATAAAAAGTACCAAAAGTAAGTACCGTAAGAAACGAAATTTCGAAAAAAAACTTTCCGAAATGTTTTTTCTTCGAACAATTTTGAGACCATTAATTTAGGAATTATAAAAAGTACCAAAAGTACAATTTTTTACCCCGCTAAAAACAGAATTTTGAAAAAGATGTTTCCCAAAATGTTTTTACCGAAGGATACTATAATCCAGATTTTAAGTATCTAGTATCATTATTTCAGAAACAAAAGTACCAGAAGCACACTTTTTTCCCATCTTACCCTCTTGAGAAACGAAATTTCCAAAACATACTTTTTTCATAATGTTTTATTATTCCCCTAAGGATCCAACATTCTAAATTTTAAGTATCTAGAACCATTATTTCGGGATATATAAAAAGTATTAGAAGTACACTTTTACTCCTATTACCACCCTAAGAAACGAAATTTCCAATAAGAACTACTTCCAGAATGATTTTGTCTTACCGAAGGTTTCTACGATTAAAATTTCAGGTGTCTATCATTATTTCAGAAAATGAAAAAAAGTACCAGAATTACCCCTTTTACCCCTCTTTGAACAAAATTTTCAAAAAGTGCTTTTTCAAGAATGTTGTTTTTTAGATCTAGATTTCAAGTTTCTAGATCCATTATTTTAAGATATATTTAAATTATCAAAAGCACACTTTTTTTAACTCTTTTCCACCCCTCGAACTGAAATTTTTAAATTAGAATTTTTTATTTAGAATGCCTTTTTCATCGAAACATCCTACATTTCAAATTTCAAGTCTCTAGGACCATTATTACAGGAAAAAAAGGACCGAAAGTACACTTTTTACCCATTTTACACCCATGAATTGGACCTTCCCAAAAGTTTTTTTCTAGAAAATTTTTTTCACCCAATTTCACTAATTACATTACAAATTTCAAGTGGGGAGGATCATTATTTCAGGATATATAAAAGGTACCAAAAGTACTCTCTCGTACCCGGAATTTCCAAAAAGTACATTCCAAATATCAGGTGTATAGGATCATTATTTGAGGAAATAAAAAAAGTACAAAAAGTAAATTTTTTACCCCATTTCCCAAAAAAAAAAATTCCAGAATATTTTATTGTTTTTCAAAGCTGCCCAATCTTACATTTAGCAGTTCAAAGGGGATGGGAAAAAGGTTTTTTTTTCGCTTCCTCGTTTTTTTGAGGATTTTTCGTAATCCCATACCATGACGAATCCAATATTTCTGAGTTCAGTTTCGTTAAGTTCTTATTTTCAAAAAGGAAAAACTTTGGGGAAGTTCATTTGGAGATGTATATACGTACGACCCCAAAATCATTTATAAAAATTTAGCTGACCCGTATTTTTGCGTTTGGCAAAACTCCTGCTAATTTGGGTTTTTTTCGGATTTTCCCCATAAGACTTTTTCTCATAAAGAAGAGGTTATATATAAGTTTGTCATGGTCTAGGACATGTACATTTATATATTGATTCATGATGCGCGACCGATTTTAAGTCGATCTAGCAATGTCCGTCCTTTCGAAAACACGATGACTTTCGAAAGACAATTCTGAGGAACCGGAAGTTTGGCATATATGTTTGTATTTTACCTAAGCAACTTTGTATTGCAATATAACGAAATTGGTTTAGTGGTTCAAAAAGTATAAGTAAAAGAGTGAAATTCGGCAAGGATTTTTGGCAAATTTACGAGTTAAAAAACACGATAACTTTCGAAAGACAATATTGAGACTGTCGAAGCTCAACACAAATATTTTTCGTTTTCCTGGTTTGAAGCTTTAAAAACATTGAAAAATATTTTACAAAATATTTCTACAGAAAAAAACAATACATTTGAAAAAAATTTTACATTGAAAAAAAAAAATTAAATTAAAAAAAAAGTGTTGTCACTTTTTTTTCAAAAATGACTAAAAAAAGTATTTTACTCAAAATAAAATATTTTTAATAAAAACTGTTAGTTTTTTTACGTTAGAAAATTTACTGCCACTTTAAAAGGGCATTGGGAAAGGAACTCACGGATTCGGCCAAGTTGAATTGAACTTTTGTATTTTTTAAATTTGAGATTGGGCAGCTGAAAAAAAAAACAGGTAACTCTAATTTTTCTCCGTTCAATTCCATATACAAGTTTTAGGACATTCGGTGGGTCCCTGTGAAAGACCTCCCTTGTAAATGTAAGGCATATAAAAAACATGTATTTGACCCCTCTGAAAATAACATTATACATACTCGTACACCCCTGAAAATACCACACTCAAAAAATATAGTCAAATTACAAGAAAAAGTCTCGTAAACCCATTTTACCAATATTTTACCGTGTTCCTTGTTTTTTAACAAAAATTTTCGATCAAAATTAAAATTTGTTTGTTATTTTAAATTTTTTTTTCATAAATCAGCAAATTTCCAAAGTAATTTTACAAAAAATATAGTATATTCACGAGAATTCCAAGTAAGTTTTATCGCGCAAATTCAGTTTTAAATTTACAATTTTATTGGTAAAAAAAATTGTAAAATTAAAAAAAGCTCATAATTTATACTAGGAATTCTTATCAAATAGGAGCTAGCAAAAATTTAGAAAAGTCACGATAATACCTTTTAAATTTTATTGCGTCAAAAAAGATGTAAATTTACAATTTTACTGATAAAAAGCTTGTAAAATTTCAAAAAAGCTCGTAATTTTTACTAATAATTCTCATAAAATTGGAGGTAAAAAAAAAAAGCTAGTAAAGTCACTAGAATTTCTTTTAATTTTTATCGGTTCAAAAAAGTTGTTAATACAATTTTACAACTTCATTGGTAAAAAGCTTGAAAAACTACAAAAAAGCTTGTAAAACTACAAAAAAGCTCGCAGTTTTTACTAGGTTAGGTTAGGTTGTAAGTGGCTGCTGACGTTTTACGTCAACACACGTAGACTCTGAGGTCCATTGTGATACCACGGGATCGTAATAGGTTTCCCTACTAGTCCCTGTCGTTAAACCAGTTTGAGCTTCTTATGAAACTCCTTAGATGTTGAATTTTGACATCCGACAAATCTGAAAGATCGTACAGCTCCCTAGATCCCAGTGAAGCAAGTCGCTGACCAGAAAGTGCCGGGCAATGGCAAATAAAGTGTTCGATAGTTTCCAACTCCTCTTCATCCATGCAACTTCGGCAAAAGTCATTCGACGGCACATTTAACCGCTCTGCGTGCTTCCCTATAAGACAGTGTCCGGTAATTATAGAAACCACCGTTGAAATCTCTCCTCTTGGAAGCGATATCAGCTCACTTGTGCGCCCCTGATTAAGAGAAGGCCAAATCAGTCGTGTTGTCTCACACGTCCATCCATTTGCCCATCTTTGATTAGTCTCCGTCGCAGAACAAAGCCGTAGGTTTTGCTTGCAAGTTTCTAGAGGCGTACCAACACATTCCAATTCTGTTGGAACCTGTAAGGTAGTTCCTAGTCTTGCAAGCTCATCGGCTTTGCAATTCCCTGGAATGTCTCTGTGCCCTGGGACCCATATGAGTCGTATGTTAAACTGCTTGGCCATCTCATTTAAAGACGTGCGGCAGTTAAGGGCAGATCTTGTTTTCAGAAACATTGAATCCAGGGACTTGACCGCGGCTTGACTGTCAGTATAGATGTTGACTGCGGTTGTAGACAAGACATTGCAGCTCAACCAGTCAGCCACTTCTTTTATTGCCAGCATCTCTGCCTGGTAAACACTGCAATGATCTGGCAATCTACGAGCCAGGCTCAACCCAAGCTCTTCCGAATAGACTCCAAAGCCCACTTGTTCGTGCAGCCTCGATCCATCTGTGTAAAAATTTATGGTAGCTCCACTACCCGGAGTATCCCCCATCCAAGACTCCCTGGATGGTATCATAGTGGTAAAGTGGCGCTCAAAGAGGCTCAAAGAGGGAGCACAGTCCACATTTTGTGGTATTGTTATCTTTTTCAAGATTGCGCTATGGCCACAATCACTGCTCCTCCATTGCAGCGTGCTATTAAGTCGAATTGCCGACGCAGCCGCATACTGCCTACCCAATATGTCCAAGGGTATCAGGTGAAGGAGGATTTCTAATGCAGCCGTAGGTGTAGTACGAAGAGCACCAGTGATGCACATTGACGCCATTCTCTGTACCTTCGTGATAAAGACAAAGTTCGCTTTTGTTTCCAAAGCAGGCCACCAGACAATGATTCCATACAGCAAAATTGGACGCACCACTGCTGTATAGATCCAATGAACGACTTGAGGGCTAAAACCCCATCGTTTTCCAATGGCCCTTTTACAGGAATACAAAGCAATCGTTGCTTTTCTCACCCGTTCCTCAATATTACGCCTGAAATTCAGCTTCCTATCTAGAAATACTCCAAGATACTTGGCTCCATCTGAGAAGGTGATTTCAGTACCGTCCAGAGAAATAGGATCAAAAGCAGGAATCTTATTTTTCCTTGTAAACAAAACAAGCTCTGTTTTACTAGGATTAACTCCTAGGCCACAGTCTCTTGCCCATTTAGACAGATCTTTCAGAGAACCCTGAAGAATGTCCCGCAATGTTGGCAGATGCTTCCCCTTTACCGCTATCGCGACATCGTCAGCATATGCGATAACATGACAACCACGTGCTTCTAGAGATAGTAGCATTGAATTCAGTGCCAGGTTCCAAAGAAGCGGCGAAAGAACACCTCCTTGTGGTGTGCCCCTATTGACAAATCGAGATATGACGGACGCTCCCAATTCAGACGTTATACGTCTATTGGCAAGTAGGTTTTCCACCATTAAAACGATTTCACGCTTTACTCCCAGACCAGACAATGCCAATATTATCGATTCTGGAACGACATTATTAAAAGCCCCCTCAATATCAAGAAAGGCCACCATAGTGTACTCCTTTACCGAAAGCGATCTCTCGATGGTACCAACGAGCTCATGAAGAGCTGTTTCCGTTGATCGTCCCTTGCTGTATGCATGTTGCTTTGTCGAAAGCAACCTCGGGTCAATCACTCTACGCAAATATGAGTCTATCATTCGTTCCATTGTCTTTAACAAAAAAGAAGACAGACTAATTGGTCTGAAATCCTTCGGAGCTGTGTGGGAACTTATCCCAGCCTTCGGGATAAATACGACTCTGGTATCCCTCCATTTTAAAGGAATATACGACCAGTTGATGCATGCTGTGTATAGATTATACAGCAGCGGGGCTATATAGTCCAACACTTGCTGCAACTCAGCCGGGATTATACCATCAGGTCCCGGGGATTTATAGGGCCTGAAGCTTTTTATCGCCCAGATTAATGTTGGCATATTTATTATTTCCGAAGCAATTTCAGATGCTTGGGCGTCAGAACGTTCCAAAGCTTGAAACGGCGTCATGGAATTGCCCGGAAAATGCGTGTTTAAAAGGAGATCCAGCGACTCTCCACTGGAGGAAGACCACACCCCATTAGGATCTTTCAGGTATCCTAGGGTGCAAGGAGAAGAAGCCAGAACCTTGCGCAGGCTGGATGCCTCAGAAACGTCTTCTATGTTTCCACAGAAGTTTTTCCAAGAATCACATTTTGCATTTCTGATCATCTTTTTATAACTCTTAAGTTGCAGCCTGTATGCAGACCAGTCCTCGTCCGCTCTTGAAAATTTAGCCTTATTAAAGAGCTTTCTGCAGGAATCTCTGCTCGTCTGCAACTCATTTGACCACCAAGGTGGCTTTTTTTTTCCTCTAGGCTTTGCAGAAGGGCAAGACGCATCCAGGCACCTATTACAAACATTTGTTATATGGTCAACCAGACAGTCAATTTCCGCTAAACTATGCGGTTCAGATAGGGGTACTTCATCCAAAAGCAAAGAAAAAGTCTCCCTATATTTCACCCAGTTTGTTCTTCTCAGATTTCTAGAGACTGTCTCAACCGGGGCACGCTCCCTGAGTAAAAACTCAATGTAGCGATGATCTGAGAAAGAATGCGATGATCTGAGAAAGAATGCAGTTTTTACTAGTTAAATAGAAAGTTTGCAAAAAATACTTTTACAAATTGTTTTTTGTCATTTTACAAGTTTTTTTTTGAGTGCATTATAATCTAAATAGAGTGAAATTCAAAGGTGAAGTAAAATAGTTCTAAACATACTACTATAGAACACTGCATGACCGCAAAGTTTTTGAAAGTTTTTAAGTCTGTATGCATTTTGTATTTCTACCGTTGTGTGCGTGGCATGTAGATAAATGTGTGATTTAGGCAAAAAGCATTTGCTTTAATGGCACAAATAGAAAATAATGTGCTTGAGTAAGTAAAGTGCAACTAGTGGAAATTTTTACTTACATTTGTAAATATTTTGCTGCTGCTAAAACTGCAAAATAATTTTTTGTTACTTTTGTGTGTGGCCAAAATATTTAAAATTTCTTAGTAGAATTAGATTTCGAAAGGTTGTGGGAAAGTTATTTAACTTTTTTAAACATTTAGGGAATTCTACGCCAAATATTTTACAATTTATTTAAGTTTGTAATTAAATTTGGTTTACTAGTAGTCAAGTAATAACAATGTTTTCAAAAATTTTGCTAATTGTTTAATGTTTTACTTCATAATATTGCTTATTAAAAACATTATTTAAACATTTAAGAATTCTTAAACTTTTTGTAACTCAAAATGTTATAAAATTATTTATATTTGTATATTTTTCTGTCGTGAACCATTTTAATTTGTTTTTGGTTATAAAACCTTTTTCTTTAATTTTATTTTACATTAATTTAATTTTAAGTACAATAATTTAATATATTTTTAATTAAAACTTACAAAAAAAAAAAATACAAGCAGCAAAAAGTTTTTTATTTGAATTCAGATTTTTTTTTTTTGCTTAAATTTTTTTTTTCTTTTATTAAAAACTTTGTTAGTTTGGATTTTACAACATCATTGACAATATTGTTTCGTTCACCCAGTTGACCTAGTTTATGTCAAGTTTTATTTGTAAATTTTTTCGACATAAAGCAGTATGATAGGGTCAGTGAGCATTTATATGCAAAAGGTTGGAATGTTTTAGAGATTTTATTCATATTAAATTAGTTGATATATTTTTAAATAAAAAATCGTGTTTTTTGTTAAAAACACAGTAAAACACTAAAATTACGGGGTTCCGACGGTTGATTCTGGTAGAGGAGACCAAAAAAATACACGTGTGTCGGCGTTTTGAAAGATCACATGGGAATTTTATTTAGAGACGCTTAAAGTTTCCCAGATTTGGCCTGTTCTTGCAGCATATCGGGATTTAAAAGTTTGTTCTCTTTACATCTGAGATGAAAGCTATGTTCAGCAATTTTGTAGAAAATATTATGTAAATATTTTTGTGGAATATATTAACCCTCTAACTCCCACTCATAACGGTATTATTCGGCTCTATTTTAACAAATCGTAAAAACACCCCGAAGGAGGGGGAGGGCGGGGATGAATGGTTCTACAAAAATGTTGGCCATACATTTTAACTACATATGTTGGACCACACCAAAGCCCAGAACTTAACAAAAACACCAAAAACCAGTCAAATTCAAGGATACTAATTAAAGGTTAATTTATTTTGTATTTTTTTTAATTGCCAACATAAGTGTAGTTAGACCATTATTCTTTCGATTTTTTTTATTATAAAAAAATTTTATTAAAAAAAAAAAATTAATTAAACAAAAATAAAAATCACAAAAAAAGTATTTAAACAAATTAAAGTTAACTACTATTTTCAAGTTAAAAATATATAAACAATAACACTGTGCTACAAAAAAAAAACAAAATCGAATATACTTATCAAATGAGCTACTGAAAGTTGTAGGTCTCGTCAAAAATATCGAGAAATGTCCATCAAACTCCAGAAATGGCCAGACTCCCTCAAATTTTAAAGTTATTTTAAAAAAACTTTTTTTTGGGACATTTCTCACTTAACCATGCGTAACTTAGAAACAAACCAGGATATCTTAAAAAAAAAAAAAATAGAAAAATTAAAATATTTCTTTCACACTTTTCTCAATTTAAAACCATATATAACAAATCAAAAAATTATAATACATAATTATAATTAAAGCCTGAGCTCGACTGTCTTTACAGAAAAAATAATTTAACAATAACGACTATAAGTCGCCCTATGTGGCAATAATCAGTATCTTTGGAAATATGGCAACACCTAACATTTGTGTCTAAAATGTAGACCATGTCTGCCAATGTTGCAAAATAAGTACTTATATCAGAATTGATGAAGGAGAGGAAGAAACGCAATTAGAAATTTTGTCTTTAAGACAAAGTCAGTAGTGATTCATCAGGTAGAAGTCAGCAAGTGAATACATTTTACTAAAGACAACTTAAGGACATGTCATAATTTTTGTCGGAGCTCTCCAAGTTCTATAAATGTACTGACTTGTCATATAAGTTGTCTTATCAATTTAGAAAAACCATGTCTCTAATGCTGACAATTATATAGCAAATCCGACCAATCACTAAAAATTTTTTTTTCCGATGTAAGTAAAATCGATGTAATTTTGTTTAATCTTTTACAACTCTTTTAATTTCCTCTGTAATTAAAAAAATAAAATTGGCCTTAAAACAATAAAAACAAGTAGAAAAATTAAGTTCGACTTGGTCGAATCTATGAATACCCTCCACAATGTCAGAAGATAGTTTTCTAAAAAAATTTCAAAAAATTACATCACAAATTTTGTATTAGAAATACATATGTATATCAAAGGGTGTCCAAGAGCTTCCAGCCTCCAAAAAAGGAATTCACTAATTTGCAAGCGAGTTCCCGTGGAGAAACATTTGTTTATTTTCTTTTCTCCTTGTCCGCAAAAAAATATTTTTAGAAGCGTGTATTGGTAAATTCTGATTCAATTTGAGAATGTATTAGTGGATTTTGACAAATTCTGATTGAATTTTCTAATTGGATTCAAAATATTTTTCTCCACTACGAATGAAAAACTAAAGAAGAATTCATCCATATCTCTCCGCGTTAGTATTTTTCCAGAGGGTTCATCCACTTTCCCGCGTGATACGTCTTCTTTAATAGTCTTTGATGTATATTATATTGAGTAAAACTTTTTTTTAATCAATCAAATTTTTTTGAGTGTAAAATTTTTTTGACTGTGAGCATTTTTTTGAGTGTGACATTTCATTAAAAAAAAAATTATGTATACATTTTTTTTTGAGTGTAACATTTTTTTTAGTGTAAATATTTTTTTTAGTGTACAATTTCTTTGAGTAACAAAATTACTTTGTAAAATATTTTTGTTGTTTTATACCTCTATGCAATACAGAAAAAAATATTTCACATATTTCCCACTTTTTATTTTACTTCATTTGATTTTTTTTCCAAAAATTCTTACTATACACCGTTACATACAGTTACAATAACAAAACAATAACAAATATTTACTTGTCTATCAACTAAACTGCACCCCACGACAAGAAAACAAACAACAATAAGTTTAAAAAAACTGGTATTTCACCATGCTTTTAAAACTTGTTTAACGAGTTTTCAACAGTTTAAGGTGAAACAAATCTGAAACTCAGTGCTTTGCTTATAACTTTTGAACCACTGAACCGATTTTGCTGAAATTAAAAACCAAATAGCCTTGGGGAACGACAAATATATATGCAAAGCTTCAGCCCCCTCAGAATTGTCTTTCGAAAGTTATAGTGGTTTTAATCTTGTAAATTCGAAAAATACCCTTGCCGAAATTTACTCTTTTGCTCATAACTTTTGAACCACTTGACCGATTTCGCTGGATTGCAATACCAACCTGACCCGGTAAATGGAGAACATATATGTCAAACTTCAGGAGCCTCCGTAAAGTCTTTCAAAAGTTAGCGTGTTTTCAACGGACAGACAGACAGACAGACAGACAGACAGACAGACAGACGGACGGACGGACGGACGGACGGACGGACATCGCTAGATCGACTTAAAATCGATCAAGGATCATGAATATATATACTCTATGGGGTCCTAGACCAATATTTCGATGTGTTACAAACGGAATGACAAACTTATATATACCCTCTATCACTAGAGTGGAGGGTATAAAAATTAAAAAAAATCCGCGACCGGGGATTGAACCAAGGCCAAAAATCTACAACACGTAAGCTGTCGAACCTGCTAGACAACTAGGCCAACCACAACTTAAAATTGTTTGTAATAAAATATATTTTGAAATCATAATATTTTCAAATTTGTCAAAAAAAAATAAATTGAATATATCGTCACCTTAATTTTAAAGGGCTCCTGCAATATTTTTTTTTGTAAATATTTTTTTTATTTTGTATAAAAAATATTAAAAACAACTAAGATACGCTTTAATAACTCTAACAAAATCTTGTTAAATAGAATCAAGCCAAATTCCAATTAATATTTAAAAAAATGTTATATTTGAGGAAGAAAAATTTATATTGTAGCATTTTTCAATTCAGGTGACGAAATATATAACAGGACAATTCAAATAATAGATTAATTTAAATTTGTTTTTAAATGAACACATTTATTATCAAAGTTTGGCTAAAGGGGTAAGGTGCTAGACCAGTGAACAGAAGGTTCTGAGTTCGCGGACCAAGTGAGGCAGATACCAAGTGAGGCAGATAGTAAGTTTTAAAAAATTAAATTTAAGAAATGGACAGATAAAAATAGTAAGTAGTGTAAACTAAAAGACGTGATTATAAATTTTAAATTTTTGGACGATCTCAGACGTACTATGTACATTTCATAATGTAGTCAGCACTATTCACTACCTGCATACTTGTCGGCGAGGAATTTTGACAAAATACTTGAAAAAGTCAGGAGGTGTAATGAGGTTTTTTGTATGGTCAGAGATTTTTCAGTCAGCAGGTACACTGACATTGTCATAAGGAAGTCTTTGGGATGTCTTAACGACATTTCCAATTGGGAAATTAATGATTACTAAAAATTGAATTTGTTTACACAAATTACAATAACAATTCTTATGTTAGAAAAACAACAGCACAACCAAACACGAATTGCAAACCATGATTTAGTTGATACTTGCTTAACAGCCTAC
Organism: Pegoplata infirma; assembly: GCA_963921195.1. Taxonomy (NCBI): domain Eukaryota; kingdom Metazoa; phylum Arthropoda; class Insecta; order Diptera; family Anthomyiidae; genus Pegoplata; species Pegoplata infirma. The sequence continues at coordinate 90,675,198 of OY992537.1, forward strand.
TTGGCGTTTCGGTCTAGAGTGATTGTACGTTACAAGCAGTTAATAACAAAGTATTACAGATGATGGGCTCAATTCTTGTCGGCTACGATCTGTTAATAATTTTCACATATAGAGTTCTATTGAATATTAACTGAATAAATATGACATTTAAAGTTTTTCTGAAGATTATTATAACTTGATAATATGAAACTAGTAGGAAACAAACCAGTTTGTCTTTAAAATTTTTAAAAAAATTAAATTTTTTTTTTCACAATTTTTTCAATTCAAAACCATACTATATACAGTGTTGCCATATATTTTTTTGAAAAAACTTTTTATTTCTGAAAAAAAATCTTTTTTTTTGTGAAAAAATCTTTTTTTACAAAAGTATTGAAAAAATTAAAAATTAATACATTATGTATTTTCATTATGTATTTTCAATTGAAGGGCTTATTGTAAAAACTCGATAAGCAACATTTCATTTATGGGGGCTTTTGCCTTAAAACTTTTGAAATAATGTAGAAAATAGAACTTTTGAAGAACTTTTATTCTCAATATACTTTTACGATGGGTTAAAGCAAGACTTCTGCCAAAAATCTGTCAATTGAACATCAGCAGAAGGCGAAAAACACGAAAAAATAAAATGTTGCTTATCAAGTTCTTGCAGTAAGCCCTTCAATGCATTTTTTATATCAAGTAAAAAGTAAAAAAAAAATAATAAAAAAAAACCAAGCGTTCATTTGGAGCTCGAAAAGACTCATAAAAGAGTTCTTAGACGTTCAGAAAACATAATCCCTTTTTCTTAGCGCTCTTATAATATCATAATAAAAATTTTAATCCAACGATCAGTTTTTACTTAGTTTTCGCAATTTAATTACAAATCATTTTTAATAATTAATTAAACCTAACCGAGAACTGATTACAATGACCGTCGTCTCGTTGTATCGAAATCGATCAAGGGTTTAGTGGGACCCCCTGTTTCATAGGCTAGCATGCTACCAACTATCCACAGGGGCCTTATATGACTCATAAAAGATTCTGAAAAATATATGTTTGTATTTTTTCCTGACTCTTTTATGAATGTTCAAAAAAACATATTTTGAATTTTTTACATATCCAGAATTAATAGTCAAACATGAATCTTTCAGGAATCCAAATGTCGAGCGTTCTATTAATTTTTGGAGCCTTGAAAGAGTCATAACTTATGAAGAAAATTGTACACAGTAAGCAAATATCAAACACCGGTCATGCTCGATAATATATGACGGATTGGATCTATATGTGGTAAAATCTTTTATTAGTGCAACAATTTAAGAGAAAATTTTGTGGAATTTTCATATGGCGACCAAGTCAAAGAATGGTCTGATTTTAAATGGATTTAATAAGGTAACCAAGATAAAACCAAAATTGTAATCGAATATCTCATATTTTCATAGAATAAAGACGTATTTAATTGTAACCGTTTACATAGACTGAAGGACGGACACGCTAAGTCAAATCAGATAGTGATTCTGAATCGGTCGGTATACTGAAAGCTTGGCCTACGACCAATATTTCGGGTATTTACAAAAAAAAATGATGCTTTTTGTATTTTTTAACTAATTAAGAAAAACTTGAAAAAACTTTATTATTTTCCAAAAAACTTATTTTTTTAGAAAAAATCTTGAAATCTTTTTAGCACCTCAAAAAACTTGCAAAAAAAGGGAAATCTTGATATATGGCAACACTGACTATATATAACAAATCAAAAAATTATAATACATAAATATAATTAGAGCCTGAGCTCGACTGTCTTTACAGAAACAATAATTTAAACTTTTCAATCGATTTTCAATTTTTTAACTGCTTTGGGTAGAAGGATTTTCATGTGTGTGAATTAATCTATATTTATAAGAGTTAATTTTGAAAATTTGATATGCGGGTATCATCATTTTTTTGAGGGATTAAGGTTAGCTAAAAAGAATGCCTGTATTTTTTTGAGAAAATTTTTGCTCCTTGGGGTGGTTCAACGCATCTGAAATCGCGGATTTTAAACTGATTTTTCTGCAGAGCAAAAACGGCTGAATATATCGCAAATCTGATTTCACCAATCGATTCTACAGCAAAAATTAATACTTTGGCCGTATTTAAACTCTTAAAAAAGTTCCAAAAACCCACCACAGAGGGCGAAAATATAAGATTTTTAAATTTTTTTTAAATTAATTTTTCAATAATGCAACATTATTTGTTCTATCACAACCCGTAAAAAAGGTATAAGCTCTCAAAAATGATCAAAAACATGTTTTTTGGGAACTTTGACCTCGATCAAAACGAGTGGTACGATCCCAGAATATCATACAAAAGTATCAAAAAAAGTGCTCTTAATAATGCACAAAAATGCGATTTCTGCGAACTTTAACCTCAATTTTCTCAAAAACCTGACGTTATAACTTTTGGAAACCTGATTTGGAATCAGCATTAAGAGGTTAATTAAAAACGGGTGTTCAAAAAATTTTCAAATGTCGGTAAGTGTTTTATAATTTTGTCCTTATAAAAAAAACTTTGAAGCCTTATAACTTTTTAATGGGTTGTGATAGAAAGGTGCTTTTTGTACCAATTTTCTTATCAAAAATTGTCTCTTCATCGTGCATGACTAAAAAAAATTTTTTTTTTTTTTTTTAACTCGATATTTCCGCTCTCTGCTGTGGGTTTTTGGAATTTTTTTTAAGAGTTCAAAAATCTGCCATTCTATTAATTTTTGCTGTAGAATCGACTGGTGAAATTAGATTTGCAATTAATTCAACTGTTTTTTCTCTGCTGAAAAATCAGCTCAAAATCTGCGTTTTCAAATGCCATGATCAACCCAAGGAGCGATAATTTTTCCAAAAAAATACCGGCATTCTTTTTAGATTCCCTAAATCCTTAAAAAAATGATGTTACCCGATAAACAGATGAAGTGACATAGTCACCAAACGAACTCTCATTATTATATATTTGTGGTATGATTTGTCCGAAATTAAGAAAAAATATTTTTTAAACAAAAATAAGTTTTCTGATAAAATTTGGATCCGGTAGGTGGTGCTGTAAATAAAAATAAGTTTTCTGATGAAATTTGGACCAGGTAGATGGCGCTGGGTTATTGATCATATTATTCATTTGAGTGAAATTTTACAGCACTTTAGAATGTATATTTTGTCATAGAAATTTAGTTTGTATGTATGGACCCTATAGATGGTGCCGGGAAGAGGTTATTTAGCAGTTAAAATGTATCAATATGCTCACCCGATTTCCTTCAAGGCTGCGAATTTCATCAAATTCCGGATTTTTTCCTGTTGGAGACATATCAAAGAATCTATGTATGTTTTGATAGACCCAACAGAGGCGTGAACATTTTTCCCCAGGGGGTAAAGTTGAAATTTGTGTTAAAAATGGGTAAATTTTCGATGAGGCTGGGGAGCTTAAAATGGAAAATTTTGACACTTTATTTTTTTTTTAATCATCCACGTGATTTTTTCTTTCAGATCATTCATGAAATGTTCTGATCGAAACGATTAAGCTGGAAGCAAAAGATAGCTCCCAATGAAATGAGTCCCAATGGAATAACAGCCAAATAAAATGAATTTTCTCCCAAACCAAAACAATGAAATAAGTCCCAAGAAAAATGAAATAAGTCCCTAACAAACAATGAAAAAAGTCCCAACGAAATAACTCCCAATAGAAATGAAATAAATCCCACACTCAAAAAATTATGTAGGTAAATTCCAGTGAATATTCACTTAAAACAAATGAAATTTGGTTTAAAAACCATTCCACTGTTTTTTCTTTTAAAATAAAAACATATTACAGTCAATTTTAAATGTTAATTTAATGACTAACCAAAACATTAAAATAGTAGTGAATATTTACTTATTTTGTATTGAAAAACAGTAAAAATATAGAAGAAATTTTTTACTGCCGAAAATGAATGCAACAGAAAATTCGTTTTTAAGACCGTAAATTATTTTTTTTAAACTACAGAAACAGTAGAAAATAATAAGTCGTTAATAAAATTAATGATTTTTCTTTTAAAATAACTTTACTGATTACTTTTTAAAATAACCTACAAACAGTTAATGACATAATTTTCTTAGTGCAATTTTTTTTTAATAATTGTATTTGAATCTCTTTAAAAAACAAATCTCAGAAGTGCCTACAATCCCTTCTCAACTTTTTTGGGATGCAGCTTACTGGCACATTGATTAATGTTTGAATTATATCAGTATAATATTTCATGCAATAGCTAACTTGTCGCAGGTCCCTCTGGCGGCTGCGAGAAGAACAGAAAATAAACTCTGTGGGAACACTATTTATTACACACAACTCCATAAAAATATGAACTCAAATTAAAAAAATATATAAATCATCTTGGTTAAAACAGTTAACAAGCCACTCATAAAACTTGAAAGCAGATTCCTGGAAGCCTTTTAGAGCTTCCAGGATTTTATAGAATAAATGTGGTAACAAAACGATTATTTGTTTGAAAAGATTTGAATGCGTATGGATGTGAAGAAAGCGCAGCATGCAAAAAATCTCTTGTAAAAATTTTTCGCCTGCGCCGCTTTCTTCACATCCATACGCATTCAAATCTTTTCAAACATATAATCGTATCCCAACAACATATATTTCAAATTAAAGAAAAGAGTGAGTGGGTTTTAAAAGACCATTTCGCCTACACTTTAAATAATCTAATGTGCTCGCCAAGCCAACAGGATCCTAAAACTTCTTATTACACCGGTTGCGGATCTTCAGTTTGTCATACAATACCTCTTAATTTTCATACCACTGTTAGAAGAACTCGAAATTTTTCACAATTACTCGCAGCATGCATTTCGCCTTAAAGCAAACGTATTATTTTTTTTTTTTGGGGGTTTTGATTGACATTGATGTACTTTTGAGTGAATGGTTGTCTGAATTTATTTGCAAGATAATTCAAAAAGCATTGAAAAAGAGTTTATTCTAGTTCGAGGTCATTTACTTTCCCCGTAATAAATTAACTTTTCCTGAAAATAACTAAAGAAAATATCGATTTTTATAATTTTTAATAAAAATTAAAGAAACTTGAAAATTCAATAAGTTAAATTTTTATTTTCATAATTTATTCTCAAACTGTTGGGAGTTATTTCATTATGCAATAACTCCCAAACATAAAAATGAAATAACATCCAAAAAAAAAAAATAAAATAATCCCCGCAGTTTTGGGAGTTAATTCATTATGAAATAACTCCCAAATCGTATGAAAATTTTTGGGACTTATTGCATTATTTTTCTTGGGACTTATTTCATTGGGAGTTATTTCATGGCGCCGCAAAAGAGTGTTGGTACTTTTTGGGCAAAAAATACGAACACTCTTTTGCTTATTTTTACACATAATTTTTTTTTGAATTCCTGAGAACCAAAATGTTATAAAGCTTTAATTGTAGAGAACAAGCTTCACAATAATTTTCACTTAACTTGTTCTAAATAATTAAAGTGTAACAGTGTATGACTACTGATTAACCTGTTCTTGAACAAGTGTTGGCAGAATCGGTTCTGAAAAATTTGTTTGGGTAGAGTAACTATAAAAAACAAAAAAAAAAAAAAAAATTTTAAGCGTTATGGTTTTTAAATATCACAAATTTTACTGCAATCGGTTCAGTACTTACCGAATGGCCGAATTATAACAACAAAAAAATCGATAATAAACTACTGTGGATAGTAAAATAAAAATTTTCCCGGAGACTTGGGAAAATCAGAATTAAAGAAAAAATGTCATTCTAATGTACTTACATACATATCTGTGGAGATTTGACAAAAGCATTTACTTCGATTTAAGTTCTTTTGTCAAAAATATATTAAAATCTACTTTTTCGGATACAACAAACACTTTTTCCATGATTTTTTTTAAAGATCTCAACAATTGGAAATATCAGGTTATCAGATCTCTTGAAAAACTTAGTTCTTATCTTTACAGTCTCTTAAAAAAAGGTCGAAAAATATTTTTTAAAAAAAATAAGTGCTTTTGTCAAACGTCCACAGATATGTACATGACAAACTTTCTAACAATAAGTAAATGCAAATTTATACATGTCATATACAGTTCAAATAAACATTTTGCATGCACTGAAAACTTTAGGTACATGAAGACATACTTTTTATGTACTTGAACATACTTTTTGCTAGAAAACATTACAACATCAACAACAGCAGCAGCAGCATAAAACAACAATTACTACGAAAAACAAATAACAACAAAAGAATTTTGTAAATGTTACACTTCGTTTGTCAACTTATTGTTGTAACATTGACCATAAAGCAAGAGGACGAAAGAGTTCTAGTTAAAAAGTACATAGAAGCTTATGTATGAAATTTTAAGCAAATAAACATGTTTCGTCATGTTCACTTTGTTATTGTTTGTTAAATTCTAAAGTACTTTTTTTGGCAAAAAAATTTAGAATAGAAACAAAATTATTATGCAGACATAACAACATGAGTTTTTTTTTTAAGTTAGACGAAAATATGTTTGGTATGTATAAAATTTGTGTTGTACAACTGTAACATTTTAAGTAGTTGTAACATTTCAAAGATAATGGCCCTTACCACAAGAAAACAAAAAGTCTATTTTAACAAAAGTTTTATTTTAAATTTCAAATTTTCAATACATTTTTTGAAAGTCGATTTTAAAAACAAAAACAGTTTGTGTGGAAATAAAATTAAAAGCTCATTTTAAATTTATTTTATTTTCTTGTGGTAAAGCTGAATATATTTTAATTGACATTTGGCTACCCAATGAGAATTATAGCTACCATAAAGAAATAAAAAGCTTCCAATGGGAGTTAAATTAAAACACGAATCGCATAATTGAAAGCTTTTGAAAATTTTTAGAATTAGAAATATGAAATATAAATTCAAACCTAACGGACATTTTTCAAGACTTGAAAATTCCTACTAAGGGTTGCAACTCTGAGAACACCTACCTAGTTTAAGAAATTACAACTGTGTTAGAAAAATGACTACGAATTTTGTACTTTTGCCTAAAACATTAAATCATGATAATGTTTTGCGGAAGATTTGGGTGAACTTGCCAAAGCAAATTTTTTTAGAAAAAATAATGATATATTACTTTGCTATTCCATGCAAAACGAATTGAAATATCAGTCGACGAACCCATTAAAAAAGCAAAACAGCTGTACATTTCGTAAGTGAGTGCAAAAATAAGTGCAAAAAAAGTGTTTTTACATTTTGGAGAGTATAACAAATTCGGCACCAAAGAATATACCACTCTCACTTGTTTTATGTACATTTGATAAACCAATGGATAATTTGAATGAGAAAAGCTTAGATATGGTGAAAAAAAATTATTAAAAAAAAAAATAATGAAAAAAAAAAAAAAATTATGAAAAAAAAATTTTTTTGTGAAAAAAAATTGATAAAAAAAAAAAAAAAATTTACGAAACAAAAATGATGAAAAAAAAAAGTTTGATGAAAAAAAAATTTATGAAAAAAAATTGATGGGAAAAAAAATTGATGAAAAAAAAAAACTTGTTTAAAAAAAAAAATTGATGAAAAAAAATTTGATGAAAAAAAAAATTTTTTTTTGTTGAAAAATAATTATGTTACTTTTTATTCACCAGCTGGTGAAAAACGGTTTTATTCACCACGAGGTGAATTGTTACCCAAGTTACAAACCCAAGTTATTAAAATTTTTGGTTTTAAGAAAATGAAAATAGTAATTCTTGTTTTCTTTTTCGTTAATTGTTAGCTTATATAGTCAAACTGAGGTGGCGTCCTGCAACTTTTTTAAAATTAGACACCAGCCTAAAAACATCATCATGTTAAAAGTTAAAAACAGATTGATTAAGTTCGTGCTAAACGTAACATATGGGTAATGAAATCATCTTTTCTCTCTAAATGTACGTTTAAACAGCTGATTTTAATCTGACACAGTTACAGTGACAATCGAAGAGTGCTGACGAAGGAAGGGTGGCTTCTTCCGAAAGCTGTCGACATCTCCACTTATTGTTAGCCTGTGTTGTCAATTAATTTTTTCAAATTTTCTCATTGTACAACAAAAATTAAATTTTTCTCAGAAATAATTAATATGGACTCAAACCGAAATAAAAAACTTAACTTCAGTTCATTTTTAGGTACACTCAAAATATTTTGTAGGCAAAAACAAATGAAAAACACACTTAAAACAAGTGAAAAAACAATTGAAAACCATCCCGGTAATTATTCATTAGTTTTAATTAACATCAACATTTAGTTTTTACTGTTGACAACATTTTCTAAAATAAATAACATTAAACATTAAAAAATTACGGTTTCTTCATTCTTTTTTACCAACAAATTCGAAAAAAATAACCTACGAAAACATTGAAAATTAATGACAGTTCTGTTATTTTTACCAACAAATTACAAAAAAAAAATAACCTACGAAAACAATAAAAATTAATTATTTCGTAGGTTATTTTTTACAATTTTCTATCGAAATATTTTTTTAAAAATTTTTAATAAAATTTTGGGGACTCGATCAAATACATTCTGTCCAGACACTCTACCCATCGTGCCAAAGTCACTTGATACAAACATGTTTTCATATTTCTATAAATAATTTTTTGATTTTTTTTCTACAAAAAAATAACCTACCTGTGTAGGTAAAAATAATGATATCTCATTAAAAAATACCAACAATTAAAAAAAAAAAAAATACTTACACAAATCGTTAAAAATTTAAAGAATAATCAGTAGTTTTTACTTACAGAACAAAAATAAATGACTTTAAAAATAAAATGTTAATGAAAGTCCTTATTTTTTAGTGTGTTATTTTTGAAACAAAGGATAGAAGTAGTCATTAATAAAACTGAACATCAAACAAATGTTTTTTCTTTTAAAAACGACTAAACGTAAAATTTTTTAAATAAACTACAAACAGTTAATGACATAATTTTTTAAGTGTATGTATTTTTTCCTTACAACAAAGATTGTCTTAGATTGTTTTTGAGTTTTTTTTTGCTGGGATATATAAATTGAAGAACAATCGGTGTCTAAGCTATGGAATATTTTCTTTAACGTATGATATAATTAATTTATTTTGAGTAACAGTATCCTCTTTTACGTTTGCGCTGAGATTGATTGGATGTTCAACAAAAACATATTATGTAGTCGGCCAACTCTATTGTACATATGAATCTGTCAGTATATAAACCTTACAAAATACGATTACTATGTCACTTAAAATAAATTAATTTTTTGTATGTGAGAGGTAACGTTGACATAAAACCAGTGGTTGACTTTACACCGACAAAACACTTGAATCAACTTAAGAACAAAACATTAAATCAATGACATTTTATGTAATAAAATGTTATTAGTAGTTGTTAAACAAACCTCAAGTATTTTATATACACAATGGCCAATAAACATGCTGTAATAATTATTAGGGTGGCTTGAAAAGTACACGCAGCAAAGAGATATGATTGTGGCAACTATAGTTTAAGAGCGTCATACAATGAATACAAATTTTATTATAATATGTTTACAGTAGGTAATCATTAAATTTTTAAAGCTTTTATATATGCTCCTATATTATAATTTTATGGTTATTTGGGATCAAAGCATGATTGCTGGAAAAATATTATGGTTGCTACAAATAAATTTTGAATAAATTTTCATTCATAATACTTATGATGCTCTTAAATTATGGTTGCTCTGCGTAAAGTTATTGTGGAATTGGAAATCATAGCTGAGACACAAAGATTGAGCTGAGAGAAGAAATTTCCGAAAAATGCCTGCGAATTTTGTACTGTTGCCCAAAACATTAAATCATGATAATGTTTTGCGGGAGATTTGGGTGTACTTGCCAAAGCAAATTTTTTTTTAGAAAAAATAATGTTATATTACTTTGCTATTCCATGCAAAACGAATTGAAATATCAGTCGAGGTTACCTTTAAAAAACCAAAATCGCTTTACATTTCGTGAGTGAGTGCAAAAGTAAGTGCAAGAATGTGTTTTTACATTTTGTAGAGTATAAAAGATACGGCACCAAAGAATATAACACTCTCACTTGTTTTACGAACATTTGATAAACAAATGGAAAATTTTTATGCGAAAAGCTTAGACTTTAAAAAAAAAAAAATGATTTTTTTTTGTAAAAAAAATTTATGAAAAAAAATATGAGAAAAAAAATTTTTTGGTGAGGAAAAATTGATAATAAAAAATTTGATAAAAAAATTTGATGCCAAAAAATTTATGAAAAAAAATATGACAAAAAAAAATAAGAAAAAAAAAATTGATGAAAAAATTGATGAAAAAACAAAACAAAATGATGACAAAAAAGTTTAATGAAAAAAAAAAATTTATGGAAAAAACTTAAAATAAAAAATTTGATAAGAAAATGTGACAAAAAAATTGAAAAAAAAAAAAAATTATGAATAAAAAAGTTGAAGGGGAAAAAAATTAATGAAAAAAAAGTTGATGAAAAAAAAAATTTAATGAAAAAACAAATTGACGAAAAAAAATTTTTTTTGATGAAAAGAAAAAATGATGAAAAAAAAAAAATTTTTTTTTGAAAATTAATTATTGTTGAGGATGTTTATTCTGTCTCTAGGTCATTATTTTCTTTACTAATTAAAACCATGATATTCTCATAGCATAATTTTCAAGAAAATTATTTTTTGTTTTAAATTTATTAATGTTGGTCATTTTTGCAAGACTTAATCGACACTTGTTTCGGAATTTGTCAGATTCCATTGTCAAGATTATTTAGCAAAAATAAAAACGATTTACTACAAAGTAGCAAACGAGTCTAATGACAAATCGTTTGTGCACAAACTAAAGTATTAATACACATTCGACTCTATACACAATGTGAATTAGAAAGACGAAGAAATTGTACAATACTAGTAACGCAACGATTGTCAATAACCAAAAAAAAATATTTAAAACATTTTTACATATGATAGTCCATTGGACTACAACAATATGTTATTTGTTGTTGTGAGTGTAATAATACTACATAAGGGTTATTCATCACTATGGCGTGCCAACCATTATCTTCAAATTCTAAACATAAATAAATTTAAAAATAATTTTCTTGAAAATTTTGCTATAAGAATATCATGGTTTTAATTAGTAAAGAAAATAATGACCTCGAGCCAAAATAAACATCCTCAAAATATAATATTTTAAAGGTCGAATAAAACTATTTTTTATTGTTTAATAAAAATTTATCAGAATAATTATTGTTATTTTTTATTCACCAGCTTGTGAAAAACGGTTTTATTCACAACGAGGTAAATTATTATCCAAGTCACAAACCCAATTTATTCAAATTTTTGGTTTTAAGAAAATTAAAATTGTAATTCTTGTTTTTTTTTCGTTAATTCTTAGCTTTTATGGTCAAACTGAGGTGGCGTCCAGCAACTTTTTTAAAATTAGACACCAGCCTAAAAACATTATCATGTTAAAAAAACTAATTTTTACTACTTTAAAACTTTCTTGGATCAGAATTTTTAAATACCCCAAAAATTTAAAAAAATAACATTCTTTTAAAATTGCTTGTATTTTCACATAAAACAAAATTGTATTGTTGACTCATTAATTAGGAACCAATTTAATTGTATTGATAACACTGTAAGTACATGAAATTGATACACCAAAACGCCGAGACACGTGAACTTAATTTTAGATCATAGAACACATTGGTGTTTTCCGTTTTGACAGATAAGGTCAATATTAAGAGATATTTTATTTTTTAATTTGTGATTTTCAAGCGAATTTTTATTGTTTCTTAAGAAAATTGAAAAATTAAAAACAACAATTTTACTTTACTCGCCCAAATTAATCGGGCATCAATGTTAGAGTAAAGTTTCGAATAAGAAATTCTAAATAAAGTAATTTTAAAAGAGTTTTTGAAGGATAGTCCTAGGAAAATTTAATAAGAACTCGTAGAAAATTGCAAAACTTTAAAACCAAATATCTTTTGATTTTTACCTGGCTTGGCACAACGGAGAATGCCACTGGATTCTCCGACCCAAAATTATGTTTACGTTTCTCGGCGTTTTCGTGTGTCATTTCAAAAGTGTAACGTGAGATATTTGCTTAAATTTATTTTCACCTTTCAGAATATTTTGTTTTAATAAGATTTCTTTCTTACGCTCAAAATTTTTATTAATAAAGATTTAAATTTACTAAAGGTTTTAACGTATTATTTGTAAACTGTTATACAAATGTTGCCACCAATTTACAGTGTAATTTGTTTATCCATGAACATATGTTGGGGTGTGGCTTAATTCTAATATGCAAATTCATATTAGAACAACAATTATAATAGTTTTTTTTCATATGGACTTAGATTTGGATTAGTAAAATATTGGAAAATTACCGAAAATGAAGTAGACATTATGATTTTCATAAAGTCTAGTTAGGCCAAAAATGTTAATTTAGAAATTCTTTCTGTTTACATTTTTGGAGCCAACACGTCGTCGTTATACATCTTGTCTAGCTGAGTTTTTAATAAGGTAAAATTTCCATTATTTAATCTAAAAATCTTAGTCTAATTAAAATCATTTCTACAGACAAACATCCTCTTCCTGTAAGGAAAATTAAAAAAAAAAAAAAAAAAAAAACAAAGTTTTAGTTTTGGATAATCAAACTGGCGCTGATTAAAGATATCCCTTAATTATCGCTGTAACAACATTGATTTTCTCAAAACCAGTTTTAAGCTCCTCCTTTGGGTAGAAATTTAAGCAGAAAGTTAGGTGCTTTTGGTTCCATTTTCTTGGACGGCCATTTTTCAGAAGGCAACGAAAAACCTTTTGTTGGGAAAAACACCTGAATTGGATAAAAACCTTTTTGTTTAAAATTCTGTTCATCTAAGGGTTAAACCCGTGCTAATATATAAACCTACATAAAAAGTCTGAAAGAAAAAGGTAAATTTAAAATTCATCAAAATTAATTTTTTGATATCAAAAGTAACACAAAATTACTCTGTTATTAGGTCTCACTATAAAATTCTGATAGAGAGAAGTGGTGGTTAAACTGTATGGCTGAATCGAAAAGTCAGCACAAAGCATAGATGAAAAAACTGACCTTCCTCAACTACTCTTCAATTGCACATCTTCATTCCTATTTTAAACCGCTATTCGATCAACCACGTATAAAGTGAATTTTGTTAAAATCATAAATTAATTTTTAAAAGTATTAAATATTTATGTGGAAAAAATTTGCTAAAATCTATATAAGAAGTGTAAACGGAAATTTGGTATGTGAAGTTTTATAGTGAGAAAATTATATATAATTTGTTTAAAAGTTAAAGAATTTGTTAAAAAGTTAAAGAATTGTTAAAAATTTGAATATTAAGAAAAGTGTTGAAAATACTTAAAAATCCCCTTAAAAATAATTAAAAATACTTAGTGTTAGTTGAATTAGTTTTATAAATCACATTTGCTTAAAATTCATAAAATTATAATTGCACATATAAACGTGTTGTGACGGCACAGTGTTACGGTTCGGTAAAAATCGCGAAAATATAAAAGTTAAAATATCGGTATCGGGTCAAAACAAAATGGTGTAGTGTTAAAGTTAAAAATTTAAATCGTTAAAATATTTAAAAAGATCGGAAAATTTATATATTAATCTCTATCACAGTGTAAACAAAAAAAATATCAAAAATGAATATGTAAAAATTTCTTAAAAGTAATATCACAGTTTAGTTAAAAGAAAAAAAAAAGGTTCTTAAAATTAAATATTGAATTAAAAATTATAGTAAAATTATTGCATGCTAAAATAATGAATTATACAAATTTTATAAATCAAAATATTTAATTAAATTCACAAAATTATTTGACTCAATTATAAAAGTATTTGCATGAATATATTTTTACCTAATTTTTGACAAAATCAAGACACTGTGATCTTACAATAAGAAAAAAATGCAAATTCCATAATGTGTTATGTTTAAAATGGTTTTATATGAAGAGTAGCAAAAGAAAGCAAAATTAACAACTTTAAGAACAAAAACAACAACAAGTATTTTTAAATTTGGAGAATTACACCAACAACGTACATACATCAACTGTAAATCTTAACAGCAGCTTTGGAGGCCTTCATCGTTTGCATGTAAGTCATTTCTTTTATTATTTTGTTCTTTGGTGTGGATACTATGTTAGTTCAATTCTGTTAATTGTATTGATTCTGTTAAAATAATTCTCTGTTAAACGAAATCTCTGTTACACAAATTTTAAGAGAATATTTAATAATTATATTTGTTTAACAGGAATGTAAACAGAAAATTTTAACAAAAATGAAAAGAATTTATAAACAAAAAAATTATTAAATTGAACTAGCATAATTACCCAAATCCATTTATTTTTGCTTTAAACAAATTAAAATTGCTTTGAAAAATTATTCTGTTAACGGTGTTTTTGTAATCCGTCAGATTACATATGAATATAATTAGAATAAAAAAAAAAACGAAAATAAGAAAATGAATAACAGTTTATTAAATTTTTTTGGAAAAAATTAATTAAAAATTACATAAGTAATGCAGAGCAATTTTGATTAGTTTTATTATCTTTATTTTTATATAAAACAATTTACATTTTTTACAACATAAAACACATTAAAAGAATAAGTAAATTCTAAAATTAAAATAAAGAAAGCAAATAAAAGCTTTTCTTAGGCAACCATTAATGCCCCCGCTTTAAATACACGCGAGTGAAAGAGATGCCTATATAAATCGCAAAATCAGTGTTAATTTAATCAGTTTTGTTTTGATCGACGATTTTGTAAAATATTCGATACCCTACACTCCTGCTCGTTATTTAATAAATTTAGTTACGCGTTTATCATTTTAATTTTGTAATCCGGTCATCGTTATTAACGAATATAATGAAGAGAAATTTTGAATAGATCACAATTATTATATTTTTTTTTATCGACGTTTATCTGTGCAAAATTAGGGAATATGTTAAATATAAATTATACTATTGGCTTATCGTTTTTTTTGTAAATTTTTTATTAAGTTTCACTGAATTTATTTAAATGAAATTATAAAGAAAATAATTTCTGAATTGTTAATAAACATCAGATTAAGGTCTGAAGATGAATTTTATCTGAATTGTTTGAATAATAAACATATTAAATATGTCTGAATAAATCTACTTTGAGTTTTCCTTTGCGGTAATGTTGTAGGATTCATACGCGTTTTTGGGTTCTTTCCCATAATAAATTTTACTGCCGAAAGAACATTGGTAGGGAGGGTAATTGAGGCAGAAGGAAGCACAAACATCTGCTATCCATAACTTCATAGAGAAATTAATATAATAAGATACCCCATTTAAATTTCAAATTGCAATAGTCCGAGTAGATACCAAACTTTTTAGAATACCGGTCCATTTTTGTTGTTCACCCCCTTTTTATGGCTAAGGGACTCTTTAAATAAAATTTGTAACGGTTTTCAGGTGGAAAAGGTCAAAGAACCCCCCCAACCACTGTTTTGCTAGTCGTAAAATATAGACGAGTCCCACCCGACTTCTTCACACCCGAATCAATGAGCGTGATTTGAGTTTTGTGTTATTTCTGATTTAAAACTCGAACCAAAAATATCTATTAAGGTATTTTTGGCGCCCATCTCTAACTGGGTATAAACACACTGTTTTCCCTCATTTTAAATAAAATTTAAACCGTACGTTACATAATTATTGGCGCCCAACGTGGGGCATAGTTTGTAGGAAAATATCTTAATTTTTCAAAAAACTAGGTCTCCCAATTTTACATCTCGCAATTAGCAGATTCAGGTTATTAACTAATGATTTGATTCTGTTTGTGATCTCTCGTGTATCAGATAACTTATCTGTTTGCACAAAAATTTAATCTATTTTTTTTAAATTTACAAAACTTTTAAATTTCAAATTGTGTTTTTGATAGAGTCTGTTGACTCAAAATAAATTTCAGATCCTTATTGGAATTCGGCTACCTGTCGATAATAGGTACGGGTAGTATTCGACCATTTGGCTCTCTGAGGTTCCTTTTTGTGTTCTTACAAAACCTTAAATACAGTTTAAAGTTTGAAAAATATTTTTTTATTTTTTCGATTTTAACATATCTCTTTGGTTTGAATAGTTTTAGATGGATATCTAAAATGTTGCTCCCTATAGCGAGTTTTAGTCCTCAAAGTAATTTCATTTCGAAAGATATGATATTTTCGAAAAGGAAAAATCAAAATGACAAATAACCATAATTTTTTTCCAATTTGTATCTTCTACATTAATTTCTTATTTTTTTTATGATCCAACTCATTACCGTACGAAAAAGGAAACTCGTACAACTATTAAATTTTTATTTTTTAAAAAACTCATTTTTGTTTATGAGGAAGGTTTTGTCCTATAATTTGTTTTGTATTGAAATTAACAGGCCTATTCTCAGTTATGACTGGTTATGACTAATTTTATTATTTTCAAACTTCATATTCCTTGTGTTTGTTGTAAATACAATCATAAAAAGTCTCAAAATTTAAAATTATTTGTCAATTTTGAGACGATGTTGGTAGCAGGTCTTTATTTTTTTGAAATTTTCAAACAAAATTTGAATTTTTTTATGATTGTTTACAACAACCACATGGAAAAAATTTAATTATGATTGAGTTATGACTTTTTTTGTGAATAGGCCCCTAAATTTCACTTTAACATTAACTAGATTTTTTTTAAACTAATTAAAATTTTGATTAGATTTGAAAAAACAATTTTGCAATTTCTATTTAAATTTTTTTTTGTTTTTTCAAACTACATTGATTTGTAATTAAAGAATTTACACAAATTATTTTGGCAAATTGCTCAACTTTTTATTGGTATTTAATTTTAGTTTTTTTTAACGAAAAACTATTTTTTTAATTTTTTTTTGATAATGGCTACTAACGATACTGGTGCCGTAGATAAGTCGCTTGGCTTACTCTGCTCACTATGTGAAAAGAATATGCCTATTGCGTCAGAATGCTTGCAAACAAAATGCAGACATACTTTTCATAACGACTGTATAACTAATTGGCTTCGTGATTCAAACGAATGTCCAAATTGCCAAAAGTTATGCCATAGCAAAGACCTTGCGCAACCAGGTTCAAAAGTTCCAAAATCTCCCAAATCTTACTCATTTAGAGGGCGTGGGTCCGCAACTAAACGCGTTACCCGAAGCCACACGTTATTTACTACGGATAGTACACCACTTCGAATAAACAATGGGGGTAATACTGTTGATAATAATGGTGGTAATACTTTTGACAATAGTGGTGATAATACTGGTAACGATAATGCAGATTTATTAGAAAATAATAATCTGAATACTGATCCATTACCCTTATTAGATTTGGAGGAACCTGCAAATAATGCTTTAAACAACTCTAATGTGCAAAATAATACGCTGAATAACTCTAATAGATCCAATCGAGGTAGACCTCGTAGACATTTTTCTGGGAATCGTTCCAATAATATTGATATGAATCAAATTAAACATATGATTCAGGAAACTGTTGCCTCAATTTTGTCTAATATCAATATTAATCCCACACAGCATAAAAATTTGCCACCAACACAGTTGGAAAATTTAGCACAACAACAACGTCAACTGTCACAACAACAACAAAATTTGTCTCCACGACAACAACAACAACAACATTTGTCTCAACGACAACAACAACAACAAAATTTGCCTCCACGGCAGCAGCATAATATGACTCAACGAATACCACAACCACTTCAACAGTCAGATGAAGCGTTGTATGATGATGTTGAGGATAGCGATGTTTCAAATCACGAAAATTTGCGACAAAATTCAACTCGTCCAGTTCATAATAGCTCACTGTCAGATAATTTTTATATAAGTCCTGAAAAAGCAACTGCTGTAGTAAAAAACTGGAATGTATGTTTTGATGGTTCCTATAACGGCATGAGCTGTACTGAATTTATTTATAGAGTAACTTTTTTGACAAAGGGTAGTTTTCGAGGAAACTTTTCATACGTTTGTCAAAACTTACATATTTTGTTGACTAAAAGAGCCAGAGAATGGTATTGGCGTTTTCACAAGAGAGTACCAGAAATTACCTGGGCTGTTTTCTGTGAAGCTTTAAAAGAAGAGTACAAAGACTATCGTTCTAATTTTGATATTCGTGAAGAATTAAGGAATAGGAAACAAAAGTCTAATGAAACGTTTGAATCATTTTATGATTCCATAATCGAAATTTCAGATCGATCCCCTCATAATGAGATCACTGAATCTGAAATAATAGAAAATATTGTACGAAATTTGCGTCCTGAAATGCGTCACGAAATGTTACTCGAATGTGGTTCATTGGCAAAAGTGCGAGAACTCTGTCAAAAGAGAGAAAATTTATTTAAGGATGATGCATTTAAACGTAACACGTTTTCTAAAAAATACTTTGAATGTCAATAACAACCGACGTGCTGCAGGTTTAAATTGTTTAACTGAAGAAGAGACTTATAGTGATAATGATAAAACTCAAGACGATTTACCATATTCCGTAAATGCTATTTCTAAGCCAGATAGGGTTATAAAATGCTGGAATTGTGATGAAGATGGACATTTTTGGAATATGTGTAACCAACAACGTAATATATTTTGTTATGGTTGCGGTCTGAAAGAAGTTTACTTACCAGATTGTCCAAAATGTTCAAAACACTCGGAAAACCAACCGAGGGGTGCTTTCAAAAACACCAGAAATGCCCCCAAATAAATCCTCAGTTAATTATAACTGACAACCCTAAAATTGATTGTGCCACTGAACCCGGAAATGATTTTAAACTAAATAATAATAATTTTTGTAAAAATAATGATCTTGAGGAAAAAACAAAAGACTTAAGCAACGAACACGGCATTGATTTTGATAAACCTGGCATTGACTTTGACATATCCCCGAATAGAAATTTTACAAATGTTTGTAATACAAATATTTCAAACGAAAACGTTTACGATAACGACAAGTTATCAAAAACGATTTTAACAAACGGTCACATTAAGATTTTGGAAAATTTAACTGAATCCAATGAAAAAGTTAAAAATTCTTACAATATTGTCCCATATCACGAAAGACTTCGTGATTATATTAAAATTCGTAATAAGCTTTTTTCTGATCCTAAATTGGATCCGATAATAAAGATAATAAAGAAAAAATATCGTCGTTCTACGGTACGAATGCGTAATTTTTATCGTAAAATTAAAAGAACAAAACGTTTGTTCATTTCCTCAATTTTTAGTAATCAGCAAGATGGTAGATTATACGCTAAAGTAGATTTTTTGGATAAAACGGAATTAGGTTTGTTAGACACAGGCGCTAATGTTAGTTGCCTTGGTAGTGACTTAGCTTCTGAAGATTTTTCTAAAACACCTGGTTTTAAACGTATAAAGTCTACTGTGAAAACAGCTGATGGTCACATTCAGCAAGTTAGTGGTGAAATAGACTTAGACTTGACTTATAAAAATGAAACAAAAAAGATTAAAGTTTATTTAGTACCAACCTTAGATTGTCGCCTTATATTGGGCATAGATTTTTTCAAAAGTTTTAACCTTTTATCAGGTTTAGTTTCTGGTATAACCTTAGATAGTCAAAATAGTTATGATACTGATAATGACGCAAATGTGTATCCTTTGGATAGAATTCAAAAGCAACAATTAGAAATTGTTAAATCAATGTTTCCCAGCTTTGAGAAACAGGGACTTGGCAGGACTTCGTTAATAAAACACGAAATCGACGTAGGTGAGGCTAAAGCAGTTAAACAAAGATTTTACCCAGTGTCGCCTGCGGTTGAAAAACTTTTATATCAGGAAATTGATAGGATGTTAAGCTTAAAGGTTATAGAACCAAGTACCAGTCCATGGAGCTCTCCTATGAGGCTTGTTATAAAGCCCGGAAAAGTTAGACTATGTTTAGATGCAAGGAAAATTAATGAAGCCACTCGTAAAGATGCTTACCCTCTACCCAGCATTGAAGGTATATTTGCTAGATTGCCAAAAGCCAACATAATTTCAAAAATAGATCTCAAAGATGCATATTGGCAGATTGAGTTAGACGAAAACTCGAAACCCATCACAGCGTTTACGATTCCTGGTCGTCCGCTTTACCAGTTTACTGTGATGCCATTCGGGTTATGTAATGCCCCACAAACAATGTGTCGGCTTATGGATGAAATTATTACACCTGATCTGAAAAACTGTGTATTCGGATACCTGGATGATGTTTGCGTTGTGACGGATTCTTTTGAGACTCATTTGTCAATATTAGTAAGATTAGCAGAACAATTTCGTAAAGCAAATCTTACTTTTAATATTAATAAAAGTAATTTTTGTGTCAGAAAAGTGAATTATCTAGGTTATGTTATAGGTGATGGAGGTATCAGTACAGACCCCGCGAAAGTTGACTCAATTATAAATTGGCCTCAGCCTAAGACGTTAAAACAAGTGCGAGGATTTCTAGGATTAGCTGGATGGTATAGGCGTTTTATTGAAAACTTTGCCGATATTACTTTTCCAATTACTGAGTTACTTTCCAAGAAAAACAAATTTGAATGGACAGATTCGGCTCAAATTGCTTTTCAAAAAATTAAGTGTTTACTAACAACAGCTCCTGTGTTGAGAAACCCTGACTTTTCAAGAAAATTCTTTGTTCATTGTGACGCCAGCGATTTTGGTATTGGTGCAGTGCTCGTTCAACTAGATGAAAATAACCATGAATGTCCTGTGGCTTTCTTTTCGAAAAAACTCAATTCGGCGCAGCGTAATTATTCTGTGACAGAAAAGGAATGCTTAGCAGCAATTGAAGCAATGGATAGATTCCGGTGTTATTTAGAATTACAAGAATTCGAGGTGATAACAGATCATAGTAGTCTTGTATGGTTGATGAGACAACCAAATCTGAAAGGCAGACTTGCCAGATGGGCTCTGAAATTACAGGGTTATAAATTTACAATTTCCCATAGAAATGGAAAGGAGAACGTCGTTCCAGATGCGTTAAGTAGGATGCATGAAAATGAAGTTTCAGGCGTAGAATTAGTAGGCCCAGAAATAGATTTGGATTCTCCTCACTTTACTGATGATGATTACGTAAAATTGAAGGAAAAAATTATTGAAAATAAAGAAAATTTTCCAGATTTAAAAATTTTAGACAACTTTGTTTATATTCGGACAAAACATAGTACAGGAAATGAAGAACTCGATCAAAATTCTTGGAAATTATGGATTCCAAAAGCTTTAAGACCCGAAATATTATCTAGATCCCATGATGCTGTTATAGCTTCTCATGGAGGAATAGCAAAAACTGTGGAACTAATCAGAAGGAATTTCTATTGGCCCGGGTTAGTTACAAGTGTGCGTGATTATATAAGAAATTGTGAAATGTGTAAGACCACCAAGGCTACGAACAAAATTTTAAGGCCAGAAATGGGTAACATGTCAATTTCTGAAAGACCTTTTCAAAGAATATATGTTGATATTCTAGGACCTTATCCTAGAAGCAAAAAAGGCTTTATAGGTCTTCTGATCGTTTTAGATCATTTTTCCAAGTTTCATTGGCTTTGTCCATTGAGAAATTTCACCAGTAATCTTATTATAGAATTTTTAGAGAAAAACATTTTTCATATTTATGGTGTTCCAGAGCTTTTAATAAGTGACAATGGTTCACAGTTCAAAGCAAACGATTTTAATGCGTTTCTGACCAAATATGGTATTCACCATTTATACACTGCGTTGTACTCCCCTCAGAGTAATGCTTCTGAGCGGGTTAACAGGTCAATTATAGCTGCTATTAGAGCATATCTCAAGAAAGATCAGAGAGAGTGGGATGCAAATCTGACCTCAATTAGTTGTGCCCTGCGAAACTCTCTGCATCAATCTATAAGATGTACTCCATACCACGCTTTGTACGGCTTTAATATGGTTACCCATGGAAGCTCATTCAAATTGTTAAAATCTATCAGTTCACTTGATGAATCTGTAACCACAATAGAACGTGATGATCATCTTTCTTTAATAAGAAGTAAAATTCGTGAAAATCTTAAAAAAGCATATGAAAATAATGCTAACCAATATAATCTTCGTGCTAGACCAGTATCTTTCCAAGTTGGAGAAGATGTGTTTCGGAAAAACTTTGCTCAAAGTGATGCAGAGAAGAAATTCAATGCAAAACTTGCCCCAAAGTTTATAAAATGTAAAGTTAAATCAAAAGTAGGAAATTGCTATTATCTTTTAGAAGACAGTGACGGTAAAACAGGCACTTACCATGCCAAAGACATAAGGAAATGACCCTTTAGTTCCGACTAATTTGTTACGGTAAAACCTACAAATTATCCGGTTTTGTAACGTGAGATATTTGCTTAAATTTATTTTCACCTTTCAGAATATTTTGTTTTAATAAGATTTCTTTCTTACGCTCAAAATTTTTATTAATAAAGATTTAAATTTACTAAAGGTTTTAACGTATTATTTGTAAACTGTTATACAAATGTTGCCACCAATTTACAGTGTAATTTGTTTATCCATGAACATATGTTGGGGTGTGGCTTAATTCTAATATGCAAATTCATATTAGAACAACAATTATAATAGTTTTTTTTCATATGGACTTAGATTTGGATTAGTAAAATATTGGAAAATTACCGAAAATGAAGTAGACATTATGATTTTCATAAAGTCTAGTTAGGCCAAAAATGTTAATTTAGAAATTCTTTCTGTTTACATTTTTGGAGCCAACACGTCGTCGTTATACATCTTGTCTAGCTGAGTTTTTAATAAGGTAAAATTTCCATTATTTAATCTAAAAATCTTAGTCTAATTAAAATCATTTCTACAGACAAACATCCTCTTCCTGTAAGGAAAATTAAAAAAAAAAAAAAAAAAAAAACAAAGTTTTAGTTTTGGATAATCAAACTGGCGCTGATTAAAGATATCCCTTAATTATCGCTGTAACAACATTGATTTTCTCAAAACCAGTTTTAAGCTCCTCCTTTGGGTAGAAATTTAAGCAGAAAGTTAGGTGCTTTTGGTTCCATTTTCTTGGACGGCCATTTTTCAGAAGGCAACGAAAAACCTTTTGTTGGGAAAAACACCTGAATTGGATAAAAACCTTTTTGTTTAAAATTCTGTTCATCTAAGGGTTAAACCCGTGCTAATATATAAACCTACATAAAAAGTCTGAAAGAAAAAGGTAAATTTAAAATTCATCAAAATTAATTTTTTGATATCAAAAGTAACACAAAATTACTCTGTTATTAGGTCTCACTATAAAATTCTGATAGAGAGAAGTGGTGGTTAAACTGTATGGCTGAATCGAAAAGTCAGCACAAAGCATAGATGAAAAAACTGACCTTCCTCAACTACTCTTCAATTGCACATCTTCATTCCTATTTTAAACCGCTATTCGATCAACCACGTATAAAGTGAATTTTGTTAAAATCATAAATTAATTTTTAAAAGTATTAAATATTTATGTGGAAAAAATTTGCTAAAATCTATATAAGAAGTGTAAACGGAAATTTGGTATGTGAAGTTTTATAGTGAGAAAATTATATATAATTTGTTTAAAAGTTAAAGAATTTGTTAAAAAGTTAAAGAATTGTTAAAAATTTGAATATTAAGAAAAGTGTTGAAAATACTTAAAAATCCCCTTAAAAATAATTAAAAATACTTAGTGTTAGTTGAATTAGTTTTATAAATCACATTTGCTTAAAATTCATAAAATTATAATTGCACATATAAACGTGTTGTGACGGCACAGTGTTACGGTTCGGTAAAAATCGCGAAAATATAAAAGTTAAAATATCGGTATCGGGTCAAAACAAAATGGTGTAGTGTTAAAGTTAAAAATTTAAATCGTTAAAATATTTAAAAAGATCGGAAAATTTATATATTAATCTCTATCACAGTGTAAACAAAAAAAATATCAAAAATGAATATGTAAAAATTTCTTAAAAGTAATATCACAGTTTAGTTAAAAGAAAAAAAAAAGGTTCTTAAAATTAAATATTGAATTAAAAATTATAGTAAAATTATTGCATGCTAAAATAATGAATTATACAAATTTTATAAATCAAAATATTTAATTAAATTCACAAAATTATTTGACTCAATTATAAAAGTATTTGCATGAATATATTTTTACCTAATTTTTGACAAAATCAAGACACTGTGATCTTACAATAAGAAAAAAATGCAAATTCCATAATGTGTTATGTTTAAAATGGTTTTATATGAAGAGTAGCAAAAGAAAGCAAAATTAACAACTTTAAGAACAAAAACAACAACAAGTATTTTTAAATTTGGAGAATTACACCAACAACGTACATACATCAACTGTAAATCTTAACAGCAGCTTTGGAGGCCTTCATCGTTTGCATGTAAGTCATTTCTTTTATTATTTTGTTCTTTGGTGTGGATACTATGTTAGTTCAATTCTGTTAATTGTATTGATTCTGTTAAAATAATTCTCTGTTAAACGAAATCTCTGTTACACAAATTTTAAGAGAATATTTAATAATTATATTTGTTTAACAGGAATGTAAACAGAAAATTTTAACAAAAATGAAAAGAATTTATAAACAAAAAAATTATTAAATTGAACTAGCATAATTACCCAAATCCATTTATTTTTGCTTTAAACAAATTAAAATTGCTTTGAAAAATTATTCTGTTAACGGTGTTTTTGTAATCCGTCAGATTACATATGAATATAATTAGAATAAAAAAAAAAACGAAAATAAGAAAATGAATAACAGTTTATTAAATTTTTTTGGAAAAAATTAATTAAAAATTACATAAGTAATGCAGAGCAATTTTGATTAGTTTTATTATCTTTATTTTTATATAAAACAATTTACATTTTTTACAACATAAAACACATTAAAAGAATAAGTAAATTCTAAAATTAAAATAAAGAAAGCAAATAAAAGCTTTTCTTAGGCAACCATTAATGCCCCCGCTTTAAATACACGCGAGTGAAAGAGATGCCTATATAAATCGCAAAATCAGTGTTAATTTAATCAGTTTTGTTTTGATCGACGATTTTGTAAAATATTCGATACCCTACACTCCTGCTCGTTATTTAATAAATTTAGTTACGCGTTTATCATTTTAATTTTGTAATCCGGTCATCGTTATTAACGAATATAATGAAGAGAAATTTTGAATAGATCACAATTATTATATTTTTTTTTATCGACGTTTATCTGTGCAAAATTAGGGAATATGTTAAATATAAATTATACTATTGGCTTATCGTTTTTTTTGTAAATTTTTTATTAAGTTTCACTGAATTTATTTAAATGAAATTATAAAGAAAATAATTTCTGAATTGTTAATAAACATCAGATTAAGGTCTGAAGATGAATTTTATCTGAATTGTTTGAATAATAAACATATTAAATATGTCTGAATAAATCTACTTTGAGTTTTCCTTTGCGGTAATGTTGTAGGATTCATACGCGTTTTTGGGTTCTTTCCCATAATAAATTTTACTGCCGAAAGAACATTGGTAGGGAGGGTAATTGAGGCAGAAGGAAGCACAAACATCTGCTATCCATAACTTCATAGAGAAATTAATATAATAAGATACCCCATTTAAATTTCAAATTGCAATAGTCCGAGTAGATACCAAACTTTTTAGAATACCGGTCCATTTTTGTTGTTCACCCCCTTTTTATGGCTAAGGGACTCTTTAAATAAAATTTGTAACGGTTTTCAGGTGGAAAAGGTCAAAGAACCCCCCCAACCACTGTTTTGCTAGTCGTAAAATATAGACGAGTCCCACCCGACTTCTTCACACCCGAATCAATGAGCGTGATTTGAGTTTTGTGTTATTTCTGATTTAAAACTCGAACCAAAAATATCTATTAAGGTATTTTTGGCGCCCAACTCTAACTGGGTATAAACACACTGTTTTCCCTCATTTTAAATAAAATTTAAACCGTACGTTACAAAAGTTAAAATTATACTTACAGTGTTATGAACCAATTTTTTTTTTATTCAACAACACAATTTTTTATCACAATTAATTTGTTTGTCAATACAACAAAGTTTTAGTTAAAGCAAGCAAAAGTGCTAAATTCGGCTGTACCGAATCTTTAACAAATTTGCCAGGGGCGTTTAAAGGGGGAGGGCAGATAACAATCTATATTTGCATCATTTCAGTCTACAGCAAGAGTGGCCCTGAATTAAATTCTAAAATTTTAATTTTACATATTACCTTTTTTGAAATCTGAAAGAAAAAATAAAACAAAATACTACAATGCACAGGGGCCCCGACCTAATGGGGTCCCTAAAAAGCTAATAAATTTGCTCACACGAAAAATGGAGCGTAGTTTTTCATGTTCGTATTTCGGTGTTATATAAAGATATTTTTTGTATATAAAAAGTCTTACATTCTATAATATTTTTTGTATAGAAAAGTCTCAGATTCTAACACAACAAAGAAATATCAGATTCTAATATATTTGAAAAAGTCTCAGGTCCATAGACATTTTTGTATAGAAAAAGTTCTAGATTCTGAGATAGTTTTCGAGTTGAAAAAGTCTGAGATTCTAAGAAAAATATCACATTCTGAGACATTGTACATATTTATGAAAGACGACCAATAACAAGCATCCATGTTTAATCCCTCGACAATTGGTTATATTGTACATGAGTTGGAGATCATTTACAATACTACAAAATTAATGTTCTGCACGGGCTCAATAAAAATGGTTGGTTC
Source organism: Pegoplata infirma (assembly GCA_963921195.1). Taxonomy (NCBI): domain Eukaryota; kingdom Metazoa; phylum Arthropoda; class Insecta; order Diptera; family Anthomyiidae; genus Pegoplata; species Pegoplata infirma. The sequence goes on from OY992537.1 coordinate 90,701,915, forward strand.
TCTGTGTCAGGACTTCGACGCCAATTGGCGTTGAATTGTGCATGAGCCGGAGTTCATGTGCAATGCAACAAAATGAATTAATTTTCGAAACGGGTTCGTTTAATTTAATTTTTTTTATTCCATTTTATTAATTTCAAATGATTGGAGGCATATCCATTTTTGTTAGATTACTTATGTAATTTTGTAATGTGAAGAGACCGTGATAATATCCAATTTGTGAGCTGAGAAAAACCACTAAAAGTATATTCAACTAAAATTTAATACATTTTCTAAAAAATGTTCAATAGTCATAAAGCATTTAAATATAAAAACAAAATGAAAACAAAACAAAATATTCAATTATTCAAATTTTGAATATTCAACTTCCTGATTAATCAATTAATCATGAAGATTAATCAAAATTTAAATTATTTGATTAATCATAGTTCTGATTAATCAGAAAGTATAATTAACCGATTAATTGATTAATCAGGATTTCGATTAATCGAAGTGATTAATTCATCGATTAATCGCACATCCCTTAAAAAATCCTAGATTCTGATATACTTTTCGCATAGAAAAAATCTCAGATTCTGTGATTTGTGAAAACATTTTTTAAATGTTAAAGTTGCTGCATGTCTTAGAAAAGATCTTAGATTCTGAGTAATTTTTTGCATAAAAAAGTCTATGATTCTAATCCCATAAAAAAAGTCTCAGATTCTTGACAATTATTCTATTAGAACATCATGGTTTTAATTAGTAAAGAAAAACTACCCCGAACTAGAGGTTATTTTTCTATTAGATTCTATTTCTAAATATAGCTATTACCGTCAATATAATTAGTACCAATTAATAGTGTCCGACCGAACAGTTCGGCCAAAAAATGGTATTGGCAAAACATTATTTGCAAGCATTTTTAACATCTTTTTCAGATGGCCATTTGTTTGTTTAGGCGATAGAAGACTATTCTGACTTTTAAATTTAATGACGAGGACGAAGTTAAACACCAATTTAGATGTTCGGTAACCGAACGTTCGGCCAAATTGAAAAAAGTTCAGTTACCGAACTTCGAAATTGTGGCTTAACTTCGTACTCGTTCTCAAATTTTATACTCAGAATCTTTTTCCATCGCTACCAATTTATCATAATAAAAATAAAATCATAAAAATATAAATCAGCGGTCCCCAAATTCTTGTGTGCCCAACGGCCCCAACATACCTTAAGGCTGTCCAGCCCTTTTGAAGTTTTTCTGAAAACTGACCTAAGATATTAATTGTTAAAAGAAAAACTTTATCATTTTCAACTTATGATTTTAATTTAAAATAATTAAATTTAACAAGTACGAATTTAATTACGAAAAATATTCTTAATTTAACTGCAGTAACATCTTCAAATATTTATTTTCTTTATTAAAGACTATACTTTTTCTCAATTTCAACAACATATTTCAAACAATCCTAAATAAACAATTCATCTATAAATAAATTAAGTCAATGATCTCTTGTCTGATTTAAGTATTAGTATAAAATGATTGCAAATAAAAAAATGTCTATATGCGTAAAAGGTTTTCCAGGATATAAAGAGATTAAAATGGAGGTAAAAGTGTATGGAATCGTTAATTAATTACAGAGTATTAGAATGGTCAGATTTTTTTTTTTTTAAATTTTTCATAAATAAATTTTACACCATTTTTTTTTTAAAAAGTGTAGAAATCAAAAAAAAAAAAAATTCGCAAAATATTTTTTTTAAATATATGGTTTTGAATTGAGAAAAGTGTGAAAGAAAATTTTAATTTTTCTAGAAATTTAGGACATTCTGGATTGTTTTTTTACTAGTTTCATATCATCCAGCTATTATTTTAATCATCAGAAAAAACTATTAATGTCAAATTAATTCAGTTAATAGTCAATTGAACTCTATATGTAAAAATAATTAACAGATCACAGCCGCCAAGGATTGAACCCATTATCTGTAATGATTTTGTTATTAACTGCCTCTTATGTTAGATATGACCACTCTACCCAATCAATCTAGACCGATTTTTTTAAGTGATCATATTTGTAGTTTTTTTTTTCTAAGTGAACAGAAATTGAATCATTCTCTGTCAAAAATTTACATACTCAAGAAATTGTTACAACAATTTTTTTTACCATCTAAGCAAAGTATGGGGCTAGAACCCATTCAATTTATAAATTTTTAACCCACTCTAATATTCAACCACACACATCCATCGCTTAATAAATATTTATACCCACTTAAGAATCTATTAAAATGTTGAGCTTTCAAATAAATATTAATGAATTTTGTTTGCAGACAAGACAACCAACCATAACGGTTGTATACATTTTGAATGTTTTTATGAATTCATTTATTTGCACTTATCCTGTTCATGATGTTGAATAAATTTTTTTGTTTTTTTTTATTTTTGTATATTTTTGACACTTGTTGTTGATTTCTATTTACATTTAATCAATTTGAGTAGAAGAGTTTCAATAAATTTCAAAATCAATTAGCACTGAATACAAAATTTGGATATAAATAAAAAACAAATGAATTGCACTGAATTTATTAACTTTTTTATCCGTAATATGTAGCAAATACACTCAAAATAAAAAATTTAAATGAAATGCACTGTGCAACAAATTTTAGGTCAGAGAGTGTTAATTGAATGGTATAAAAAAAAATTAAGTTGTAAAATTAGTACTCCAATACCCTCAAAGGATTTTATAAAGTAACCTCGAGTTCTTTTTTATGGCTTACTTAAGTTTTTAGTTTTTTTTTCAAAGGCGTTTGGAATAAGTACAAAAAAATTATTTAATTGGGAGGCCCATGTGAAAATTATCTGACGGATCACAGATTTTGTTTATTTTTAGTTATTTGACCGAGTTTGATAAAATATGAAAAAACTTTATTTTTTTAACCAATACTTTGGAAGATATTGGAGTTTAATAAAGAGTTTTTGTTTGCAAAATTTACTTTAAGACAGTTTTTAATAAAACAAGTTTACAGAGATTTTGTTTTCCGAAAATGAAAAAAATGTTTCAAAAGAATAACAGTTTTTGATTTATTGCTATCTCTTAAAATTTTCCACTTAAAAAAAAAAGTGGTTTACTTCTATTGTAAATTTAAGAAAGATTTTTTAATTCATTTCTCTATTTACGGTTTAAACTTAATCTAATACGAAGAAAATAACATGGTTTCTAAGAAAATACGTTAACAATTGTAGAAGTTATATTCTATATTATATAACGAAAAAGAAAACAAGAATTACTATTTTCATTTACCAAAAATTTTAATAACTTGGGTTTGTAACTTGGATAATAATTCACCTCGTGGTGAATAAAACCGTTTTTCAAAAGTAACATAATTATTTTTCAGCAAAAAAAAATTTTTTCATCAATTTTTTTTCCTTCATTTTTTTCCTTAAATTTTTTTTTCATCAAACTTTTTTTTATCATTTTTTTTTTTCATCAATTTTTTTCCTCAATTTTTTTTTTTCATCAATTTTTTTTTTTTTTTTCATCAAAAAATTTATTTTTCATCACAATTTTTTTTTCATAAATTTTTTTTTTTTTGTTTTTTTCATCAATTTTTTTTCATTAATTTTTTTCATCAAATTTTTTTTTTTCATCAAATTTTTTTTTTACATCAAAAAAAAAAAAAAAAAAATTTCATCAAAAACTTTTTTTCATCAAATTTTTTTTTCACCAAAAATTTTGGGTTTATAAAATTTTTTTTAATTTTTTTTTTATATTTTGAGGATGTTTATTCTGGCTCGAGGTCATTATTTTCTTTACTAATTAAAGCCATGATATTCTCATAGCATAATTTTCAAGAAAATTATTTTTGGTTTTAAATTTATTTATGTTGGTCATTTTTGCAAGACTTAATCGACACGTGTTTCGGAATTTGTCAAGATTCCATTGTCAAGATTATTTAGCAAAAATAGAAACGATTTACTACAAAGTAGCAAACGAGTCTAATGACAAATCGTTTGTGCACAATAATCTTGACAATGGAATCTTGACAAATTCCGAAACACGTGTCGATTAAGTCTTGCAAAAATGACCAACATAAATAAATTTAAAACAAAAAATAATTTTCTTGAAAATTATGCTATGAGAATATCATGGTTTTAATTAGTAAAGAAAATAATGACCTCGAGCCAGAATAAACATCCTCAAAACATAATATTTTAAAGGTCGAATAAAACAATTTTTATTTTTTAATAAAAATTAATCAGAATTTTTTTTTATCATATTTTTTTCATCACTTTTTTTCATCAAATTTTGTATTATTAAATTTTTTTTTTATCAATTTTTTTTTCATCAAACTTTTTTTTTCATCAAATTTTTTTTACATTAAAAAATTTTTTTTTTCATCAAAAACTTTTTTTCATCAAATTTTTTTTTCACCAAAAATTTTGAGTTCATTAATTTTTTTTTAAATTTTTTTTTATCATATTTTTTTCATCACTTTTTTCATCAAATTTTGTATTATGAAATTTTTAATTATCAATTTTTTTCTCACAAAATTTTTTTTTCATATTTTTTTTTTTACATCAAAAAATTTTTTTTTTCACCAAAAACTTTTTTCATCAATTTTTTTTCACCAAAAATTTTGGGTTCATTAAATTTTTTTTAACATAATTTTGTTTTTCGTGAAAAAAAAATTATTTTTTTTTTACCAAAACTGCTTTTTCACCAAGTCTAAGCTTTTCGCATAAAAATTTTCCATTTGTTTATCAAATTTACATAAAACAAGTGAGAGTGGTATATTCTTTGGTGCCGATACTTATATACTCTCCAAAATGTAAAAACACTTTTGTGCACTTATTTTTGCACTCACTTACGAAATGTACAGCTCTTTTGGTTTTTTAATGGGGTCCTGATATTTCAATTCGTTTTGCATGGAATAGCAAAGTAATATAACATTATTTTTTCTAAAAAAAACTTTGCTTTGGCAAGTACACCCAAATCTTCCGCAAAACATTATCATGATTTAATGTTTTGGGCAAGAGTACAAAATTCGCAGGCATTTTTTCTTACTAAAAAAAATGTAAATTTATTTCTCTCTTTATCTATATCTATAAAACTCCTTTTCTGTTTGTTCTTTATAAAAATTTGCAATTCTCAACGCATTTTCCTCAAATTTGGCATGAATAATCACTGAACCTCAACTTAGATCGTAGTATTGTTTTCATCGACCGCGCTCACTTCTACTTATGACAAAAAAGTAAAATTTAAAAATTTTCATTTTTTTCCACTTTTGATTATAAATGCAGAAATTATGTTTTTTTATTTATTAACAAATCATTTATTATAATTTCATCCAAACTGAGAACTGGTAACAATGAGCGTCACCTCGTTGTAGCGAAATTTAGCAAGGGTTTTGATGGGAATCGAACCCACGATCCCCTGTTTCATAGGTTAGAACGCTACCAACTAACCTACAGGGCCCCCCGCCTGTTTTATGTTTTTATTTTTGTTCAAATGCATGAAACTTTGACAGATTTTATTTAAAAACCTCTTAATTTCTTCGTAATAAAACAGACTTGAACTTTGCATACAGAAAAATTTTAACTTCTCCAAATTTACAATAGAATTTACTATTTCTTCTAAATTTCTTTTAAATTGAAGTAAAGTTGTCGATATATCGATGAACAGAATCTAAGGCGATAATCAGGTTGAAAAATATTGTAAAGGGAATTGATAAAGAATTTAATTAGCTTTAATTTAAAAGTAAAAAAATTTAAATCCTCCGATTTTTTCAGGAGATTTTTTTATTTATGTCAAACCACTTTTTTAAATATGGAATTTCGCAATATCTTAACAACTTTTCTAATTTTGAACTTTTTGTCTTCATTGTCGGATTAAACGCTCTATTTGACATGGAGAATAAATGTTAAATATCGTAAATTGAAGAATTTTTCAAAATATGTGAATTAGTGTTACACTGTATTAAAACTGAATTTCTTCATTTGTACTTAAGTGCATGTAACTTTTACAATATTCAACGGATACATTTTCAGCGCGAGGTTTTAAATAGAAAATCTTTTGTCGTGGATAAAAATCTCTGTAAACTAGTGTTATACAGTGCAACAACCAAAATCGGAATGGGTTTGAAACCAAAAGCACATGAGAGTTGACATTTTCCATAACAAAACCCTCAAGGTTTTTTTTTAGTTCAGTGCGAGATTTTGCACACATTTGAAGTTTGGTCAACTATTACACCGTCCGACAAATATGAAAAAATGTCGGTAAGCACGAAGTGTATAGTAAAAGTTTGAAACTATAGACTAAATAAAGTAAAACTGCATTTACAGTTTTTCTTTTAGTGATCCTGTTTCCTTTTAAAAGGACTACAAAGTTTTAGAGGATTATATTTTATAAATTTTATATTTTTGTAATATATGTACTTGTCCTACACACAAAAAAAAACCTTGTCAAATTACGTGAAAAAGTTTCGTAATCCCATTTAACCAACATTTGGCCGTTGTCCTTGCTTCTCAACAAAAAAAATAATCGAAATTTTAATTTTTTTTTTGTAATTTTACAAATTTCAATTGTTTTTTACAAAGAAATCTAGTAAATTTACGAGAATTCCTTATAAGTTTTATTGTGCCAAAAAAGTTGTAAATTTACAATTGTATTGGTAAAAAACTTGTAAAATTACAAAAAAAACTCGTAATTTTTACTAGGAATTCTCGTAAAATACGATGTAGCAAAAAATCTAGTAATGTTACGAAACATCCTTGTAAGTTTTATAGCGTCAAAAAAATGTGAATTTACAATTTTATTGGTAAAAATCTTGCAAAATTACAAAATTGTTGGTAAAAAGCTTGTAAAATTACAAGGAATTCTTATCAAATATGAGGTAGCAAGAAATAAAAGTTACAAGTATTTCTTGTTATTTTACAAGTTTTTTTTGAGTGTAGGATGCCACTAGTGATAGCAAACCAAAGAGGAGGATCTCCTTTAAGTTTCCTATTTATTTTTTTTATATATCAGAAAAAAGGAGCTAAGTTACAAACTTTCAAAACTGTATCATTTAATATCATTTAAAATGTTCAACAAAATATTTTGATAAAATTTTCAAATGACTTTATTCACATTCTTTTATCCTAATAGAGCAAAACAAAATAATGGAAAAATTCCTCCCTTTTCATTTACCGCCATCAGTGTCATCCTAGGACAAGTACAAACATCTCAAACATATTTTACAAAATGTATACTTTAAAACTTTGAAGTTATTTTAAAAGGAAACAGGATCACGAAATGAAAAACTGTAAATGCAGTTCCACTTCATTTGATCTCTACTTTCAGACGTATATCATCCGGTTCATGTTTAATATTGACTGTTGGACGGTGTTATAATATAAGATATATAAGAGGCGTATACTTAATTTTGTAATTGCCTTTAAATAACAATCATACGCAATGGTGAACAATAGTTTATTTTTAATAACACTAGTTTACAGAGACTTTTTTCCACGATATGTTGCATTCATTTTCCATGTAAAATCTTACGCTGAATCCTAAAATCTACTTCAAAGTTTTAAAAGTTGAACAGTTTTCGAGATATTGAAACATTTCAATTTTTCATGTTTTTAAAAAAGTGGTTCACTTAAACTGCCATTGATAGATTTCATTGTTTTTGATTTTAAATTAAATGTAATTTAATGATCTGCCAACCCTACATACAACATTTTTTAATCTGATTTTAGTCTTAGAAGCTATTAAACGATATATCGACAATTTTGCTTCAATTTTACCAAAATTTGACAAAAAAATGAAAATTACATTGTAAATTTCCCAAAGATTTTTTTTTTTTTTTTTTAATTCGTTTTTCTTTTTGCAGTTCAAGTCTGATCTAATACGAAGAAAATTAAGATGGTTTTAAAAAAAAAATCCGTTTAAAATTGCAGAAGTTATACATATGCATTTGAGTAAAAATGCAGACATTCAGATTTAATAAATTTTTAGTTTATTGAGTATTACACCAGTTTACAAATTTTGAAAAATTGTGTTCATGTTTTTGGTTCGGCTTAAGGTCATGTAAAAATTATAAATAAAAAATTAAACTTTATAATTTTATTTAATTAGATTTTTCTTCCAATATTTCCACCAGCTTCGTTGGTAATCTTCAGGGATATTTGAATATCGGTAAAATTACAAAGGCGAGTTGAAACGTCTTCACTTGTTTATTCAATATCTGGAAATCTAATCTAATTTTAAGACTTTCGGATGGATTTTCGGATTCAGCATAAGATTTTACATCGAAAATATATGCAAAATGTCGTGGATCGCAATTTTTTTTAATTTGTAAACTAGTGTAATTTGCCCGGCAATTAACGAAATTCGAAACAAGTAAAATTCAAATTACTAAAAATTTTGGGAAGGCTATTTATTCATGGATTTGGCCTAGTCGACGACCATAAACGAAATTTGAAAAAAGTAAAATTCAAATTACTAAAAAAATTTGAGAAGGATATTCGTGGATTTGGTATATTTGAATATAACCTTTCCTTGTTTCAAGTTTCACCTCACCATATCTTGCAAATTAAAGCAATTTTTATTTAAAAAAAACTTCAATTAAGAACATCATGTTAATCTTTACAGTTTTTTTATTTAAAAGTCTTTAAATACAAAAAATTTAAAAATAATGTATTCAGCAATAATAAAAAAAATACATATTGAAATATAAAGCTAACAAATTATATTTGTACTGTAAAATCACATATGTGAACAATAAAGTAGACTAGAAAAACCAATTTGAACACACAGAACTACCCGAGTAAAAATTCTTTATATAATCATATATAATTTGATACAATCTTATATGAGTTAATATGCTTCCGTATAAATGTATATAAAATTATATCTATCAGAGTTGGGCTCAAATCATTGAGTCATTGATTTGTTCATATAAAGTGTTCAATGAAATCGATTTCCATACAAATTTCAAAAAAAAAATCGCGAGATTTTGGAATTTAATAAAACTGTAAATGGGAATGTCTAAATGGCCCCATTGTGTATCTCTTTGCACAATCTAAAGATCCCATGTCAAAAAGTACCCTTTTTCTCGTGCTGATTAACGGAAAAGGCGTATATCGTACAAAACTATTTTTGAAAATTGGGGGGGTCAAAACTGATTTTTGAGACATGGTTTGTTCGGCATTTTTTCTTAGAATTTTATGCAGAATCCGAATATGCTAGACGATTTTGTCGAAAAAAAATACTCGGCCCTAATGTCCATATCAAAGTTCATGCATAACCATATATAAATATAAATAATTATATAATAGCAAATATGATTATATCAGATCTTTTTTACTCGGGGATATAATTAGATTTGACCAAATTCCGGATCAAATTGTATAAATTTTTATATTTTTTGATATAAAGTAAAACAATTAGATATTATTTGATACAACCATTTTACGGATCAAATTAGATCTATTTAGCAAAATTAGCATAATATTTTTACTAGGGTACGGTAATATTTTTCCTCTGGAAAAATCTTGGAGCTAAAAATTTAATGTTTTTTCTTGACTAGTCTTTAATAATATAATTGTAGTAAGTCTGATTATTTTTTCTATATTTCCTTTAGCAAACATTTATGCATAAGATACATACATGTGCAAAAAGATATTTTTAAAAACAAAATATATTTTAACAAGAATAGCCCAAAGTGTATTTATTTTTTTGTATTTAAGGATTACGAAAATTGTAATAATATTACAAGAATATATTTACACACATACTCCAACAACATACATTCATTTATTCATACACACATACACATACACTTTCATATATTCATCAACAGACTACAACACTTTACAAAATAACAAAAAAATAAATAAAAATAAAACACTTTTAGTACATGTTTGTTTTCGAAAGAATTTGTAAATGTTGTTTTTATTTAAAAAAACTGAAAGAAGAGGAAAAGGAAACGGATGTAACATGTTGTTGTTATATTTACAGTTTTAAGAAATAAATTTACAATTTATATGAAGAACTAAGAGAGAATTAAAACTGATAATACAAGTGTAAAGAATTTTAAAGTGAAAATGTAACAGAAATAATATAAAGGAATGTAATTAAGGCTTAGCAAACAAATACAATATGTGCTTATTGTAAAATAGGAAATGAGAAAAAAAAAACAAGTAGAAAAGTTTAATTCTTCTTGGCCGAATGCATGAATTCCCTCCACAATGCATTTTTTAAGTGATAGAAAATTTCGTAACATGAAAAAAATATTTTATTTTGAGTAAAAACTTTTTTTCAAACATTTTTGTAAACAAAGTGACGACTTTTTTTTTGAGTGTTACATTTTTTTAATGCACTTTTTTTTTTCTTTAGTGTAAAAAAATTTTTGAATCACAAAAATACTTGTAAAAACGTGGGGTTGTTTATATGGAGAGGTATTAACGTACGACCGCCGCAATCATATGCTATATAAATAAATATCAGTTGTCGTTCGTTGGTAACCGATTTGGACAATTTTTTTTTTAATATTCGTTATAGTCCAACTTAGGTTTTTACGTAAAGAAAATTTGACCACACCCACTTTTACGCCCACTTTTTTGATTTATCTAAAATCGAAAAACGGCTGCACGGATTTTTGTAATTTTTTATTTAAATATTCTTAGTAATCCAATTTAAGTTTTTACTGAAAGAAAAATCAACCCAGTCCACTTTTACGCCCACTTTTTCAATTTGTCTTAAATCTGAGAATGGCTGGACCGATTTGCCTAAATTTGTTTAAATATTTTAACTTTGTTTTCTTACGAAAAAAGCAATTGACCACGCCCACTTTGGCTAATTTTTGTTGAAAAGGTTCGTCATAATTAAACTAAGATTTTTACAGATAGTAAAATTTCCCACGTCCACTTTTTTCTATGTATCGAAAGAACTATAATGGCTAGACTGATTTGGTTATAGTCCGCAAAAGATTTTTAAAGAAAGAAAAATTGTCCACGCCTACTTTTACGCACACTTTTCCTGATATTTATATTTTAAATCATGGAATGGCTACATCAATTAACCATACATCATAGTTAATCTGACCAACTTTTTTTGGCTGAAAAGCGGGATAGAAAGGTTGAAAAAGCGGAATTTTGACCTAAAAAGGGACTTTTTTATACCCTTCAATTAGCGATAGCGATATATATTAGTTTGCCATTCCGTTAGTGACTGCTCGGAGATAGGTCCTAGGAACCCATAAAATATATAAAGTATTCAATCGAATTTAAGTCGTCATAGCGATGTCCGTCCGTCTTTCTGACTGTATGTCTGATGAAAATATACTTGCTTTCGAAAGATAACTCTGAAGAATATGAAGCTTTTTATTTCAAACGTAAGACAAAAAAATGTTAGTTGATCAAAGTCATACTTATGGAGCTTATTGCCCTATGTGGAACTAAAAAATCGTGGAACAATAGATTAAGCTTTTTGAAAAAATGGGCGAGATGGGTGTGGTCAAACATGGTAATATTTAAATAATTTAAATAATTTTTTTTAATATTTTTTTCAAAATTTTTCGATATACATTTATTTTATAGTTTTGATTGGGCTAACGATTCATATTATTTGTTTTTGGACCACACTTAGAACTATATCTGAATTAAAAAATTTAACCTAACATCGATGTAGCAAAAAACATACTAATGTTAATTTTTTTTTTAATTAGATAAAAGTTCATTAAATTCTCTAAACAATGTCAAATTTTTAGTGGGCAGTTTCGTAAAATTTGGTAAAATTGAGCAATTTTCGCATGACATCGCTTTATTTTTAATTTTTTTACTGTAACTCAACAACTCTGAAGTTGCCGAAACAAATCTATTTAATAGAGTTTTGTTCGGACCATCGACTGATATTATTTGTTTTTGGAAAAAATTCAGAACTGGTTTTGAATTTTTCAAATATAGGATTAAAAATTTATTTTTAAAAACAAGCCAATTATGATTTTTTTTTAATATATTTACAAAAAAGTTCATTATGTTCTTAACAAAATGTCAAAATTTCAGAGAGCAGTTATTTTTTGTTTTTGAGAAAAATGACTTCGAAGAATTAACTCATTTTCCCGAAAACAAAAAATTGCCGATCTCTGAAAATTTGAAATTTTGTAGAGAATTCAATAAATTTTCATTTTAAAATATTTTGAAAGAAGTAAACTGGCGTGTTTTGAAAAAATAAAATATTTTGTATCCAAAATTTAAACAATTCAGAAACAGTTCTGATATCCCGATACAAAACTATTTAATAAATATGTCTTGGAAACTACAGGAATATTTAGTTACAGTAGAAAAAATTAAATATAAAGCGATGTGATACAAAAATTTCTCAATTTTACCTTTTTCTACGATACCCGGAAGTTCAATGTCATTTTTCTTTAAAACAAAAATAACTCTGAAAAGTTTCGTTTTCTAGAGAATTTATTGAACTTTCATTTAAAATTTAAAAATAAAATGACGTGTTTTTTGCTACATCAATTTTAAGATTAAATTTAGAAAATTTAAAATTTGAGTTGCTGTAGAAACAATTGAATATAAAGCGATGTCTTGCAAAAATTGCTCAATTGTACAGCCACGCCTAAAAACTAAATTTTTAAGTTTTTGGAAATTTTTTCGAGTTCCAAAACAATTATAGAAGTAATTTCCTTTACATTTCTTTAACACGGTAAAAAATTGTAAATGTTTCCATATATATGTGATCAAAAATCAATTTAAAAAACTACAGAATAATCATGCACAAAATATTGTTTGAAAATTATAAATTCTGCTTTACTATTCTAAAAGTCAACAAGTAGAAAAGTTAAATTCGACACAATGCATTTTTTTTTAAAGGGTAGTACATTTTTTAACGTGAAAAAATTAACAATTTTGATTAGAAATATTTTATTTTGAGTAAAAAACTCTTTTTTGTCATTTAAAAAAAAAAAAAAAAATACTAATTTTTTTGTTTGAGTGTAAAATTTTTTTCGAGTGTAATGTTTTTTTTACTGTAAAAATATTTCTGAGTGAATGCACGTACGTATGTACACAAAATATTGTCATTTTTGTAAAAAATAATTTTTTTTGTGTAAATTTTTTTTTGAGTGTAAATTTTTTTTTGAGTGTAAAATTTTTTTCGAGTGTAATTTTTAAGTTACCAATGCTTTTAAAACTAAACAAGTTTAAAAAGCATTGCTTTTAAATTAAACTAGTTTGAAAAGCATTGCTTAGTTACCACCAATGCTTTTAAAACTTGTTAAAACACGTGGCATTTTAAATGAAACTTATCTGAAATTCAGGGTTTTGCTTATAACTTTTGAACCACTAGACCGATTGAGCTGAAATTTAATACCAAACAGACCCGGGGAACGGCAAAGATACGTACCAAGCTTCAGTAGTCTCATCATTGTCTTCCGAAAGTTTTCGTGTTTTTTATCTCGTAAATTCTCGAAACACCCTTGCCGAAATTTACTCTTTTGCTCATAACTTTTGAACCACTGGACCGATTTGGCTGGATTGCAATACCAACCTGACCAGGTAAATGACAAACATATATGCCAAACTTCAGTAGCCTCTGTGAAGTCTTTCAAAAGTTAGCGTGTTTTCTACGGACGGACAGACAGACGGACGGACGGACGGACATAGCTAGATCGACATAAAATCGATCGAGGATCATAAATATATATACTTTATGGGGTCCTAGACCAATATTTCGAGGTGTTACAAACGGAATGACAAACTTATATATACCCTCTATCACTAGAGTGGAGGGAATAAAAAGCGGGATAAAGCGGGACTTTTGCTTAAAAAGCGAGATGGAAAATCAAGGCGGGATGAGATTTCAAAAAGCGGGATAATCCCGCCAAAAGCGGGATAGTTGGTCAGGTTAGTCATAGTCCAACTAAGGCTTTTCGAAAAGAACGATTTTCCATTTCTACGCTGAATGGATGGACAGAGTTGGTAAAATTCAAAAAATTCTGAGAAAAATAAAATAAAAATCAAATGTAGTTCGTTGATAATCGCATCATTGAGAAATGACCGATTTGAATAATATTTTTTTTATGTTTTCTTAAACGTTCGTCTAGATTTGACCAAATTTTTTTTTAAATATTCATCATAGGTAAACTTAAGTTTAAACTGAAATAACAATTTTTCACGCCCACTATTATTTCGATATATCCAAACTAGAAGGACGATTTGGCCATTAGTAGTATTTGTTGACGTTCGTGATAGTACAACTAAGACTTCTATGGAAAGAAAAATTGTTTACTCCCACTTTTTCAATACATCTAAAATCGGAGAACGGCTGGCCTGATTTGGTAACTTTTTTCCTTAATAATCACTATAGTCCAAGTAAGGATTTTATGGAAATAATTACTGTCCTCCCCCACTTCAAAGCCCTCATTTTTCAAAATCCTCAAAATTTTTCAAACATTTGAGAACGCCTGGACGGATTGGCTATTTTTTTGTTTTAAATGTCCGTAAAAGTCCATATAATTGTTCGGAAAGAAAAATTGTCCTTGCTCACTTTTTTTCGTCATATGTAAAATTCGTTTTTACTCTAATTGGACCTATCAAGAAAAATAAACTTCGTAATAGATTCCGCTTAAACTCGGTACATATGATTTTAAATCCTTGGGTATTGTTGACATATGTACCAGTTTAACTTACCACACAAATTTTTAACAAAATTTAAAAATTAAAATCTTAAAATTCAAAGTAATATCAAATTTTAAAAAAGTAGGTGAGTGGTGAAAGAGTACTCCCGAACAAATTTTTCTAAGCCAAGAAATTCATTACATTTTTTGGAATGCTATATATTTGAAGCGAGACGAAATATAATACTAATCTTGTGTTTGGGCCAGCAACGCGCACCGAGACAGCAAGTTTAATAATATAATTCGGATTTTGCCGAAAGACCTAATTTTTTCATAAGGTGGCAACCCTTTTTTAAATTTGAGATTTGGCAGCTAAAAAAACGGGTTACTCTTATTTTTCTCCCCTTTTTCCCATATGCATATTCCCTTGTTAGTCCTTATATAAAAATGTCGGCCTATATTCTGTTAAATCGGTCTATTGGCAACAAAAAATCCAATTCCACTTAAAATAAGTTTGTGCGTGTTTTCTAGACATATTAAAAATCTAAGAAAGATAGATCCAATCGGTTCCTGTTTGGGCTTTGGACCCATTTTTTTGAAAACACAGGTGTTGTGTATCATATGGTCGGTCTTGACAGACTATAATTTTCTTACTTGTTTTTTTTTTTTAATTTCATGTATTCTTGATTTTTAATAATTTTTCCAGCAGTTTTTCGAATTTTTTATAATTTCCCTGACTAAAATTTTTCTGATTGTTTTTTTTTTTTTGAACTTTCCCGATATTTATTAAGACTTATGAGTTTTTTTTTTTTGGAGTATCCAAAACCGAAAACCGGTGGACCGGTTTCTTCATTTTCAAAAGACCGGCCGGTTTCAGTTTTTAATTAAATTCGGTTTTTCGGAAAACCGGTGTTTTTAAGTCGGTTGAACCGGTTTATTTTTTTTTATAAGTAACCAATAACATTGGTGTCACTTTAGAATTCTGTGGCAAAAAGGAAAAACTTCATAAGTGTTTTTTAATCATTTTTTTTCGAAAGCACTTTTAATATAAATATTTTAACACAAAGTCACTGTTAATTGGCCTTTTTAAATAAAAAATATGCTGTAGATTATTTCTACAATCATGATAGGGGTTAATATGTAAAGAGTTATCAAGTAAAAATAACTCGACTTATGCACTTCTTTCTTTTTGCCACAGAATTTATAGAAAAAATTGTCAGCGATTTGGTCCAACATTTTGAGCGATATTTTGCAAAACAAAAATCGAACGAGAATTTTCAACAAAAATATATTTTTTTTTTTTTTAAATAAGCAAAAACTCTAACTCTTAAGTTCTGGTTGTCCCTCAAAAATTGCTTTTTATTTCTAAAACATTAATTAGAAAATAAAACCAAACGTTTTTTTTATATTTTAAGTTAAGTGAAGTTATTGAAATAATTTTGTATCTTATTTTCCTCTATTTAATTAACAAATTGTGTTTTTTTTAAATAAAAATCTAAAATTATAAAAAACCGGAAAAAACCGGTTGACCGGTTTTTTACATAAAAAACGAAACCGAAACCGGTTTTTAAATTTTAGATTTTTCGAATAAACCGAAAACTGGTTTTTAAAAAAGGGCGGTTTTTTGGATACTCTAGTTTTTTTCAAGTAGAGAAGTTTTGCCACAACGACGTTAAAAAAGTCACGATTTGTATTGGTTAGAAAAACGTCAGTCTTGATTACAAATCATGTCCAGAAAGTCCAGGAATAGCAATTTAAATTTTATTTAGTTGAATTATAAATATATTTTTTTAAATAACATTTAACATTAACTATATTTGGTCTTTAAAAGAAAATCTTCACAAAAGATACTAAATCACGTTAAGTCAAAATAAAAGCAAACAAAAAAACTTCAACAATCTCTTTAGAAAAGATTTTGTTAAATTATGTAAAACTTACATTAGATGACAACATCAAATCGACGCGTAATTTAAAATGTAATGGAGCACTTGATGGCAACTAATGTATCATTCATGACAAAAATGGTATTATACAGATGAAAATAGCACAAAAAAAACATGTTGAGACAAGTAAACCAACTAGTATAAGAAAATACAGATATAAACAACCAAAAGACAAGTATAAAAAAAAAACATACATAAACATGTTGTGACAAATCTATAAAAAGTTTAGTTGGACAACAAAACCCCGTTCTTATAAAAAAAAATACATAAACAAGAAAAACATGATATATTTTCCGTAAGATTTATGTTTGCTGTCTTTGACACTGACTTTGTTTTCTTATGGGTTTTATTTTTTTGGGGTCACACCCCAAACATCAATTTAAAAAAAAAATTATACAAGATTTTGTTTGCTATTTTCAAATAATCACAATATGGGTCGTTTAACTTTGAAGACATAATCTTAAACAAAATATAAGTGATAGCAGGGGGAGAATATTCTTTAAAGGAGACAGCCTCCTTTGAGTGAATTAAGTAAAGCTAAAACGTTAAAAATTAAAATTTGACCAGTTATACTCGTAGATCATGTTTAAAAAAAAGGTCTGATGGATTACTAAATAATAACGTTTGGAATAAAAATGCTTTAAAAAATTTAATTTTTAAATGTTCCTTAAATTTTTTAGACACTCTCAATTTTGTTAATTTTTTTACAGAAAAAAATAAAAAATGTCTTCGAATTTTGTACACTTGCACAAAACATTAAATCATGATAATGTTTTGCGGAAGTTTGGGTGTACTTGCAAAAGCAAAGTTTTTTTAGAAAAAATAATATTATATTACTTTGCTATTCCATGAAAAGCGAATTGAAATATCAGTCGAGGACCCCATTAAAAAACCAAAAGAGCTGTACATTTCGTAAGTGAGTGCAAAAATAAGCGCAAAAAGTGTTTTTACATTTTGGAGAGTATAAAAGATTCGGCACCAAAGAACATAACGCTCTCACTTGCTTTATGTACATTTGATAAACAAATGGAATTTTTTTTTTCGAAAAGCTTAGACTTGGTGAAAAAGTAGTTTTGGTGAAAAAAAAAATATTTTTCACGAAAACAAAATTATGTTAAAAACAAATTTAATGAACCCAACATTTTTGGTGAAAAAAAATGTTGATGAAAAAAAGTTTTTGATGAAAAGAAAAATTTTTTGATGAAAAAAAAATTTTATAAAAAAAAATACTATGAAAAAAAAAAACATTTTTGGTGAGAAAAAAATTGATAAAAAAAATTTGATAAAATAATTTAATAAAAAAAAAATTGATGAAAAAATATGATTAAAAAAATTTGACGAAAAAAAATTTTTTGATGACAAAAAAAAAAAATTTCATGAAAAAAAAAATTAATGAAAAAAAATTGAATGAAAAAAAAATTTGATGAAAAAAAACTTTTTGACGAAAAAAAAATTTTTGACGAAAAAAAATTGGGGTGTGACCCCAAAAAAAAAAATTGATGAAAAAAATGTTGATGAAAAAATTGATTAAAAAAATTTGATAAAAAAAAAAAAAATTGATAAAAAAAAATGATGAAAAAAAAGTTTGATGAAAAAAAAATTTTTTTCGTTGAAAAATAATTATGTTACTTTTGATTCACCAGCTGGTGAAAAACGGTTTTATTCCGTTTGAAAAAAAAAATTTGATGAAAAAACAAAAAACTGAGGTGGCGTCCTGCAACTTTTTTAAAATTAGACACCAGCCTAAAACATTGTCATGTTAAAAAAAAATTAATTAAAAAATTCGTAGGTTAGGTTAGAGGTGGCGGAGTCAAAGACTCCTCACATAGACCGGATGGTCCATAGCGAAAAAATTCGTAGATTTAATTAAAAACTTAATTAAGTCCGGACCAATCACTGAAATGTGCATATAAATTAAAAATATATGTATGTCGTTAATTAAAAATAAATGCATATTTAATTAATTAAAAACTTAATACTATAATTTAAAAAAAAAAATAATTAAAACTTTAGTTATATAAATTAAAAATTTAATTATAAAAAATTTGAAAACAATTTAAAATTTTAATTGTATAAATTAAAAAAAAAATAATAATTTTTTAAAAAATAAATAATTTAAAAAAAATTTATATTTAAATGTTTAAATAAATATTTTTTCAAACTTTACCAAATATATGTATGCCGTAAAGACATAGTCAGTAGGGCTGTCAAACGGGATCGGTTTTTTAAAATCCCGGGATTCCGGGATTTTTCGGGATTAAATTTCTTTGATTATAAAAGCAAAAAACCAGTAGGCTCTTTATGTTTCAATTTTATTGTGCATATTAAGGGGCTACTGTGTGTTAGTTGGTAGCGTGCTAGCCTATTAAGCAGGTAGTCGTGGGTTTGATTCCCACGAAAACCCTTGGGTCGATTTCGCTACAACGGAATTATTAAAAAAAAATATTTCTACTTATTCTTATTGTTATTTAAAGACAATTGAAAAACTAGTATTCGCCACTTATGCGGTTTTCAGGTTATTATTAATACTACTATTTATCAATGAACTAAAAAAAGCCTTGAGGGGTTTGTTATGGAAAATGAAAACTTTTATTTGCTTTTGGTTTCATCCCATTCCGATTTTGGTTGTTGCACTGTATAATTTTAAAACTAATTTAAAGAAAATTTAAAATAATAAAAACATTTAGAGTGGAAATGTAATAATATAATACATTAGACTTGCATTTTTTTTGTATAAAAAAAGTTTTTCTTCCAATTTTGAACGTTCCGGAAAATTTGTATTCTCCTAGACCTAAAACTTATGTGGTACAAACTTGAGGCCAATCGGATTAAATTTACCCATCCATCAAAGTTTTGGTTTTTTAGAAAATGTTCGCCAAAACCAGCAAACTTTGGTCAAAGGGCTCCGTGACTGTTGCCTAATGGTTAGTGCGTTGGACTGTTATTCAGCAACCCTGGGTAGAATTCTCAGCTCTGCAAAATTCGTGGCCAGCTACGTTGAAAATTCAAATAAAGTTTTAGTTTTAATTTGTTGATGTAAATTTAACAATAATTGAACAAAGTTGTATTTTTATAAATAAATTCTCATACATTTTTAGTATTTCAAAAATCCCGGGATTTGAGCTTAAAAATCCCGGGATTCGGGATTCATTTTATGACAAAAATCCCGGGATTTCGGGATTCGGGATTTCGGGATTGACAGCCCTAATAGTCAGTGAGACAATTTTATAAAGTTAGGTATAAACTTTTTATATACATACACATAAAACTATAAACAAAATGAGACATCAAAAATCTATATGAGAAATAAAAAAAACTTTCAACAAAATGTTTATACTTCTGTATTTGTTTTTGTAAG
Source organism: Pegoplata infirma (assembly GCA_963921195.1). Lineage (NCBI taxonomy): Eukaryota > Metazoa > Arthropoda > Insecta > Diptera > Anthomyiidae > Pegoplata > Pegoplata infirma. The sequence goes on from OY992537.1 coordinate 90,721,793, forward strand.
TAAAACAATGCAAGAGAAAAACCCATACTCGCACACACGGAAAACAAAAAAAAAAAAAAATAGTAAAGCTAAAAATTTAATTAAACAATTAATTATATTAATTAAAAAAAAGTTAAAAATAAAATTAATTATATTAATTAAAAATTTAATAGATATTAAATTAAAAAACAATTAAAATTTTAATTAAAATAAAATATGCGATATTATTTTCTGTGTTGTTAATGCTGAAAAACTATTTTTGGATTACTTCTAACTAACAAGGGCGGTCTTTCGAGCGCACCCACCGTTTGTCCTAAAACTTGCATACTTAAAAAAAAAACCTACACTCAAAAGGAAAACTCTATCAAAAAATCTGTAAAACGACTTTTGAAATTCAACAAACAGGATCAATAAAAATGCAGTAAAATATCCGTTATCTGAAAAAACTGAAGGACAGATATTTTAGTGAAAATATACTTTTCAGCAGAACAATCTGCTGAAAGATTGATAATTCAAATAGCAATATTTAAGCAGATTTTTCGGCTGAATAGAATATTTTTTATAAAATCTCTGTCATTCAGTTTTATAAAATAACAGACATTTTACTGCATTTTTACTAATCATGTTTGCTGAATTTCAAAATATGTTTGAAAATGTTTTAGCAGATTATTTTGAAATTTTACAGAGATAGTTTGCTGTCATTATTTTTTCAAGAAAATTTTCAAGGTTTTTTTTTTAATTGCTAATCGGTAAGAATATTATTAAACTAAAAATTTGCGAATGTGAATAGTGAGTGACTCGATTATTGTTTGCGTGCGCGTGAATTAATGTGAGTCAAAAGCCACTCATGCGCCCATCTCTAGTTCAAAGTGATGTACTTGGACTCAGGGGATTAGAAGAAGTCACTTTTTCTTACAATTCTAAATTTTTATTGCACAATTTAAAGTCTTAGCGATCTGAGTCTGTTAAAATCAGCAGATTTATCATATGCCTCAAATTAAATTAATCATATGGCTGAAATCAGCAGATTGATCTGTTAAACTCAGCAGATGATTCTGCTTAAATCAGCATATTTTTCTTTAATTCCCCCAGAGGCCTTGGTCTGTTTCGCTACAAAGAGACAATGGTTAAATTACACCGTCTGACAGTCAATATTAAACATGAATTGGATGATAAACGTCTGAAAGTAGAGATCAAATGGAGTAAAACGGAATTTACAGTTTTTCATTTAGTGGTCCTGTTTCCTTTTAAATTAGCTTCAAAATTTTATAGGATACATTTTGTAAAATATTTCTGAAATATTTTTACTTGTCATAGGATGACAGTGGTGATGGAAAATGAATGAGGCGGATCTTTCCTTATTTTTTTCATTTTTTTATTTTGCCATTTTTGAAATGTTATCAAAATATTTTGTTGAAAATTTTGAATGAAATTAAAGGATAAAGATTTGTAAGGTTTTAACTTACCTTCTTTTCCCTGATATGTAAAAATTATAATGGCATCGTGGGACAAGTGTAAATATTAAAAAAATATTTTATAAAATTTGATCCTCTATAAATATGAAGTCCCTTTAAAAGGAAACAGGATCACGAAATGAAAAACTTTAAAAGCAATTTTACTACATTTAGTCTATAGCTTAAAACGGACGACATTTTTTAATTTTTGTCGTACGGTGAAAGCTTTTCTGTAGCAAAATGCTTAGAACCCCAGAATTTTTCTATTAGGATAATGTCTCAGAATAATAAATTTTTTCTTTAAGCAAAAGACTCTGAAAAATTTTAAAATCATAATAAATATTTTTTTTTAGGATAAATTGTTTTTAAATCTGGGTCTTTTGCTGTCTGAAAAAATCCATTAGAACCGAGAATTTTTCAAGAAGACATTGGTCAAAATATCAAACATTTTCTTAAGTTTTAAACCCTTTTTTTGGAAATAAATTTTTAAAATTTGGAAATGTTTCTATAGAGAAAGTCTTTTTTAATAAGAGGTTAAAACTAAAAAACCTTAATCTTACCAGAGGTTCCTTGCAAAAATTTTTTTTTGGAGTAAAAAAAAAGTTCCCCTCCCAAAACCAAAAGCTGGATCAACGTCTTCAATAAACCACACTGACCCATCCATTTCCGAAAAATAAAAAACATTTTGGAAATTCTCCTTGTATTTAAGAACAGATCTAATATTAATACTACATTCCATTTAATATACAGTGGGCGACAATACATTGGAAACTTTTCTATAGTAGATGCAATTTGTTTAAGACAAAGTTAACAATACTCAACGTTTATATTATCAATCGACTATTTTTTTAAAAAATGCTGTATAGAAAATTTTTAAAGCTTCAATTTAAGCTTGAAAGTGTCCAGATTGAACAAATATTAAATGACGTACTAGGGTTGCTCTGGAAAATCAAATAGTTTAAAGAAATTTTTTGGAAAAATTTTTTAAAATATTTCTATGTCCATTTTTTTCAAGTTCAAACATTAGAATTTTTAAAAATAGTCCAATAGTTTTTATTCAATGATCAATTTTTGCAACACCTCTAACGAACAATGAAATTTTTTAAGTACACTAGAATAAATCCGCATTTTTTCAGCACTTTGTTTTACCACTATTTTTTTGTAAACAAAGAAGAGAATTATTGTTTATAAATATTTTGAGGATGTTTATTCTGGCTCGAGGTTATTATTTTCTTTACTAATTAAATCCTTGATATTCTCATAGCATAATTTTCAAGAAAATTATTTTTTTGTTTTAAATTTATTTATGCTGGTCATTTTTGCAAGACTTAATCGACACGTGTTTCGGAATTTATCAGATTCCATTGTCAAGATTATTACATCCTCAAAATTTAATATTTTAAGGGTCGAATAAAACAATTTTTATTTTTTAATAAAAATTAATCAGAATTTGAATATAGTTGTTGGCACGCCATAGTGATGAATAACCCTAATGTGGTATTATTACACTCACAACAACAAATAACATATTGTTGTAGTCCACTCACAACAACAAATAACATATTGTTGTAGTCCAATGGACTATCGTATGTAAAATAGTTTTAAATATTTTTGTTGGTTATTGACAATCGTTGCCTTATTAGTATGGTACAATTTCTTCGTCTTTCTAATTCTCATTGTGAATAGAGGCGAATATGCATTAATATTCTAGTTTGTGCACAAACGATTTGTCATTAGACTCGTTTGCTACTTTGTACTAAATCGTTTCTATTTTTGCTAAATAATCTTGACAATGGAATCTGACAAATTCCAAAACACGTGTCGATTAAGTCTTGTAAAAGTGACCAGCATAAATAAATTTAAAAAAAAAAAACAATTTTCTTGAAAATTATGCTATGAGAATATCCTGGTTTTAATTAGTAAAGAAAATAATGACCTCGAGCCAGAATAAACATCCTCAAAATATACACTCAAAATATTTTGTAGGCAAAAACAAATGAAAAACATATTTAAAACAAGTGATAAAACATTTTAAAACCATCTCAGTAATTATTCAATTGTTTTAACAAACATCAACATTTATTTTTTAATGTGGACAAAATTTTCTAAAATAAAATAAACATTAAAAAATTACGTTTTTTTCATTCTTTTTTGCCAACAAATTCGAAAAAATAACCTACGAAAACATTAAAAATTAATGATGGTTCTGTTATTTTTACCAACAAATTCCAAAAAAATAACGTACGAAAATATTAAAAATTAATGATTTCGTAGGTTATTTTTTACAACTTTCTATCGAAAATTTTTTTTTAAATTTTTTAATAAAATTTTGGGGAATCGATCCCGCAATCAACTACTTTCTGGCCAGACACTCTACCCAACGTGCCAAAGACACTTGATACAAACATGTTTTTATATTTCTATAAATAATATTTTTAACTTTTTTTCAACAAAAAAATAGTCTATTTGTGTGTAAGTAAAAACCAATGATATCTCATTAAAAAATACAAACAATTAAAAAAAAAAAAATTACTTACACAAATCATTAAAAATTTAAAGAATAATCAGTAGTTTTTACTTACAGAACAAAAATAAATGACTTAAAAATTTAATGTTAATGAAAGTCTTTATTTTTTAGTGTGTTATTTTTGAAACAGAGGACAGAAGTAGTCATTAATAAAAACTGAACATCAAACAAATGTTTTTTCTTTTTAAAATGACTAAACGTAAAGCTTTTTAAATAAACTACAAAAAGTTAATGACATAATTTTTTAAGTGTAATATTTTAAAGGTCGAATAAAACAATTTTTATTTTTTAATAAAAATTAATCGAAATTGTTTATTAATTTTAGTACACCTAAGTGTATAGTAATGAGATGTATATTAAAATAAGTTAAATTTTTCTTTGTTTACAAGAAATTGCTGGTCAAAGGAACTGGAGGTCAAGAAATGTGGATTTCTTTTACTGAATTTAAAAAAATTTCATTTGATCGTTTGGGTTGTTGAAAAAATTGTCTAATCACTGAATAAAAACTATTGGACTATTTTTAAAATTTTTAATGTTTGAACTTGGAAAAAATCGACTTAAAAATATTTAAAAAAATTAAAAAAAACGTCTATAAGTAATTTCAATCTAGATGCTATTAAGCTTAAATTAAAGCTTGGGAAATTTCCTATATAGCATTTTTTTTTTAATAAAAGTCGATTGATAATAATAACGTTTAGTATTGTTAACTTTGTCTTTAACTAATTGGATGTACTATAGAAAAGTTTCCAATTGTCGCCCACTATATATATTTTTCTGCTCACAACTTGTTATTTATTTACGGTTGTTAATATGCAAATATGTACTTTAGGGCGTTTCACCAATATATTTTTTGTTTCTTTTTATTTTTGCAACTTTTATGGTACAAAATTTTTTTTTATATTTGTTGAAGGTCGACGAGGTAATGTGCAAATCGATTTTATTAAAAAAATTAGGTTGTGATTTTTTATTTTTTTGTGGTTTTAAATTCTCAGCTGTTTTTATTAAAAAAAAAAAAAACAGTTATCATTTGTAAAGGCATGCAACCATCTTTAAAATAATTATTAGTCTAAGGGTCACCCTGCTAACCTTTACAAAAAATCAGCTGAAACATTTAAGTCCATACTGTGCTTCAAGAGACGAAAATTCAAAGAAGTTGTCGCTACACACCCTAAAGTTTACACGCTGTTTTTTTTTTTTATTTTTTTGTCTATGTCAGCAAAAAAAGTAAAAAATAAAAAATAACGTATAAATATAGTTTTACCCTCGCTTTTAGCTGTCACTAAAATATATTATTTTTATATTTATATGTTTGTTTGTTATAATTTTTTATTTTTTTTCCTTTTTCCCAGGATTTGTTTTTTTATTACACTGTGCTACAAAAAAAAAACAAAATAAAATCGAATATGTCTAAAGTGTGATACATTAGACAGGCATTTTTCTGTATAGCAAAATTTTTTTTCTCCGATTTTCAAAGTCCGGTCATTTTTTTATTCTACTGGGCCTAAACTTCATGTGGCACCAATTTGAGGCCAATCGGATTAAATTCATCCGTGGCGTCCGGCGGTCAATGTTTTGGATTTTTGTAGAATTAAAAATATATGTATCTTTCGACACATCATATTTGTTAATTTTGTTGTGCTGAGCACGAATATTAAAAAAAAAAATTAAATCGGTCGAACAGTTTTCGAGATATCGCTATTTGAAATTTGCAAAAAAATGGTGGTTTTTTCCTACGTTCAAGAAATTTTTTAAAAAAAGTCTCAAAATTTTATTCCGCCGACTCGTTTGTAGAGCTTGAGACAATCTTTTATTTAAAACTAATTTGAGCCAAATTCGATTATTTTAACCCTGGCGCCCTTCGATCAAATTTTTGGACTTTTGGAAAATTTCCACCAAAATTTTGGATTTTTGAAAATGAAAAAATAAAAGAAAAATATCTTGCGATATAGTATTTTTTGTTAATTTTAGCATGCTGAATACGAATATCAAAAAATTTATAAAATCGGTTGAACGGTTTTCGAGTTATTGCCATTTAAAATTTGTCAAAAAATTGCAAATTGGGGGGTTTTTTCCTACGTTTAAGAATTTTTTTTAAAACAACTCTAAAAATTTCTTTATTTTAACTCTTTTATAGAGATTGATACATTCTTTCATTTAAGCTTAATTTGATCCAAATCCGATCATTTTAACCCGTGGCTACCTTCGATCAAAAATTAGGGTTTTTGGTAAAAAGTTTATAAAAAGCCAAAACTTTCATCGATGGGCGCCACGGCTTAAAATGATGGGACTTGCCTTAAATTAGTTTTAAATGAAAGATTGTCTCAAGCTCTACAAAAGGGTGGGTGGAAGAAATTTTGAGACTTTTTTTTAAAAAATTTCTTGAACGTAGGAATAAACCTCCATTTTTTACAAATTTGAAATGGCAATATCTCGAAAACCAATCGAACGATTTTAATTTTTTTTTTGATACTCGTGCTCAGCGCATCGAAATTAACAAATATGATGTGTCGAAAGATAAAATTTTTTAAATTTTATTTTTAAAAATTTTTCAAAAATCCAAAACTTTAACCGCCGGGCGCCACGGGTTAATTTAATCCGATTGACCTCAAATTTGTACCACATTAGTTTTAGACCTAGGTCAATAATAATTTGCCCAGACAGTTGGGAAAATCGAAAGTTGACAAAAAAAAAAAAAAATGCCAGTCTAGTGCTACATCGGTCATGAAGCTTAAAAACGAATTAAACGAGAAAAATATACTACTATATTTTTGTTTATTTTCTCAATTTTTCGATATTTTGAGTTAAGTTTGAATTCAAATTGTTACATAATTATGATTAAGAGTAAAATTTCTCTCTTATAAGGTACTAAAAACTAAAATCGGTTTAAAATCAGTCAAGGTATTACAACTTCCCCAGGCATCTAACGTGTGTCATACTACATGATTAAAGAATACGAGTGAAATTTTTGAAATTAATTGAAATTATCTATTGTAGTAACATTTTTTATTCTTCATGTTAAAGTGTAATATTTTATTTGGATTTTCTAAATTTTTTTTTAAAAAAAATAATAATTTAAAAATGGAGATTTCAAACGAGTGTTGTAAAATGCAGGCATTTTTAGCATTAATTTAAAACTTGTTAGCAAAACACAATATGAAAAATACTTGTCATCTAATTACATTTGAACTTGAAGAATAACAAAATTTTATTACAATAGAAAATTTAAACGAATTTCATATATCGGATTGTATTCCTTAATCAAGTGGTCTGCCACACGTTAGATGCCTGGGGAAGTTTTAATAACTTGACTGATTTTCAACCGATTTTAGTTTAGTACCTTATTAGAGAGCCATTTTACTCTAAATCAAAATTCTGTAACCATCTGAATTCAAATTTAACTTAAAATACGAAAAAAATTGAGAAAACAGAAAAAAATAATATTTTTCCGTGAAATTCAAGGGCGATGCGGCACGCCTTACCCACGTCCGATCAGCAATGTACATTAGAGTGGTCCTTATTTTGAAAATTTTGGATTTTCGTTGCTCCTCAAGCCTGGATTTGTTAAACGACCTAAAACTAGTACCCGATAAAATTTTGAGCCAAATCGGTTAACTCTCTGACTACGCTAAAATCGGTCAAAGTTCCGGGTTTTGGGGAAAAAGGCACTAAATTAAAAAAAAATAAATAAATTAAAAATTTTATGAATATGTTTAAAACAAAATATTTTTTGTTTAACATTTGGCCAAACATACTTAGATAAAAAATATAAAGATTTTGTGATATCGGTAACCCATAAAAATTTGGTAACAAAAAAATTTTTGGAATTTGCAAAATTTTTGAAATCTCCAAAATTATATTTTTCAAATTTTCTCAAACAAAATTGCAGTAAACTTACGATATTTTTTATTAATTTTGTAATGTATTAGTTCGAGTTTAAAATTAAAAAAAAAAAATTGATATCCTTTTTTTAAAAATATCGTGTAGACCGATTTCAAAACAGCGGATTTCAAGGAAATATATTTTTTGGTGAAAAATTTAATGAATTTATTTCTTAAAAACTCATTTTGTTATATATTAACTAAAACTTAATTTTGTATTACTCCTTTGACCTTTTAATATAAGGCAAAAAAATATTAAAATTCAAGGACATTATTAACCCATTAGGATCCGGTGTCTACACTTCAAAATATTTGGAGCTTCATGCCAACATTTTTAAGAAATAAAAGATTAATGAAATAAATTACCATAAGATGATTTCTGTATTCTAATAGAATGTATGAATGTAACTATAAAATTTTGTATATCTAGGACGTTGTTAACCCATGTTTACCGGTAGTCAAAATTATGGCATTTCTAAACCCATGACGAATAAAAACCAAAAAAAAATAAATTTATAATTAAAAAAATATGGTCCAAATTAATTATAAAGATATATAAATTGATAAAGGATTAAATCTTTAATTTTTTTTTCAAAATTAACCCTTGAATGCTAAAAAAATTTATTTTTTTTTGTTTGATAAATAAAACGAAACCTGAAAAATAATTTTGTTTAAATACATAAAAGCCATGCAATTATAACATTTTAAAAATTAACCCTTAACTTCATAAAAGCAATCCAATTATAAAATTTTGAAAATTAACCCTTAACTGCACTATAAAATAAATATTATAAATCTTTCAGAATCTTTCGCATGTACAAAATTCATATTATTAAGGTTAAAATGCAGTTAATGGTTAATTTTCAAAATTTTATAATTGAATTGCTTTTATGCAGTTAAGGGTTAATTTTTAAAATGTTATAATTGCATGGCTTTTATGTATTTTAACAAAATTATTTTTCAGGTTTCGTCTTATTTATTAAACAAAAAAAATATTTTTTTTTTTGGCATTCAAGGGTTAATTTTGAAAAAAAAAATTAAAGATTCAATCCTTTATCAATTTATATCCCTTTATAATTTAATTGGACCATATTTTTTTAATTATAAATTTATTTTTTTTTTTGTTTTTATTCGTCATGGGTTTAGAAATGCCATAATTTTGACTACCGGTAAACATGGGTTAACAACGTCCTAGATATACAAAATTTTATAGTTACATTCACACATTCTATTAGAATACAGAAATCATCTTATGGTAATTTATTACATTAATCTTCAATTTCTTAAAAATGTTGGCATGAAGCTCCAAATCTTCCATATTTTGAAGTGTAGACACCGGATCCTAATGGGTTAATAATGTCCTTGAATTTTAATATTTTTTTGCCTTATATTAAAAGGTCAAAGGAGTAATACAAAATTAAGTTTTAGTTAATATATAACAAAATGAGTTTTTAAGAAATAAATTCATTAAATTTTTCACCAAAAAATATATTTCCTTGAAATCCGCTGTTTTGAAATCGGTCTACACGATAATTTAAAAAAAAGGATATCAATTTTTTTTTTTAATTTTAAACTCGAACTAATACATTACAAAATTAATAAAAAATATCATAAGTTTACTGCAATTTTGTTTGAGAAAATTTGAAAAATATAATTTTGGAGATTTCAAAAATTTTGCAAATTCCAAAAATTTTTTTGTTACCAAATTTTTATGGGTTACCGATATCACAAAATCTTTATATTTTTTATCTAAGTATGTTTGGCCAAATGTTAAACAAAAAATATTTTGTTTTAAACATATTCATAAAATTTTTAATTTATTTATTTTTTTTTAATTTAGTGCCTTTTTCCCCAAAACCCGGAACTTTGACCGATTTTAGCGTAGTCAGAGAGTTAACCGATTTGGCTCAAAATTTTATCGGTTACTAGTTTTAGGTCGTTTAACAAATCCAGGCTTGAGGAGCAACAAAAATCCAAAATTTTCAAAATAAGGACCACTCTAATGTACATATCTAGGGTAAGTCAGGGTCAATATCTAATTTGTTCATAAATACTATGAAAAAGTTCAATAATTTAATGAAAAAATTCATAACTTTGATGTATTTGTACATAAATATTATGAATTTCGTTCATTGGCAAATATGTTTTTTTTTTGTGTATACTAAGACAAGTTTACACACATGGAAAGCTCTTGCTTTCTTCTATCCAAAACAGTTAAATAATTGAAAATCGATTTAAAAGTTTCTGAATTAAACGAGGTTTTGTGAGAAAAGTAAAAAAAAAAAAGTTTCCGACAATAACTCTAAAATTTTACAAGTTTAATTGGCATTTTTGTGATCTATTCTAAAAACCCAACAACTTATACAATGTTACAAAAAAAAGCTTTTTCCGCTGTAGCACTGTGTTATTATTCATAAAATATGTATATATTCTGTCAAAATATAATGGTTGTTTACATTTGGCTTTTTTTGTATTTAAGAGATTTTTTTTGCATAATTTATTCACCGATTTTTTTCATCGTATTTGCTGCCTTAACATTTAAATATGAGATTTAAGGAAAAATTTATAATTGAAAATTTTGTTTATATGATAAGGGATCTTTTCTTTAATGTCAGGCCATTTACAAATTCATAAATATTTACATTTAGCCAATGTAGTTAATAAGTGACAGTAGGTTACTCGCTTATTGGTTAAATGACTAAATTTAATTATTTAAATCTTAAAATATTTAAAAATCTGTTTTTATGGCGAATAATGTGAAAATGGTAACATTGCGTATGATTAATATTTTTTAAATATTTGTATATTACTCATACGCTTAGTGGGCCTAGCAAGTTATGGCGACTTTTTTTAGTAATTAGAGAGTTTTCACACACTTGAAAACATGAAAATAAAACAAGTAAGAAAATTATTGTTGGTCAAGACCGGCTATATGCTACCCTACACCAGTGATTTTCAGTAAATGTATCCCAACTCCAAACATGGACCAATAGAATAAATGAATCTTTAGATAGATCATTCTTTAAATAGTGTAGAAAACAAACACAAACCAAATTTAAGTGGAATAGGCTCATTTCTTTTGCGAATAGATCGATTAATCTAACCATCAGCGAAATTTTAACATGGCCACCAACATAAAATTAGTTCAATTACACTAGTTAAGGTTGTAAGTGGCTGCTGATGTTTTACGTCAACACACGTAGACTCTGAGGTCCATTGTGATACCACGGGACCGTAATAGGTTTCCCTACTAGTCCCTGTCGTTAAACCAGTTTGAGCTTCTTATGAAACTCCTTAGATGTTGAATTTTGACATCCGACAAATCAGAAAGATCGTACAGCTCCCTAGATCCCAGTGAAGCAAGTCTCTGACCAGAATGCGCCGGGCAATAACAATTAAAGTGTTCGAAAGTTTCCAACTCCTCTTCATCCATGCAACTTCGGCAAAAGTCATTTGACGCCACATTTAACCGCTCTGCGTGCTTCCCTATAAGACAGTGTCTGGTAATTATAGAAACCACCGTCGAAATCTCTCCTCTTGGAAGCGATATCAACTCACTTGTGCGCCCCTGATTAAGAGAAGCCCAAATCAGTCGTGTTGTCTCATGCGTTCATCCATTTGCCCATTTTTGATTAGTCTCCGTCGCGGAACAAAGCCGTAGGTTTTGCTTGCAAGTTCCTAGAGGCATACCAACGCATTCCAATTCTGTTGGAACCTGTAAGGTAGTTTTTAGTCTTGCAAGCTCATCGGCTTTACAATTCCCTGGAATGTCTCTGTGAATCGTATGTTAAACTGCTTGGCCATCTTATTTGAAGACGTGCGACAGTTAAGGGCAGATCTTGTTTTCAGAAACATTGAATCCAGGGACTTGACCGCGGCTTGACTGTCAGAATAGATATTGACTGCGGTTGTAGACAAGACATTGCAGCTCAACAAGTCTGCCACTTCCTTTATTGCCAGCATCTCTGCTGGCATCGGTGAAATTCACCGATGTGGTCTGCAGATATTTTTATTTAAGTAAAATCACTTTTTTAAAAAGTTGAAAATTTTAAAATTTTGCAATATCTCAAAAACTGTTCTACTTTTGAAACTTGGGAGTTCATTTTCGTGGGTCAAATTTTTATACCCTCCACTCTAGTGATAGAGGGTATATATAAGTTTGTCATTCCGTTTGTAACACCTCGAAATATTGGTCTAGGACCCCATAAAGTATATATATTCATGATCCTCGATCGATTTTAAGACGATCTAGCGATGTCCGTCCGTCCGTCCGTCCGTCCGTCTGTCCGTCTGTCTGTCTGTCTGTCTGTTGAAAACACGCTAACTTTTGAAAGACTTTACGGAGGCTCCTGAAGTTTGGCATATATGTTGGGCATTTACCTGGTCAGGTTGGTATTGCAATCCAGCGAAATCGGTCCAGTGGTTCAAAAGTTATGAGCAAAAGAGTAAATTTCGGCAAGGCTGTTTCGCGAATTTACGAGATAAAAACACGATAACTTTCGAAAGACAAAATTGAGACTGCTGAAGCTTGACATATATCTTTGTCGTTTCCCAGTTCTATTTGGAATTAAATTTCAGCTCAATCGGTCCAGTGGTTCAAAAGTTAAAAGCAAAACCCTGCACTCAAAATATTTTGTAGGCAAAAACAAATGAAAACACACTTAAAACCAGTGAATAAACAATTGAAAACCATCCCAGTAATTATTTTTTAGTTTTAACAAACATCAACATTTATTTTTTACTGTTGACAAAATTTTCTAAAATAAATAACATTAAACATTAAAAAATTACGGGTTCTTTATTCTTTTTTACCAACAAATTCGAAAAAAATAACCTACGAAAACATTAAAAATTAATGATAGTTCTGTTAGTTTTACTAACAAATTTCAAAAAAATAACCTACACCGAAAAAAATGCCTGCCTTATATGTACGAAAACGTTCGTACATTGTACGAAAAATTTCGTTGTTTCGCACCACGAAATTCTTGCGTACAATGTACGAAATGCACGAAATTGTTTCGTAAAATAAACGAAATTGTTTTTGTATTTTACAAAAAAATTTCGTAAAATAAACGCAATAAATTTTTGTGTTTTACGAAAATTTTCGTAAAATAAACGAAATATTTTTTTGTTTTACGAAATTATTTCGTAAAATAAACGAAATATTTTTATTTTTACGAAATTTTTTTGGTAAATAAAAAAAAATCCTTAAATTAACGAAATTACATGTAAAAATTCTTTCTTGAGAATAAGAACAACGTTTTCAACGTTTTGACAGCAACATTTCCAAGCAATTAATTGCTTCTTCTTAACAGAGACTTATAAGATTTCATTCATTATTTACAGTGATTTTGTTTAAGGCTACGTTCACACTACAAGAACTTATGATGATATGTTGAGATGATTTTTTTGGAGGACCACCTCCCCACATGTAAAAAAAAACTTATATCATCAAGCCTCAAATTTTATTTGATCCGATTAGCCTCAAATTTTAATTGATCCTTAAAATAAATAAAACCCAAGAGAGAGCTTTTAAGTCGGCTGTGCCGAATTTTTATTACCCCAAATATGTAAAAAAAATATCAGAGTTATCATTATTGAAATTAATTCTTTATACCCACGACCACAAGGCATTTTCTAATCCACTGGGTCGAAGCTCATTACTTTAAATTTTTTTTGACATAAAAATGTTTCATTTGTTTAACAAAACAACAAAAAACACTTTAAAAAAAAATGAGTTTTCCAGAGGTTGGTTTAAAGAAATAAAACTTTTTTGCCCACATACGAACTTAACCTGCTGATGACCAAAAGACTTGTTCCGTGGTATCCGTGTTTTATATAGACGGACATTAATAGAATGCCTTAGAATTTATCATGGATCAATAATACATATACTTTATGGGGTCCCCGACCGATATTTTTTTATTATACCCCAATACTGTAGTTAGAGGGCATAAAAACACCCTTTAAGCATGCATTTAAAGATTTCTTCTTTTTTCATTAGTTTTGTAAAATTTTAAAATTCTTGATTATTTTTTTTCGTAATATAAAGTCCACTTTCGTATATTTTACGAAAGAAGTTTTTACGAATTATTTTCGTAAAAATACGAAATTCTGTACACTTTTTTTTGTAATATGCAGTCAACATTCGTATATTTTACGAAAGAATTATTTACATTCTTTTTTTCGTTACTTTCGTAAAATTACAAAAGTTTTTACAACATTTTTTTCGTAATATGTAGTCAACATTCGTAAATATTACGAAAAAAATATTTACTAATCATTTTCGTTACTTTCGTAAAAATACGAAATTCAGTACTAAAGTTTTTCGTAATATGTAGTCAACTTTCGTGTATTTTACGAAAATAAAAGGTACGAAACTTTTTTTCGTAAAATGTTGCATGGATTTTTTTCGGTGTACGAAAACAATAAAAATTAATGATTTCGTATGTAATTTTTTACAATTTTTTATTGAAAATTTTTTTTAAAAATTTTTAATAAAATTTTTGGGGAATCGATCCCGCAATCAACTACATTCTGGCCAGACACTCTATCCATCGTACCGAAGTCACTTGATACAAACATGTTTTTATATTTCTATAAATAATTTTTTGATTTTATTTTTCTACAAAAAAATAACTGACTTGTGAAGGTAAAAACTAATGATATTTCCTTAAAAAATACCAACAATTTAAAAAAAAATTACTTACACAAATCATTAAAAATCAAAAGAATAATCAATAGTTTTTACTTACAGAACAAAAATTAATGACTTTAAAAATTAAATGTTAATGAAAGTCTTTATTTTTTCGTGTGTAATTTTTAAGTTACCAATGCTTTTAAAACTAAACAAGTTTAAAAAGCATTGCTGCCAAAGTTGGCGTTATAAATAGTTAACGTTATGCAGTTAATTGTTAAACCGCCAAATTTTAATCTTGAAGGAATCAAAAAAGTCCCTCCAAAAAGCATTCGTCATTTTGAGCATAAAAAGCTTTTCCTACGCATCATTTGGGTCTCATATTTTTATTAAACTAAGAAAATATAGACCAAATTTCATCTCGTTTGGTGCGGGAACTTTTTTGACGGAAGCGAAAAAATAAAAATGCAATTCTTAATATTTTTTATGGCCTTTTTGGCTAGGGCAGGAAAATTTTGATATTTACAAAAAAAAATCCAAAAAGTCATAACCCTAATGCATACCTTTATTGAGTTTTTTATAAATATTTTGTTTAACCCCTCAAACTTTGTATTTTAAGTAATATTGACATTTGATTATCCAATCATGCTTGACAAGTTGGGATGTTAAACTAATACCTTGATAAAATATTTGATTTTTAAATAACCGTAACAAGAAAAAAAAAATCATGCATATATAATTTGTTTTTTAAAGTTCTTAAAGGAATTTGCATTTATAATTTGCATATGTAAGCTAAGTTTTTAGTTTTATTGATTACGTGTTGGAATATTTTTTATAAGTTTTTTACTTTTCCTAAGGATAAGAGCTAAGTAATATTATCTTAAAACACTTACTACTTGTATTTGTTAGACGAATGATAGAGACGAACAAAGATTTAATATGGGCAATTCCATCATGTCGAACGTGACCGTTTCACACATTAAAGTTGAAAAAGAAGTCAAAATAAAAAGATTTTTTTTCTTGACAATAGGGTAAACTTATAGCTCTTAACTAGGTCTATAATTGTTGCTCAGGTTGATTTTGAAAATTGTTTAAGCTTTCGAGATAATCGCAAAAAAGACAACCATTCGCACGGGACAAAAAACAGAAGTCGTTTTCGCGACTATCAATCAAAACTCTGATTTCAGCGAAACCTGAGGCAATATCACAATGCGACTAATTTTGAAATGTTGGCTTATAATGTCTCTTAAAAGTTGTAAAATTTTACCTCGAAATTATTTCTACTTATTTTTTAATTTAACTTTAATCACTGTCACACGGGACATGTCGCACGGGACCGTTTTTTCCATCATCATATTTATTTTTTTTTGTTGTTCTTTTTTAACAAATTATAAATAAATTAGCTTAGGAAACTTGGCATATATATTGTTCGTTCCCCTGGTCTTGTTCGTATTGAATTTCAGCCAAATCGGTTCAGTGGTTCAAAAGTTATTAGCAAAACCGAGAATTTCAGATTAGTTTCACCTTAAATTCACGTGTTGAAAACCCGTTAAACATGTTTTTAAACATTGGTAAGTCACAAAACTATTTGACAACGTATTTTTGTCACTCAAAAATTTTGTCACAAAAAAAAAAAAATCGAAAAAGTGTTAATTTATTGTGTTGTAATTTCATTTCATCTTCCTTCAACTTTTCTCTCCGCCGTTTGCATCTCTCTTTATTTTTTTCGGCGTTTATACTCATCTATATTTAAATAATTTAAAAGAATGTATTAAAATAAGTAAATCATTTATTTAAGAAAAAAATTTTTTTTCAAAATTTTAAAATCCACACTTACCATGTCGCACGTGACCAACTTTATATAAGAACCAAGATCACAGATTTTAATATTTTTTAATTATTTTTTTTTTATTTCAATTGTTATAAAATCTGTGTTTGTTCTCAATATTTTATGAACTTTCGTCATGTCCACTTGCCGCACTAATTACGAATGTTGTTTTTCAATGTCGCACGACATCGAAATATGTGATAAAGCATAGCAAAAACTAACCGTTATTTTTTGAATTGCATAGTTTGTTATGAATTTTTTTTAGCTCTTTGTATCTTCAGAAAGATTTTTTAAAAGCAAAAGTCAATATTTAATGCAGCTCTTTAAGAACTTTTAACAAAACAAAAGGTGCAATAGAAATGTCCCAATGAGAAAAAATTGGCTTGCTCGACTTTACATTCGAATATCTCGAAAGTGGTTATGAATAAATGTAAAATTTGTTCACGTTAGTTAAATTTTATTGTTTTCCTATGAAAATATGTTAAAACAAATTCGTTTCAAGAACTTTTGGTTTTTTGGTCTTGGTAGACCTTTCGGTGGAAGTGCCCATTAGGGTGGTTTTTTATTTTATTTTTTTTGGAATTTCGAGGAGCCCGCAGCGGATTTTTGTGCCATTTGATGTTAAAATAATTGTGTAAAAATTTTAGCTAAATCGGATAAAATTAACCCGAGGCGCAAGAAGGTCAAAGTTTCGAGAAAAAGCAAAAAATGGCCAAATTTTGAAAAAACTTAAAAAAATGTAAATTTTGTAGAAATAAAAAAATAAAATATTTTTTATTTACTTTCTTGCAATAATACTCAGAAAAAATTATCTTAAATTTTTATGACGGCAGTAACACTTTCAAACATGAAATACAAAAATTACCAGGCATTTTGGGGGGTACCTGAAATGAGTGTTTTCGATTTTTTGAAAATTTTATTAAACAAAAGAATTAAATCTTACTATTCTATAGCAATGGATTATTAAATTCATCCTAAGGCTTAAATATTTAAAAAATTGGGGATATCCATCGACTCAATTTTTTTTTGGAGTCATTTGACTCCTTGAAATCCGCAACACTCAAATGACTTTAAAAAAAAATTGAGTCGATGGATATCCCCAATTTTTTAAATATTTAAGCCTTAGGATGTATTTAATAATCCATTGCTATAGAATAGTAAGATTTAATTTTTTTGTTTAATAAAATTTTAAAAAAATCGAAAACACTCATTTCAGGTACCCCCCAAAATGCATGGTAATTTTTGTATTTCATGTTTGAAAGTGTTACTGCCGTCATAAAAATTTAAGATAATTTTTTCTGAGTATTATTGCAAGAAAGTTAAATAAAAAATATTTTATTTTTTTTATTTCTACAAAATTTATATTTTTTTAAGTTTTTTCAAAATTTGGCCATTTTGGCTTTTTCTCGAAACTTTGACCTCCTTGCGCCTCGGGTTAATTTTATCCGATTTAGCTCAAATTTTTACACAATTATTTTAACATCAAATGGCACAAAAATCCGCTGCGCGCTCCTCGAAATTCCAAAATAAATAAAATAAAAAACCACCCTAGTGCCCATATGTATGTAGTTCTTTTGACTTGTTTAAAATTTTTATAGATTTTTTAGTACGTACAATTCTTTTGAGTAACAAAAATAATTTGTAAATTTTTTTTGTGGCATACCCATGTTTTTCAAAGAGTATTTAAAGTCTTTTTCGGTTCGTGAACTCGAAGTGTATCCAATCTTATATTAAGAGTTTTCGATATATCTTCTTGCTAAAACTTTTGCTACTTCGAGTATAGGGTTTTTATTTTGGCTAAATAATATTGACAATGAAATCTGACAAATTCCAAAACAAGAAACTAAAATAATTTAAGTGATGTCCATCTGACCTTAACTCTCTTTCTCTTTAGTCAATGTGCTTTTGTTAAATTTATACTTCTTAAATTATCTTTAAAAAGATATTAAAAAAAACTCATACTAAAATTTATATTTTTTCTTTTCTTTTTTAGATTTTCTTAACAAACAAAAACATGAATAGCAGTAGTTCTTGCTGCAAATATAACAAACTACAATGTAAATAAATTAATGTCAGTGCAACAGGGGACATCAGTCATTCTAATGACATTTATTTAAACCAGCCAAACAAAAAAAAAAACAAGATGTAAATAATTTAGAATGCCAAGAAAAATACAAGATGCAACAAAACAACCGAATTTGCATAAAAACTTCAGCAATTTTACAGCAGTTTCAATGTAAGTATTTTATATTTAAAGAAAAAAAACTCAAAACTAAACAACATAGAATTTTGCAAATGGAGAACAAAGAAAGAGCCAAAGAAATGTTGTACTTGAAAATAAATAAGCAGAGTAAAAACATTTTCTGACAATTTGTTTATAGTTCTTAAAGTCAAAGTCAACCTAATTGTGTAAAGCAGGTGGGGAGTCAGGGGGCGGGGTGAATGGGATTTCTTCCCCCCGCAAAACGATTAAACAAAATATATGAACAAATTCATGGAAAGTTAATTTTTTTTTTTTATTTTATTGGAACATTTTGGTTTCATAAATGGAAGGAACATTTTGATTTCATAAATGCTTAAAAAAAAATTTTTTTTAGAACAATACTTTGGAAGATATGGGCGTTTAAAAAAGCGCTTTTTTGACAATACTGACTTTAGACAGATTTTTATAATTTTTGTACTCGAAAATCGGAACCCGTAGGAAAAACTTATAAAAATAATATTGTTTATAAAAATAATATTGTTTATAAAATTATGAATATTTAAAATTTAGAAAAAAAAAATTACAAAAAAATTTCACAAAAAAAATTGAAATAAATATTTAAATTTCTTTTTTCCTAACAAGGGCACCATGGATTTCCAAAACCAAAATTTTGTATTAAAGCTAAGAATGTCCTTTTAACGCTGGTAAAATTTCAGAAAGTTGTTTTTTCGTATTGTTGAGTAATCAATTTTCAAAATTAGTAACAGTGCCAAATACTTTATTTTTTTTCTCAAAATTTTTGCAAAAAAACAAAAATTTAGCTTTATTACCAACTTTGAAAATTTATTGCTCGACTAGCTGTTTTGTACCCGGCGTTGCCCGGGTAGAAAAAAATATTATATAATGAATGAGTTTTTTATTAGTCAGTTTAGCTACTGCTTCATGACTTTTCACTGGTGAATATAAACCTATTCCTGAGGTTTGGTCGACTTTTTTCGACTTCGCTTATCGTCGGGAACATTGTGCGTACGTGTTCTTCCGTCATGGGAACAAACCTTCTTGGTTGGCTGGAGTGTGTTATGCGGGCCGTTGAAAAAAAGTTATTCGACCATCATAAAAACCTTTTTTAACAAAAAAAAATCAAAAACGTTTTTTTTAACAAAAAAAAATCAAAACGTTTTTTTGCACCTTGTTTGGAACTTCCCGATTTCAAATCAAAAAAGAACCCAAAGACATTGCCCAGCAGGTGCAATACGTTTGTGAGTTAATGTTGGCCATAAAAGGCATCTGTTACGACCCCGACGCAAAGCTAAATAGAAAAAACGAATAATCGCCCCACACCAAAATTAATGTATTTCTTTAATGGCTTTTAAAAGGAACCTATAGTTCCCTCCTCGGTTAGCACTTTATGTGGTGAAAACTTCAATACAGATATAACTTTCACAATAGTTCAAGTGGGTCTGGCATTTAACGCATCTTGTTCAATTTTGGTCTCATGTGACCTTTAGTTCCCCTATTGGTTAGCACGTAAAGAAAATTGCAATTAAATTTGTTCAGCAGGTTTTCCACGTTTGCGGAACTGGCAGACATAACTCTCACTAAAGTACAAAGGGGTGTGCCATTTTATGCCTTTTGTATCAATCGCTATTTAATATTGCCTATAGCACTATTTGTGCTGAAAATTTCATTGAAATCGGCTTAACTGTTTTCAGGTTCTAATATGGCAGTAGTGTTTAAAGGAATAGGTTAAGCCGTTTTTGCATGATAGCAAATAAGCAAGAAATAACGTTCTGTATATTACAAATTGATGTGACATTTTACTTTAATTTGTCTCATCGCATTTTATATGGAATATAGTTACGAAACAGGAAAAAAATATTTTTTAATTTAATACAAAAGGGTGCGGCATTTTAAGCCCCTTTGCCCGATCGCCGCGGTAAGTACCAACTGTGGTGAAAATTTGCTTAAAATTGGTTTCACCGTTAACGCGTGAGTACGGATCAGGCAAAAATGAATTTTAATGTATTACAAAGGGGCGTCAGTTCACGCCTTTGTCTGGTGGTGCCTATAGTTTCCGCCTCAATAATTACTAACTGTGGTGAAAATTATAACAACATCGGGTTCGTTGTTTAAGCGTGATTACGTGATTAAAATCGGTTCTGCCATTTATGCGTGATTACGGAACAGGAAGAAATAACTTTCAATGTAATAGAAAGGGGCGTGGAATTTTACGCCTCTTTTTCGATCGCCCTCTATTGTGGCTCATAGTTTTCGCTTCGGTTAATACTATCTGTGATGAAAATTTCATTAAAATCAGTTCAGCCGTTTAAGCATAATTGCGGAAAAGGCAGAAATAACTTTCAGTGTAATAAAAAGGGCGTGGCATTTTACGCCCCTTTTTTCGATCGCCCTCTATTACGGCTCATGGTTTCCGCCTCGGTTAGTACTATCTGTGGTAAAAGTTTTAGTGAAATCGGTTAAATCGCTTTTCAGTGATTGCGAAACAGGCAGACATAGTTTCTGTATAGTACAAAGGGGCGTGGCATTTTACGCCGATTTTACCGATCGCGGAATTTTTTGACCTATAGTTCCCGCCTCGGTTAGTAGTATCTATGGTGAAAATTTCATGAAAATCGGTTCAGCCGTTGTTCCGTTATTGCCGGACAGACAGATATAGCTTTAGCATGGTACAAAAGGGCGTGTCATTTTACGCCCCTTTGTCCGATCGCGGTCGCTTATGGCCTATAGCTCTCGCCTCGGCTAGTACCATCTGTGGTGAAAATTTCATGAAAATCAGTTAAGCCGTCCTTCACTTATTGCGGAACAGACTGGTTTCACCGTCAACGCGTGTGTACGGATCGGGCCGAAATAAATTTCAATGTATTGCAAAGGGACGTGGCAATTCACGCCTCTGTCTGGTCGTGTCAATAGTTTCCGCCTCAATAAGTACTAACTGTCGTGAAAATTATAATAAATTAATTATAATAACCGTTTAAACGTGATTATGGAAAGGCAGAATAAACTTTCAGTACATTGCAAAAGGCTTGGCAGTTGACACATACTAAAGTGCCCGCCTCTGTTAGTACTATCTATGTAAAAAATGTTGTTAAAATCGGTTTAGTCGTTTAAGCGTTATTAAGGAACAGGCAGAAACACTATCAGTATAGTACAAAGGCTCGTGTTAATTTTAGCCCCCTTTGTCCAAACGCGCTCTATTTTAATCTTTCGTTCCCGCCTCGGTAAGTACTTACTATCTGTGGTACAAATTTCATTCTAATCGGTTTAGCAGTTTATGCTAGATTACGGAACAGACACAAATAGCATTCAATTGAATATAAAGGGGCGTGCTATTTTATTTATTTTTTTAAATCGGTATGGTTGTTTAAGCATGATTACGGAACATGCAGAAAAAACTTTCAGTATAGTAAAAAGGGGCGTGGCATTTTACGCCCCCTTTTTTTGATCGCCCTCTATTGTGGATCATACTTTTCGTTTCGGTTAATACTATCTGTGGTGAAAATTTCATTAAAAACAAATTAGGTGTTTAAGCGTAATTGCGGAAAAGGCAGAAATAGCATTCAGTGTAACAAAAAGGGGCGTGGCATTTTACGCCCCTTTTTTCTCTAGCCCCCTTTATTGTGGCTCATAGTTTTCGCCTCGGTTAGTAGTATCTGTGGTAAAAATTTCAGTGAAATCCGTTAAATCACTTTTCAGTGATTGCGGAACAGGCAGACATAGTTTCTGATTAGTACAAAGGGGCGTGGCATTTTACGCCCATTTTTCCGATCGCGAATTTTTCTGACCTATAGTTTCCGCCTCGGTTTGTACTATCTGTGGTGAAAATTTCATGTAAATCGGTTCAGCCGTTTTTCCGTTATTACAGGACAGGCAGATATAGCTTTAGCATGGTACAAAGGGGCGTGGCATTTTACGCCCCTATTTCCGATCGCTGTCGCTTATGGCCTATAGTTCCCGTCTCGATTAGTACTATCCGTGGTGAAAATTTCATGAAAATCGGTTCAGCCGTTTTTCCGTTATTGTCTGACAGGCTGATATAGCTTTAGCATGGTACAAAGGGGCGTGGCATTTTACGCCGCTTTGTCCGATCGCGGTCGCTTATGGCCTATAGTTCCCGCCTCGGTTAGTACTGTCTTTGGTGAAAATTCCATGAAAATGGGTTCAGCCGTTGTTCCGTTATTGCCGGACAGGCAAATATAGCTTTAGCATGGTACAAAGGGGCGTGGCATTTTACGCCCCTTTTTCCGATCGCGGTCACTTATGGCCTATAGTTACCGCTTTGGTTAGTACTATCTGTGGTAAAAATTTCATGAAAATCGGTTCAGCCGTTATTCCGTTATTGTCTGACAGGCAGATATAGCTTTAGCATGTTACAAAGGGGCGTGGCATTTTACGCCCCTTTGTCCGATCGCGTTCGCTTATGGCCTATAGTTCCCGCCTCGGTTAGTACTATCTGTGGTGAAAATTTCAAGAAAATCGGTTAAGCCGTTCTGTACTTATTGCGGAACAGACAGACAGACAGACAGAAAGACAGACAGACAGACAAACCAACAATCAGATTTATAATATTAATAGGGATAACACAAAAAAACACATCCCTGAAGTGTTAAAAGAGCATTCTAAAATTTTATAAAAAATGTTGGTTTTTGAAATCCATGATGGAAAATTGTCAGGAAAAAGGGCATTCCGATATTGTTTTCAAAAATGTTCATTAAATTTTTTTTCATTTGCTTATAAATTTGAAATCTCCAAAATTTTATCAACGTCACAGATAGTCTTTTCCGAGAAAAAACTGTCCAGAGCCAAATATTTGATTTTTTCAAAATTTTTGCAAAAAAACAGTTATTGTATTCTCCAACAAACTTTAAAAGTTGATTGCTCGACACATGGACGTATACAGGGGGTGGGCACAGGGGGCACGTGCCCCCCCTTTTCGATTTGAAAATTTTTAAAACTTTATACACAAAAAAGCATTTTACAAAAAAACAATTCACAAGTTTCTAAATATTTTGATTTTAAAAGAAAAGATTTTATTTTTTTTATAAAAACTCTAGAGTTTAAAATAGTTTCGTTTCTAAAAAGTAAAATATGATAAAAAAAAACACATAATATTACTTTCATACTTCAAACAAATGGATAAGGGAAGTATCTCAACCCTTATGAACCGATTTTCCTGAAGCTTAAAAGAGGATTTTAAATTTACACATTTTCATAAATAAAAATATTTAACGAAGCCAAATTTTTATAAGGTTTCTTTAAAATGAGGGTTTCTTCGTCAACTCTTTAAACAAATGTTTTTGTGGTCGTTTAAGAAGAATCTGAAGTTGTAATTTTACAATTTAAAATGGCGGACATGACGACAAATATTTTTAGAAAATAAACCCATTTGCTTAAAACTTTTTATGGCCGAGTTTTTGGGGTCGCTAAAAAAAACCTGAAGTTAGATTTTCGAATGGCAGATTCTAATTTAGCAACCCAACAAGCCGGTACGTAAAGAATTTTGAGTGAATCTGTTATTTTTTTAAAAAAAAATTATCGCCATGTTGGATTTGACATTTTGAATTTTAAAAATCTAACTGCAAATCTTTAATATTTTCAAAAAATTGGACGCTTTATTGGATCCGCAATATTGAAATTCAAAACCGCCACTCGGCATTCAAAACCAAAATTATTAAACAATGTTTAAACCCATACCAATTTTGGAGAGAAGGATAGCCCGGTTGATGGAGAAACCCCCATAACCTTGGGGGGGGGGGGTGTAGTTAAAAAGAAATATAAATAGGGGATGACGAAAAAAATTTTGGGAATTGTGCCCCCCCGTTTTCAAATTCCTGGATACGTCGCTGGCTCGACAATACGAAAAAATGGCTCTCTGAAATTTTAACAGCCTTAAAAGGACATTCTAGACTTTAATTCAAAATTTTTCTTTTGGAAATTCATGGTGTCCTTCCCAGGAAAAAAGGACATTCAAATATTGTTTTCAAAATTTGTTGTTGAAATTTTTGAAAAAAAAAAATTGAAATCTTCATAATTTTATCTACAATATTGTTTTTACAAGTTTTTTCGTACGACTTACGGTTTCCGAGTTCAAAAATGGTAAAGAAAACCTCTCTAAAAGCTAATATTGCAAAAAAAGGGTTTTTAAACGCTCTTATCTTCCAAAGTATTGATAAAAAAAATGGTTTTTAATAATTTAAACAAAATGTGTGATCCGTAAGTTAAATTTCCTATGGATTTGCTATAATACGAACAACCCCTCCCAAAAAAAGTTTTAAATTTAACTTTTTTTTAAATGTTGGATGGTGCAAAAGATTCGACTCACGAGGAAGGTCTTACACAGGGCACCCACCGTCCTAAAACTTGAATACGGGTATGAGGGGGATAAAATGAGAGTTACCTGTTTTTTTAGCTGCCCAATCTCAAATTTAAATTATGAAAAATAAGGATTTTTGGGAAAATTCGTATAAAAGCCGAACTAGCAGGAATTTTGACAAACGAAAAAATAGGGGTCAGCTTAATTTTGATAGAGATTGTTATATATGGTTTTGGCGGTCTTGCGAATATACATCTTCATATAAACTACCTCAAAGATTACACATTATTGACAATAACGAACTAAACGAACTAAAGATGGGAAGTAACTGTTATTTTTCTCCCCTCTTTCCTATAGGCAATTTTCAGGACAATCGGTGGGTGCCCTGTGAAAGACCTTCCTTGTCAGACGAGTTTACGAGTTTCACTTGTTTTTATACTCTCCAATCACAGTATGGGGGTATACTAACTTTGTCAATCCGTTTGTAACACATCGAAATATCGATCGGGGACCCCAAAAAGTACACATAGAAAACAAATTTGCTAATTTCCAACTGAAATTAAGTTGTTGCAACAAAAATTCGGTTGATGTATTTGTATTAAGGTTAAAACAACTAAATATCGGTAGTTGCAACTAAATTTTGTTAATGCAACAGTCTTTTAATTGAAACAACTAAAAAATTCGTCTGCCACAGTGAAATTTAGTAGCAGCACCCGAATTTTATGTTGCTACAACTGAAGAATTCAGTTGGAAATTTATTTTTCTCTGTGTATATTCATATACATATTATTGATCCATAATTGTTTCTAAGACATTCTATGAATGTCCGTCTGTATGTCCGTTCGTAAGTCTGTAGATGGCGTAATGCAGTCCTCCTGAAATTTACAGGAATATGTCTTATAATCTAAGGAAGGCTAAGTTCATAAACGGCTAAAATCACAATAGGGGGAAAAAAGTTTGCCCTTGAAGAACTAAACCAACCTTTGAAAAACATAACTCATTCGTGTTGTTTTCTGCATTTTTGTTACACAAATAAAACATTTTATGCAAGGGGAAGTCCAGCCCAATCGGTTCAGTGGTTCAAAAGTTATTAGCAAGACCGTGAATTTCAGATTAGTTTCACCTTAAATTCACTTGTTGAAACCCGTTAAAGTTGTTTTAAAAGCATTGGTAAGCCACAAAAACATTTTACAACGTATATTTGTCATTCAAAAATATTTGACACTAAAAAAAATTACACTCGAAAAAATTTTACACTCAAAAAAAAAATATTTTTTTTTTTTTTTTTAAATTTTAGTAAATTATTTTTTTTTTTGTCAAAAATTACTAAAAAAAAAGTTTTTTTACACAAAATAAAATATTTCTAATCAAAAATGTTATTTTTTCACGTTAGAAAATTTACTGTCACTTAAAAAGGACATTGTGGAGATTCATAGATTCGGCCAAGTCGAATTTAACTTTTCTACTTGTTTTTTATTTTCAAACAGCATGCATCAAAATGTCAGAATATAGAAAAACAAAGCCAGCAAGGGTATTGTGTCACTAGTGGAATAACTAAAAAAATGTTTTATTCAAATCCCCAAAAATAAATACAACACAGCTACAATACTACTGTGATGTCTGTCACATCATGTTAGCGTGTATTCATTCAATTCAAATTGTATACACCTGACCCCCAGTCAAAATAAAAGCCTGCATAAATATAAATCTTAACTTTTGTTTTAATTCATTTTTTTTAAATATCAAAGTAGTGATGTATTGTATTCACAAAAGGCTCACAATCAGTTTAGGAAAAAAAATTGTGCTCAAACGAACACGACTGTATTGCTGAAAAAAAAATACAAAATATACTTTGATTTCCAACATGAATTTTGTGGAGTTTTTTAAAACAAATCTCTTAGTTATTGTCTAAACAAAAGATGTTGTTTCACATTGATTTGTATCAATTGAAATTGAATGTGTCGTTCATACATTTTCTAAACAAATGGAATGATATACTCTTCTCATATGTCAAATAAAAACGCAATTTTAGGAAATTGAATTTTTATTTTTTTAGCAGACTATTAAAAAAAAAAAATAAAAATAAATGAACTTTAAAAAAGGATAATATTATAACACATTTTTCTTATAAAAAAAAAAATCAAATCTGAATCTAAAATATATTCTAGTATAGCACCGTCCGACACACTTTTATACACATGGACCAGACAGAAAAATTCTGAAAGTAGGGCTGAAAATAAAATACACCTGTCTCCTAGATTATCTAGATCAATTTTGGATTCTAAGAAAATTTTCTAATTGGAAATTATCAGATTCAGAGAAAAATTTTGCCATAAAAAAGTCTTAGATTACACCGTCCAACAAAAAAAAAATCGTAAAACATGAACTGCATAATATACATTTGAAACTAGAGAGTTAATTTAGTAAAACTGTATTTACAGATCTTCATTTCGTGATTCTGTTTCCTTTTAAAAGGACTTCAAAGTTTTAGAGGATTAACTTTTGTAAAATATTTTTAAAATATTTGTACTTATCGTAGGATGCCACTTTTGATGGCAATTTAAAAAAGTGGATTTCCGCTAATTATCCGATTTTATTATTTTAACATATCAGGAAAAACGAAGTAAGTTATGTCCTTTAAAACTTTTCCTTAAACATCATTTAAAATTTTTAACAAAATATTTTGATAAATTTTTGAAAGTACATCATTTACATAATTTTTCTTGATATGACATGAAAAGAAAAAACGGAAAAATTAGCGAAGATTCTCCTCCTTCATTAGCAATAAATAGTGACATTGTTAGATAAGTACAAATATTTAAAAAATATTTTATAAAATGTCATCCTTTAAAAATTGTAAGTCCTTTTAAAACGAAACATGATCACGAGATGAAAAATTGTAAATGCAGTTTTACTTCATTTAATCTCTACTTTCAGAGGAATATCATCCGGTTCATGTTTTGCATTGGCTGTAAGACGGTGTTATATATAAAAAACTGTTCCTTAATTCCTAACACCAAACTATTTCTTTGGTTTACAATGGAGAATTCCTATTGAGAAGGATGTACGTTATTCACTTGAATTATTTTTTGAGATGAAATTTATCTAATGGTTAAGGTAACATAATATTCTTTGGTCGACCAACATTTACACCAAACATTACAATTGTTACATGACTTTTCCATTTTTCGTTTTTAAACCCGGTCTCTCTATTAAGCTTTTACCACAATTTACCAGTTTGTGCATGTTTGTGGTTTGATTAAATGTTGATTTTGCAGTTTAGCAATTTCTTTTGATACATTCGATTTTTTTTTTTTTTTTGCTAAAGAAATAAGGAAAATGATGATGATGTTGCTACTCTTACCTGATGCCTGATATTGAATAGTATTTGATTTTTTTTTTGTCTAAATCTAACAAATATCTATTACACATACACACGTTTGTGTAACCAACCATAAGGATGACTCTAAGCATCTTTCAACTACACATAGTCCCTACATGTGATAAGAGTTTGGTTTTAAATCTATCTATACATCCATCTATTTACACTGGTTGTAAAAAAATTAGAAACGTTTCAATAGGATGTGCAATTTACTGAAGACAAAGTTAACAATACTCAAGGTTATTATTACACCATCCGACAAAAATTAATAAAAGTCGTTAAACACTATATTAAACGTTTGAAACTAGAGACTTCATGTAGTTAAACTGCATTTACAGTTTTTCTTTTCGTGACCCTGTTTCATTTTAAAAGGACTTAAAAATTTTAAAGGATACATTTTGTAAAATATTTTTGAAATATTTGTACTTGTCCTAGAATGACACTGGTGATGCCAAATGAAATAGGAGGATCTCCCCTAATTTCCATATTTTATAGTTTTTATATATTAGGAAAAAGGAGGTTAGTTACGTCCTTTAAAAATTGTATCCTTCAATATCACTTTATTCACATTCATTTATCCTGATGTGGCAAAATAAAAAAATGGAAAATTAGGGGAGATCCTCCTCTTGCATTTGCCATCACCAGTGTCATACTAGGACAAGTACAAATATTTCAAAAATATTTTAGAAAATGTATTCTTTAAAATTTTGAAGTCATTTTAAAAGGAAACAGGATCACGATATGAAAAACTGTAAATGCAGATTTACTCCATTTGATCTCTACTTTCAGACGTATATCATCCGGTTCATGTTTAATATTGACTGTCGGACAGTGTTATCAAACGAGTATAATTTTAAAAAATGTTATGTAGGTTGCTTAAATATTACAAAATGTATTCTTTAAAACTTTGAAACAGGATCACGAAATGAAAAAGTGTAAATGCAGTTTTGCTCAATTTGATCTCTAGTTTCAGACGTATATCATCCGGTTCATGTTTGATATTGGCTGTCGGACAGTGTTATCAAACGAGTATAATTATAAAAAATATAACATAGGTAATTTATAAAACTTTAATTTAAGCTCGATAGCGTCCAGATTGAGTAAATAATAAATGTGCTTCGACGGTTAATCTGGAAAATGAAATTATTTAGGGAGAGAGATTTTTCTGAAATTTTTTAAAAAAATGTTTCCAAGTCGATTTTTTCTAAGTTCAAACATTAAAAATTTAAAAAGTGGTCTAATAGCACTGTGCTAAAAAAAACACAAAATCGAAAATACTTTTGAAATGAGGTAGTTAAAGTTGTAGGTCTCGTCGAAAAGATCACAAAAATGTCCATCAAACTTGCCAGACACCCTCAAATTTTAATGTTATGGTAAAAAAACTTTTTTTTGGACTATTCTCACTAAACCAAGTGTAACTTAAAGATATGTATTGATTTTTACAACAATATCTAATTTTTTTGTTATTTTTTGAAAATTTTTTGAGTTTATCGATTTTTTTCTGCTACAGTTCGTTCAACAATATTTATATTTATAAACGTATTCTTAAAGAAAATTTAATTGTGAATACGATGAGGTTTATGCCGATAAAATCGGATAACAATTGACAGAGTTGCAAAATTTTTCTAAAAACGAAAATTAAGATTTTGCGTGGTGAAATTGGGTTCCGACAACCCACACAAAAAAAAATAAAAAAAAATAAACGAACGTACATAGAGGTAACGTATCATTATTTTAAAAGTTTTTGCCCCCCTGAATTCGAATTTGACCTTCAAGTTGCGCTATCTTATTAAGTTTTTGATAAATCAATGTATGTTAAATAACCTGACGAGATAGAGCAATGTAAAGACCAGATTCGGACTCAGCGACCCAAAAACCTTAAAAAATATCGTACATGACCTCTTATGATAATTTTTTTTTGCTTTGGTTGTCTGAACGGCGATTTCGTGCAAAATCTTAATTTTCTTTTTTAGAAAAACTATCACAACTCTGTCAATTTTTAAATAATTTTTTCAGAATAAAACTCATCGTATTCAGAATTAAATTTTCCTTAAAAATACGTTTATAAATATAAAGGTTGTCAAACGAACTATAGCAGAAAAAAATCGATAAACCCGAAAAATTTTAAAAAAATAACAAAAAAATTAGATATTATAGAAAAAAACAATAGATATCTTTCTTATATGTGAAGACCAATTCACACACATAGAAAGCCCTATCCTACTTCTATCCAAAACAGTTGAAAAATTTTAAATCGGTTGAAAATTTTCTGAATTTCATAAGGTTTAGTGAGCAAACTCCCGAAAAAACGTTTTTTGACAATAACTCTAAAATTTTAGGGTGTCTGGCAAGTTTAATGGGCTTTTTTGTGATCTTCTCGACAGGACCAACAACCTATGTATTAGAGCACCCATATGTGCATAATTGTTTTTTTTATCGCTCCCCGCTCATTTTCGGTTGAGTTGGGAGTAAAAAATAATATCTATCCAGAAATTGGACTTCTAGGTTGCAAACAGGCCAAGCGGTTTGAACTTTTGACCTCAAAAATGAGCTTAAAAACCTTTATAGATTAATTTGGCTGTAACTCTTAAAATAAAAGTTTTTCGCAATTAACTTCCATAACAATTTTTTTGTAGAATCAAAATGCAAAGATTTTTCTCTCATACTGTTTTGACCTAAATATGTCGGATCGCGGTGTTTTAAGCGGTTAAAGTCGAAATTTGGGTCAGAACGTTTTTTAAAAAAATTCTCGTACATTTTTAAATTGGGGAAAATTTGAGCTCTTTGCATAATTTAATAGGGTATTGAATGCAGTTTTCCAAAAAAAAATTTTTTGCAAAAATATATCGACCCTTCCATGAAAAATTGCCAAAATCCTACCCTGAACCACAATTTTTTGACCTCCAACCACTTTATGAGGGTGTACTCACTTTGTCATTGCATGTTTTACGCATCGAAAGATGAGTCTAGGATTTCACATAGTATATATGGGGTATTCCATGCCAAATCGGACGCTTGGAAAATTTTTAATTTTATGTTTTTTCAATTTTTTAGTACCCTTCAAAAACCCATTCCAAGTAAATTTTGACATCTTTTTTGATAATCCGTTCAAAAAATATCGAATTCAAAAAAAAAACACTATTTTTTCTGTCTTCACTTCTTTAAAAATGGTCCAAATTCGAAATAATTTGTTGAAATTTTAGTATTTTCTTTAAAGTGTTTTAATAAAGTTTGGAAAACAACAAAAAAAAAAATCAAAAACCGCAGAATATATTAATTACAATAATCCCACGATCTACTTAAGCTTAAAATTTTAGGAAAATATTAAGTTTACCACGAAAAATTAAAAAAAAAAAAAAATTCAAAAAAAAAATTTTAAGAAAAGATTAAAAAAAAAACAAAGAGAGCAATCATTTAAAAATTGCATATTAGAACACTTTAAGAAATTTTTAATAAAAAAACAAAAATTAAAAAAAAAAAAAAAAAAAATGTTGACAATTTTTGAATTTGTTATGATAAAAATACGGAAAACGATAGTTTTTTTTTTGAATATTCCATATCTTTGAAACGGGTAATTTAAAAAAATTTGAAAACAAACTTGGATGGGTGTTTTAATGGGTTTTAAAAAAATGTAAAAATAATTAAAAAATGTAAAAAAAAAAAAATTTCAAAGTGTCCAATTTGGCACTGAATACCCCATATATATTTAGGGAAATCCTACACAGATGTTTTGGTGCGAAACTCACGGAATTACAAAGTGAGTATTCGCCTATATTGAGGATGAACTGTAAAAAAATGAGATTCAGAGTAAAACTTTGGGATTTTTTCATGGAACAGTCGATATATTTTTGCAAAAAAAAATTTTTTGGAAAACTACATTCAATACCCTAGCGAATTGTGCAAAGAGCTCAAATTTTCCCCAATTTAAAAATTTACTAGAATTTTTTTAAAAAAAGTTCTGACCCAAATTTCGAATTTAACCGCTTAAAACACCGCGATCGGATATATTTAGGTCAAAACAGTATGAGAGAAAAATCTTTGCATTTAGATTCTACAAAAAAATTGTTATGAAAGTTAATTGCGAAAAACTTTTATTTTAAGAGTTACAGCCAAATTAATCTATAAAGGTTTTTTAGCCCATTTTTGAGGTCAAAAGTTCAAACCGCTTGGCCTGTTTGCAACCTAGAAGTCCAATTTCTGGATATATATTATTTTTTAATCCCAACTCAACCAAAAATGAGCGGGGAGCGATAAAAAATACAATTTTGCACATCCCATACATTTTGTGGGTGCTCTACTATGTATACTATGTCACATCAGAAGTGTTTTTTCACTGTAGCACAGTGTATTAATCACATTAAAACGGAATGCACCACAATCTCAAAAATGTACATTCTTATGTAGTTTTGTATGGGCTACCAATTAAAACTTATTTTTTGGAAAATTTTCAGAACCCGTTCTGAAATTTTCCCTTTTTTAAAAGTCAATTTATCAAAAATCCAGCCACTTTTTTTATTTTTTTTTTTAAGTTTAGATGTTTGTCCATCCACACAAAAAAATTCAGACACGCGTTTTTCGTTTTTTTTCGAGAAAATCTCATTTGAATTTCAAATTTCATAACAATTTTGTAATTTGCTTGTATTTTCTTGTTTTAACGTTGCGAATGGGTACTATTAATTGCATAAATATAACTCATACGCTCTGTTGAAACAAGAAAATTCAAGCAAATTACTTAATTGTTATAAAATTTAAAACTCAAATGCGATTTTCTCGAAAAAAAAGAAAAACGCGTGTCTGAAAAAAAGTGGCCGGATTTTTGATAAATTGACTGTTTTAAAAATGGAAAATTTCAGCACAGGTTCTGAAAATTTTCCAAAAAAAAATTTAATTAATAGCCCATACAAAACTATATAAGAATGTAATTTTTTTAGATTGTGGTGCATTCCGTTTTAATGTGATAAATATTTAATTAAGGCAACTCCCCACAAATTTGTACATTTTCCCAATATTTGACCACGCCTTCTAAGCCCAGTTTTTGAAAAATTGAAAAACCAAAAACGCGATTTTCTAAGTTCCATATAGGGCTATCCATACAACCTAGTCAGAAGTTTACGGTACACATGTTTTTTTTCGCTGGACATAGTTGCGATAGTTTGTAAATTTAAAACCATTCAAGTCTATTAAACTACCACAACAAACCAAAATACCGTGAATTTTTTCGCGAAATATATTTATTTTCGTGAAAAATTGATTCAATACAAACAAAATTTTTTTCAACTTGAACCCTTATAACAAACATTTTTAGTTTGATTTGAAGCAAGTTCGTGTACACTATAATACCATTGTAATATCAGTTTTTTTCAAAGTTAGCGTATGTCTTAGCGATATTCGCGATTATTTTTTTTTATATATTTAAGTAAAAAAAAATATTTTTTTCATATAATTTAGACAATTGCTGAATTTTTATCATCTAACATCTATTGAATATACAAAAAAAAAAAAAAAAATTATTCGCGTAAATTTTTTTTCGCGATTTTTTTTTCGCGATTTTTTTTTTCGCGAAATTTTTTTTCGATTTTTTTTTTTATTTTCCTATTAATTTATGAAAATGAGTTAAATATGATAAATTATAGACACAAAATTTTTTTCGTGGAAATTTTTTTTTTTTTTTTGTGCGGAAAAACTTTTTTGGCGAAAAAAACAATGCATTTTTTAAATTTATTTTTAAAAACTATCCCAAAAGCATAACAATTTAATTTTTGAGGTACCAAAGCTTTACAATTCTAAATCGCGAATATCGCGATTTATGAAAATGAGTAAAATACGATAAATTATAGACACAAAATTTTTTGAAAAATTTTTTTTTCGCGGATTTTTTTTTTTTGTGCGGAAAAAATTTTTTGGCAAAAAAAACAATGCATTTTTTAAATTTATTTTTAAAAACTATCCCAAAAGCATAACAATTTAATTTTTGTAGTACTAAGGCTTTCCAATTTTAAATCGCGAATATCGCGAATACCAGCGCTAACTTCGAAAAACAGCTAGCACCATTGAATTCAGCGTACCCGAATTAGCTTTCCCAGCAGGGTGCCCAGCTAGTTAATTGTTGCGATTAGCACTGTGTAATAATAGTTTTGATCACGTGATCAATTATTTTTATTTATATCGTCTCGTTGTAGCGAAAAAACCAAGGGTTGTGGTGGGAATCGAACCCACGACCCCCACGTTAAAATGCGAAGTTCTTCTAATGTATTTAAAAAAAAAATTTTTTGAAATTTTTAATAAAACTTTTTAATAAAACTTTTGTTAAAATAGACTTTTTGTTGTTTTGTGGTACGGGCCAAATTTTTTGTTTTTGTTGTTGGAAAAATTAGCTAATTTCTGGAAAAAAAAACTTTTCGACAATTTTATAAAATTTTAATGTATGAACTTAAACAAAATCGACTTAGAAATATTTTTAAAAAAATTTCAGAAATAAATAATTATATTTTCTAGATCGGTGTTCGTAGCACATTTATTATTTACTCACATCTGGATGCTATCAAGCTTAAATTAAAGCTTTAGAAATTACCTACATAACATTTTTTTTTTTTTTAATTATACTCGTTTGATAATAATAAAGTTGAGTATTGTTAACTTTATCTTTAACAAAATGCATATCCTATTGAAACGTTTCTAATTTGTTAACAACCAGTGTATATTTCTGCGTATTTGTTATGTCATTGTAACACAAACCCACACCCACATATTGTGAGCTTTGCGTGTTTTTCATTGATTACACAAACGTGAATAAGCTTCTTTTTGAGGATTTTAGTGTTAGTGCTTGAATAGAGAAGTTTCTATTACTATTTTTACCATGATCCATTACTTTGCTATTTTTGTTTGTTTTTTTTGCACAGCATTTCCTTCTACTGCTTAGTTTCCAAATCTTCTTTGGAACATTTAGTGTCAAGATATTGTTAACCATAGTTTCAACAGCTTTACGTGTTACTACAATCTACATATTGAAAATAACAAATAATTTTTTTTCTATTATTTTGCTTGTTTTTCTGTGTTGTTTATCAACATGTTTTCTTGTAACAATGATGTGTATAAATATTTACTGAACTCATCACTTTATTGAAGAATTTGCCAAGAAAATAAAGAAGATTGAAACATCTTGGTGCATACATAACTATAATATTGGATAAGTCAAAAAGCAGTTTCGTATTGTTTGAGAAGATTTTAAAAAACAATTTACATTTGCGCCTAAAATTAGACAATATAAATTAAGGATTATCGAGCAGTAATTCGAAGTAGGGACATCAAATAGTTATGCTCCAAAAATAATGCTGCAAAAAAAATTATGATGCATTTTTTTTTAATTATGCTGCAATTTTTAGTAACACAATGGGTCAAATAATTCCGGAAAAGTGCAATTTATTAAAAATTGCTATAAAAACCAAAAAAATTCCATAAAATAATGGAAAATTTAAAAAACTTTGAGAGAAAAAAATTCCAAAAGTTATTACTAAAAAAATACATTTGAAAAATGGTTAAAAAAATATCAAATAATTTTGAAAAAATATATAATTTTTAAATTAAAAAATGGTTTAAAAAATTCCGCAAAAATTTAAAAATTCTTTAATTTCTTAAATTTTTTTTGAACCATTTTTCATTAATGTATTTTTTTAGTAATAACTTTTGAAGTTTATTTCTTAAAATTCTTTAAATTTTTCAATATTTTGGGAATTTTTTAAGCAATTTTGCACTTATTTGACACATTGTATTGAAAGAAAAGTGCAGCATAATCAAAAAAAAAAATAATCATTTGATGTCCCCTCTTTGAGTTTTTACACATCCTTAATAGAGCTCGATGATCCATGGTGTTTAGATCAACTGGATCATTGGAATCGATTGGTGCATTGGGATCAGCAGAATGTGCATAAACTCGAAGTGGGTACATCAAATGATTATGCTAAAAAAAAAAAATAATTTTGCTGCAAAAAAATATAGCGATTTTTTTATTGTGCTGCATTTTTTTTTTTTTTCAATGCAATGGGTTAAATAATTCCTAAAAGTGAAATTAATGAAAAATTAAAAAAAAAAAATCAAAAAAAAAAATAAAAAAAAACCCAAAAAAGTCAGTAAATTTAAAGAATTTTGAGAACAAAAAAATACAAAAAAAAAAACTACTTAAAATATAAATTAATGAAAAATAGTGAAAAAAAAAATATTATTAAATTTTTCCTATTTTTTTGGAATTAGGAATTAAATTTTTTAATTTAAGAATTCTTTAGTTTTTCCAAATTTTGTGAAAATTTTTTTAAATTATTTTTCATCAAATTATTTTTTTTAGTAATTATTTTTGTAATTTTTTTCTTAAAATTCTATAAATTTTCTTATTTTTTTGATTTTTTAAGCAGAATTGCACTTTTAAGGAATTATTTGATCTACTGTATTGAAAAAATCGCAACATAATAATAATTTTTTTGCAGCGTAATCATTTGATGTTCCCACTTCGAGTTTCTGCACATCCTAGTTCGAGCTTTATAGTCCTTGCTATAAATAACAGTGATTGCGCTTTGACTTAGGCAATATATAACTATATCTTTACGCTTTCCATAGATAGTATCAATTGTGCCCATAATTTGACTTTTAAGAAAATCCACAATTGCGTATATAATTAGGTGAGGTTTGATTGGCTGGACAGAGGCACTTTATAGACCAACTTTATAGACAAATTCTTAATTGCGAGATTTTTTCTAAAATTTTTTTTTACTTAAAGTCCAATATACCAAAATGTTGAGATTTTCTTAGATTCTTAAATATTTTTTATAAAAAAATCTCAAATTCAAAAATCTTCTCCCGGAAAATGTCTCAGATTCTTAAGTTTGTTGTCTATAGAAATAAGTTGAGAATATATAACACTCTTTCATCAAACAAATTTTCAAATTCTGATGCCGTTTTCCTATAGAAAAACTTTGTAATAATTATGTTATTTTAAAGTAATTCTCGGATTCTGTGTTATTTATGTTATATTAGGTAGGCCGGTCCTCGTTGCTGGCCCAAACAAATATTTTTATATCACTGTAAAAATTTAATCAATTTCTTGGCTTAGAAAAATTTTTAGGCGTGGTTTTAGAGATCAAATTAGGCAGATCAATCATCTTCAAATTATATTTCAGGAACTAAGAAAAAAAAAATGCTATGTCTTCGACTTTGCGAACTGTGGCAAACTGTACATCGTTCTTATCATGAGTTATTTTAATACAAAAAGTACAAACAAATTATTTAAATTTTTCCTAAATTTTCCATTTTTATGAAACTTTTTTTCTCAATCTATTATACCGTCCGACAGCCAACATTAAACATGAACCAGATTAAATGGAGTAAAACTGCATTTACAGTTCTTTCCCAGTTGGAAAATGTGTCACTGAGGAAATTTCCACAGTGATTCCTTGAGGAAATGTCTTCAGGTTCTGACAAATCATAGGTAATCCTTGATGACATGTCCTAACATTGTCAGCACTGAATGTTTGCTTTAAGAGTGTGGACAATTCATCTAAGACGTCTAAATGGAAATGTCTTCAGAACAGCAGTATATTAAATTAGAATTTTAAACCTGGGCAACTCTTCAATTTCCAAGACAAAAATGGCAATATTATCGATTTATTTAAAATAAAATCAAAAGCTAACAAGTAGAATAAAAGTAATAAATAGACAAACAATTTTCAAAATAAAGTTTGGAACAGGTATTTAGGCGTGGGACAAATAAACTGAAGGTTCCAGGTTCAAATCCAGTTGGGACTAAAAAAGGCGAAAAGTTTTTTCTAAATATGAGAAAGATAATTGATAAAGGAAAATGGATAAAAGTAAAAACTAAAGGAAATACGAAATTTTTTTGTATTTTCGCATGACCTACGTCAGACATTTCCCCGAAGAAGTCTTAGGTGACATGTCCCCAGATGGCCAGCCCTGACCACTGCTGACTTTGAGTGAGGACATTTTGAAAATTTGTATGAAACTGTCCTCAACCCAGTACATAGAGATGTCTTGTGGATGTCAGCAGTGACTCTGACATGTCATCGCTCCGTCACTGAGGATGGCTCGAGGACGTTGCCAACTGGGTTATTTCGTAATCTTGTCTCCTTTTAAAGGTACTTCAAATTTTTAAAGGATGACATTTTGTAAAATATTTTTAAAATATTTGTGCTTGTCTTATAATGTCACAATTGATTGCAAATGAAAGTTGAGCATCTTAGCTATTTTTTCCATTTATTTTTTTTATTTTGCCATATCAAGAAAATGGATGTAAATAATGTACTTTCAAAAATTTATAAAAAGATTTTGTTAAAAATTTTAAATGATATTTAAGGAAAAAGATTTGAAAGGACAAAGTTTGGAAAGGACATTACCAACCTTCTCTTTCCTGGTATGTCAAAATAATAAAATGGGAAAATTATCGGAAATCCTATTCTTTAGTTTGCCATCAGAAGTCGCATCTTAGTACAAGTATTTAAAAAATATTTCACAAAAATTAATCCTCTGAAATTTTGGAGTCCTTTTAATAGGAAATGAAACCACGAAATGAAAAACTGTTAATGCAGGTTTACTACATTTATTCTCTAGTTTAAAACGTATTTTATTCAGTTCATGTTTAACGAAGTTTTTGTGTTTTTGTCGGACGGTATTACTAACACGAAAAAAAATTAAGCCATATCGAAAAAAAAAAAATTGTCACTGAACGAAATTCATAGTATATATGAACAAATACATAAAAAGTTATGAACTTTTTCATTAAATTTCGAGCAAGATAATTCTAGCTCATATTTCTTTCACTAATCATAACAATTTTCAAGAAATTATTTATAAAATTTTTTGTTTTAAATTGATTTGTTTGTTCAGTTTGCAAGACTTACTCGACACGTGTTTTTAAAATATAATTTTAAAGGTCAAATAAAAACATTTTTTATTAATTTAAAAATAAAAACAGAAGTTTTAATTAAATTTTTGAAGTTTTTCATAGTATTTATGAAGTTTTTCATAGCATTTATGGACATTTTTTAAGTATTTCTTAAATTCCACATATGAGGCTTTCCACACCAAATGTCCAGCGAAAAAAACATGTGCACCGTAAACTTCTGAATAGGTTGTATGGATAGCCCTATATGGAACTTAGAAAATTGCGTTTTTGGTTTTTCAATTATTCAAAAACTGGGCTTAGGAGGCGTGGTCAAATATTGGAAAAATGGTCAAATTTGTGGCGAGTTGCCTTGATTAAATACACTGTGCTACAAAAAACACAAAATCAAATATACTTTTAAAAACAGGTAGTTAAGGTTGTAGGTCTCGTCGAAAAGATCACAAAAATTCCCATCAAACTTGCCAGACACCCTCAAATTTTAAAGTTATTGCCAAAAAACGATTTTTTGGGACTTTTCTCACTAAACCACGTGTAACTTAAACATTTTTCAACCGATTTTCAATTTTTCAACTGTTTTGGATAGAAAAAGGATAGGGCTTTTCATGTGTGTGAATTGGTCTATACATATAGAAAAGATATGTATTGATTTTTTCAACAATATTTAATTTTTTGTTATTTTTTGAAAATTTTTTGAGTTCATCGATTTTTTTCTGTTATAGTTCGTTCAACAACATTTATATTTATAAACGTATTCTTAAAAAAAATTTAATTGTGAATACGATGAGCTTTCTGTCGAAAAAATCGGATAACAATTGACAGAGTTGTGATAATT
Organism: Pegoplata infirma; assembly: GCA_963921195.1. Lineage (NCBI taxonomy): Eukaryota > Metazoa > Arthropoda > Insecta > Diptera > Anthomyiidae > Pegoplata > Pegoplata infirma. Next base: position 90,761,750 of record OY992537.1, read on the forward strand.
TTTCTAAAAAAGAAAATTAAGATTTTGCTTGAAATTGCCGTTCGGATAACCCAGGCAAAAAAAATATCAAAATAAACGAAATACTAAGAGGTCACGTATCATTATTTTAAAGGTTTTTGGCCTTCTGAATTCGAATTTGACCTTGAAATCGCGCTATCTTATTAAGTTTTTGATATATCAATTTATGGTAAATATATAAAAAACTTGGAGAGATAGAGCAATTTAAAGGCCAGATTTGGATTCAGAGCGCCAAAAACCTTTAAAAATATTGTACTTGACCTCTTATGATAGAATTATTTTTTTTGCCTGGGATATCTGAACGGCGATTTCCCGCAAAATCTTAATTTTCTTTTTTAGAAAAATTATCACAACTCTGTCAATTGTTATCCGATTTCTTCAGGATAGAGCTTATCGTACTCAGAATCAAATTTTCTTTAAAAATACGTTTATTAATATAAAGGTTGTTAAACGAACTATAGCAGAAAAAAATCTATAAACTTGAAAAATTTTCAAAAAATAACAAAAAAATTAGATTTTATAAAAAAAATCAATAAATATCTTTCTTTTATGTATAGACCAATTCACACACATAAAAAGCCCCATCCTTCTTCTATCAAAAACAGTTAAAAAATTTAAAATCGGTTGAAAATTTTCTGAATTACAAAAGGTTTAATGAGAAAAGTCCCAAAAAAACGTTTGAGGGTGTCTGGCAAGTTTAATGGGAATTTTTGTGATCTACTCGACAAGACCATAAACCTATACTATGTCACATCAGAAGTATTTTTTCACTGTAGCACAGTGATATTTATCACATTAAAACGGAATGCAACACAATCTTAAGAATTTACATTCCTATATAGTTTTGTATGGGCTATCGAGTAATTTTTTTTTTAATTTTCAGAACCCGTTTTGAAATTTTCCATTTTTTAAAAAGTAAATTTATAAAAATCCGGCCACTTTTTTTTTTTCTTTTTTAATTTTTTTTTTTTAAGTTTAGATGTTTGTCCATCCACACAAAAAAATTCAGAAACATGTTCGTCGTTTTTTTCGAGCAAATCGCATTTGAATTTTAAATTTCATAACAATTTAGTAATTTGCTTGTATTTTCTTGTTTTAACAGCGCGTATGAGGAATATTTATGCAATTAATAATACTCATTCGCAACTTTAAAACAAAGAAATACAAGCAAATTACAAAAATGTTATGAAATTTAAAGTTCAAATGCGATTTTCTAGAAAAAAAACGAAGAACGTGTTTCTGATGGACAAACATCTAAACTTTAAAAGAAAATTTAAAAAAGAAAACAAAGTGGCCGGATATTTGATAAATTGACTTTTTTTAAAAAATGGAAAATTTCAGAACGGGTTCTGAAAATTTAAAAAAAAAAAAAAGTTTTAATCGATAGTCCATACAAAACTATATAAGAATGTAAATTTTTAACATTGTGGTGCATTCCGTTTTAATGTGATAAATATTTAATCAAGGCAACTCGCCACAAATTCGACCATTTTTCCAATATCTGACCACGCCTCCTAAGCCCATTTTTTGAAAATTTAAAAAACCAAAAACGCAAAATTTTCTTAGTTTCATGTAGGGCTATCCAAGCAAGCTATTCAGAAGTTTACGGTACATATGTTTTTTTTCGCTGGACATTTGGTGTGGAATGCCTCATATATATAATTTTTTTCTTGCATAAATTAATAACTCACATTAGTCTTTTTACATAAATCAGATCAGGTCTTGAAGTCATTTTTGAACTTGCCAAAAAAACCGCAAAATTAATAAATTATGATAAAATTCGCGATTTTTACCACTTAAACGCAAACAATTTAATCCAAATTCGTACTTAATATATTTCTATGGGTCTAATCCACATTTCCCGAATCAAACAAATTTAAATTTGCGCAAGCAGATTATTTTTTAAATAAAAAACCGCAAAAAATGGGCAAAACTTTGAACAAGATTTGCTTTAATTATATCCCAGTAAAAACTTCTATTACCAAGTAATGAGGTTTTCGCCTTTAAATAGGTGGTGGTAGCTAGTTACTATGTTGGTGAAACACTCATTATTTTAACATGGCGATGTCATTGGAGTAATGACCGCATACCCACTCACTTACGAGAATGCTACTGAAAAACTACATACATTAGTACAACAAATAATAAGCTTACTAGTAGCCCAAAAATAACTCGTTACCCACTACTTACAAAAATGCTACCAAATAACAGCATACATTAGTCCCAAAAATAAGTAGCTACCAGTTGCTCAAAAATAACTCGTTTCCCACTCCTTACAAAAATGCTACCAAATAACAGCTTTTGATTCTTTTAATAAATTTTTAACTTGGGGCAACTTCCGCCAATACGAAATTGAACAAGTTCATGTTGAACGCGTTTATTTCAAGAGCAACCAAGCGGGCAAATGCGGAAATTGAAATCATCCAATGTGCCAACGGAACCAATGTTTACGTTGATATCCTTCCCTCCAAATGATTAATTGTAAAATTCAAATATTGCAGGACCGAAAAAATATCTTGGAACCTCGTTGAAAGGGACATTTGGCTACTTAGGATATTACCAATAACAAATATACAGAAGTGACTGCTGCTCAGCCAATGGAAACCGCATTAAACACCATCTTAAGTTTATATATAAGTGTGAGTTAGGGTTTAAGGGAAATACTGTCTGTGATGGTTTTTTACCTTTTTACCGGCTTTAACATAATTTAAACAACAAGGCAAAAAAAATTTAAATTAAAATTTGGAGAACACCACAAAATTTCTCGAAAAAACAATAACAACTTAGAAAAAGCCAATTAAAATCCAGAAAACTTCAATAGAAGTTATGTAAAGACTAATTAATGTTATTAGGGAGGAGGTATTAGATCTCACTTTAGCTAGTCCATTCATATCCACTTATGTAAACAATTGGAGGGTGTCAGATGAAGTCTCAATGTCTGATCATCAGCACATTCGATTTGACATTCCTGGCAATCTGTCACTCACTCAAGAGTTTATATCGAGAAAAAATACTAACTGGATTTCTTATAGGGAATCTATCGCTTCTAAAGCTGACCTGCTGATCACCTATATTGGTTCCATAGGGGACCTAGAAGTGGCAGCAGGACAGCTTGATCAAGTGATTAAATCCTCGTATCATGAAAGCAGCACAATACGTCAACAAAAGGTACGACTTAAGGTCCCATGGTGGAGTGGTGCTCTCGATGATATGCGGAAGAAAGTTAGAAAACTTTTTAATGAGGCCAAACGTACTGGGAACTGGGATACTTATAGAAGTTCACTGACTGAGTACAACAAGGAAATTAGAAGATCCAAAAGGGCATCTTGGAGGAAATTCTGTGAAAGCATAGAAGATACTCCTACAGTCGCAAGACTACATAAAACGTTAGTGAAATCCTCTACGAACGAGATGGGTCTCTTAAGGGGAAATAACGGTATCTATACCAAGGACCGAAAGGAGACTTTGGAGTTGTTATTACAAATTCACTTTCCAGATTCGATCATTTGTGATCCTTCAGGAAATAATATTATACACGACCCCATAAGATTTTGTAGGAGAACATCTAATCTTTCAGGCGTCATCTTCGATCCGGATAAGGTTAGATGGGCCATTAAGTCCTTTGATCCGTTTAAGTCCCCTGGGGGGGACGAAATCTTCCCCGCTCTTTTGCAGAATGGGTTAGACTTTCTTTTGGATACATTAGTATCTGTTTTCAGATCTAGCTTTATATTTGGACACATCCCTTCTCTTTGGAGGAAGGTAAATGTTGTATTTATACCTAAGGCTGGAAATAGACCGGCTGAATTGCCAAAATCGTATAGACCCATAAGTCTTACATCCTTCCTACTGAAGACTATGGAAAGATAACTGGATCTTCACTTAAGATCCACGTACTTGGACCAATATCCTTTACACAGGAATCAGTATGCATATGCAAAAGGCAAATCTACTGATTCGGCTTTACATCATCTGGTGACAGTTATAGAAAAAGCCCATAAGGACATGGAAATAGCTCTTTGTGCCTTTTTGGATATTGAGGGAGCCTTTGATAATACTGGTTATGACTCCATTGAATCTGCACTTCGGTGTAGAGGTGTAGATCAGGGTACATGTAGATGGATTAAGAACATGCTAGAGAGCAGGGAAATAACCGCATCTATGGGTTGCACTCGAGTCACAGTGAATGCCGTTAAAGGCTGTCCTCAGGGCGGCGTCCTATCTCCACTATTATGGTCCCTGGTGATAGATGACTTGCTTCAGAGGCTAGATAATATGGGTTATCAAGCAATCGGTTACGCGGACGATTTAGTAGTTATAGTAACTGGTAAATTCGACAATATCATCTCGGATATTAAGTGCAACGCTCTACGTTTGATAATGGGCTGGTGCACTGAACAGGGTCTTTCCATTAACCCTAACAAGACTATTATAGTCCCGTTTACTAGGAGAAGAAATCTCAATTTAGGTATAATTTCCGTAGGGAATACTATTATCCAACTCTCTAAGGAGGTTAAATATTTAGGAGTTATCTTAGATACGAAACTTACTTGGAATTCACATTTAGACGGCACTATCAAAAAGGCTATTGCGGCATTATGGGCAGCGAATAGGATTGTTGGTAGGACCTGGGGATTGAGCCCCAAAATGGTCATGTGGATCTACAAGATGATTGTAAGACCGATCATGACGTACGCTGCAATAGTATGGTGGCCGAAGACTATGCAGAGGGATGCCACCGTAAGGCTAGGCAAGGTACAGCGTCTGGCTTGTACTCTAATCACGGGTGCTATGAAAACCTGCCCAACTTTGGCCCAAGAAGCCATTTTGGGTCTCACACCTCTCGACATCTTTATTAGATCTACGGCAGCTATGGCTGCGCGTAGAATGAATATCGATTACTCTGACCCTCGCAACTCGAACGGCCACTCCAATATTCTTTCTTCAATAGGAATTAGGGAAAATCTAGATATGCCGACGGATAGAATAAACACTGTGCTTCGCTTTGGAAGGAAATTTGAGATCGTGATACCGAGTAGACCAAAGTGGGATGAAGGTGGTCCATATGTGGATACTAGAAGCCTAAACTGGTATACTGACGGATCCAAAATGTCCTCTGGAGTTGGCGCTGGTGTTTACGGTCCAAACACGCGGATCTCCGAACCAATGGGTAGGTGGCCTACAGTTTTTCAGGCTGAAATTCAGGCTATTGCAATATGCGCTAGAGTTAATATTGCAAAGGGTATGAAGGGTACTCATATTTCAATCTTCTCTGATAGCCAGGCAGCACTTCAGGCGTTGTCTTCTTGGGAATTTAAATCCAAATTGACACTGGAATGTTGTGATACCCTTCAACAGCTGGCCGGGAGAAACAAAATTACTCTATTTTGGATCCCTGGTCATAGAGGTTTTGAGGGTAATGAGATAGCGGATGAGCTTGCTAGAAATGCCTCCGCTACTCCTATGACCGGACCCGAACCCTATTGTGGGGTAAACTGGTCCACCTTCTCGAACATGATTAAGGGTTTGGAAAGAACTGACTTCTTAAACTTGTGGGAAAATTCAGGAGGTCTACGCCAATCCAAAGCACTAATCGCGCCATTATCATATGGAAGTATACTTAATCACACCAAAGGTGACATTAGGTTACTGACAGGTTTTCTCACCGGGCATTATAAGGTAAATTATCACTTGCATAATTTAAACCTTTGTGCATCGTCTTTGTGTCGACTTTTTCTTGAGGAAGTGGAAACAACGCAACACATATTATGTGAGTGCGTCGCAATATGTAGGATCAGAAAACGGTTTTTAGACAAAGAATTGCTTAATTCTGCGGATATAAAGCTAGCTTCTCCATCCTCTGTTATAATGTTCATTAGGAACATTGAACAGAGTTTGAATTAGATTAATGAATCTTGGCACAAAAGACCCATAAGGGTCGCAGTGCCGGCCGTTAGGGCTAGATCACCCCTTGAATAATAATAAAAAAAAATAAAAAAGACTAATTAAGGCTCATAAATCACGATCAAGTGTCAGCTAGATCCAATTTTCTGAATATCAATTTGGTTTTCTAAACTTTTTTTTGCCTTGTCCCAATTTTAATAAGAATTCCTGAATTTGAATTTCTGTTAACAGAGTTTTATTAGAAAAAGTAGATAAATGTTAATATTTTTTAAGCTAAATGTGCAAGTTCTTTCTAAAATTTCTTTAGCATTTTTTTAATTGCATAAAAAAAAAATATTTAGACAACATATCAGATATTTTGAATCGTATTTACCAGTAAACTGTTCTGTATTAGGTTATCGGTAACTCATTATTTATTAAGAAGATGTAACCGGTTTTCTATTAGGCTATCGGTAACTCGTTATTTGTTAACAAGAAGTAATCGAGCAGGTAACGAGCCCTCATTACATAGAATGCAGGCGGTAATGGGGACTTATTACCAAGTTTTTACTGGGATAGAAATGATGGTCAGACCTCGTGTCGCAAAAAATTTTTGGTTTTTTGTAACGTATTGTTATTTATACAAAATTCTTGTTTAAGTTTTGCTCATATACCCAAAAAAGAAAAAATCTTGTAAAATTACCAAAAAAACCCTTAAAATAGTTTTTTGGTACCTCCTATTTTATGAAATTTCCTTGTCAATTTAACAATTTTTTGGTATAAATCTTGTAAAATTACAAAAAATGTAACAATCTTTTTTCAAATAAAGTTGTAAATTTATAACTTTTTTTACGCGATAGATTTTTTTTGTCAAATTAACTTGGAAATTTGTACATTTACGAAAAAAATTGTTAAATTACAAAGAAAAATTTAAATTTCGATCGGAATTTTTTTGTTATAAACAAGAAAAGCTATCAAATATTGGAAAAATGGGATTACGGGACTTTTTCTAGTAATTCAACATGGTTTTTTTTTTTTAAATGTATATATCAATTATTGATTTAAAAACGGAACTACTCTTTACAATATCCAACATACTTTTAACATTTGCCATACATTGTATACACTGTATTTGAAACTTCATTGTTGTGTATGTATGTAGTTCAATAATTGTAAGTATGTGGATGTTTCTATGAAAAAATAATTCAAATTTCACTTAACATTAATGTAGATTCAGTATCAAAGCTTTATGTATCATCATTATTCCAATCTCTGGTATTATATAGTCAGTCACTACTTACACCCAAAGAATTTAATATACATTTTTTCTACTTTTAAAACCATTTTTAGTAATTTATTTTTTATTTTTTTTTCAGATATTTTCCAATCACAGTGATTTACAAAATCCTCTCAAAGTATTTTTTTGATGAAAATTCAATATGTGTTGGCATGTTCAATCATTTTATGTGCAAGTAAGTATGGAATATAAATTACTTAGTAAATATTGTAATATGAAAAGTAAGGTTAGAGAAGCCTGACTATTAAAAAAAACCTTTGTACAATTAGGTTTCGTTTTTAATTAAAAACTATTTTCTTTAATAGAAAAAATTTTTAAGAATCTGATAATATTTTAATAGGAAAAATGTTTAAAAAGAAAAATGTCTCAGAATCTGAGACTTTTTCTATAGAAAAAATGTCTCAGAATCTGAGACTTTTTCTATAGAAAAAATGTCTCAGAATCTGAGACTTTTTCTATAGAAAAAATGTCTCAGAATTTGAGACTTTTTTTATAGAAAAAATGTCTCAGAATCTGAGACTTTTTTTGTAGAAAAAATGTCTCAGAATCTGAGACTTTTTTTATAGAAAAAATGTCTCAGAATCTGAGACTTTTTTTATAGAAAAAATGTCTCAGAATCTGAGACTTTTTTTATAGAAAAAATGTCTCAGAATCTGAGACTTTTTTTATAGAAAAAATGTCTCAGAATCTGAGACTTTTTTTATAGAAAAAATGTCTCAGAATCTGAGACTTTTTTTATAGAAAAAATGTCTCAGAATCTGAGACTTTTTTTATAGAAAAAATGTCTCAGAATCTGAGACTTTTTTTATAGAAAAAATGTCTCAGAATCTGAGACTTTTTTTATAGAAAAAATGTCTCAGAATCTGAGACTTTTTTTATAGAAAAAATGTCTCAGAATCTGAGACTTTTTTTATAGAAAAAATGTCTCAGAATCTGAGACTTTTTTTATAGAAAAAATGTCTCAGAATCTGAGACTTTTTTTATAGAAAAAATGTCTCAGAATCTGAGACTTTTTTTATAGAAAAAATGTCTCAGAATCTGAGACTTTTTTTATAGAAAAAATGTCTCAGAATCTGAGACTTTTTTTATAGAAAAAATGTCTCAGAATCTGAGACTTTTTTTATAGAAAAAATGTCTCAGAATCTGAGACTTTTTTTATAGAAAAAATGTCTCAGAATCTGAGACTTTTTTTATAGAAAAAATGTCTCAGAATCTGAGACTTTTTTTTATAGAAAAAATGTCTCAGAATCTGAGACTTTTTTTTATAGAAAAAATGTCTCAGAATCTGAGACTTTTTTTTATAGAAAAAATGTCTCAGAATCTGAGACTTTTTTTATAGAAAAAATGTCTCAGAATCTGAGACTTTTTTTATAGAAAAAATGTCTCAGAATCTGAGACTTTTTTTATAGAAAAAATGTCTCAGAATCTGAGACTTTTTTTATAGAAAAAATGTCTCAGAATCTGAGACTTTTTTTATAGAAAAAATGTCTCAGATTCTGCGACACATTTTCTATAGAAAAAGTCTCAGATTCTGAGACATTTTTTCTATAAAAAAAAGTCTCAGATTCTGAGACATTTTTTCTATAAAAAAAGTCTCAGATTCTGAGACATTTTTTCTATAAAAAAAGTCTCAGATTCTGAGACTTGTTCTATAGAAAAAATGTCTCGGAATCTGAGACTTTTTCCATAGAGAAAATGTCTCAGAATCTGAGACTTTTTTATAGAAAAAATGTCTCAGAATCTGAGACTTTTTTATAGAAAAAATGTCTCAGAATCTGAGACTTTTTTTATAGAAAAAATGTCTCAGAATCTGAGACTTTTTTTATAGAAAAAATGTCTCAGAATCTGAGACTTTTTTTATAGAAAAAATGTCTCAGAATCTGAGACTTTTTTTATAGAAAAAATGTCTCAGAATCTGAGACTTTTTTTATAGAAAAAATGTCTCAGAATCTGAGACTTTTTTTATAGAAAAAATGTCTCAGAATCTGAGACTTTTTTTATAGAAAAAATGTCTCAGAATCTGAGACTTTTTTTATAGAAAAAATGTCTCAGAATCTGAGACTTTTTTTATAGAAAAAATGTCTCAGAATCTGAGACTTTTTTTATAGAAAAAATGTCTCAGAATCTGAGACTTTTTTTATAGAAAAAATGTCTCAGAATCTGAGACTTTTTTTATAGAAAAAATGTCTCAGAATCTGAGACTTTTTTTATAGAAAAAATGTCTCAGAATCTTAGACTTTTTTTATAGAAAAAATGTCTCAGAATCTGAGACTTTTTTTATAGAAAAAATGTCTCAGAATCTGAGACTTTTTTTATAGAAAAAATGTCTCAGAATCTGAGACTTTTTTTATAGAAAAAATGTCTCAGAATCTGAGACTTTTTTTATAGAAAAAATGTCTCAGAATCTGAGACTTTTTTTATAGAAAAAATGTCTCAGAATCTGAGACTTTTTTTATAGAAAAAATGTCTCAGAATCTGAGACTTTTTTTATAGAAAAAATGTCTCAGAATCTGAGACTTTTTTTTATAGAAAAAATGTCTCAGAATCTGAGACTTTTTTTATAGAAAAAATGTCTCAGAATCTGAGACTTTTTTTTATAGAAAAAATGTCTCAGAATCTGAGACTTTTTTTATAGAAAAAATGTCTCAGAATCTGAGACTTTTTTTATAGAAAAAATGTCTCAGAATCTGAGACTTTTTTTATAGAAAAAATGTCTCAGAATCTGAGACTTTTTTTATAGAAAAAATGTCTCAGAATCTGAGACTTTTTTTATAGAAAAAATGTCTCAGAATCTGAGACTTTTTTTATAGAAAAAATGTCTCAGAATCTGAGACTTTTTTTATAGAAAAAATGTCTCAGAATCTGAGACTTTTTTTATAGAAAAAATGTCTCAGAATCTGAGACTTTTTTTATAGAAAAAATGTCTCAGAATCTGAGACTTTTTTTATAGAAAAAATGTCTCAGAATCTGAGACTTTTTTTATAGAAAAAATGTCTCAGAATCTGAGACTTTTTTTATAGAAAAAATGTCTCAGAATCTGAGACTTTTTTTATAGAAAAAATGTCTCAGAATCTGAGACTTTTTTTATAGAAAAAATGTCTCAGAATCTGAGACTTTTTTTATAGAAAAAATGTCTCAGAATCTGAGACTTTTTTTATAGAAAAAATGTCTCAGAATCTGAGACTTTTTTTATAGAAAAAATGTCTCAGAATCTGAGACTTTTTTTATAGAAAAAATGTCTCAGAATCTGAGACTTTTTTTATAGAAAAAATGTCTCAGAATCTGAGACTTTTTTTATAGAAAAAATGTCTCAGAATCTGAGACTTTTTTTATAGAAAAAATGTCTCAGAATCTGAAACTTTTTCTGTAAGAAAAATGTCTTAGAATCTGAGTTTTTTTCTATAAAAAAAATGTCTCAGAAGCTGAGACTTTCTCTATAGAAAAAATATCTCAGAATCTGAGAATTTTTCTATAGACTTTTCTATGGAAATAATGTCTCAGATTCTTAGACTTTTTTTATAGGCAGAAACTGAGACTTTTTCTATAGGAAAATGTCTCAGAATCTAAGACTTTTTCTATTGCAAAAACTTCTTGGAATTTTTCTTTAGGAAAAATGTCTCGGAATCTGAGATTTTTTCTATAGGAAAGACAGCAAGAATGTAAAATTTTTTCTTTCCGAAAGAGTCCTAGAATCTGAAACTTTTCAATAGCAATGTTTCAGAATCTGAAATGTGTCAGATTCTGAAATTTTAGCTGAAAAAAAAAAATTTTCATAATCTAAAACTTTTTCTATTGAAAAAATTACCCAGAATCAGACACTTTGTATACCCTACACTTAGTGATAGAGGGTGTTTATAAGTTTGTCATTCCGTTTGTAACTCATCGAAATATCGATCTGGGACCCCATAAAGTATATACATTCATGATGCCCGATCGATTTTAAGACATTCTAGCGATGTCCGTCTGTCTGTCTGTGGAAAATGCTGTCACGGACAAAATATTGCACAGAGATGACTGAAACTTAACATATTTATTGGAAGTTCTCCCGAGAAGTTTGGTGTTGCATTTGAGCGATATCAGTTTAGCGGTTCAAAAGTTATGAACAAAAATGTAAGCACACCTCAAAAATTTCAGTACATTCAACATAACCTAAAAATACAAAATGCTTTAATTCGGCTTCTGGTTGACATATGTGAAAATAATTGAACACCAAATGGTATTTAAACAAGTACGAACATATTTTTTGACAAAAAAAGAAAAAAATCGCGGATTTTTTTTACCAAAATTTTTTTTCGCGGAAATTTTTTTTTTCCAAAAGTTATTTCCTTTTAAATAAAGTTTTTTGCAATAATCTTTTTGAAATTGTGGAGGGTATAACTACATTCGGCAAGGCCGAATTTAACTTTTTTACTTGTTATATTAATAATATCCTTAATAATTCACATTCCCACGAACGTCATTATTTCAACTTCTGTTCAATTAACAATAATGAAACTTTTTTTACAATATATACTTTAAAAACTTGTAATTTACATTTTTGAAAGTAATCCTTGGTAAAACTTCCTTAATAGTTTTGTTATATAAATGATTTCCGTTAGAAAATACTTTCGAAGTATTTTAATAATCACGTTAAACATTTATTTGAATTATTTTTTTTTTTTAGTTTTTTTCAAATTTTCACCAACACTTTAAATTTTTGCCTTGGCACACCTTTAATTTCAAATTGTAAAAAAAACCTAGATTTTTATTTTCAAATGCCTCCAAGGAATGAATATAATGAAAAGAAAAACTCCCAATTATTAGAAAAGAAAAGAATAAATGAATAATATAAAAAAATATATATAGAAATTTATTTGCACATTGCATGTTCATGACATTAAAAAAAACTTATGTGGGGTATATAAAAAATGTGTGCCTTGTTTTTTTTTTTAGTTATCAGAGAATTAAAATAGTGAAAACATACGTTTTTGAAAGGATAAAGTCCGAAAACTGGCGCAGTCGGTGGTTAGATATTATATATAAGCTCTTGTTTTCAAAATATTTGAAGTTTTAATATTTGATTTCAGAAATTTTTATTTCAGATAATTTTTTAGAATTTTTTATCGATTTTCAAAAAATTAAAATTTTGAATACATAAGTCCTTAAAAGAACTTAGTCCAAAAAGTGGCGCAGTCGGTGGGTAGTATATATTGTCTCTTGTTTTCAAAATATAATAATTTTTGATTTACAAAAATTGGCGACTGTTTCATATTTTAGATAGTAGTATTTTTTTTTTTAGAATTTTAGTCGATTTAAATCAATCAAATTATCATTAAATTTTATAATGATTTTAATTTTTCAAAAATTAAAAACAAAACACTCTTTAAACCATCTGCACTTTAAAGAAAACTTCCTCTTTGTGTGTGTTTTTTTCTCATTTATGATAAAATTAGTAGCAAAAAAACTAAAACGCCAGGCTTTAAGCACAAGTGCCATAAAACACTATATTCAAATGAGCATGAAAGGCACAAAAGAAAAAGAAATCACAGAGGCAGACATTCACATGGAAAATACTTAAATTATACAATGGAAAAACAAAACGTTTTTTTTTTCATACAAAAGAAGAAAAAAAAACAAATGTTAGAAATCAGAATCAGATGAAAACTTATTAAATTACAGTATTATGCAAAGATATATTGGCAAAAAAAAAAAATGTTTTAAAAAAACACTTTAAACCAGAAGTAAAAACCAACTGAAAAAACAAAATCACGAAGTGTGGCCTACACAAAAAAAAAAATAGCATATTAATTTAATGCATTTATTTTTACTGCTTTCAACATGCAAATATAAATTACAACAAAACTTTATAACCACAATTAGAACAAAGAAAAAAAAAATATTAAATCCGTATTCTACCAATTGAGTCAGTGATAAAAAATAGAATTTTGAGTTTTGTAGCAATCAGCTCACGAAAATGTACTTTTTCTACACTTGCGGTACTAAAATGCATAATTTTCTTTTATACCCTTCAATAAAGGGAGTTCACTGGACACCCGGGACAATTATGAATTTTAGATATGTTTTTTAGAATATCGGCAGGGGTCTTTGAAGACACTTTTCCCTTTTTTGTCACCTACATATTACACTGTGCTCGAATTTGACACTTTTTTTAAAAAAGCTGGGCACCCTGCTCTTAAAGTTAATTCGAGTACGCTGAATTCAATGCTGCTAGCCGTTTTTTGAATTTAGCTTTCGTATTTGCGATATTCGCGATTTAAAATTTTGATGCTCAACCACAATAAAAACGATATTTTTGAACTTTTTTGATAATTTTTAAATTCAAAACCATTCAAATCTGTTACATTAACACATCAAACAATAACAATGCGAATTTTTTCGCAAAAAATATTTTTTTTAGCTAAAAATCTTTTTTTTTCGTGAAAAAATTCGGGTAATAGAATTATTTTTAGTTTGATAGGTCGTGTACACTAAATTTCATTGTAATATAAGTTTTTTTTTTTTAAGTTAGCTTATGTATTAGCGATATTCGCGATTCATTTTTTTTTTTATTTTTAAGTAAAAAAAAAACATTTTTTTTGTATTATTTAGATAATTGCTGATTTTCAATCATCTAAACTCTATTGAATATTCAAAAAAAAAAAAACAAAATAGCACTGTAAATTTTATTCGCGAACATTTTTTTCGCGATTTTTATTATTTTTTTTTTATTTTGATATTAATTTATGAAAATGAGTAGAATACAAAACATAATAGACACAAAATTTTTCTATAAAATTTATTTTCCGCGAAATTTGTTTTTTTTTTTTTTGCGGAAAGTTTTTTTTGGCGAAAAAAGGATTTCTAAATTTATGGTTAAAAACAATCCAAAAAGCATAAAAATTCCATTTAAGATTCTGAAATATTTTTTCTATAAAAAAGTGTTAAATTTTGAGACATTTTGTTCTATAAAACTAGAAAGAAAATTATAGTCGGTAAACACCGATCATATGATACACCTGTGTTTACCGGAAAATGGGTCCCAAGCTCAAACGTGGACTAATTAGATCTATATTTTGTCAAATCTTTAATAAGTGTTCAAAACACTCTCAAACTAAATTTGAGCTAAATAGGACAAGAAACCGCTTTAACTGAATATCGGGCGAAATTTTTAATTGGGGACTTACAAGGGAAGTTTCCCTGTTGTCACACTCCGATCTTCATGAATTTTGGATATGTTGTTAAGAACAAAAATTAATTCGACACGTATTTTTTTTAGCGGCCCAAACTCATTTTTAGGGGGGTTCGATTTGTATGGGGGGAAATTGACCTTTTTCAGTTTTTTACGATTTACGCCTATTTAAACAAAATTAATAAAGGCATGTGTGGTATCAGATTAAAGGTATTATAAATACCTATCTTGTGGTGCTAACAATGGGCCAAAGAAGTTAATATTTTTTTGACTTATTAACAAAATTGTCCTAAAATTTTAGTATTTTACTCAATATGACGAAAAGTTGTACATGTTTGGACACGTTCTTAGCACACGTAGATAGGTTTTCCAAAGACCTTTCATTTGGTATGTAACATGACTAGGTTTATTTGCATAATATAGGAGATAAACGAAAAAACTGAAAAATGGCCTTGTCTTCCCCCCTTCTTTTTACCCTCTAAATATGAATTTGGCCGCTAAAAAAAATACGTATCCCTTTATTTTTTCTGCTCTACAAAATAAAACCAATTCCATAAAGATACGCTGGTGACACTAGGGAAACTTCCCTTGTTAGTCCAAAAATGGTCCGATTATAATCACATTTGATTAGGTTATCAAAGTTCGCGGTTAACACACAAAAACAAATTTTTAAAAAAATATTTTCTGTTTTCATGAAATGTGGATGCTTTATGTAAATATCCGAAAGGTGGTGTGTATAAGGGGTTATAAGAAGAACTTGTCCGATTTCTTAAAATTCGGAATGGTTATTACTGAGTACAAAACACATTTACCTTTCAAATTTACACGATATCTATTATAATACGGTTATTGGACTCGTTTGAGACAAAATTAGAGCGGATCTTTGTATGGCGGCTAGGTCTAAACATGGACCGTTTTTTTTTTTTTTTTAATTTCAAACAAAGATTAAGTTTTTAATTTCAGCCAAATCGTGTTTACAACGTATAGATGGACGGACGGACAGACAAACGGACAGACGGACATCGCTAGAATGAATTAAAAAGTTTATCTTATTGAAGTGGGTCTAGGTCCAATATTTCGGGAAAATATTGATACCCAGCAAAAACTAGGTAATGTGTTGTGAAAAGCAATGACTGCCAATTACATTACTTATAACAACTACTCATTACCCACTGCATTACTTTAGTCCAAAAAGCAACTAGTGGCTTATATTGTAATATGTAAGTACATATTTGCAATAATAGGCGTGTTCCAGAACTTTCCGGGTAAAGTTCGGTAAAATGAGAGAAAATCAAAAAACCTTTCACGATACCAAAAAAATGCACAAAAGTACGGGAATGCAAAAAACCACATCTCAAGCCCAAAATAATATAAAATGTAAACAAACCAATAACGCTAAAATATTTTCGTAAGAAAAATTACTTTAAACAAGAAAACAACTTGTAAAAGTTTATTTTAATAACAAATTATCTTCTTTTGTATTGAAATAACACATTTCCTTAGTTTAGTTCTTTATTTTATATAAATTTCCAATTTAAGCTTCACAAAAAAAAGTTGTTTTTTTCAACATCTGACTGTTACCAATTTACCCGAAAAAAAAGTGTGGGTAAGTTCGGTAAAATGAGAAACTAAGTTTTGCTCTCAAAAACTCTCTCATTTACCCAATTTTCGGGCTGGTTTGGGTACCCGCGGGCACCCGCGGTAACGTTCTGGAACGAACCTAATATAATAACAAGTTCACTTGGGAAATTAAGTCCAATCAGAAAAAATCAATATTTGTTTTACCTTTTTAGCTTAAAGTTTCGCGAAAACGAATAATCTAATGATAAATAGTTATTTCAAACTCTGTTTGCAACTATTTATTTTATTCCTTATAAGTAACTACTTCTTTTACTCGTTATAGGTAATTAGTTATTTATCTCCCTACTCGTAAGCTTGTAGGCACTAATTATACCCTACACCACTCTGTGGTACAGGGTATATTGAGTTTGTGCTGATGTTTGTAACTACCCGAAATATTGGTCCTAGACCTACCTTCAAGTATACCGATCGACTCAGAATAACTTTTTGAGTCGATTTAGCGATGTCCGTCCGTCCGTCCGTCTGTCCGTCCGTCCGTCCGTCCGTCTGTCCATCTATCGGTTTAAGCACGATACAGGTCGCAATTTTCAATCAATTGACCTGAAATTTGAAACTTAAGCATCTTTTGGCCCAAGGACGAAGCCTATTGAAATTGGAGAAAATCGGTCCATGTTAAGACCTAGCCCCCATACAAACGCCCCCTTTGGATTCGGCTTTAATGACTCTAATAACCGTATTATAATAGATATCGCTTTGAAATTCAGCAAGTAATCAAATTTTGTATGCACAAATCACCATTCCAAATTTCAAAGGAATCGGGTCAGTCCTTCTGGTAGTCCCCATACAAACCACCTTCCCGATATTCACATAATTCCCTCAAAATTCATAAAAATGGAAATATTTGATAAAAATATTATTTTTAGGTGCTAAACGTGTACTTTAGCAACCTTATCAAATCGGAATATAATTGGACCATTTTTGGACTTAGTCCCCCATATAAAAATTTCGACCGATATTCAGTTAAATTGTTATATTGACAAAAAAAAATTAACCAATTCCACTTAAAATTGATCTGTGTGTGTTTTCTACACTAAATAAAGATCTAACAAAAGACAGATACAATCGGTCCATGTTTGGACTTGGGGCACATTTTCCGGAAAACACCGGTGTAGGGTATCATATGGTAGGTCTTGACCGACTATAACTTTCTTACTTGTTATTTTTGTATCACGGCCTTTATAGAATAAGTAGTGTTTCATGCAATGAGTAAGTACATACCAATAATTATTACTAATTACTATACTCATTACTAGTAATGCAAAAATTTGCTGGGTATAAACATCAGCACAAAGACAGTATATAGAAAAATTGTCGGATTCTGATAAATTTTGCAAAATTTTTTAATTTTCCTAAAGAAAACTTCTTATATTTTGAGATATTAAAATTTCTTAGATTCTTAACAACTTTCCTAGAAAAAATCCTAAGATTATTTCATTTTTCTATTTCCTTTTTTTCCACCTTTTAAGGTTTTTATACAATACGACCAAAAAAATGTCTCAATTCTAAAACAGTTTTATTATAAAAAAATCTCAGATTCTGAAATATTTTTCTTATAGAAAAAGAGTTAATTATTATTTTTTCCATACAAAAAGGGTAAGCTTGTAATATATTTTTTCTATAGAAAAATTCTAAAAATTTTTATTGAAAGTAAAAAATCTTCAGATTTCTCTTTAAAACAATTCTTAGATTTCGAGACATTTTACTTAAGAAAACTTGTAAGATTCCAAAGAATTTTTTAAAAAAATAATTTAAGATTCTAGGAAAATTTCTCCATTAAAAAATTCTATGATTTTTTAATTTTTTTCCCCCTCCTACAACCAGAGTATGGGGCTATAATCGCTTTGTCATTCCGTTTGTAACTCAAAGAAATATTGGTCGGAGACTTCATTAGGTATAAAAATTATTGATCCATGATCGATTCTAAAACATTTTATGAATATTCGTCTATCCGTCCGTCTGTCTGCAGATAACACGAAAAATAATAAAAATTGAAAATAAACTTTTTTTAACCTGTTTTATTTTTTTTTATTTTTGTTAACCAAATGAAACATTTTTGTGCAAGAAAAGCTCAATTTCCTGCACTTGGACTCAGGGGAATAAAAAATTTATGTATTTTGACCGCCTACTTGTATGGCTGTATATTAAAAAAATGGTATTACTTTTTTTTTAATTTTTTTGTTTGCATTTTGGAGGGTATAAAAGATTCGGCACAGCCGAATTTATCACGCTCACTTGTTCCTCCACTCAAAAAAAAAACCTTATCAGTTTACTAGAAAAAGTCTTGAAATTCCATTTTACCAATATTCCTTATTTCTTAACAAAAAAAAATTTGTGTTGTGGTCGATAGAAGTTTAAATTTTTTTGTAATTTTACAAATTTTTTTGTAAATGTCCAAATTTCCAAGTTAATTTTACAAAAAAAATCTAGTAGAATAACAAGAATTCCTTTTTAGTTTTCTCGCATCAAAAAAGTTGTAAATTTAAAATTTTATTAGTAAAAATTTTGTAATTTCTACTATAAATTCTCGTAATATAGGAGGTAGCAAAAAATTAAATTGTACGAAAAAAAGTGCACAATTGTACTAACTTTCCCAATCTTCAGTTCAGTCTTGTAAATAGTTATACACAAATATTACTTGGATTAATATTCCATATTAAAATGTTTACAATTATCATTGCAATCATCATTATGTTGCAACAACTAAACCCATAACAAACTCTTTTTTAAAGGAAGTTTTAATGTCAGTAATGGCTATGGTCTGCCCTAAATGTTCATGTACTTGCTGTACTTATTGTTAGCACAAATATACAATTTAAATAAAACACATTGTTATTCAAGTCTAAGTGTGGGGGCGTAAACTTTATATAAATGCAAACACTGAATTAACGTTAGAGTGGAGTTGAGAAAAGAATATATTAATTTTTAAAATGTGGAAAGTAGCAAAGATTTTGATTTTTTTTTTTTTTTTTTTGGGATAGAAAATATTGTTAGTATAACAGTTCTAGATTTTTATTTTGATTCTGCCCTCAAAATAAAAAATTAACAAAAAAATGTTAAATAAACTAAATTCAAAGAAAATTAATAATGATTTGGCTGCATTGATATATTTTCTTACTTTTTTATACCCTCCACTCTAGTGATAGAGGGTATATATAAGTTTGTCATTCCATTTGTAACACATCGAAATATTGGTCTAACAATACGACCCCATAAAGTATATATATTCATGATCTTTGATCGATTTTAAGTCGATCTAGCGATGTCCGTCCGTCCGTCTGTCTGTCTGTCCGTTGAAAGACTTTACGGAGGCTCCTGAAGTTTTTCATATACAGTGGGCGACAATACATTGGAAACTTTTTTATAGTAGAAGAAATTTGTTAAAGACAAAGTTAACAATACTAAACGTTATAATTGTCAAACAAGTATTATAAAAAAATATTATGTAGGTAATTTATCAAGCTTTAATTTAAGCTTAATAGCGTCCAGATTGGGAAAATAATGAATGTGTTACGAGGGTCGATGTGGAAAATGAAAAAAATTATAGACATTTTGTTTACAAAAAATTGGTGGTCAAAAGAATTGGAGGTAAAAAAATTTGGATTTTTGATACTGTACTTAAAAAATTCCACTGTTTGTTTGGGTTGTTGGAAAAATTATTTGATCACTGAATAAAAACTATTGGACCTTTTTTAAAATTTCGAATGTTTTAACTTGGAAAAAATCGATATTTTTTAAAAATGTTCTGAAAAATGTCTATAAATTTTTTAATTTTCCACATCGACCCTCGTAACACATTCATTATTTTCCCAATCTGGACGCTATTAAGCTTAAATTAAAGCTTGATAAATTACCTACATCACATTTTTTTATAATACTTTTTTGATAATTATAACGTTTAGTTTTGTTAATTTTGTCTTTAACAAATTTCATCTACTACAAAAAAGTTTCCAATGTATTGTCGCCCACTGTATGTTGACCATTTACCGGGTCAGGTTGGTATTGCACTCCAGCGAAATCGGTCAAGTGGTTCAAAAGTTATGAGCAAATGAGTAAATTTCGGCAAGGGTTTTTCGCGAATTTACGAGATAAAAAACACGATAACTTTGGAAAGACAATAATGAGACTGCTGAAACTTGAGACTGCTAAAACATGTATCTTTGCCGTTCCCCAGGTTTATTAGATATTGAATTTCAGCTCAATCGGTCCAGTGGTTCAAAAGTTATAAGCAAACCCCTGAATTTCAGATTGGTATCTTAAATGCCACGTGTTAAACAAGTTTTAAAAGCATTTTTGGTAACTTAACAATGCTTTTCAAACTTTTTTAGTTTTAAAGCAATGCTTTTTAAACTTGTTTAGTTTTAAAAGCATTGGTTACTTAAAAATTACACTCGAAAATAATTGTGCACTCAAAAAACAATTTAACACTCAAAAAACAATTTAACACTCAAAAAAAATTTTTTTTTTTTTTCAAATTTTACAATATTTTGTTTACATACGTACGTACATTCGCTTAGAAATATTTTTACAGGAAAAAAAACATTACACTCGAAAAAAATGTTACACTCAAAAAAAAAAAAAAATTATTTTTTTTTTTTTTAAATGACAAAAAAAGAGTTTTTTACTCAAAATAAAATATTTCTAATCAAAATTGTTAATTTTTTCACGTTAAAAAATGTACTATCCTTTAAAAAATGCATTATGGAGGGTATTCATTGGTTCGGCAAAGTCCAATTTAACTATTCTACTTGTTAGGATATAATTTTTCTTAAAAATGTTAGTAGTGCAAAAAAAAAAAAAAATTAAAACACAAAAATAATTTTCGTGAAAATGATTCTATGAGATCGTCCATGATATTTAATTTGATAAGCACGAAGAGGACTTTCATGCAAATACATGTTTTTCCCCATTTGGTCTTAGAACAGCATAAACAAATTATCTTTGCGAATCAAAGAATTTGCTTTAAATTGGCACCGATTCGTTAGTGCATATTTTGCTTAAAACGCATAGTTTTTCATATTTTGCTATTATTTCGCTATAAATGCATATTTTTAAGTCATATTTTGTCTAAATTTTAATCTTTTAGCAATTTTTTTAGTATTTTTAGCTATTTTTATAAGTATGTAGCCTTAGAAAAAAAATATGAAAAAAAAATTCGAAGTAATTATCCCACGTTGGGAGCCAAATTTACTGTAGCATGCAACGTTATGTTTAAAACTGTGGCGGATGTGGGCAGACATTAGGCGGTCACACGCTTAATAAAATATTTACGCGATAGCAACGTGGTCATGGTCAGATAGGCATTTGAACTCCCCCCATCGATGAGCAATAAAGCCAGGAACATAGCGTGTGACCGCCTAATGTCTGCCCTCAACAACATCCGTCACAGTTTTAAACATAACGTTGCATGCTAACGTAATTTTTTTTAACGTTTAAAAATTAAAATCGAGTTTGAAAGAAAAAGTCCGAATTCGATTTTTTTTAAGTCTAAAAATTCTACTCTAAATTACTCATCTTTTAAGCCGTAATTCGAGATGTGATCGCAATTCGTTCTATTTTTTTTTTCAAATTTTGAAAATTGCCCTTTTTTTACACTGGTTCATTTTATATGGTGCTCCAAAAAAATTAAGTTGCTAGATATTGACCGCAACTCCATTTAGATGTATTTTTTTTAATGGAGAAATAAGTCTTACGAATTTTTAGGATAATCGAACATGTCTAAGGTGTGCTACATCTGTCATGAAGTTTAAAAACGAATTAAACACAGAAAATATGTATTTTTCTTAATTTTCCCAATTTTTTCGATATTTAAAGTTAAGTTTGAATTCAAATGATTTCAGAATTTGGAGTAAAATGTCTCTCTAACAAGGTACTAAAAACTAAAATCGGTTGAAAATCAGCGAAGTTATTAAAACTTCCCAAGGCAACTAACGTGTGATATTACTACATGATTAATGAATACGAGTAAAATTTTTGAAATTTATTGAGATTATCTACTATAGTAGCATCTTTTATTCTTCATGTTTCAGTTTAATTTTTTTTTTGGTTTTTATACATTTTTTTGTTAAAAATAAAATAAAAATTTAAAAATGGAGATTTCGAACGAGTGTTGAAAAATTCAGTCATAAAAGAATTTTAAGAATATTCTTAAAAAAGAATAAGAAAGAGTTAATACAGTAGAAAATTTAAATCAATTTCATAAATCGGATTGTATGTCTTTATCACGTGATCTGCCATACATTAGATGCCTGGGGAAGTGTTAATAACTTTGTTGATTTTCAACCGATTTTAGTTTTTAGTACCTTATTAGAGAGGCATTTTACTCCGAATTAAAATTCTGTAACCACCTGAATTCAAGTTTGATCATTAACAATTTGTCATTAAATACCCCAGCAGAAATTTTGCTGAACTGGCAGCAGCTTTTGGAAAGGAAACTCGAGTCAAGGAGCGCATCCAAACCTGCTGAATTCATGAATTATTCTCTAAGGCGATGTCACACTTTAGAGCGCTAGTTGGATACACCGAAAAAGCGCTCTTAGGATGCTCTGAATTCACATCTCTTTAGAGCTCTGAAAAAATCGCTATAAAAATGCAATGAATTCATGCATCTTTTTAGAGCTTATTTAAGCAGAACAAAGATGAAGCACATTTGACTATTTCTGAAATACAAATTACAAAATCTGAAATACAATTGACTATTTCTGAATACATTTGGAAAATCTTAAATACAATTGACTAATTCTGAAAATCAGTTGACTTCCTGCTATGATTGGCCATTTTTTGTAATATAATTTGTATTTTCTGAAACTAAAGTGGAAATGGTGTACTATTTTTTTTTTTTTTCTTTCAAAATGTTTAAAAGGTGTAAAGATTTAAGCACTCTTTGCAGCGCTGATTAATGCGCAATAATGATGCAGTGAAATCATGTGTCTTTGTCCAAAACTCATGGTTTTTTTATTCAAAAAGTGTTAAATATATTAAAAAGGAAAGCATATTTAAAATTTTATCAAAATATAATTTTATATTTGAACCGATTATTATGAAAGTGAGGTAAGTCCACATGGTTTCAAAACGAGATATTGAAGGGTTTGCGTTTTTAAGTCTTTAAAAATCTGGGTACTTTATATTGATTAAATTTTAATCTAGGTGTTATCTCAGGTACCTAAATTTACTTATTGAGTATTATTTTGTTAAGATTTAATTAAACCCGCCATTTCTCACTATATAAAAGGGACTTATTTTTTAAATTAACTTTTTATAGCTTTTAAAAATTAAATTTTTATAGCTGATAAGGTATATCGGTAGTGTTTTAACACTTAAATCGCACTATAGTTTGATCATAAACTAAATTTGTTACAGAACTTTGAGATGAGCTAAAAAAATTTTACTAGTAACCGATTTATCAAAAATGTTAATTTTGAAAGTGAGGCTAGTCCACACAAAATATTTTTGTAGTGTTAAAAATAACCTAATAATCGCTGAAAGAGTACAACATTTTTGATTTTTATTCTTTAATAACTCCATAATTTAATACTTAACTAACTTTAATACAAAATTCTGAAATGTTCTGAACAAAATTTTACTAGTAAACGATTTATGAAAAATGTTAATTTTGAAAGTGGTGTTAGTCCACATTTTTTTTGTAGTGTTAAAAACAACCTTATAATCGCTGATAGAGTAAAACTTTGATGATTTTTATTCTTAAATAACTCCATAATTTAATCCTAAACTAACTTTGGTACAGAATTCTGAGATGAGCTAAACAAAATTTTACTAGTTAACGATTTATCAAAAACATTAATTTTGAAAGTGGTGTTAGTCCACATTTTTTTTGTAATGCATAAAATAACCTTTATATCTCTAATAAAGAATATCCGTAGAGTTTTTAACTCTAAAATAGCCCTATTGCCTTGTCCTCTACTAATTTTGTTAAAGAATTGTAAGATGAGATAAAAAAAATTATACTAGTAAACGATTTATCAAAAATGTTAATTTTGAAAGTGAGGCTAGTCCACACAAAATTTTTTTGTAGTATTAAAAATAACCTTATAATCGCTGATAGAGTAAAACTTTGATGATTTTTATTCTTAAATAACTCCATAATTTAATCATAAACTAACTTTGGTACAGAATTCTGAGATGAGCTAAACAAAATTTTACTAGTTAACGATTTATGAAAAATGTTAATTTTGAAAGTGGTGTTAGTCCACATTTTTGTTGTAGTGTTAAAAATAACCTTATAATCGCTGATAGAGTAAAACATTGATGATTTTTATTCTTAAATAATTCCATAATTTAATCCTAACCTAACTTTGGTACAGAATTCTGAGATGAGCTAAACAAAATTGTACTAGTTAACGATTTATCAACAATGTTAATTTTGAAAGTGGTGTTAGTCCACATTTTTTTTGTAATGTATAAAATAACATTTATATCTCTGACAAAGAATATCCTTAGCGTTTTTAACTCTAAAATAGCCCTATTGCTTAGTCCTAAACTAATTTTGTTACAGAATTGTAAGATAAGCTAAAAAAAATTTTACTAGTAAACGATTTATCAAAAATGTTAATTGTGAAAGTGAGGCTAGTCCACACAAAATTTTTTTGTAGTGTTAAAAATAACCTAATAATCGCTGATAGAGTAAAACATTGATGATTTTTATTCTTTAATAACTCCATAATTTAATCCTTAACTAACTTTAATACAAAATTCTGAGATGTTCTGAACAAAATTTTACTAGTAAACGATTTATGAAAAATGTTAATTTTGAAAGTGGTGTTAGTCCACATTTTTTTTGTAGTGTTAAAAATAACCTTATAATCGCTGATAGAGTAAAACATTGATGATTTTTATTCTTAAATAACTCCATAATTTAATCCTAAACTAACTTTGGTACAGAATTCTGAGATGAGCTAAACAAAATTTTACTAGTTAACGATTTATCAAAAACATTAATTTTGAAAGTGGGGTTAGTCCACAATTTTCTTGTAGTGCATAAAATAATATTTTTATCGCTGATATAGTATATACGTAGTGATTTAATTCTTAAATAGTCCTATAATTTAAACTTTAACTTTCCTTGCTACGGAATTGTGAGATGAGCTAAACAAAGTTTTACTGGTAAACGATTTATCAAAAATGTTAATTTTGAAAGTGAGGCAAGTCCACACAAAATTTTTGTAGTGCTAAAAATAACCTAATAATCGCTGAAAGAGTAAAACATTGTTGATTTTTATTCTTAAATAACTCCATAATTTAATCCTAAACTTACTTTGTTTCAGAATTCTGAGATGTTCTGAACAAAATTTTACTAGTAAACGATTTATCAAAAATGTTAATTTTGAAAGTGAGGCTAGTCCACAATTTTTTTGTAATGCATAAAATAACCTTTTTATCGCGGATAAAGTATATCCGTAGTGTTTAGCTCATCTCAGAATTCTGTACCAAAGTTAGTTTAGGATTAAATTATCGAGCTATTTAAGAATAAAAATCATCAATGTTTTACTCTATCAGCGATTATAAGGTTATTTTTAACAATGTGGACTAACACCACTTTCAAAATTAACATTTTTCATAAATCGTTTACTAGTAAAATTTTGTTCAGAACATCTCAGAATTTTGTATTAAAGTTAGTTTAGGATTAAATTATGGAGTTATTTAAGAATAAAAATAATCAATGTTTTACTCTATCAGCGATAATTAGGTTATTTTTAATACTACAAAAAAATTTTGTGTGGACTAGCCTCACTTTCAAAATTAACATTTTTGATAAATCGTATACTAGTATAATTTTTTTTATCTCATCTTACAATTCTTTAACTAAATTAGTAGAGGACAAGGCAATAGGGCTATTTTAGAGTTAAAAACTCTACGGATATTCTTTATCAGAGATATAAAGGTTATTTTATGCATTACAAAAAAAATGTGGACTAACACCACTTTCAAAATTAATGTTTTTGATAAATCGTTAACTAGTAAAATTTTGTTTAGCTCATCTCAGAATTCTGTACCAAAGTTAGTTTAGGATTAAATTATGGAGTTATTTAAGAATAACAATCATCAATGTTTTACTCTATCAGCGATTATAAGGTTATTTTTAACACTACAAAAAAAATGTGGACTAACACCACTTTCAAAATTAACATTTTTCATAAATCGTTAACTAGTAAAATTTTGTTTAGTTCATCTCAGAATTCTGTACCAAAGTTAGTTTAGGATTAAATTATGGAGTTATTTAAGAATAAAAATCATCAAAGTTTTACTCTATCAGCGATTATAAGGTTATTTTTAACACTACAAAAAAAATGTGGACTAACACCACTTTCAAAATTAACATTTTTCATAAATCGTTTACTAGTAAAATTTTGTTCAGAACATCTCAGAATTTTGTATTAAAGTTAGTTAAGGATTAAATTATGGAGTTATTAAAGAATAAAAATCATCAATGTTTTACTCTTTCAGCGATTATTAGGTTATTTTTAACACTACAAAAATATTTTGTGTGGACTAGCCTCACTTTCAAAATTAACATTTTTGATAAATCGTTTACTACTTAGTAAAATTTTTTTTAGCTCATCTTACAATTCTGTAACAAAATTAGTTTAGGACTAAGCAATAGTGCTATTTTAGAGTTAAAAACGCTACGGATATTCTTTGTCAGAGATATAAAGGTTATTTTATACATTACAAAAAAAATGTGGACTAACACCACTTTCAAAATTAATGTTTTTGATAAATCGTTAACTAGTAAAATTTTGTTTAGCTCATCTCTGAATTCTGTAACAAAGTTAGTTTAGGATTAAATTATGGAGTTATTTAAGAATAAAAATCATCAATGTTTTACTCTATCA
Organism: Pegoplata infirma; assembly: GCA_963921195.1. NCBI lineage: Eukaryota > Metazoa > Arthropoda > Insecta > Diptera > Anthomyiidae > Pegoplata > Pegoplata infirma. The sequence goes on from OY992537.1 coordinate 90,788,604, forward strand.
GCGATTATAAGGTTGTTTTTAACACTACAAAAAAAATGTGGATTAACACCACTTTCAAAATTAACATTTTTCATAAATCGTTTACTAGTAAAATTTTGTTCAGAACATCTCAGAATTTTGTATTAAAGTTAGTTAAGGATTAAATTATGGAGTTATTAAAGAATAAAAATCATCAATGTTTTACTCTATCAGCGATTATTAGGTTATTTTTAACACTACAAAAAAATTTTGTGTGGACTAGCCTCACTTTCAAAATTAACATTTTTGATAAATCGTTTACTAGTATAATTTTTTTTATCTCATCTTACAATTCTTTAACAAAATTAGTAGAAGACAAGGCAATAGGGCTATTTTAGAGTTAAAAACTCTACGGATATTCTTTATCAGAGATATAAAGGTTATTTTATGCATTACAAAAAAAATGTGGACTAACACCACTTTCAAAATTAACATTTTTCATAAATCGTTAACTAGTAAAATTTTGTTTAGCTCATCTCAGAATTCTGTACCAAAGTTAGTTTAGGATTAAGTTATGGAGTTATTTAAGAATAAAAATCATCAAAGTTTTACTCTATCAGCGATTATAAGGTTATTTTTAACACTACAAAAAAAATGTGGACTAACACCACTTTCAAAATTAACATTTTTCATAAATCGTTTACTAGTAAAATTTTGTTCAGAACATCTCAGAATTTTGTATTAAAGTTAGTTAAGGATTAAATTATGGAGTTATTAAAGAATAAAAATCATCAATGTTTTACTCTTTCGGCGATTATTAGGTTATTTTTAACACTACAAAAATATTTTGTGTGGACTAGCCTCACTTTCAAAATTAACATTTTTGATAAATCGTTTACTAGTAAAATTTTTTTTAGCTCATCTTACAATTCTGTAACAAAATTAGTTTAGGACTAAGCAATAGGGCTATTTTAGAGTTAAAAACGCTACGGATATTCTTTATCAGAGATATAAAGGTTATTTTATGCATTACAAAAAAAATGTGGACTAACACCACTTTCAAAATTAATCTTTTTGATAAATCGTTAACTAGTAAAATTTTGTTCAGCTCATCTCAGAATTCTGAAGAAAAGTAGTTAAGGATTTAACTATAGAGTTATTTAATAGTAAAAAACACCAAAGTGTTATTCAATCAGCAATTATTTGGTTATTTTAAACGATACAAAAAAATTGTGGACTAACCTCACTTTCAAAATTAACGTTTTTGAGAAATCGTTAACTAGCAAAACTTCTCTCATAAAATTCTCAGACGTTTTTAAAGTTTTCTTTGAACTTTTTTTTTTAATCGAAAGATACCATTAAACTGTATCCAAATCTATCGTTAACTAAGTTTTTTTGAAAATGTGACTTACCCCACTATCATAATAAATGGTTCATTTGAAGTTTTATATAAAAAATCTTAACAAAAAATTTAAATTTTTTCCCCTTACTTTAACTGCATCCTCAAGAGCGCTCTTTGGATGCGCTTTGGTATGCTATAAAAAGATGGTGTGTCGCCAAAATCTCGATTTATTTTTGCTGGGACCTTTGCTACTTGTAGTATAGGGTTTTTATAGATGCTAAATAGTTTTGACAGTGGAATCAAACGAATTCCAAAATACGCGTCGATTATATAAAAAATCTTAACAAAAAATTTAAATTTTTTCCCCTTACTTTAACTGCATCCTCAAGAGCGCTCTTTGGATGCGCTTTGGTATGCTATAAAAAGATGGTGTGTTGCCAAAATCTCGATTTATTTTTGCTGGGACCTTTGCTACTTGTAGTATAGGGTTTTTATAGTTGCTAAATAGTTTTGACAGTGGAATCTAACGAATTCCAAAATACGCGTCGATTATATAAAAAATCTTAACAAAAAATTTAAATTTTGTCCCCTTACTTTAACTGCATCCTCAAGAGCGCTCTTTGGATGCGCTTTGGTATGCTATAAAAAGATGGTGTGTCGCCAAAATCTCGATTTATTTTTGCTGGGACCTTTGCTACTTGTAGTATAGGGTTTTTATAGTTGCTAAATAGTTTTGACAGTGGAATCAAACGAATTCCAAAATACGCGTCGATACAGTGTTGCAAAAATTACCAACACAAATAAATTTAATGCAGAAAAATAATTTTCTTTAAAATTATTCTATGAGAATATTATAGTTTTAATTTGTAAAGAAAATAACGACCTCGAGCTAGAATAAACCTTCTCAAAATATAATATTTTAAAGGTCGAATAAAAACAATTTGTATTTTTAAAAAAAATTAAGTAGAATTATTTAGAAAAAATTCTCAAGTTTAGAGAAATTTTCCCCATAAAAAATTTCTCAGTTTCTTAGATAATTTTTTTTATTGAAAACTTCTAAGATTCTTAAACTGTTTTTTTTTCAAAGAATACTTGAATTCTGAGAAAATTTTCCACAGAAAAATTATGAGATTCTGAAATTTTCTTCCTACACTAAACTTGTTAGAATCTGAAAATTTTGTTTAAAGATAATTCTTTAACATTTTTTTAAATAACTTCCCAATTTTAAGATTCCAATAGAAAAATTAAAGTTTTCTGAGACATTTTTCTTTCTTGTCAGATTCTTTTTCTATAGAAAAATTGTGTTATAGAAAAAATGGGGAAACAGTATTCCTACAGAAAAAGTCTTAGATTCTAGGAAATTTTTCCTATAGAAAAATCTCGATTCCGGTACATTTTTCCTTTAAAAAGGTCGCATAGCCACGAATTAAGAGACATTTTTCATATAGAAAAAGTTTCAGATTATAAAATATTTTTCCTATAGAACAGTCTTAAATTCTGAAAAAAAATTTCTATGGAAAAAGTCTTAGATTTTGAAACATTTTTCCTAAAGAAAAAGTCTTTTATTTGCAGACATTTTTCCTATAGAGAAAGTTTAAAAAAAACAGGCATTTTTTCTATAGAAAAAGTCTTAGATTCTGAGACATTTTTCTACAGAAAAAGTCTTAGATTCTGAAGCATTTTTCCAATAGAAAACGTCACAGATTCTGAGACATTTTTCCTAAAGTAAATGTCTCAGAAAATGTCTTTTAAGTAATTTTTTTATATAGAAAAAGTCTCTGTTTCTGATACAATTTTAAAATTTAATAAAATTAAATTCCTGAAATGATACCATTTCCCTTACTTTAGTTTTTTTTTTTAACCTCATTTTTTTATTATCTACAAAATTATCGTAATTTACAATGATTTCCTCTCTATCATTGTCTTAACTTATACAACGAAAAATACATTGAAACGTGTCTAATAAATTCTCTAGCATTTACCGCACATTTGTATCGAAACGAACACAATTGAAGAATTGTTTTTTTATATGTATGTGTGTATGTAAATGGCTACTAAAATTGTTTGATTACCGGCAATTGCATTCTCAGACATCTCCGGAAACCAATTGTTATACTAAGTATCTGTATGGTTTCAATGATTTCCTATACACTTTTTTCTCTTTATATATATATTATCATCATTATTCTTCTTTTAAATATTATCATACGCAACCGATGGTAGAGAACAAACAAAAAATGTAAAATAAAAGACCTAAAATAAATGAAACGAAATACCACAAAAGTCTTGTACAAATAATATTGTCTTAGTATTGCGGGAGATTTATATATGTATGTATAGGTTGTCATGACTTATTTTATTGTAAATTAAGTTTTAAATCATGACATTTAAATTAATTTAATTAAGTATAAAGTTACAGTGGTTTTATTTTGAGGCATAACACCGTACGACAAAAATAAAAAAGTAGGTAAACATGAACTTTATAATATACTTTTGAAACTAGTGACCAAATGTAGTAAAACTATAAATACAGTTTACCATTTCGCGATCCGGTTTCCTTTCAAAAGGACATCAACGTTTTAGAGCATTAAATTTTTGTAAAATATTTGTAAAATAATTGTACTTGAATCTCCGCTAATTTTCCCATTTTGTTATATTGACATATCAGGAAAAAGAAAGTTAGTTAGTAATGGAATTTTAAAACTTTATCTTTCAATATCATTTAAAATTTTAAACAAAATATTTTATTCACAACCGTTTTTCAGATGTTGAAAAATAAAGAAAGGGGAACAAAAAGCGAAGACTTTACTTTTTCATTTGCCATCAATAGTGACATTACACCGTCCGACAAAAATTTCGTTTACCACGAACTGGATAGTATACGTTTAAAACAAGAAAATAAATGTAGTAAAACTGCATTTACAGTTTTCCATTTCGTGGTCGCGTTTCCTTTTATATGGACTCCAAAATTTCAGAGGATTAATTTTTGGAAAATATCTTTTTAAATTTTATTTGTAGTTGTCCTAGGATGCAGGCGCGAATTCACGGGGGGGGGGAAGGAAATCCAACCCCCGCCCAACCGAATTCGAAAAACAAAAAAGGAAGAACAGAAAAAAGAAAAAAAAAGAAAAAAAAAGAAAGAAAAAGAAAGAAAAGAAAAGAAAAGGAAAGAAAAGAAAAGAAAAAGAAAAGGAGAGGGAAAAAGGAAAGTGAAAAAGAAAAGGAAATAATATGAGAAGTTTTTTCTATAAACAAAGACCGAAAATTTTTCTAAACGAAAAATGTCCCTGAAAGTAAGAATTTTTGTATATCGTCCATTCCATGAGACATTTTAAAAAATCTGACCGAGGGTCTTCCGATTTTTGATATATTTTTCATACAGATTCTCCATGGAGCCAATTTCAAATATCATCCATCAGATCGAAAATATTTGAAAAACTCGCGATTTTATTCACGATTTTCGTTTTTAAAAAAGTAAAAAAAATGCAAAATCTGTGTAACTTTGAGCTGCTGTATTTCCTAAACTACTCATCCCATTTTAACAATCTATAGCGCATACGAATGGTATGTAAGACTATTTTAATATCTAGTAAACTAAAAAAATATTGGTGGTTTAAAAGTGCATTTTATATGTAAATGCAGTTTTGAAGTGCATTTTGCGAAACTTTTACCCCTTTTAATTTTTTTTAATTAGCATATTTGGAAAATTTGGAATTTTTGCTACAAAAAAATGTTTTCATTACAATGGACCGAGAATGTATGCTATTTTTAATATTTTTTAAAAAAAAAATACTTCCTTAAGTTTCCCTTATAAACATTTTTATTTTTTAAATTATACCAAAATCATGTAAAAAGACATGTTTATAAACCGTTATATTTTTAAAAGTAGGAATCGTATATTATTGATTTTATGCGCATTAGAAAGGTATTTTTGTCTATTTTTTGCATATAATGACCGCAAAAATTGTGGTGTTTCGAAAATACATTTTAAATGCAAATGCAGTTTTGAAGTGCATTTTTCAAAACTTTTACCCCTTTGAATTTTTTTTAATTATCATATTCGAAAAGTTTTCAATTTTTAGTACAAAATAATGTCCTCCTAATAATGGACCCACTGTGTGTGCTATTTTTTAGAATTTCTTAAAAAATCATGTAATTTCAGATTTTTTTTGGTTTAATTTAAAATATTAAAATTTGTTTTAAGGAAATTTTTAAAATTTCTTTAAAAATAGCACACACAGTGGGTCCATTATTAGGAGGACATTATTTTGTAGTAAAAATTGTGAACGTTTCGAATATGATAATTAAAAAAAAATTCAAAGGGGTAAAATTTTTGAAAAATGCACTTCAAAACTGCATTTGCATTTAAAATGCATTTGTGAAACACCAACATTTTTGCTGTCATTCAATGCAAGAAATGGACAAAAATACCTTTCTAATGTGCATAAAAACAATAAGATACGATTAGTACTTTTGAAAATATAACGATTTTACAACATGTCTTTTTACATGATTTTGGTATAATTTAAAAAATAAAAATTTGTATAAGAGAAACTTAAGGAAGTATTTTTTAAAAATAAATATTAAAAATAGCATACATTCTCGGTCCATAGTAGTTTAGAAAATACAGCTGCTCAAAGTTCCACAGATTTTGTATTTTTTGACTTTTTTAAAAACGAAAATCGTGAATAAAATCGCGAGTTTTTTTAATATTTTCGATCTGATGGATGAAATTTGAAATTGGCTCCATAGAGTATTTGTATGAAAAAAATTACAAAAATCGGAAGACCCTCGGTCAAAAAATGCCTAAAATCACCAAATGTCTGGTGGAATGGACGATATAAAAAAATTTAAGAATTTTTATATAGTTCGATTAGAACAATTTGGCATGTTTTCTATAGGAAAATCCCTAAAAGTTTCCTAAAGGAAAAATCAGAGAGTTTTTATATAGCAGAAATTTTTTTATAGATATTCTTCTTTGAAAAATATCTAAGAATCTTAAAATTTTTCTAAAGGAAAAATGTTTCTAAATGTTGAAAATTTTCTATGTGATAAAAGTCTCAAAAAATATAAAGATTTTTTTTTTTTTTTTTTAAACAAGAATTTTTCCACACAAAATATTTGGCAATTTTTCTAGACAAAAATTTTTTAACCGAAAAATTTGGGAATTTTTCTAGACGAAAAATTTTGGCATTTTGCCATAAAAAAAGTTGAGAAGTTTTCTTAGAATTTTTGTATAGGAAAAATATAATATTGACAATTTTGATATGAAAAATCTAACAATTTTTCTATAGGAAAAATCTGAGAATTTTCCATATTGAAAATCTTGCAATTCTTCTGGGTAAAAAGGAAATATTATAAATCATGTGATAATTTTTTTCTAAAATTTGTTTCTAAATCTAAAATTTTTAAAGTAAAAAAGAAAAATAAAAAAAAAAATCTGCAGAAAACTAAGAAAATTTTCTTTAGGAAAACATTGAAAATTTTTATAGCAAACGGTAATAGAATCTGAAACGTTTTCTATTGGAAAAATCTGTTACTTTTTTTAGAAGATTTAAGAATTTTGTATTGAAAAAATGTAATAGAATCTGAGACGTTTTCTATACGAAAATTTACACAGAATCTGTGACTTTTTTATAGGAAAAATGATTTGGAATTTGAGATTATTTTTGTATTTAAAAATGTTTCATAATCTAAGTCTTTTTCCTTAGGAAAAATGTCGCAGATTATGAGATTATTTCTATTAGAAAGATGTCTCAGGATCTAAGACTTTTTAATAGGAAAAGCTGAGACCAGAATCTGTGACTTTTTTATAGGAATAATGTTTTGGTATTTGAGATTTTTGTATATATAAAAATGTTTCATAATCTAATTGTAAGTCTGTTTCCTTAGGAAAAAAGTCGCAGAATATGAGATTATTTCTATTTGAAATATGTCTCAGGATCTTAGACTTTTTAATAGGAAAAGCCGAGACCATTTCAATAAAAAAAGTCTTAGATTCCAACAAAAGAAAAACAAGTGAGAGTGTTAAATTCGGCTTTGCCGAATCTTTTATACAAAATGTAAAAAAAAAAATTAAAACAAAAATTTGTCAGGGGCGTATCTTTTTTTTTTGGGGGGGGGGGGGGTTGATAAGGTCAGTGGGGGATGTTGAGAGCACCTTCCCATCGCGATAAATATACCAAATGTTTCATTTACTTAACAAAAATACAAAAAAACATGTAAAAAAGTGTATTTTTTTAGAGGTTGGTTTAGTTCTTCAAGGGGGAACTTTTTTCCCCCTGGTCCGATTTGGCCAATTTCCGAACTTAACCTGCCTAGGAACACAAGACATATTTGTGCCAAACTTGAGGGATCTAGCTCTTTTATTTTGGACTGCATCGTGTTAACTACAGACGGACGGACGGACGGACAGACGGACGGACGGACGGACGGACATCGCTAGAATGTCTTAGAATCGATCACTGATCAATAATATATATACTTTATGGGGTCCCCGACCGATATTTCGATGCGTTACACACGGAATGACAAAGTGAGTATACCCCCATACTGTAGTTGGAGGGTATAAAAAATCTGATTTTTTCGATGAGAAAAATAAATCTGAATCTAAGACTTATTCTATAAAAAATGCCTTAGCTTCTGACAATTTTAGGAAAATATCCCAGAATCTGAGAAAGGGTCTAAGATTCTGAGGTCTTTTTTTATTTAAAAAAATTTCTTTTTCTTTTTTTTGTTGGAAAAAATTCTGACTCAGACTCTTTCTATAGAAAAAATACCAAAGAAGTGTTTTCTATAAGAAAAATGTCTCCGAATCTAAGACATTTTTTAGGAAATTTTTTTAAGATTCTCTTATGTCCCGGAAAATGCTTGAGAATCTAAGACTTTTTCTAAGCAAAATTGTATCGAGAAAACTATACTTTTTGTATAGAAAAATTTATCAGAATCTAGGAAATTGCCTCAAAGAATTTATTAAGCATTACAGTCTTCAATTTTTCTAATCTCAGGAACTTTCTATTGAATAGTTTTTTAAACCCTAAAAATGTTGGTGGTCGTTTCGGTAACTAATAAGTTTTCTGTAGAAAAATAGAATAAAACAAATATTTCAGAACCTTCAAAGTTTTAAATAGGTAAAAAGTCACTAAATCTGAGAATTTTTCTTTTCGGTTTTTTTATTTTTTAAATATAGGAATTTGTTGGTGGAAGAATACTTATGCAATTTCTATATGCACGTGTATCAGAATTTGAAATTTTTTTTATAAATTTTAAAATCTTTTGTGTATTAGAATGCCTTAAAGCCTTAGAATTCTTCTATTGGGATAATGGTTCAGAATCATAAGTATAAAAAATCTATTGGAAAATTGTGTCAGAACCTGGGTCTTTTGCTGTCCGAAATATGCTTTGAAACCTGAAAATTTCTTAAAGAGATATTTTTTCAAAATATCAAACATTTCTCTAGATTTCTTTATAGGAAAAATTTTTTAAAATTTGTAAATGATAGAAAAAATAGCGAAGATTCTTCTCTTTTATTTGCAATCAATAAAAACATTATAAGACAAATTGTCATCCTTTAAAAATTTGAAGTTGTTTTAAAAGGAAATAGGATCACGAAATGAAAAACTGTAAATGCAGTGTTACTCCATTTGATGTCTACATTCAGACATATATCATCCAGTGTTGTTTAATATTCGCTGTCGGACGGTGTTATAAGACAAGTACAGATATTTAAAAAAATATTTAACAAAATGTAATCCTTTAAAACTTTGAAGTTCTCTTAAAAGAAAACGGGATCACGAAATGAAAATCTGTAAATGCAGTTTTACTCCATTTTATCTTTACATTCAGACGTTTATCATCCGTTTTATGTTTAATATTGGCTATCGAACGGCATAATAGATTTCGAGAGATGGTTAAATTGTTCTGAATTCAGTAAAACAATTGTGGAATCTTTAAAAAATGTTTGCCATTAAACTGTAATAGTAAAGAAATATAAGAATGAGAGAAAAAAAAACACAATTCCACAACTATTCATTTTCTTATAAAACCTTTCAAATAATAAGTTTTACATCCCCAAGCATTCATATAACTCTGCTTAATGCCCTGACTTTTCAAAAGTCGAATAACAAAAAGAAAGAAGATTTGAAATAATCAGTATAAAAAAGTGAAGCAAAGCAAAAAAACCACAAATGCAAAGTAGAAACACCTCTATTATGTGGTTTTTCTAAGGTCAAAATGTAGTAGTATTTTTTTTTTTTAACATTTTTCTTGCGTTTTCCCTTGACTTTAAAACTTTTTTTATACTTTTGCTAAAAATTTCTCTTGTGCTTTCTTCACAATACCGCCAAGTTCTTTTGATGTCCATTATATTTCTTATGCACTTTTTTATGTTTTGTAAATTTCTTTAACTTTGTATGAGGTCTGCTGTGTTAAAAAAAAAGAAGAAAACAAACAGAACAAGTGATAGTGTTAAATTCGGCTGTGCCGAATATTTTATACCCTTTAATTTATAAAAAAAATAAATAAAAACAAGTAAAAATGTTTAATTCAGGCTTGACAAACGTATTGATACCCTCCACAATGAAAAAAAAAAAAAATCCACAAAAATAATCCACGAAAAATAAATTGGGGGAAAAAATTGCTGTAGAAAAAGTTCCACAATATGTTTCTTCTTGTTTATATACCATTTGGTATTCAATTGTATCTACATATGTCCAACAGCTGCCGAATTAAAACATTTTGTATTTTTAGGTTATGCGTAATGTACTAAAAGTTTGAAGGTTTCCTTATATTTCACCGACCGACAAAAATGAAAAAATATTTAAACACCAACTGTATAATATACGTTTGAAACTAGAGACCAAATGTAGTAAAACTGCATTTACAGTTTTCCATTTCGTGATCCTGTTTCCTTTTAAAAGGACTTCAAAGTTTAAGAGGATTAAATTTTATAAAATATTTTTTTTTAATAATGATACATGCCCTAGGATGCATCTAGTGATAGCAATTGAAAGAGGAGGATCTCGCCTAATTTTCCTATTTTATTTTTGTTACATATCCGGTAAAGGGAGGTAAATTACAACTTTTTAAAACATTATCCTTCAATATCATTCAACATTTTCAAAAAAAAAAAAAAATTGATAAAGTTTTCAAAGGACTTAATTCACATTCTTTTTTCCTGATATGGCAAAAAAAAAAAAGCGGAAAAATTAAAAAGAGATCCTCCTCTTTTATTTTCCATCCTCCTAAGACAAGCACAAATACTTTAGAAATATTTTGCAAAATGAATCCTTTAAAATTTTTAAGTCCTTTGAAAAGGAAACAGAATTACGAAATAAAAAACTGTAAATGCTGTTTTACTCCATCTGATATCAACTTTCAGACATTTATCATCCGGTTCATGTTTAATATTGACTGTCGGACGATGTTTTCGCTAACATTTTTTAACCTCTAAAATGGGTTTGCTTAAATGAAATTCCAAACTTCACGTGATAACAGTAAATAATGCGTTAAGTTTCAGGTTAATCCCTCATATCAGACGAAAAGACGGACATTGCTAAAATGTCTTAGAATCAATCACTGATACAACATATGAGGCATTCCGCACCAAATGTCCAGCGAAAAAAAATGTGTACCGTAAACTTCTGAATAGGTTGTATGGATAGCCCTATATGGAACCTGAAATTTTCCATTTTAATAAAAAAGTCAATTTATCAAAAATTCGGCCACTTTTTTAATTTTTTTTTTTTTTTTTCAAAGTTTAGATGTTTGTCCATCCACACAAAAGAATTCAGAAACGTGTTTTTCGAGACAATCGCATTTGAATTTTTAATTTAATAACAATTTAGTAATTTGCTTGTATTGTCTTGTTTCAATAGAGCGTATGAGTAATATTTATGCAATTAATAATACTCATTCGCAACGTTAAAACAAGCAAATTACAAAATTGTTATGAAATTTAAAATTCAAATGCGATTTTCTCGAAAAAAAAAAAAAAACGAAATACACATGTCTGAATTTTTTTGGTGTGGACAGACTAGTGTTTCCAATTATTCGACCGGTTAACTGGTTAGGGCATTATTCGAAAATTGACGAAAATTGGTTAATCGGTTATTTGGGGCGATTAATCGGAAAAAGTTGCAATTAATCGATTAATCGTCAAAAACAATGAAAAATTTATTTTAAACGATTTTTAAAAAGTAAAGTAACAAAAAATAAAAGAATTTTAAGTAAAATTTATTTTTCAGTCTTTATACACACACACACAAAATTAGAATGAGTTTAAATTACTATTTTAATTGATTTTGCACCTATCACGAAAGTAGTAGTATTAATTACTAAAATTTGTAAAAGTTTAATATCGCAAAAATGCATTTATTCTCAATTCACGGAAATTTTCAAGATCTATTAAAAAATTTTATCATATCAATTAAAAAAATAATTAAAAACAAAATCGAACTTTTTAAAATTTTTAATTAAAATTTTTTTCAAAACATAATTTTGAATTTTTTTTTTTTTTGAATTTTATTAATTTCTTAATAAAATTTTTTCTTCAAAATTTTTTGATTTTTTTTTTTAAAGGGGAAACCCAAAACTAGTTGACTAATTGAAATTTAGATATAATAAAAATTCCTAAATTTTATTTGGAATTTTACAAATTTCAATCAGATTTCTAAGTTTCAATTGGCCATTTCCGTTTTTCAATTGGGATTTCAAAATTTATTAAATTTACTTATAATTGTAATTTAAAAATTTAAATTTTGATTTTCTAAACTATGAATATCAATTCAGATTTGTGAATTTCACTTGGCTTTTCTAAATTTCAATTGGTATTTCTTAATTTCAATTGGCTTTTTTGAATTTTAATTGTGCTTTTCAGAATTTGAATTGGTGTCTTCTAAATATTAATTTTGATTTATATAATTTGATTTCACTTTTCTAAATTTCAATTGAGATTTCTGAATTTTATTAGCTCTTATTCTAAATTTCATTTAGTATTTTTAAATTTTTAATTTTGCTTTTCTAAATTTCAACTGAGATTTCTTAATTTCAGTAGGCTTCTAAAAATTTTAATTTTGTGAAATTGGGAGTTTCTGAATATCAATTAGGATTTCTAAATTTCAGTAAACTTTTCTGAATTTGGATTGAGCTTTCGTAAATTTTACTTGGGCGTTTCTGAATTTCGATTTGGATTTCTGAATTTCAATTGGGACTTCTGAATTTGAATTAGCTTTTCTGAATTTCAATTGCGGTTTTCTGAATTTTAATTGGGATCTAATTAGTATTTCTGAGTTTTAAATAATTAAATTTTAAGTTTTGCTTTTCTAAACTGTTAATTGCTGGTTTCTGAATATTTTTTTTCTGTAGTTTTGACTTTTCGGAAGTATTTGTAAAAAAGAGGAAGTGTTTCAAACAAATTATAGTAGAATATAGAGATAATAATATTAACCGGTTAATCGAACCATTTTAATTATTTTGTTTCGACTTAAACCGAAATAGAGGCGATTAATCAAGAAATCGGTTAATCGATTAACCGAATTGGAAACACTAGGACAGACACAAATCTAAACTTAAAAACAAAAAAAAAAATTAAAAATAAATTGACTTTATTACATAATGGAAAATTTCAGAACGGGTTCTGCAAATTTTTCAAAAAAAAAAAAATGTAATCGATAGCTCATACAAAACTGCACACAGAAAACAAATTTGCCAATTTCCAACTGAAATTCAGTTGTTGCAACAAAAATTCGGTTGATGCATTTGTATTAAGATTAAAACAACTAAATATCGGTAGTTACAACAAAATTTTGTTAATACAACTGTCTTTTAATTGAAACAACTAAAAAAATTCCTATGCCACAGCGAAATTTAGTAGTAGCAACCGAATTTTGAGTTGATAGAACTGAAATATTCAGTTGGAAATTTATTTTTCTCTGTGTGTACTAGAATGTAAATTTTTGAGATTGTGGTGCATTCCATTTTAATTTCATAAATATTTAACCAGGCAACTCGATACAATTTTGACCATTTTTCCAATATTTGACCACGTCTCCTATCCATACACAGAAAAAAATATGGAGGAAACAAATTTGAGTAATCACTTGTTTAAATTAAAAAACAAAAATTGAGTAATTTTTTAATTGATGCAATTAATAATTTACTTAAAAATTTTACCAACAATTTAACTAAATAATTTAATAAAAATTTAACAGTTTTTTTATTTTTTTTTTCAAACTCTCATAGTTTTTTGAATTCTCGTTTAGTTTATAATTTTTTGTGTATGTATATGAAAGTTTGTAATCGTCTTTATAAAATTTCCCTATATTTTTGAGACATAAATATGTTTGGTAAAGTTTGAAAAAACGATTTTTTTTTTTTTTTTTGTAAAAAAATTTAAACTTTTTTAAACTTTTTAAAAAAATAAATAGATACATTTTGAGTAAATTTTTAATTGTGTCAATTAGAAATTTACTCAATTTTTTTTTTCAAACATTTAATAAATCTTTATTAAAAATTTACTCTATACTATTAAATCGTTTACTGGTGCAAAATTGAGTAATCTTTTAATCAATAGTATTAAAAATTTACTCAAATATTTTTTTTATTTTTTTCTGTGTACAACCTATTCAGAAATTTATTGCCCTACATTTTCGTTCATAATTTTTGAACCGCTGAACCGATATCGATATGTTTTTACTCGGCACTCTTAACATTTTGTTAATTAAATATATAATCGAATCAATGAATTTGCAATAAACTGGCATCGATTTGTAGTTGCATATTTCGGTATAAATCCACATTTATGCATATTTTCGTATAAATTGCAACTTTTTTTTTAATTTTCATCAACATTTTTTTATAATTCATTTTGAAACCTTAACATAATTTCAAAACCGATTCACAATTTCTTATAGAAAAATATTTATTTCCTTTAGACATGATGTTTTGACGCATTTTTTATTGAAATTTGTTTCTAAAAGTAAAATTTTTAGAATAATTGTTCCAAACTTACTAATTTTTCTATTCTGACACATTTTACAAACTAACAATAAAACTGTATTCGAATTTAAAAATTTCTGACCGGAAAATGGTCCCAGAGATGCCAATACATCAGTCTTTTTTTTTTAAATATTACTTTGCTCTCATTTTTGTAATTCTCAGCAAAATCGGTCAAGTAGTTAAGAAGTTATAGGCAAAACCATGCAATTTAGATTTATTTGTACCGAGTTAACTTGTTTTAGAATCTCTGAACTTGCTTTGAAAGACATTGGTAAAGCTACTTAAATATTTAACAATGTATTTTTGCCACTCAAAAAAAAAAAAAAACTAACCATTAAAAAAAAAAAAAATTACCACCAAAAAATATTTTTATACCCTCTAACCACAGTATGGGGGTATACTCACTTTGTCATTCCGTTTGTAACGCATAGAAATATCGGTCGGGGTCCCCATAAAGTATATATATATTGATATATTGATCTATGATCGATTATAAGTCGTTCTATGAATGTCCGTCCATCCGTCCGTCCGTCCATCTGTATAAAGCACGATTTAGTCCAAAATAACAGAGCTAGACTCTTTAAAATTGGCACGAATGTGTCTCGTGGTGCGGAAATGGGTAAAATCGGATAAGGGGCAAAAAAGTTCCCCTTAAAGAAGTTTTTTATGCCGTTTTTTACAGCTTTTTTTGCATTTTTGTAAAACAAATGAAACCTTTTTATGTCAGAAGGAGTTAAAAGTCATACACTTAGACCACGGGGGCTACAAAATATTGTTTTTTTTCCCGCCCACTTTTGTGGGCGTGGATTAAAAAAAATTTAAAAATTAAGAGAAAATGGTATAACTAAGTTCAAAAAGCATAATAAATAATTTAGTAAACATTTATCGCGTTGGGGAAGGTATCCCCCAGCGCCCCCCACAAAGCCCCCCAAAAAAACGCCTCTGAATTTTATGTATTTTAACATGTTGGAGGGTATCAAAGATTCGGCACAGCCGAATTTAACACTCTCACTTGTTTTTTTTTTTCAAAAATTACTAAAAAATGTATTTGAGACAAAAAAATTCAAAATTTTTTTTTCAATTAAAAATTTATCTCAAAATGTGGCAATATTTTTTTTAACTGTGCTAAAATGAGCTTAAAGTAATTGAAAAAAAAAAATAATTTATGTTAAAAAATACAATTTTTTTTAGTAAAAACAATAAATTTTGAATGCATATTTTTTAAAGTTTACGTGCATATTTTTAGAATCATTTTATAAGCACATTTTTTTTTATTTTTAGATCCATGAAAGTACTTGCCCTACTGATCAATAATATTAATACTTTTTAAGGTCCCAGACTGACAATTTGTATGTTACAAATGGAATGACAAACTTATATACACCCTCTACCACTGAACTAAATGTATAAAATGTAAATAAAATCCTCGAGATAGCATAAAGACGATGATAATAATTGTGTAACTGTTGTTTTTTCCGTGGTTTTGAACAGGGGAAGTATCCTAAGTAAAAGATAAAACTGATTTTTAAAGGAACTTTTCTTTCAAACTCTATATGCCGGTAGCCCAGTTTGTTTATGATAACACCAAAGAACAATGGAAAACACAAATGAATTTTAAATAATCTTTTGTTAGTATACTTCTCACTTTAATATTACTTTTGCTTAAGGAAGATTGTTTTTATATCAAGACTTGCAATTGCTAAAAATGTGGGTTTTATAACCGCCTCTAGATGTGTTATTTTTGTTAAAAAAAAATATATACTGAGTTCCGGAAGTAGTTCGTTCATTTCTTTTTTACTTAACTTTTTTTCTTCTCTTAAAAGTGGTTGGCCACAAAATTGCATGCTGCTTATGCCGTTTTTTTTTTTTTTCGTTTTTGGTGGTGTGGCAATTTTGCAACAACCGTTTGTTTTTTGGAAGTTGCAACTATTTTATATAATTTTGTTGCTTTTCAACGAAAAAAAAGATAAAAACAAAAATTTAACATAAAATAGTTTATTTTATGTTGGGTGTTTTGGTTAGTGGTGTTAGCCATAAATTATTCATCATATCCGTATAACAAATAAACTGCAATGAATAAAAAACCTAAAAAAAAAATAAACAAAAAAACAACTGCAAATAGTTAAAAAAATAAAAGAATAGCAGTTTATTTGTATACAAGAGGGTGTAAAATAATATTATTTGTATTTTTTCACTTCATCTTTTTATTTTTTATTTTTGCAGTTAGAAAAACACTATCTCACTTTATAACCCCACAATACAATCTGCGTTAAACTCAAACATTCATAGATATAACCCAGCAAAGAAAATGCTTGTTGTAAAAGAATAATATACTTTAAGAAGAACCAGTCAGTCTACTAACATTTCTTAAAATTTCTGTTAAAAGATTATTTTTCCATTAGAAATTTGTCACTTTATTGAACTGAAGGTTAAATGTCAAATTATTAAATTTTATACAAAAATTTTAAATTTTGTATGCAAATTTTTAAAAATTTTCTATGAAAGATGTTTAATAATTTAATTTTAAAATCGAAAAGTTATAATTTTTGATAAATTTTATTTGCAACAAATAAAATTTAGCAAAAATTTGTTAATATTCCAAACTACTTTCAAAAATGTTTGCTGGGTCATTTTAAAAAATGTTTACTTTGAAACAACAACCAAACCCAAGTAATAAATGCAAAAAAATGGGTTATAAAAACAATTTAATGGAGTCTATAAAAATAAAAAACTGCACTTATATTTTGTTAACTCATTTTTAGTAGTTGCAAATATTAATTTTAAATATGCGCGAAGTTTTAAATAATATTTATTTTAAATTGTTTTTAAAAATTTAATATGAATGCGGAAGGCAAAAACTGAAATAATTTTAAAACCTTAAACATATAAAAATATGCAGAAATATTATAACGTGAAAAAAAACAATTAAAATTTTTTAACTTTTACTCATCACAATTATTTATACCCTCAACTATGTTTAATAGATTTTTTGAAGAAAAAAATGTTTGAAAAAAGAAAATTTCCGCGATACAAAATTTATGGTGATATATTTATACGTGTTTAAATACTATTTGGGGTCCAATTTTGTTCACATATGACATCAAGCTGCCGAATTAAAGCGTTTTGTATTTTTAGGTTATGTGTACTGTATCAAAAATTTCGAGGTGTCCTTACATTTTCGTTCTTAACTTTTGAACCGCTGAAACGATTTTGCTCAAATGCGGTACAAAATTGCATTTTTTAGTTTCATTTATACCTACACTCAAAAAAAAACTTGTAAAACGCCTGGTAAAATGCCTTGTAATCCCGTCCTACCAATATTTAACAATTTTTCTTGTTTTTTAACAAAAATTCTTGTACTTTGATCAAACGAAAACTACAGATTTATTGGTAATTTTACAAATTTATTTTCGTAATTGTATTCTACCATTTTATAGGTTACTAGCTGTTTTGCACCCGGCGTTGCCCGGATTAAAAAAAATTATATAATGAATTAGTTTTTTATTAGCATACTGCTTAAAAAAAATGCTGTTGGGCATTTTTTTTTGTTTCCTTTTGTATTGTACTTGTTAATGAAAAAATTTTTGAATTTTTCTTGGAAAATTTAAAAAAATCTATATGAAAAATTTGCGAATTTTTCTGTAGGAAAAACCTTAGAATTTTCTATACAAAACATCTGAGAATTTTTCTGTAGGAGAATTTTTTTCATAGAAATTCTTCTATGATAAATGTCTAAGAATCTTAAAATTTTTCTAGAGAACAAATGTCTCAGAACACTCAGAAAAAAAATTAACTAAAAAATTGGAAAACTAACTAAATTCAAGGAATATTGATAATGATTTAGCTCCATTGCCATGTTTTCCTTCTTTTAAGTTCATATTTTTCTTAAAAATAAGGAAAGAAAAAAAATTTTAATATTGTGCCAATTTGAACTAAAAAATGGGAAACATTTTCTTTCAATTTAGTTTATACACATTTGAGGACCCGATTGGGTGAAGGCCCCTTTGGGTTCGGACCGAAAGGTTCAGACCCCGATGGGCCCAAAGCCAGTTAGGTTCCTTAAGAATCTTCATATTTTTTGATCCAAAATTTTTGTCCGTTTCGCTCTACCTCGCCCGGGGTCTTGAGAATTTTAAAAACTCGATAACTTTAAAACGATAACTCGAAGAGCTTTTCGGTGTTCTTGTTCTCTGTGTTAAGGGCTACAAAAATGCTTTTGAACTTTTTGTTGTGTTGGCATTATTTACCGAGATATGAGTATTTAAAAATTTTCGGTAATGCCAACTTTTTTAAATCCAAAGTTAGGACCCTTTGGGGTCCACACATGTGAAGATGACCGGCGATACTACGGACATTCTAAGTACCAAAAATGGCCTCCATTTTGCTCTATCTGGCTTAGTTTTCGAGATATCGCCATTTTAAGTTTTTGAAAAAAAAAAATTGGCCCAAGTTATTAAAATTTTACTAAAATAGTGGAAAAAACTTCCTCAAATTTAAGAAAATGAACTAATTGGTAGAAAATTACGTCCTAAAACTAAAGAAGAGGAATATGTCTTAAAAATTAAGATTTTTGTCATATATTTAGGGAAAATTTCTTTGGCGGTAAGAATTTATTCCATGTATTTGGGAATTCCATTTAAGGAAAATAGTGGACTATTTAACAGTACATGAACTTAACTTTTTTCCTAACACTTAAGAAAATTTCCCAACTTTTAGTTAAAATTAACTAAATTGTGGGAAAATTTATAAACTATTTTGAAGAAAATTTTTCCAAAGTTTAAGTTAAGTCTTTTTTTTGAGTGCGTGATTTCGGAAAAGGCAGAAATAATGTTCTATAAAATAAAAAGGGGCGTGGCATTTTCCGCCCCTTTGTTCAAACAGGATTTATTGTGGTTCATAATTTCCGCCGGTCAGTACAATCTTTGGTATAAATTTAATTAAAATTGGTTCAGCCGTTTATGCGTGAATACGAAACGGGCAGAAATAAATTTTAATGTAATAAAAAGGGGCGTGGCATTTTACGCCCCATTTTTCCATAGCCCCCTTTGGTGGCTCATAGTTTTCGCCTCGGTTAATACTATCTGTGGTGAAAATTTCATGAAAATCGGCTTAGCCGTTTAAGCGTGATTGCGTAAAAGGCAGAAATAACTTTTAATGTAATACAAAGGGGCGTGGCATTTTACTCCCCTTTTTTCGATCTCCCTCTATTGGGGCTATAGTTTCAGCCTCGGTCATTACAATATATGGTAAAAATTTCATTAAAATCGGTTTAGCCGTTTATGCGTTATTACGGAAAAGGCAAAATAAATTTCCATAAAATAAATAGGGGCGTGGCATTTTACGCCCATTTGTCCGATCGCGGTCGCTTATGGCCTATAGTTCCCGCCATGGTTAGTGCTATCTGTGGTGAAAATTTCATTAAAATCGGTTCAGCCGTTCTCCCCTTATTGCTGAACAGACAGACAGACAAACCAACACTCTGATTTATAATATTAATAGGGATTTTACAAAAAAAAAAAAATGTATTTTACACAAATTTTTTATTATGAGGATTCTAGTTGATTTACAAAAAAAACAGTTATTTTACAAAAATGATTTTATTACGAGGATTTATGTTGTTTAACAAAATAAAACTTTTTTTTTTTTTTTTTGTAAATTTTCCATATTTTAGACATATTTTTTTGCGTTTTGGAATAAAGAATTACACCGCTCTACAAATCTGAGGTTTGTCGCTGCGTTTTAAATGAAACCAAAAAAAGTTTATAGGTTTTGGTATCTCGATTCCAAAACAGCCACTCAAATTTTTCTATCACGTCGCAATTTCGAGAAAATCGCAGTAATAGTGTCATAAAAGGCACATTTTGGCCATTTTTGAGCGCCTATAAAATAAGATCCTGACATGCGAATGACTTGATATCAAGCTCATTCGAAAGTGCGTAATTTTCTCTTTAAGGCAAAATCAAATTTTCCTGGAATTTAACTTTTTATAATGGTGAAAAAATCATTAGCCACAAATGCTTTAATTATAATATTAACGCGTGTATTTGTATGGAAATTTGTTAAAAAACACTGTGTATATAAATTAAATATTTAAAAAATGGAAGGTTTTTGTTCACCATTTTAGAAAATTAAATTCCAAGAAAATTTAATATTGTCTTACAGAGGAAATCGCATACTTTTGATTGAGCTTAATACCAAGTCATTCGCACGTCAGGATCTTATATTATAAGCTTTCAAAAAGGGCCCAAAATGGTCTTTTTTCGGCACTTTATCCGCGAATTACTCAAAATCCTGACGTGATATACATATTTGGGTCACAGATTTGGAATCATCGCAACTTACACTACCTTAATCACTTACCAGAATCCAATACGCATTTTCATGTTGAGCTGTGTTATTAAAAAAGAGTTAAAAAAATGTTTTAATAAAATTTTCGAATTCTTAATTTTTTTTTTTTTTTTAATTTTCCAAGTCCCGGACAAATTTTTTTTTTTATTAAAAAAGATTTTAAAAAATGTTGACAAAATTTTGGAAAATTCAATCCAAGTCCTAAATTTTTTTTGAAAATTATCAATTTTTTAAATATATTTACCACTTTTTTTACAAATTAATAATTTTTTATAATTTTTTGTGGCTTAAAAATTATTACTACCAAAAATTTTTAAATTTTAAAATTTTTTTTGGTAAATTAACATTTTTTTTAATTTACAATTTTTTTTAATATACATTTTTTTTGTTTTAATTTATTATATTTTGAGGATGTTTATTCTGGCTCGAGGTCATATATGATATTCTCATAGCATAATTTTCAAGAAAATTATTTTTTGTTTTAAATTTATTTATATTGGTCATTTTTGCAAGACTTAATCGACACGTGTTTCGGAATTTGTCAGATTCCATTGTCAAGATTATTTAGCAAAAATAGAAACGATTTACTACAAAGTAGCAAACGAGTCTAATGACAAATCGTTAGTGCACAAACTAAAATATTAGTACAAATTCGACTCGATCCACAGTGGGAATCAAAAAGACGAAGAAATTGAACTATACTAGTAAAGCAACGGTTGTCAATAACCAACAAAAATATTTGAAACATTTTACATATGAGAGTCCATTGGACTACAACAATATGTTATTTGTTGTTGTGAATGAAATTGTGCACTAACGATTTGTCATTAGACTCGTTTGCTACTTTGTAGTAAATCGTTTCTATTTTTGCTAAATAGTCTTGACAATGGAATCTGACAAATTCCGAAACACGTGTCGATTAAGTCTTGCAAAAATGACCAATAATAAAACAATTTTTATTTTAATAAAAATTAATCAGAATTTAATTTACAATTTTTTTTGTAAATTTATCATTATTGTTTGTAAATTTATAATTTTTTTTAAATATATTTACCATTTTTTCTTGTAAATTTACCATTTCTTTTTAATTTTTGCGGTTTTAAAACAATATTTTTACCAATAAAATTGGTTATTTTACCAATTTTTGGCGCATTGAAAATTACGAGGAAATCCTCGTAATTTTACGAGAATTTTACCTACCTCCTATTTAACGAGAATAGCCTCGTAAAATTGCGAAATTTTTTGGTAATTTTACAAAGTTTTTTTTGAGTGTATGTAATACTTTGGCCATGATAGCCATTTCAACAGACAGGCAGACAGATATATATAGAACGTCTAAGAATTGATCAATAATACGGGCATTCCAGGCTACATAGCAGACTTTCGGACCAGACCCCCTTAATTTTTTCGTATGTTTTAGTACATAATAAATGCAACTGGCAGTCCAATTTTAAGACTTTTATTGTAAGATGGTGTTGAGTAATAAATTTTTCAAAATAGCGATTTTTTCAAAAAAATTTAAAAATTGAAATTTTCAATTAATTTTGGCCAGTAAAAGTTACAGATATCTTAAAAAATGTTGGACAACGTTTTGTTGGTATATAAATGTAGTTTTAGAAAAAAAATATGAAAAAATTCTTCGAAGTAATTATCACTTATTTTTTGACGTTTAAAAATTAAAATCGACTTTTTGCAAAAGTCCGAAACCATCGATTTTTTTTTGTAAAAAACTCTAAAAATTCTACTCTAAATTACGCAAATTTTAAGTTTTAATTCGAGATGTGATCACAACGATTGATTTTTTTTTTTTTCCAAAAATTATTTTTTCTATTTTTTTTTTTTTTTTGCAAGAGAATCGTCTTTTTTATTTTGTAGGGTATTCAGCAATTTATCTTTTTACTTATATAAGCTAAATTCAACTAAATTAAAAAAAAAAATCTGGACTATTTTTAAAAAAAAATTTACCCCAATGTTAGTTATGTCGTTTTTTTAAGTGTAAAATATCTTTAAATAAATTGTTTGTCCTGTAATGAAAAATTTTGTTGATTCTATTTTGATTTTTACACCAAAAAACAGTTAATCTTTAACAAGTCATGATTTATTAAAATATACCACCAGCATTATAGAATTATTTTTGTAACCCACAAAACTCCAACCAACAGCAAATTTGCAAAAAAAAAACAGCTGTCAGCAGGATTTGTTTAACAATCAAAAAAACTAGCAACAACATCAACATCTTAAAATATTTATGTTACAGATATAAAACATGGTGTCAGTTTTGTTTTTTTGGTGATTCCGTCTTGCTACAAAGTTATTTTAATTTGAATTTATTAAAAACTTTGCCATCTTCATAGATTTTCTTTGGAAAGACCAAAGAAAACTGGTTGCCAAAAAAACAGAAAACAAAAAAAAAATAAAAAATAAACATAAATAGCAACTACAGAAGAAGGATTTCAGTAATCAAATACATCAATTCCTTGACTATCAAAGAAAATTTTTTTCAAAAATAAATATTAAAAATCCAACCATTTATTGTGCTAATATCATGTTATAGATATTTACTACAGAAGTGACATAACTCAAAACACGAGATTTTTGGATTAATGATGCAGAATTATTTATAATAGCTTACTTTGTATTGTGTTTAAAATACAAACTTACCGCTTGAGAGTTTATATGGAACGGTATTTTTCAGTGAAAACCTTTTTTAAATTGTGAACTTCAAATATATTTTTTCCAAAATCATTTATTTTGTTTTATAATTATTGTATAAACTGAGCGATGTGATAAATGATACAATAATATCATCACGCCCCTAAAACGTAGTTTTGAATTACCGTGTACAACAAGGTTTAGGTGTATCACCATTTAAACAAACAACAGTTGTAAATTATACTAAAAATCCTTACGATACTGTTTTTAGTTTCGTGTTGATGAATGTTTATTATTGCAATAATAAGTAAACTTAAAATCAGCTTAAATTGAAACTTAAAAAGTGATATTTATGAACATCTACTGTTACTTTCAAGGAAGGTTTTTCACAGGGCACCCACCGATTGTCCTGAAACTTGAATATGGTAATGAGGAGGAAAAAATAAGAGTTAGCTGTTTTTTTTAGCTGCCCAATTTCAAATTTAAAAAAGGGCTGCCACCTTATGAAAAAATTAGGTCTTTCGGGAAAATCCGTATAAAAGCCGAACTAGCAGGAATTTCGCCAAAAGAAAAAAATAAGGGTCAGCTTAATTTTGATAGAGATTATTATATTGTTCATTTACTTGTATAGTGTCATAACTCAAAATGTCTGATTTTACAGAAATGATATATCCTGGCATGTTTTAATAATGGCATGAAAAAATAAAAAAAATCTTTAAAATATTTTTAGATTTTTAAAACCGCTAAATCTTAAAAACACCATAAGTTTTGACCCCCTTGCGCGATTTAATTGACCCGAACGAATTTCTTATTCTTAAAAAGCTTTTAATATTTATGCAAACTTTCATCGATGTGCCATCAAAACAAAAATCACATCTTTTCTACCTCAAAATTAAAGTCTTAGACAGAACTCTTCATATACATCTCCATATAAACTACAC
The DNA here is from genome assembly GCA_963921195.1 of Pegoplata infirma. Lineage (NCBI taxonomy): Eukaryota > Metazoa > Arthropoda > Insecta > Diptera > Anthomyiidae > Pegoplata > Pegoplata infirma. Next base: position 90,812,841 of record OY992537.1, read on the forward strand.
CAACGATTTTACATTTTTGGCAATAATGAACTTAACGCTCCGGCTACACCAACATAAAATTGTGGATAACATAAGAGATAACGTCGGCAGATTTTTTTTGTATTTTCATCTTATGTTAAAGGGTGGTGTAATCGTAATTTATGTTAACTCATTTTTTTGAGGAATTCGTTGATGTAGGTCGTTTGGATTTTATTTTTTATTTATTTTTTTAATACATATCAGGAAATCTTTTTTAAATTTCAACTCAGTGAAACTGAAATAAATGTTTAAAAAAACCGGCAGTTTTTGGAATTTAGAAAAACTGTAAATGCAGTTGTGTAAACAAGACCTTGAACAATCACTAAGCAATGTTAAAGGATTACCCCACTTTATCCGATAAAGTTACAGAGGGTTAAAGTTGAAAAATCGATAAAAATGGCTTGAAATAATCCATAGTTTTTACCTTCTTTCGCTTTTTTTTTTTAAGTTCTCCTTATATTTCAATCTTTTCCGGCATAACACAAAGTCAGTACATATAAGAGATTATTTTAATGTTGGCTTGATAGATGCTTCATCGCTTGGTAAGAAGTTATAAGACGGTTAAGTTTTGAAACCAAAAATTAAGAGTTTTTAAATTTTCGAGGTTTTTTGATCAGGGATTTCGGCCCCCTCTATAAAATGAAAAAAGTTGAACTAGAGTTGGTAGCTGTTGTAATTCTTAACATTTTGAAATTAATCCCGTTAATGTGCCACGAATAGTTAAGGAGTTTCAGCAGATCAAAGTTCGAAAGACAAAACGTAATTTTTTTAAAATACCAGTTTTTCGCGAGGCACATTCGCGGTTTCATTCGAAATTTGGTGGACTCTTGCGTAAACCGAGTTTCTTGGAGTTTACATAAAAAAATCACTGGCGGGTTTATAAAAAATAAATTGCAAAAATTTTATGGCATTTTTGAAAATTGTGCGAAATTTGCAAATCTGTTTCCTATTTTTTTTAGTAGCAATTAATGCATCATGTTCATTTTAATACACCAAAAAACGTGCCTTAACGAGTAGAACTGATTTGCTTTTTGACTTTTTACTTTAAGCCATTCTGAGCGGAAAGCGCGATGATTTTATCTAAACCTGTTTTGATCTGGCACATCCAAGGCTTTACACGAAATCGGATGAAATTTTTTTTAAATGAAAGCCCACTTGATGTGTCATCATAAAATCAGAGGCGGGTTAAAAAATTTTGATGATTATAGATTTTTTGGACCACATTAAATTTTCTTGTTATAAAAAAGCATCACCGATTTTTTTTAAACTACTGGTACAATGATACGATTTTCCGTGATTTTTTTCAGTAATACCAACTCGCATTGCCTAAATTTGTTATAAAAAATTGTGAAACTTTTCTTTTACCGCGAATTAATTGCGATTTTAGGTACTTAGATATTTTTTTTTAAATCGTTTGGTCATTAAAGGGTTAAATTTATATCATATATTTTAGAAGAAATTATGTATCCTGGCATGTTTTAAGAACGCATGCAACAAATGTGTAGAAAAAAATCTTTTAAATATTTTTAAAAGATTTTTAAAACCGCTAAATCTTAAAACCGCCATAACTTTTGACCGCCTTGCGCGATTTAATTGACGCGAACGAATTTCTTATTCTTAAATAGCTTCTAATATTTATGCCAACTTTCATCGATGTGCCATCAAAACAAAAATCACATCTTTTTTACCTCAAAATTTAAGTCTTAGACGGAACTCCTCATATAATACATTTTTTTTAATTAAAAAGCTTTAATTTAACATAATTAAGTTACTTTCTTTAAAAAAACAACATTTATCTATACTTCTATACTTCTATATCTATACTAATATTATAAAGAGGTAATGTTTGTATGTTTTTTTGTTTGTTTGTTTGTAGAAAGTAATCTCCGGAACTACTCATCCGATTTCAAAAAAGTTTTCAGCAATATTTAGAGTGTTCCTCCCGGACGGACATAGGCTAGGTTTCATAGACCACGCCCACTTCTACGCCCACTTTTTGACAAAAAACGTAAAATTTAAAAATCTTCAAAACTACTAAACCGATTTCAATTTTTTTTTACCAATACATACTTGGAATGGTCCTTCATGATGGACATATGCTGGGTTTCATCGATCACGCCCATTTCTACGCTCACTTTTGTCAAAAAATTTAAAACTTTAATATCTTTGAAACTACTCATCCGATTTAAAAAATGCTTTTACCAATATTTAGAGTGCTCCTCCAGAGTGGACATAGTGTAGGATTTTTCGAGCACGTCCACTTCAACGCCCACTTTTGGCAAACAACTTAAAATTTAAATATCTATGGGACTACTAATCCGATTTCAAACATTTTTTCACCAATATTTAGAGTGATCATCCAGGGTGGACATAGGCTAGGAATCATCGACCACGCCCACTTCTTCGCCTACTTTTTGTCCAAAAAACCTAAAATTTAAAAATCTTCTAAATTACTCATACGATTTCCAAAATTTTTCCACTAATGCTTAGTATGGTTCTTTAGTGTGGAAATATGCTGAGTTTCATTGACCACGCCCATTTATACGGCCACTTTTGGCACGAAAAACGTAAAATTTAAATATTTTGAATCTACTCATCCGATTTCAAAAATTTTATCACCAATGTACATTTTGAATGGTCCTTCAGGGTGGACATGGGCTAGCTTTCATCAACCACACACACCCTTTCTACGCTCAGTTTTGGTTAAAAAAACTTAAAATTTCAAAATCTCCGAAACTACTAATTCGGTTTAAATTTTTTTTTCCAATATTAAGATGGTCCTAGGGTTCATCGACGTAAAACTTTAAAATAGATTTATGATGTTTCAAAAATGATTTCACTAATATTTATAAATCTCCTTTAGGGTGAGTTAGGGTAGGTTTCATTGACCGCACCCATTTTAAAGATCACTTTGGGTCAAAAGACTTCAAATTTAAAAACCTTTAAGACTACTCATCCGATTTCGAAACATTCTGAAAACGCCCTTTTTGGAAATTCCGATTTTAATGGAGCAAATAGTTGCAAAGAAGTGAATTTTGTAACCTTTTCTATCTCCTGAAATATTGGTCGTAGAAACTTGAAATGTGGGATCCTCCTGCCCAAAAAGTCATTATTTCTTCAACGAATGTTATGGAAAGCAATGACTTGGAATTCAATGAATTTCAACGAATAGAACAGGGAACGAAATGGAATAGAACGGAGAACAAAATGGAATGATACGGGAAATAAAAGGATATCAATAATATCGATATAAGAGCTCGAAAATGTTCAAGAAATTGTTTTACCGGAACGAACATGATTCCGGGCTAAACGGGGCTGTTTGAATTTTATTGTTTGTTGTATATAGTTTTTATTTAAGACTTCAACGATAAAAATTTAATAAAATAAAGATTCTGCAGGGGACAATTTTAGAAATGGGGACTTTAATCCTGATGCTTCTTTAATTCCGTATTTATTATTACCGGTGACAAAGTTCCGGACGGGCCTGCTAGTTATTAATAAAGTGAATGTTTTTTCGTATTTGTATTTTTCCAAAATGTCGGCATCAACAAACACATGAATTTGACGTTTCTTATGTTAACATAATTGTTAAGGAATATGTTTGGAGAACTATGTTAACATTTATTTCCAACATAAATATGTATAACATTTGACTATGGCACACGAGAAATAACACAATTTTGACGTATGTCGGAATAAATGTCCACATAATTATAGAAGGTGGAGCCAGTGGGTAAGGAAGCCGAATTTGTACAAGACCGATACACCATTGGATACGCCTTTAAAAAAACCTCTCGACATATATAAAATGTTCATATAGTTTCTTTTGATGAAATGCGAAAAACCCTCAAAAAACTAAAAAAATCCCGTTTTCCCCCTCTCCTTTGACTCGCTAAATGTTATATTGGGCAGCTAAGAAAAAACAGGTAACTCTTATTTTCCTCCCCTCTTTCCCATATGCAAGTTTTAGGACAATCAGTGGAAGCCCTGTGAAAGACCTTCAATGTTAGTACATATTGCATACTAATAAATGGTTTGATGTCAGTGTTGTCGAACTACTATGGGACCTTAATTTTAACTCTCCAGATAAAACTTTATTATGTAATATTGCGTTTTTCCCTCTCTGGTCCTGTCGCGGATCCAGCCATTGGATTTGGATGGGGGGAGGGGGGGTGTGCTGTGTTGGATATGAATTATTAGCTAAGGTTTTTAAGTGTCTGTCTTTTCCGATTTTTTCTATAGAAACATTTCCAAATTTTAAAAATTAATTTATTTAGAATTAGTTTAAGAACATGAGAAAATTTTTGCTACTTTGAAAAAATCCTCAAAAAAATCTCAGGTTCTAAAGCATTTGTCTGGCAACAAAATATTTAGGTTCAGAAACAATTTTCCAATAAAAAGTATCAGCTCTCAGACATGTTTTCCCCACAAAAGTTTTACGATTTTAAATAGAAATTTTAAAGAGAAATTTTATAATTCTGAGGCATTATCCCATAAGAAAACTTCTGATGTAGCAAAATGCCTCAGAACATTTTGCTACAGAAAAGCTTTTTGAAATTATAAAATTCTTGCTATATATAGGGTGACCATTTTTTTCTGAACTCAAATCAGTACGCCCAAGTTTTTATGTTTGTTTTTTTTTACACTCAAAAAAAACCTTGTAAAATTACAAGAAAATTTTGTAACTTTTTTTGTTTGCTACCTCCTATTTGACAAAAATTCGTAGTGATTTTACAAGATTTTTACTAATAATTTTGTACATGTACTGCTGAAATCAGTACGAATGGTCAGCCTATATATACATATATGGGGCATTCCATGTCAAATCGGACACTTTGAAATTTTTTTTTTTCCCCAATTTGCTAACATATTTTAGTACCCTTTGAAATCTCCTTCGTGGTAAATTTTCAGATTTTTTTGATGACCCGTTCAAAAGATAACGAATTTTTAAAAATTTGAAGTTTGTACACAAACTTCTTTTACTCATAACTTCTTCATAATGGTCCAAATTTCAATTTTTTTTGCAAAAACATATATTTATAAAGACTATCCATGAGTCAGTTCTTTTTGACCTTTAAAGGTGGTGTTAGTTTTTCAAATGCCATTTGGGAAAGCTGGAAGTTTTGTTTACCTTTTATTTTTCGTTTAATTTTGCTGGTTGTTTTAATTTAATTAAATTAATTTCTTTATTTTATTATGTATTTTTCTATTTTCTAGTGACACAACAATAATTTTCATTCATCTTTTTAAAATTTTTCCATGTTTATTTTTCGTTATTCCCAAATCGTTCCCAAATACTTTCCAAAAAAAGATTGGCACCAAAAAAAGATAACGACTTCGTTATTACGACACTACTATTCATAAGTTACCCCTGTTTTTTTGTTCAAAATTTTTGTTTTTTTACGTACTTTTAAAAAAAAAAAATCCCAAAAAATTCTTAAAAGCGCTCTAGTATGCGAATTTTAAGTTTAAAAATTTAAATCTCATTTTTGAAAATGTTTGTACTCTTCGATTTTTTTGAAATTTTTTTGTGTAAAACATCTATAGGTTCTACAAATTTTTTGCCCAGGAGGATCGTGGGATAACGATTATTACTATTTTTTAAAAATTTTTTAAAAAATTTTATTGTAATTTTCCAATCTTAAAATCATTTCTACTGCTCCAATGGTGCGTCATAGAGGGGTCCTTTATAAGACCGACCCCCATTAGTTTTTACATCTTAACATTTCTTTGGAACTACTAAACTAATACCCCATCTCCAATTTCTAAGGGGGCTCGCACACAAAACGCAATTTTTTTAAATTTGCTCCAACCACTCTAACTGCCCTAATAGTGCCCTTAGAGCAACAAAATGTATGACAGACCCACAATATTTTTTTAGTCCAAACATTTTCTCTGAACTCACCTACCCTCTATCTTTAACTGTTAAGGCGGTCCCCATACAATTTTTTTTATTTTTTGTAAATTTGTTATACTTAATCAGCTTCTACCGGTCCAATGGTGCGTCCGAGAGGGGTCATTAGTGACACCGAACCCCATTTATTTTTACCCTACAACATTTTTTTAAAATATACCTACGCCCTATCTCCACTCCCTAAGTAGGTTCCCATACAAAATTACATTTTTATAAAATTTGCTCCAACTGTTATTTGTATTTTTTTAATTTTGTTCATAAGTCCGTAATTTTTCATCGGATAGGTCTGAATTTTTGGAAATAGTTTTAGTTAATGAAGTGTATCACAACTAGCAAATCACATTTTGATAATTTTATAGGAGGGCCAACAAATGTTTAAAAGTAAAAGATATTATATTTTTGAATTTCAATCGTAAAACTTGTACTTTTTGACCATAGAGAACTAAAACTTTGTGGAGTCATGTATTTTAATACAATGCATCACAATCAATAACTTGATTTTCAAAAAAGTGTTGTCACTTTGTTTTGCATTTTAGGCGACGATACTCTTTATGGGGCCCTCGACCGATTTTTCGATGTTTTACAAACGGAATCACAAAGTGAGTGTACCCCAATACTGTAGTTAAAAGCTATAAAAACAAAATCAGTTTGCACCAAATTTAAGATTAAACAAATTTAAAATAAAATATTGTCTTTATTCTTGGAATTCTAACCTATCAAATATTAACTTGTTGCCTTTCAATTATATATAAAACTATAGTTTTAACTAAAACTCCATTAAATAAATTTAAATAAATATGTTCTTTTTATTACGTTTGAAAACTATTAAAAAAAACTCATTCCGAATATATTGTTCTAAAGTAGTGGAATACATTTTATTTTCCTTCTTATTGACATATTTGGATGTTATTTTAAACTACTTTTTTTGCAACAAAAAATATTCACTAATTGCCACTTTTTATGTAGTTTAAGTCTACTTCGTTTTGAACTACTTCGAATTTTTTATTGCTGGGATTGAGATAGTTTTTATAAAAGTTTCTGATTCTGAGGAAATTTTACTATAGAAAAAGTCCAGATTCTGAGTCATTTTTCCTATAGAAAAAGTTTCAGATTCTTAAACATTTTTTCTATAAAAAAAAAACTTATAGATTCTAAGACATTTTTGTTATCAAAAAAGTATAAGTTTTTTTTTCTAGGATTCCAAGACTTTTTTTCCTACAGAAAAGGTATAAGCTTTTTCTATTAAATGGTCTTAGATTCTGAGACATATCTCAAATAGAAATAATCTAAGATTATAAAACATTTCTCTAAAATGTGAGATATTTTTCTTAAAGAAAAAGTCATAGATTCTGAAACTTTTTTAAATAGAAATAAATAAAACAAAGATTCCGAGACATTTTTGCTATAGAAAAGGCGAGTATCTGTGTCATTCCTTCCTATAGAAAAAATCTCAGATTCTAACAAATTTTTTTTATAGAAAAATTCTCAAATTTTCCCAAAAGAAAATTTTCTTATAGAAAAATGTAAAGATTCAGAGAAATTTTTTCTTAATTCTGAGATTCAAAATATATGATTAGTAAAATTTTGACATTTTTCCCAGTAAAAATTTCGCTCCTAATTTATTTTTCTCTTTCCTTTTTCTTTTTCCTTTTCTTCTCAGGTTTTTTTAAGAAGGATTCTAAAATTTACTCCATAGAAAGTTCTTGCATTTTTCTTAAGAAAAAAAAAGAATCTCAAATTCTTCTTATAGAAAAATTGTCTGATTTTTCCTATAAAATATTAAAAGATTTTTCCTTTTGCAAAATTCGCAAATTATTCCACATTTTAAGATTTTTAGACATTTTTATAGAAGAATTTATAAAAACAATCGAAAAATTCTCAGATTTTTCGTATAAAAAAAATTCGAGTTTTTCCCATAGAAATATTTACAAATATTTACAAGTTAAGAAAAATTTTTAAATTTTTACTATAAAAAAATTCTCAATTTTTTTCATATAGAAAAATTGTAATTTTCTGAGACATTTTTTTAAGTCTCTCGAATATTTTACAAAGAATTAAATTCTTAGATTACACTGCGGAACATTAAAAAATAAACAAGAGTTACGACCATCATTTCTATATATTTCGGACATGCTGATTCGAATGGCGTACTCCGTTTTTCGATGTATGGTACAGTTTTCTTGCAAAATGTCGTTTAAGATTTGCTGATTTCGAGCCAGTTTTTTAACCAAAAAATTTGCAAAGTAAATGGTTTATAAATTTTATGACATGGTAAACAAAGATATGACTTGTAGCAACATTTCTTATGCAAATTTGGTTTAAAGCTTTTCAATTAAAGCACTTAAATTCGCGAATTTCTTCATTTTTAAGGTTTTCGCGAAATTAACAGCCAAATTGGTCTTTGATAAAAAACTTGCTTTTAATGAATCAAAAATGCATCCCTAACAATACGAATAGTAAACAAAAAACAGTTATGTTATATGGACCATCATGATGAAAATCGCGAAAAACCGTTTTTACGAGATGAATTAAGGTTCCATCTTTTAGTATATAATGTGGGAACCTTAAACAACTAACTGACCAAAAATTCGGCCAAAAAAGTTTTTATTTGCAAAAGTTATCTTAACAAAAACTATTATTTCAGTGTTTACGATACAATAATTAGAGTTTTTGTTAAGATAACTTTTGCAAATGAAAACTTTTTCGGACAAATTTTGGGTGAGTTCATTGTTTAAGGTTCCCACATTATATGCTAAAAGATGAAGCCTCAAATCATCTCCTAAAGTGATGCTGCCATATACAAAAAAACGGTTTTTCGCGATTTTCATCATGATGGTCCGTAAAACAGAGATGTTTTTTGTCCACTATGGACGTCTTTATGATCCACAAAATGCAAGTTTTTTATCAGAGGCCAATTTAGCGGTTAATTTCGCGAAAACTTAAAAAAATTAAGAAATCCGCGAATTTAAGGGCTTAAGATAAAAATCTTTAAACCAAATTTATGTTAGAAATATTGCTACAAGTAATATCTTTGTTTTCCATGCCATAAAATTTAAAAATCATTAGCTTTAGAATTTTTTTTTGTTAAAAAAGCAACTGAAAATCAGCCAATCTTTAATGACATTTTACAAGAAAGCTGTACCATACATCGAAAAACGGAGTACGCCATTCGATTCAGCATGTCCGAAATATATTGAAATGATGATCGTAACTCTTGTTTATTCTTTAGTGTTCCGCAGTGTTATTGACAATCGTTGCCTTATTAGTATGGTACAATTTCTTCGTCTTTCTAATTCTCATTGTGAATAGAGGCGAATATGTATTAATATTTTATATAAAAACATTATAAAAATCTCAGTCTCTAAGACATTTTTTCTATAGTCAAAATTACACTGACTCTGTGATTTTTTTCCGATTCTTATACAAAATTGTCAAATTTTCCATCAAGAAAACGTTGTTGTTTTTCTATATAAAAGTATAAACAGCCTTACCAAGGAAAAATAATAAAATCGACTTTTAATTTTATTTCCATACAAATTTTTAGAAAAATTTTGAGATTCTTGAAAATTTTTCCTAGAAAAAGTTCTCACATTATGTCCTTTCCTTTTTTAACAACACATTATTATCACATTATTTCCTTAAATTTTAAAACAACATCAGATTTTCCCTATAGAAAACTGTCGGATTTTTTCTAAAAAAAAATCTCATAGTTTTTCTTTAGAAAAAATTGTCAAATTTTCCTTTAGAAAAAATTGACAAATTTTCCCTTAAAAAATAATATTCCAATAAATTTTCCCTTAAGAAAAATTTTAACGATCTTTGACATTTTTATAAAAAAAAAATGACTTATATTTTTTTCTTTTCCTTTTTTCTCCTCACTCGTGAATACTTTCCTTTCCTTTTTTTCTTTTGTCCTTTTTTCCTGTTTCCTTTTTTTTCGTATTTCAAATTTTTACTTTAGAAAAGTACCCAAATTTTTCCTATAGAAAAATACCCAAATTTTTCCTATTTTTCTCGTACTTTTTCTAAAGAAAACTTTTAATATTCTGAGACTTTTATCATTTATATAAAATTCTAACATTTCGAAACAATAAGTAAACTGATAATCAAGCTCGAGGCTTTGATTATCAGTTTACTTATTGAAGTTAAAACAAAAAAGTCGAAAAAACATAACCAATAATTTCGAAACAATTTTAAGATTCTAAGACATTTTTCATAGAAGCATTTCTATAAAAAATTTCTGCTATAGAAAATTGCTTTCATAAAAAAATTCAAAGGTTTTCCTTTAAAAAAATTTTCAATATTTTCTTAAAGGAAAATTCTCAAAATTTTCTAACATTCCGAGATATTTTTCCTTTAGAAATATTTTAAAATCCTTCGACTTTTTTATAGAAACGTTTCATCCGAGTTTTTACCAGACATTGCCATGGGTACTTCGGCCACTCTGCAATAGTTCAAAAGTTATAAGCAAATGATTAAATTTCGACAAAGGATTTTCTCGAATTTACGAGTTAAAAAACATGCTAATTTTCGAAAGACTATATTGAGGCTGATGAAGCTTGAAATATGTGGAGCCGCAGAACAAAACCTACTTTTTCGCATTTTAAAATTGTTTGTAAAACTAAGAGTTATGTGTTTGTTCCGCTTATAAAACGGCATGAATCTGGAAATAGTAAGAAGTTTTATTCTTAATAATACTTATATAATACAAAATTTCTTAATTTTTCTATGTTCGTGCTCTTTTATTCAGATACGGAATAAAAAATCCTTAGTAACCCGAGTAAAAAAAATGATATGACGCAATATGTAATTTTATATGAGTTCGTGTCTATTTTGATATAATTTTATACGAAAAATGGTTTCATAAGATTTGATCGAATATTATCTAATAATATCAGTTTATATAACTTTATATCGACTTTGGTACGAGTTTTGGTCTAATCCAATGATATAAAATTATTACCAATTATATTAAAATTTACACAATTTTATAAATCGGATGTTTTCTTAGTTTTTTAATAAAAAGTTAAAAAATTAAAATTTTAACTTTTCAAAATTTTCAAAAAAACTTTTCAAAATTTTCAGAAAAATTTCAAAACATGGAGTCATGTTAAATTTAATATAAAACACTTAGAAAATATTCTCATAAAAAATTTGTCCTTGGAAAAACTTAGAAAAATTTTTAAAAATGGAGTCATATAAAATTTTATATAAAACACTTAGAAAATATTTGCGAAAAAAAAATTCCTTGAAAAAAACTTAGAAAAAATTTAAAAGATGGAGTCAAATAAAATTTTATATAAAACACTTAGAAAATATTCGTGATAAAAAAGTTGTGCTTGGAAAAAACTTGGAAAAATATAAAATATGGAGTCATATGAAATTTTATATAAAACACTTTGAAAATATTCGTGATAAAAATATGTTCTTGAAAAAAAAAAAAACGTTGAAAAATTAAAAAATAATGGAGGCATATAAACTTTTATATAAAACACTTAAGACATTTGGAATGATACATGGGACCAGATGTTACAACATATAGTTATGTATGGCGATATCTTAAAAAAATCGCGCATAAAAATTTATTATATAAATTTATCTCGCAATACATAGTGTCACACATGATCATAAGTATATGAAATAATATCACTATATAAAAGTATATAAGATCATATTAAATTATTTTTACTCGGGAACCCAACAATTTTTAATTTGCGAAAAAGAACGTTTTGTTCTGCGTCTCCTCATATATATTTGCCGTTTCCCTGATCTAATAGGTACAGAATTTCAATTTGAGCAAATTTTTAGGCCAAAAATAATTATAGCCAAAGTTTTGGACCGATATGGATAAAATTTTAAATTTAAAAGTTCCTCATGAGCACGAACATCTGGGTTTTATGAATTTTGTAATCGTGGAAATTTTTAGTGTTGCCCCCATACGAAAAAAAAATGAAAAACTATATATCTCGAAAAAGAATAGGCTAATTTTTTGAAACTCGGCACGAAGAAATACGCAAGGAGGCTAACAAAATGGAATATAAGCCATTTTGTTTGATTTTGCTTGAAAAACATATTATTTTTTGCGCTGTCCTTGTATCACCTTAACTACAAACTGTCATAAAAAGTTCGAACTATTTTCTTCAACGAATCCAAATCTTGGTTTAAAACATTATTTTAATGGATGTAGGCAAAATCGCCAAAAAAAAGAAAAATCGCCCAAAAAAAATTCTGAAAAATCGCCCAAATGCAAAATATTCCAAAAAATTTGAAAAATTACCCAAAAAGAAAAATACGAAACTTGGACCAACATTAACAAAAAAAAGCCCAAGAAAGAAATGAGAAATGACCAAAAATAAAAAAAAAATCACACAACATGGAGAGCCACCCTCTCCGTGTTTATGAGATTTAGGTTAAGTTTCACAATTCAATTATTTATTTAAATCACATTTGTAGGGTAAATTTAAAGTAAGAAAACAAACACTTTTCAATAATTGAAGTATTTTTAATTTAAGTTAGGGTTAAGATTTCTATTTCACATTAGGTTTAATTACTCTTATTTAGTTTTTGGGAAACGTTTGAAAAAAAGTAAAAGTTTACTCCGCCGTGTTTGAACACTTGTTGGTTGATCGGTTGTTTGACAATTGTGAAGATGTTTTGTTATTTGCATCTTTGACATTCTTCTTTAACGCCAGAGTTAGTTTGACATTAGAGATGAACAGTGGGGGGAATTTCGGACAAACAAAAGTACCTTTTTTTGTTCACTGGCGTGAACAAAAACATTGGAAAATCACAAAAGTATTTTACACTCAAAAAAATAATTACAATCAAAAAAAAAAATTTTGTGTTAATTTTTTTTTTTTTTTTAAATGACTCAAAAAAGACTCTTACTCAACCTAAAATTTACTTTCTCTTAAAACGGACAATGTGAATTATATTCATAGATTTGGCCAAGTCAAATTTAACTGTTCAACTTGTTTTTTTTTTTTATTACCCCATATGCTCTACGGATGCAAAATGATACACTTAAAAAATTATGTTAGTAATATCAACTGAAAATGTCAGTTAAAATAACTACTTTGTAAGTTGTTTGGGGTCAACTACTTTTTCAGTTAAATCAACTAACAATGTTAGTTATTTTAACTGACAAAAAAACAACTGACTTATGTAGTAAAAACTACTTACATTTGTAGTCAAAACAACTAAAATGTAGTAAAATAAAAAAATCAATATATAATTTTTTTTTTTAAAAACATTTTTCAGAAAAAAAAAATTGAAGACCAAATTTTTTCCAAGTTTTTTTTTTTTTTTAAATAGTTGTGAAAAATAAAAATAACAAATTTTTTTTTTTTGGAAAAAAAACTTTAAAACTTTTCAGAGATAAAATAAATAAAATTAACTACTTTAAATAACTGTTACTACATCACAGTACTTTTTTATTAGTTCAAAAAAATGATTTAAAATACCTAACAGAAATAGTTGTTTGATATTTTTCATACAAAAACAACTGACTTTGTAGTTGAAAACAACTAACTACTGTAATATATACAAATAACTAACATGTAGTAACTTACATAATTTTCTGAGTGTACTCGTAACATTTCTTAAAATTTTTTTAAAAATCTGAATAGTGTGAATTTTTTTAATTTTAATCGGTCATCGGTGCAGTTTATTTGTCTCGATGCCTACTTCTTCTTCTATCTACTGTAAGTAGTACATCAGCTGAGTGTTCTTTACTGTCTGTAAATTGTCTTTCAAATATTTTAGTTTTTCCTTTTTTTCCCGTTTTTGTTTAATATTGTTTCATTTACACTTCCTTTCATTTGTCTATTAATTTTCAGACTATTTTTTTTTTGTTGCTGTTTTTAAGTTATTGCATCTACTTTGTAATAAATGGCAAATAAGTATTGTTGCTGGCTCTTATATTTAGCTTATATTGGCTTAAAATAATACTGCAATGTTTAAACTTCTTCGTCTTCTTTAAGCCATCTACATATTTTTTTTTTTGTGCTTTCCTTGCAGTCATTCATCAAGGATTTTGTATAAAGTGTCGGGTGAAAAACAAAAAAATAAATGAAAAAAGAACTAAAAAAAACAAAACATCTAATGAAATTTGAGAAAAACTTATAATGAAAGTTGGCGTAACAAAGTCCATTCCTTATGGATTCCAAAAAAAAAAAAAAAAAATTTCCTAAAAAAACTTAGTTTTTATTTTAATGTTTTGCTTTAGTTTAAATGCAATACATATAAAAAAAACAAGCTTAAACTTTGAGGATTTTAAGAATTTGTTTTTTTTTTCAGTGTTTTCTAGTATTTTTTGTGGCATTCTTTTTTAATTGTTTTACTAATTTATGAGGTTTGTTAAATATGTTCTTTTAGCTGTTGTACACAAAAACTCAAGTTTTAAGTTTAATTACTTGCTAAGGAAAATATTTGAAATTTTAAGTACTGGAAAAAATTTTAGATGAAAATTATTAAGGATATCTAAAATCGCCAATTAGCTAAATTTAAAGAATATGAAAATGTCTCAGAATCTGAGATATATCAGACATTTTGTCTCAGAATCTGTGACTTTTTCTATAAGAAAAATGTCTCAGAATCTGAGACTTTTTCTATAAGAAAAATGTCTCAGAATCTGAGACTTTTTCTATAAGAAAAATGTCTCAGAATCTGAGACTTTTTCTATAAGAAAAATGTCTCAGAATCTGAGACTTTTTCTATAAGAAAAATGTCTCAGAATCTGAGACTTTTTCTATAAGAAAAATGTCTCAGAATCTGAGACTTTTTCTATAAGAAAAATGTCTCAGAATCTGAGACTTTTTCTATAAGAAAAATGTCTCAGAATCTGAGACTTTTTCTATAAGAAAAATGTCTCAGAATCTGAGACTTTTTCTATAAGAAAAATGTCTCAGAATCTGAGACTTTTTCTATAAGAAAAATGTCTCAGAATCTGAGACTTTTTCTATAAGAAAAATGTCTCAGAATCTGAGACTTTTTCTATAAGAAAAATGTCTCAGAATCTGAGACTTTTTCTATAAGAAAAATGTCTCAGAATCTGAGACTTTTTCTATAAGAAAAATGTCTCAGAATCTGAGACTTTTTCTATAAGAAAAATGTCTCAGAATCTGAGACTTTTTCTATAAGAAAAATGTCTCAGAATCTGAGACTTTTTCTATAAGAAAAATGTCTCAGAATCTGAGACTTTTTCTATAAGAAAAATGTCTCAGAATCTGAGACTTTTTCTATAAGAAAAATGTCTCAGAATCTGAGACTTTTTCTATAAGAAAAATGTCTCAGAATCTGAGACTTTTTCTATAAGAAAAATGTCTCAGAATCTGAGACTTTTTTTATAAGAATGTGACGACAAGTTTGCTCGCAAACTTGTGTCACAGACAGTATCCGTATACTTACCGTACACAGTGTACAAATACCCTGATTAATGAAATAACAATAACAACACACACACTGTGTGGTTTTGATATAGCAGGCACACAAGCAGCAGAACCCAACAGTAGAAATATTTTGTAACAAACAAGTAGCAACAACATACAGTGGGCTTTTATTTTTGTAATAAACAAGTAAACAAGTAGCAACAAAATATAAGGACTTGTTTTCAATATTGACCGTTAGATAAATAAAACAACACACAGGAGTAATATTTTGTTGGTAGTTTCTATGAGCTTGGAATTGTATAAAAGACGCGTGGTTTTAACAAACAGCTCTCATTCTTTTATCAGCGATTCGGTCTGTAAGTAATAAAATTAATATAAGGTAGACACTTCATTTGGTGGTTAGCGAACACCTTATGAAGTTAGAATTATTATAAGCTGTAGTGAACTTTCACTGGTGGTTATCGAGCACCAGGGAAAGACGTAGGAACCTAAGTAAAGTTAAGTATATGCTTCGACTGGTGGTTAGCGAGCACCAGACCGAAGCTAGGGTAATGGTAAGATAATCCTCCGACGGTGGTTAGCGAGCACCCGAGGACACTAGTGGATCATCAGTAGCGAGTAGTACACTTCAGCCGGTGGTTACCGAACACTGGATGAAGTTAACCATAATTTAGATTTTTAACGAGCATTCCCGAAGGTGGTTGGCGATCACCGGAGGGAATTAGATTAAGTCGTAGTATAGAAACTATTCCGCCCGGTGGTTACCGAGCACCGGATGGAATAATCTTACCTTTTCAGGAATTAAGCATCCACTTCGGCTGGTGGTTACCGATCACCAGGCGAAGATTAGAAAGTAGACGAACCAAGGAACACTTTACCGGGTGGTTAGCGAACACCCGTGGAAGTCAGATTCCGAGGAACGTGTGGTGAATGGTAGAGTAGAATTCGTTCTTTTCAGCTTATAGGTTCGGCGGATAATTAAACGAGCAATTACCGAAGGTGTTCCGAGCGTCAGGACAAACGAGTTTCACCAGGTCTAACATCCGAGACAAAATTGTGGCGTAAGAGTGTGCGGTAAACGTCGGCCAGTGATCACGGGTCGGATGTACGAGGGTTCACGAGTGGTTACCGAACACGAGTGGACCACTGGACAGACGATTCGTGAAGGCAACTGGGTTGGAAACTGCTAGTGGTTTCCTAGCACGAACAGTGGACAACCCAGCATAAAATCCGAGGCACGAGCGAGGGGACCCGACCAAGTTCGAGAGGGAAACGAGGGACACGAGTGTCATCCCAAAGTGGAAACTTCCTCAGGAGAATACCCGGAACAGGAAAACGGTCACAGGGAGCCAAACACGAAGATTGCCGAAGTGGAGCCGAAGAGGAACGATCAATTAATATTATATATTTTGAATGAAATTTTATATTAATGTTTTAAATAAACCGAGATTGTGAAGTATTGAAACAAAAAGTACACGTGTTCATTATTTCTTGTAGCGAAACCTGGACAAAGGCTGAGTATTTACCCTAGCGAAAACAAGTCGTTACAAGTGGCGCCCGAGCAGGCTATTTAAACAAGAAAGTAAAACACGAAGAATACACGAGCAACATGGAGAATACAAAGGAGTTTTATGATGAAGTAGCAGCATTTGCAACAAAATTTGGTGTCGATGCGGAGGAAAATGTAGAGGAACTACGAAAACGTTTGGAGGACTTTATCAAAAATGTTAGTCATGAAACCAGTACAAGTGAATACGCAAGCAGTTTATACGCCATAGAACGAGTAAGAAAATGGTCTCTTAAGTATGACGGAAGCATGAATCCGTTAGATTTTCTGGAACGGGTACGGGAACTGGCTGGAGCCTATAAAATTCCACTGGATCGAGTACCTAAGATAATGCCGGAACTGCTGAAGGACTTGGCACTAATATGGTTTAGAAATAATAATGATAATTGGAGCGACTGGAATGAGTTTCAACGGGACTTTCTCGAATACTTTTTACCAACGGGATATTTCAAGACACTGGAGGATAGGATCAGGGGCAGGAAGCAACAGGCAGGTGAATTATTTAAGGTTTACATGGTTAGTTTACAGGATTTGATGAGGCAGGCAGGATACAGCGAGGCACAAAAATTGGAACGGATTTATGAGAATTTGAACCCTAGTTATAGATTATATATAAAACGTAGAGAGTTCAGGAACAAGCGGGAGCTACTCAGATTGGCAGGGGATTTTGAGCTTTTGATGAGGGAGGCTTTAGGTTTTCAACAAACGCCACCTACTCCGACGATGGTTACGCAAACACAACTCCAACCAATGAAGCTGGATAACCAACATAAGATGGTCGTTATGGCAGGAGCAGTGTGTGATAATAATCGATGTTATGGAAAGCAAGTGATCGATGTGATTAATCCAAGAGCGGCATGCAGGCGATGTGGACAGGAGGGCCATGGCTATCGGTTTTGTCAAAATGAATCCAAACTATTTTGCTGGGAGTGTGGTAAGCCGAGTGTTCGTACGAGGGAGTGTTGCAATAAGAGAAGGGAAAAATGGTCGTTGAGTGATGATGTATTTCAGGGTAAACGACCCATATCGGAGGCAGCAGGTACATCTACAAAATCTAGGAACGCAATCTACATGAGACAAGGTCATATATTTGCGAAAGTGACATTGGGAAGTCAAGTGGCAGAGGCGCTAGTAGATACCGGGGCGTCCAACAGTTTTATATGTACCCAGTTGGCAGACAAGATGATAGGAGTAGAACGAGTGAAGGTTGATGTAGGTATAACTCTGGCTGACGGTAAAAAAGCGGCGGTGAACGAGGCAGTGGTGATGGAAGTAGCGGTAGGCGATAGGAGCTTTAGAATGTCGTTGTTAATTCTTCCTGAGGTAATGGATGGGTTAATACTGGGGATGGATTTCTTAACCAAGGTAAATGCTACGTTGAGCTGTGGCGGTGTAACACTTCAATTAAAGGAGGAGGTAGGAGGAGTAAGAAGTCCGAATACTCGATGCACGGGTGTAGAAACTATAGGCAACGAGGAGGAAGTGCGTATAAAGCGGTTCTTAGAAGGTGAATTACGAGGTTTTGAAACTTTGACTGGACTTTCTAATATTGCAGAACATCGAATTGTAATGAAGGATGAAACTCCGTTTAAGCAAAGGTATATGCAGACAAACCCGGCAAAGCAAAAGATAATAAGTGATCTGGTGGATGAGTTAATAGAGAATGGATGTATTGAACCTTCATATAGTCCATACAGTTCACCGATTGTGTTGGCACCTAAAAAGAATGGTAAATGGAGGCTTTGCTGTGACTTTCGGCAATTAAACAGCAGGTCAGTAACAGATGCATACCCTTTACCACGTATCAATTCCATTCTGGAGAGGCTGCGAGATGCTAAATATTTTAGTACACTGGATCTTAAAAATGGTTACTGGCAGATACCCATGGAGAAGGAAAGTAGGTTAGTAACGGCATTTACAGTACCAGGTGGAGGGTTGTTCCAGTGGAAGGTAATGCCTTTTGGATTACATTCGGCGCCAGCTACGTTTCAGCGCGCATTGGACCAGGTTATTGGTCCGGAGATGGAACCACATGCATTTGCTTACCTGGACGACATAATTGTGATTGGAAAGACATTGGAGGAGCATATGGTGAATTTGCGAGAGGTGTTTAGGCGACTAAAGATGGCGAATCTGAGAATAAATCCAGAAAAGTGCTCATTTATGAAGAAAGAAATAAAATACCTTGGCCATGTTGTGGGGGAGGATGGGATAAAAACCGACCCAGACAAGATAGCGGCGATCAAGGAAATGCTACCCCCAAGAGATGTTAAAGGAGTGAGACGGGTATTGGGCGTTGCCTCATGGTATCGAAGGTTTGTACCTGATTTTTCCGATTTGGTGTCCCCAATTACAAGTTTATTGAAAAAGGGTACAAGATGGAAGTGGGGTAAGGAGCAACAGGAGGCTTTTGAAAAACTGAAGGAGCGATTGACAGGTGCACCAGTGTTGGCTTGTCCAAATTTCGACAAACAGTTTATTCTCCAGACTGATGCAAGTGACTTTGGCTTGGGTGCGGTGCTCACGCAAAACATCAACGACGAGGAACGGGTCATCGCATACGCGAGTCGTCGGCTAAATAAAGCAGAGTGCAATTATTCAGCAACGGAAAAGGAGTGCTTGGCGATTGTGTGGGGTATTCGAAAAATGCGTCAATATTTGGAGGGTTATCGGTTTAAGGTAATAACTGATCATCTCTCTCTCAAATGGTTAAATAGCATTGAGAGTCCGTCTGGAAGAGTTGCGAGGTGGGCGTTAGAACTACAGCAGTACACGTTTGATGTGGAGTATCGCAAGGGAAAAAGTAATGTGGTGGCCGACGCGTTATCACGAGAACCACTAAACATATTGTGTGCTATGTCTGATGACTCGGTCAAAGATAAGTGTGCCTGGTTGGAGAGAAAGATGAAGGAGGTAAGAGAAGACCCGGAAAAGTATGCTGATTTCGTTATTGAAAACGACCAATTGTATAGACATATTCCGAGTCGTGATGAAGTCGAGGGTGGAGTTCAATGGAAGCTATGTGTCCCCAAGTACATGCGCGAGAGGGTGTTGAAGGAGAATCATGACGATGAAACAGCGGGTCATCTTGGTAGTAGAAAGACTATTGCTCGAGTTGCAAGGCGTTACTATTGGCCAGGTTTATTCCGCGACGTAACCAGCTACGTACGGAAATGTGAATCGTGTCAACGGTATAAGGCAAGTCAACAGAAGCCAGCGGGAATGATGTTAACGCAAGTACCAGAGGAACCATGGGCGGTCGTATGTTCCGATTTTGTAGGACCACTACCACGATCGAAGCACGGGAACTCAATGCTGTTGGTTTTCTTTGACAAATTTTCAAAGTGGACGGAGCTAGTTCCAATGAGGAAGGCTAAGAGCGAGGGTGTTATGAAGGCGTTACGGGAAAGGATTGTGAGCCGGTTCGGAGTTCCAAAAGTATTGGTGACAGATAATGGAACACAGTTCACTAGTCGTGCATTCAAAACATTTTTGGAGAAGTTGGGTGTACGCCATCAGTTAACGGCACCATATACACCTCAGGAAAACCCTACTGAGCGTGTCAACAGGACGGTGAAAACAATGATAGCACAATTTGCAGGCGAAAATCAGCGAACGTGGGACGAACATCTACCAGAGATTATGTTGGCAGTAAATTCTAGTGTCTCGGATTCTACGGGATACAGTCCCAGTTTTGTGGTTCAGGGAAGGGAGCCAAGACTTCCAAAGGCGCTGTACGATGAAGTCACTGTTGGTACTGGAGGCGATGTTCAGGAGCCAGAAGAAAGGGCAGAAATGATACAGGAGATTTTTAAACTGGTAAGACGTAACTTGGAGGTCGCATCACAAGATCAGAGGCGGCATTACAATCTGAGGAGAAGGGAATGGAAACCAAGGAAAGGAGACTTAGTGCTGGTAAAACAACATCATCTTTCTAGTGCAGTCGACGGGTTTGCTGCGAAACTGGCTCCGAAATATGATGGGCCTTATAAAGTTAAAAGTTTTATATCACCGGTAATTGTGGAGCTAGAGGGTGACGGTAGACGGAAAAGAAATGCGCACATTGGCGAACTAAAGGCGTTTAATGTTGAAGATGGTAGCCAGGAGTAAGGAGTCGTATTTTTCTTTGGAGGGGTTAGCATGTTATTAAAGAAAGGGGGGAATGTGACGACAAGTTTGCTCGCAAACTTGTGTCACAGACAGTATCCGTATACTTACCGTACACAGTGTACAAATACCCTGATTAATGAAATAACAATAACAACACACACACTGTGTGGTTTTGATATAGCAGGCACACAAGCAGCAGAACCCAACAGTAGAAATATTTTGTAACAAACAAGTAGCAACAACATACAGTGGGCTTTTATTTTTGTAATAAACAAGTAAACAAGTAGCAACAAAATATAAGGACTTGTTTTCAATATTGACCGTTAGATAAATAAAACAACACACAGGAGTAATATTTTGTTGGTAGTTTCTATGAGCTTGGAATTGTATAAAAGACGCGTGGTTTTAACAAACAGCTCTCATTCTTTTATCAGCGATTCGGTCTGTAAGTAATAAAATTAATATAAGGTAGACACTTCATTTGGTGGTTAGCGAACACCTTATGAAGTTAGAATTATTATAAGCTGTAGTGAACTTTCACTGGTGGTTATCGAGCACCAGGGAAAGACGTAGGAACCTAAGTAAAGTTAAGTATATGCTTCGACTGGTGGTTAGCGAGCACCAGACCGAAGCTAGGGTAATGGTAAGATAATCCTCCGACGGTGGTTAGCGAGCACCCGAGGACACTAGTGGATCATCAGTAGCGAGTAGTACACTTCAGCCGGTGGTTACCGAACACTGGATGAAGTTAACCATAATTTAGATTTTTAACGAGCATTCCCGAAGGTGGTTGGCGATCACCAGAGGGAATTAGATTAAGTCGTAGTATAGAAACTATTCCGCCCGGTGGTTACCGAGCACCGGATGGAATAATCTTACCTTTTCAGGAATTAAGCATCCACTTCGGCTGGTGGTTACCGATCACCAGGCGAAGATTAGAAAGTAGACGAACCAAGGAACACTTTACCGGGTGGTTAGCGAACACCCGTGGAAGTCAGATTCCGAGGAACGTGTGGTGAATGGTAGAGTAGAATTCGTTCTTTTCAGCTTATAGGTTCGGCGGATAATTAAACGAGCAATTACCGAAGGTGTTCCGAGCGTCAGGACAAACGAGTTTCACCAGGTCTAACATCCGAGACAAAATTGTGGCGTAAGAGTGTGCGGTAAACGTCGGCCAGTGATCACGGGTCGGATGTACGAGGGTTCACGAGTGGTTACCGAACACGAGTGGACCACTGGACAGACGATTCGTGAAGGCAACTGGGTTGGAAACTGCTAGTGGTTTCCTAGCACGAACAGTGGACAACCCAGCATAAAATCCGAGGCACGAGCGAGGGGACCCGACCAAGTTCGAGAGGGAAACGAGGGACACGAGTGTCATCCCAAAGTGGAAACTTCCTCAGGAGAATACCCGGAACAGGAAAACGGTCACAGGGAGCCAAACACGAAGATTGCCGAAGTGGAGCCGAAGAGGAACGATCAATTAATATTATATATTTTGAATGAAATTTTATATTAATGTTTTAAATAAACCGAGATTGTGAAGTATTGAAACAAAAAGTACACGTGTTCATTATTTCTTGTAGCGAAACCTGGACAAAGGCTGAGTATTTACCCTAGCGAAAACAAGTCGTTACAAGAAAAATGTCTCAGAATCTGAGACTTTTTCTATAAGAAAAATGTCTCAGAATCTGAGACTTTTTCTATAAGAAAAATGTCTCAGAATCTGAGACTTTTTCTATAAGAAAAATGTCTCAGAATCTGAGACTTTTTCTATAAGAAAAATGTCTCAGAATCTGAGAATTTTTCTATAAGAAAAATGTCTAAGAATCTGAGACTTTTTCTATAAGAAAAATGTCTCAAAATCTGAGACTTTTTCTATAAGAAAAATGTCTCAGAATCTGAGACTTTTTCTATAAGAAAAATGTCTCAGAATCTGAGACTTTTTCTATAAGAAAAATGTCTCAGAATCTGAGACTTTTTCTATAAGAAAAATGTTTCAGAAATTGAGACTTTTTCTATAAGAAAAATGTCTCAGAATCTGAGACTTTTTCTATAAGAAAAATGTCTCAGAATCTGAGACTTTTTCTATAAGAAAAATGTCTCAGAATCTGAGACTTTTTCTATAAGAAAAATGTCTCAGAATCTGAGACTTTTTCTATAAGAAAAATGTCTCAAAATCTGAGACTTTTTCTATAAGCAAAATGTCTCAGAATCTGAGACTTTTTCTATAAGAAAAATGTCTCAGAATCTGAGACTTTTTCTATAAGAAAAATGTCTCAGAATCTGAGACTTTTTCTATAAGAAAAATGTCTCAGAATCTGAGACTTTTTCTATAAGAAAAATGTCTCAGAATCTGAGACTTTTTCTATAAGAAATATGTCTCAGAATCTGAGACTTTTTCTATAAGAAAAATGTCTCAGAATCTGAGACTTTTTCTATAAGAAAAATGTCTCAGAATCTGAGACTTTTTCTATAAGAAAAATGTCTCAGAATCTGAGACTTTTTCTATAAGAAAAATGTCTCGGATCTGAGACTTTTTCTATGGGAAATATTTCTCAGAATTTAAGACTTTTTCTATAAAAAAATTTCTCAAAATCTAAGACTTTTTCGACAAAAAAAAATGTTTCAGAATCTGCGACTTTTTCGATGGAAAAAATTTCTTAGAATCTGAGACTTTTTCTGTAGAAAAATATCTTAAATTCTGAGACGTTTTCTATAGAAAAATTTTTAAAAAATATTGTTACTTCTTAGAGCCACCTTAGTAGATTTTCATGTCATTTTTCCAGATTGCAATTAACCACCAGATTACACAGTCTGATCCTGACAGTCTTACGCCGACATAAAAGAGTCCATTAATTAAAATCTGGCTTTATAATTAAACATAAAATTTAACAAATTTCCACACAACATGCATAAAAAAATAGCGTAAGAACACCACCAACTCACAAAGTGGTAATTGCAGTGATTGACAAGTGAACTTACACATATGTATATTTTAAAATAACATTTACTACTGGTGCATTAAACCCATATTAACATTGTGGTTAAATTTACATTTACAGTTTTCCACATATTTATTTAATTGAGTTTTTTTTTTATTGTCATATTAAAAAATTTAAGTAAAAAGTCAAAAATTAAGCTGTAGTTACAACAATAAATAAAGTACTTATTTATTACACCGTCCGACAGCCACTATTAAACATGAACCGGATGATATACGTCTGAAAGTAGAGATTTAATGGAGTAAAATTGCATTTACAGAATTTTGCATTTTGAGATCCTGTTTCCTTTTAAAATGACTTCGAAGTTTTAAAGGATACATTTTATAAAATATTTAAGCTACCGACATAAATTTTTTTTTAAATTATACTCGTTTAATAACATTATTAAGCATAAATCGGATGATATACGTCTGAAAGTAGAGATCAAATGAAGTAAAACTGCATTTACAGTTCGTGATCCTGTTTCCTTTTAAAAGGACTTCAAAATTTTAAAGGATATATTTTGTAAAATATTTTTGTTTTTTGTAACTGTCCTAGGATGACACTAGTGACAGCAGATAAAAGAGGAGGATCTCCCCTATTTTTTTCATTTTTATATTTTGCCATATCAGGATAAAAGGATGTGAATATAGTGATTTGAAAACTTTATGAAAATATTTTGGTGAAAATTTGAATGATATTGAATTACACGTTTTGAATGGACGTAATTTACCTTACTTAATAAAATAAGAAACATAGGGAAGATCCTCCTCTTTCATTTGCTATCAATAGTGGCAATCTAGAACAAGTACAAATATTAAAAAAAAAACATTTTATAAAATTTAGTCCTCTAAAACTTTGAAGTCCTTTTAAAATGAAACAGGATCACGAAATGAAAAACTGTAAATTCAGTCTTAATTCATTTCTCTAGTCTCTAGTTTCAAACGTAAACTATCCAGTTCGTGTTCAACGACTTTTTTCATCTTTGTCGGACGGTGTTATCAACAAATAAGAGGATTAAGACTTTATCAGTCGAAAGACATTTTAATTTAAACAAGCACAAAAAAAAATAGTTACAAAAATTGTAAATTAAAAAAGAAAAAAAAATTTAAAAAAGGTTCAATATTTATCGCTATGTGGAAAGAACTTTTAAGTGAAGGGAATTAAAAGATTTAAGCACTTTTACAAAGGAAACATTTTTAATCGGCTACACCAAACGATTTTGTAAAACAATTCAATTATTGTAGGAAGAAGTTGGGGAAAACATAAAATATTGTTTTTTTTTATTAACCCTCATCTACAGTATTGGAGTATGTCCATTTTGCCATATCGTGTGTAACAGATCAAAATATCAATCTTGGGGCCAATAAAGTTCATATATTACACTAGTTTACAAATTAAAAAAAAAAAAATGCGATCCACGACATTTTGCATTTATTTTTTATGTACGCTTATCTTACGCTGAATCCGAAAATCTTTTGCAAAATTTTTTAGGTAGAATAGTTTTCGAGGCATTGTCAACTTTTAAAATTTGCATCTTTTTAAGAAAGTGGTTTTAGTAAAATTAAAATAAATCCAACAAAAGCTAATGGATTTCATTGGTTTTAAATTAAAGGTAATTCAATGACCCATCAATCCTAAGTACAAAATGTTTCACTCTGATTATCGCCTAAGAAGCTTTTAATTGATATAACGACAATTTTGCTTCAATTTTACAAAAATTCGGGGAAAAAAAGTAAAATCACTTTTTTAAAATGATAAAAATTTTACTACTTCTACTTTCGAGTAGATTTGCGAATTCAGCGTAAGATTTTACATTTTACTAGAAGCCTAAACTGGTATACTGACGGATCCAAAATGTCCTCTGGAGTTGGCGCTGGTGTCTACGGTCCAAACACGCGGATCTCCGAACCAATGGGTAGGTGGCCTACAGTTTTTCAGGCTGAAATTCAGGCTATTACAATATGCGCTAGAGTTAATATTGCAAAGGGTATGAAGGGTACTCATATTTCAATCTTCTCTGATAGCCAGGCAGCACTTCAAGCGCTGTCTTCTTGGGAATTCAAATCCAAAATGACATTGGAATGTTTTGATACCCTTCAGCAGCTGGCCGGGAGAAACAAAATTACTCTATTTTGGATCCCTGGTCATAGAGGTTTTGAGGGTAATGAGATAGCGGATGAGCTTGCTAGAAATGCCTCCGCTACTCCTATGACCGGACCCTAACCCTATTGTGGGGTAAACAGGTCCACCTTCTCGAACATGATTAGGGGTTTGGAAAGAACCGACTTCTTAAACTTGTGGGAAAATTCAGGAGGTCTACGACAATCCAAGGCACTAATCGCTCCATTATCATATGGAAGTATACTTAATCACACCAAAAGTGACATTAGGTTACTGACAGGTTTTCTCACCGGGCATTATAAGGTAAATTATCACTTGCATAATTTAAACCTTTGTGCATCGTCTTTGTGTCGACTTTGTCTTGAGGAAGTGGAAACAACGCAACACATATTATGTGAATGCATCGCAATATGTAGGATCAGAAGACGGTTCTTAGACAAGGAATTGCTTAATTCTGAGGATATAAGGCTAGCTTCTCCATCCTCTGTTATAATGTTCATTAGGAACATTGAACAGAGTTTGAATTAGATTAATGGATCTTGGCACAAAAGACCCATAAGGGTCGCAGTGCCGGCCGTTAGGGCTAGATCACCCCTTGAATAATAATAAAAAATAATAAGATTTTACATGTGAAATTAATAAACATGTCGTGGATCAAAATCTCTGTAAACTAGTGTAAATTAAATCTCAAAATATTTCAAAATCTGTTTTTATGGCGATTAATGTTGAAATGGTCACACTGCGTATGATTAATATTTTTAAATATTTGTATATTACTCATACGCTTAGAGGGCTTGGCAAGTTAAGTTATGACGACTTTAGTTATTAAAGAGTTTTCACTCTCTTAAAACGTGAAAATGAACTTGAAAATTATTGTTGGTCAAGACCGGGTGATGTTTCACAACTTCAAACATAGACCAATTGAATATTTCTTTAGCTTAATCTTTAAAAATCAAGGATTGAACCCATGATCTGTAATGTTTTTGCTATTAACTGCCTCTTCGATACGATCACTCTAGACCGATACGCTAAGTTGGCTGTTAAGCAATATCAACTAATCATGGTTTTTTAATTATTGTGTGGTTGTTGCTGTTGTTTTTTCGTACAGAAGAAGGTGTAATTGCATTATGGTGAATGAATTCAATTTTTAAGTAATCATCATTCTTCCTCCTCTCCTTTATCAACTCTGATCTAAGTACGTATTTTACAACCTTGCCAGAACAGGGTCTATATTTTGTAAACACTAATGTTAGGTGTTGCCATTTTCCATGGATACTATTATTGCCACATAGGCCGACTTAAAGTCGGTTTTTTCAAATTATAGGTTCAATTACAATAGTTTACAAATTAAAAAAAAAATGCGAAAAACTACATTTTGCATATCCCAGTAAAAACTTGGTAATAAGTCCCCATTACCGCCAGCATTCTATGTAATGAGGACTCGTTACCTGCTCGATTACTTCTTGTTAACAAATAATGAGTTACCGATAACCTCATACAGAACTGGTTACTTCTTATTAACAAATAATGAGGGACCGATAACCTCATACAGGACCGGTTACTTCGTGTTAACAAATAACGAGTTACTGATAGCCTCATACAGAACCGGTTACTGGTAAATACGATTTAAAATATTTGATAAGTTGTCCAAATAATTTTTTTTTATTAAAATTAAAAAAATGCTTGAGAAAATTTAGAACGAACTTGCAGATTTAGCTTACTTTTTCTAAATTCAGGAATTCTGATTAAAATTGGGAACAGGCACATTAAAGTTTAGAAAACCAAATTGATATTTAAAAACCTGGATCTAGTTGACACTTGATAGTGATTTATGAGCCTTAATTAGTCTTTACATAACTTCTATTGAAGTTTTCTGGATTTTAATTGGCTTTTTGTAAATTGTAATTGTTTTTCTAGAAATTTTGGGGTGTTTTCCAAATTTCAATTTAACTTATTTGTTTGCCTTGTTGTTTAAAGTATGTTAAAACCGTAAAATATTTCCCTTAAAAACTTACTCACTCTTATATAGACTAAAACTTAAGATAGTGTTTAATGTGGTTTCCATGGGCTGAGCAGCAGTCGCTTCTGTATATTTGTTATTGGTCCTGCCCTAAGAAGCCAAATGCTCCTTTCTACTATGTTCCAAGATATATTTTCGGTCCTTGTATTATTTGAATTTTACAATCAAAAATTTGGAGGGATGGATATCAACGTAAACATTGGTTCCGTTGGCTTTTCTTACATTTAGATTGAAGAAATTTACCCGCTTGGTTGCTCTTGAAATACCGCGTTTAACATGAACTTTATTATCCTGACGAATAGGCATGAGGCGAACATTTTACTTTTGACGCAATTCCTTGCTGAGGGAAGACGGCCAATTTTTAGGACTAATGTATGCTGTTATTTGGTAGCATTTTTGTAAGGAGTGGGCAACGAGTTATTTTTGGGCTACTAGTAGCTACTTATTTTTAGGACTAATGTATGCTGTTATTTGGTAGCATTTTTGTAAGGAGTGGGTAACGGGTTATTTTTGGGCTACTTGTAGCTCATTATTTGTGGTACTAATGTATGTAGTTTTTCAGTAGCATTCTCGTAAGCGAGTGGGTATGCGGTCATTACTCCAATGACATCGCCATGTTAAAATAATGAGTGTTTCACCAACCTAGTAACTAGATACCACCATCTATTTTAAGGCGAAAACCCCATTACTTGGTAATAGAAGTTTTTACTGGGATATTTTCCAATTGAAATCTTACACTGAATCCGAAAATCCACTCCAAAATTTTTTAGGTAGAACAGTTTTCGAAAAAAAATGTTCACCTTTTTTAAAAACGTGGTTTTATTAAAATTAAAATATTTCCAACACAAAAATATGGATTTCATTGTTTTTTATTATAGGTAATTTAATGATATATCAATCCTAGATACAAAATGATTCACTCTTATTATCGCATTAAAAGCTATTAATCGATATATTAATAAATTTTGCTTCAATTTTCAAATAAAATTTGTCTATATATCGAAGAGTAGATTCTGAGGCGATTATCATATTGAACAATTTTGTGTATAGAATTGATAAAGTATTTATTAAGTTTTAAGGGGGCCCCTGTAGGTTAGTTGGTAGCGTGTTAGCCTATGAAACAGAGGGTCGTGGGTTCGATTCCCACAAAAACCCTTGGTCGATTTCGCTACAACGAGGCGACGGTCATTGTTACCAGTTCTTGTTTAAGAAGGTTTAAATGATTTAAAAATAATTTGTAATTAAAATGGAAAAATAAAAAAAAAACTGATCATTGCACAGAGGGCTAGACAGATCGATTTCCGGCCAAAAGTCCTTATTTGTAAATTCACCAAAAAATGTTTACCAGTTTATTGGGCATATATAGAAGCAGGTTTTCTGAACTTATCTTTATGATCCCATTACACCCTTTCCTTTGACAGGTCTTCAAAGTTAAAAAAGTTGTTAAAAAATTTTTAAAAGTTGAGGTACGTTTTTAATTTTTTTTCCAAACTTCTATTGCTAATGTTTAACTTTTTGTTTGAGTGGATCAACCTTATATGTATATAAGCCTTTGTAACGAAAATAACATGGACAAATATAACTCATCTGCCTGGCAGCAATTCGCGTTTTTTTCAAAAAAGTTATAATTTTTTAGCTATTTACCTCGCGCCGAAAAAATCCTCATCGATCCTCAGTTCGATACAATCGGTCTATATTTTTTTTGATATAAAATGGATCCATATCTTTTGAAAAAAGTTGCTCAAACTTGCTCGAAATGATAAATGGCGAAATTACAGCTATGGTCCGAGATTTGTTTTTAAAAAAATAATTTAACCCAAAATAATGTTTTACGGCTTAAATAGTTATTTTTATCGTCAGAGAGTGCCTTAAGTGTAGGAAAAAAATCTACATTTCTAGTTTTTTTGTAGAATTATGGAAAATATCAGTTACACCATTTCCAATTAAATTCAAAGATATTTTGTTGAATTTCCAAAATAAAGAAAAAAAGTGAATAATTTGTAGTCACCATTTCCAAAAGCTATTCTGAAACTAAGTAAGTCATTTACACCATTTCCAAATTTATATCAAAAATAAAAAAAAAATATATTTAAAAATTATGTGCGTAGATTTAACTTCAGACACTCTTAATACTCTTAAAATTAATTTTTAGTTGGATCAGACAAAGTAAAAAAATCTAGCCGCCATATTGAATTTTATACGTACGATTTTAAGATAACAGACCCGGAAATTTAATAGGCCACACTTTCGCTAACTTCAACAAAGAAAAGGAATATAACTGTTTTTTAATTACTTGTAACGAACTTTACTAAGCATATTTAGTCCGCCATTTTGTTTTTCAAAAGTCCCCCTTAAAACAAAATTTGAGTTAAATCAGACAATTGAGGAGCCGCAGAACAAAACGTACTTTTTCGCATATTAAATTTTTTTGGGAAATTGAGGTTTATTTATTTCGCCCCTTTAAAAAACTGCATGAACCTGAATATGGTAACAAGTTTTTTGCTTATCAAGAGATGCATCAAACTGCCATAAGTCACCTCATTATATGTTAAGGATGTTTAATATAAAACCACTTTTACTTTGGAAAAAGTACGTTTTGTTAAAAAATAATGAAAAAAGTACGTTTTGTTTAAAAATAATTGAAAAACAACGTTTTGATGTGCGTATTTTTTAGACGATACTATTTTGATCGAGTGTTTTAAAAATATTCTTATTTATTAAAAACTACAAAAGAGCCTCATTGGCCCATATTTAGATACATTACACACGAATTGGCAAAGTTAATGTACCCCCATACAGTAGTTGTGGGGTGTAAATAGACCAATAACAAGAATAAGGGGGAAATCCTTCATTGGCCTGCAAGAAGGCCTCAAAAAATCTTGGTAGGCATTTATATGTATATGGAATATAAGAGTAAAATGGCATATTATAAAATTATGAAAAATCTTGCATATGAAATACAATGAAAAAAGTACGTTTTGATAAAAAAATAACAAAAAAGTACGTTTTGTTACACACCAATTTTTAAGGAATCCATTTTCTTGATGAAAAACAAAAATAATTCACGCTATGGAAATTTTTTCTGATAGATTTCGAACCAAATAATATAAAAATAACAAAAAATCAATTTGTCAAAAAATGCGAAAAAGTACGTTTTGTTCTGCGACTCCTCAATTATAAAAAAAAATTGTCCGCCATATTGGATGCGCCATTTTGATTTTTTTAGTTTTTAGTTAAATTTTGAAATCAGCGATCCCGAAATACTCTAAAAGCACATTTTTAGCAGGATCCAACAACGATGAAGACTTTTGGCCGGAGTTGGATCATTCTTTTAACTTTAAGATGCATATTTAGTCCGCCATTTTGTTTTTCAAAATTCGGAGTATCAATTCTTATTCAGTAACGCATAAAACAAAATTTGAGTTCAATCGGACAATTTTTAAAAAAAAATTGTCCGCCATATTGGATCCGCCATTTTGATTTTTTTGGTTTTTAGCTAAATTTTGAAATCAGCGACCTCGAATTCCTCTAGAAGCACATTTTCACAAGGATCCAACAACGATAAAGACTTTTGGCCGGAATTGGATCATGCTGGCCCTCTGTGCATTGGATCAAAATAATAATAAGTTTTAATTTAAAAGTAAAAAAACTAAAATCCTCCGATTTTGTCCGGTGATATTTTTAATTATGTAAATCAACTTTTTTAAATTTGGATTTTTTCAAAATCTTAAATAATTTTCTACTTTTCATCTTTTTGACTTCATTTATGGATTCAGCGCACAATTTTACATGGACAAATAAATGTAAAATATCGTGAATCGAACAACATTTCTAAATTAGTTAACTAGTGTTACACTCAATAAACTAAAAATGTATAAAAACTGAATTTCGCATTTTAACTCAAATGCATGTATCTTATATATTTTTAACGGAAAAAAATCATTTAATTTTCTTCGTAATAGATCAGATTTGAACTGTAAGGAGAGAAATAAATTTTAATTTTCTTTTATTTCTAAAATTCACAATAGACTTTACCTTTTTCCTCAAATTTCGCTAAAAGTTGATGCAAAATTTTCGATATATCGATTGATAGCTTCTAAGGCGATAATCAGATTGAAAAATATTTTTGTATTTTTGCAGTACTTTTTTTCAAAATTTTTTTTTGCAAATAATCTTTTTAACATTGTAGAGGGTATCAATACATTCCGCAAAGCCGAATTTAACTTTTTTTACTTGTTAATTTTTTTTTTCTTATTTTTTTATTTTCCTTTATATATCTCCACTCTATTGATTAATATTTTTATTAATTTTAAGGAAAATTTCACATTTTTTAGATAAAATAAATTTTTTTTTTTAATAAAATTTATGAACAATTTTTAAAGAAATGTTTCCCAAATTACAGCCATGTTTTGTTCAGTGTAAAAGGCTCTACTATGATATACATGATGCATTCACACCAAATGCTCAGCAAAAAAAAAAAAACATGTAGCCCATGAATGTATGAATACGTGGTATGGATAGGCCTATATGAAACAAGGAAAATTGCAATTTTGGTTTTTCAATTTTGGGCTAAGGAGTCGTGTTTACATATGAGGCATTCCACACCAAATGTCCCGCTACAGAAAAACATGTGTCCCGTAAATTTCTGAATATGTTGTTTGGATAGCCCTATATGTAACTAAGAAAATTGCGTTTTTGGTTTTTCAAATTTTCGAAAACTGGGCTTAGGAGGCGTGGTCAAATATTGGAAAAATGGTAAAATTTGTGGCGAGTTGCCTTGATTAAATATTTATCACATTAAAACGGAATGCACTACAATGTCAAAAATTTACGTTCTTATATAGTTTTGTATGGGCTATCGATCAAATTTTTTTTTTTGGAAAATTTTCAGAACCCGTTCTGAAATTTTCCATTTTTTAAAAAAGTCAATTTATCAAAAATCCGGCCACTTTTTTTTTTCTTTTTTATTTTTTTTTTTTCAAAAGTTTAGATGTTTGTCCATCCACACAAAAAAAATCAGAAACACGTTCATCTTTTTTTTCGAGAAAATCGCATTTGAACTTTAAATTTCATAACAATTTTGTTATTTGCTTGTATTTCTTTGTTTTAAAGTTGCGAATGAGTAATATTAATTGCATAAATATTCGTCATACGCTCTGTTGACACAAGAAAATACAAGCAAATTACTAAATTGTTAAGAAATTTAAAGTTCAAATGCGATTTTCTCGAAAAAAAAGATGAACGTGTTTCTGATTTTTTTTGGGTGGATGGACAAACATCTAAACTTTTAAAAAAATAAATAAAAAAGAAAAAAAAGTGGCCGGATTTTTGATTAATTGACTTTTTTAAAAAATGGAAAATTTCAGAACGGGTTCTGAAAATTTTCAAAAAAAAAAAAAATTTAATCGATAGCCCATACAAAACTATATAAGAGCGTAAATTTTTGACATTGTGGTGCATTCCGTTTTAATGTGATAAATATTTAATCAAGGCAACTCGCCACAAATTTGACCATTTTTCCAATATTTGACCACGCCTTCTAAGCCCAGTTTTTGAAAAATTGAAAAACCAAAAACGCAATTTTCTAAGTTCCATATAGGGCTATTCATATCACCTATTCAGAAGTTTACGGTACACATGTTTTTTTTCGCTGGACATTTGGTGTGGAATGCCTCATATTAGAAAAAAAAATGGTCAAATTTGAGTCGAGTTCCCTTGATTAAATATTTATCAAATTTTTACGAAACGCACCGCTATCTCAAATATTTTTCATTCTGGTTTATTTTTTTAGGGCTTTTGATAAAAATTTCTTATTTTGGAAAATTTTTAGAACCAGTTAAAATTTTTAATTTTTTTAAAAAGTCAATTTATCCAAAATCCGGCCGCATTCTTGTATTTTTTATTTCACATTCTTGTATTTCTTTTTTAATGGGCTTAGATTAAAAATTTTTATTTTTGAAAATTTTCAGAAAATGTTATGAAACTTTATATTTTTTAAGAAAGTCAATTTATCAAAAATCTAATGCCAAAATATCAAAAATAGAACGCGTTCTGAAATTTTTAATTTTCAAAAAAAAACAATTTATCAAAAATACGGCCACGTTCTTGTATTTTTTATTTCACATTCTTGTATTTTTTTGATGGGCAATAGATTAAAATTTTTTATTTTTGAAAATTTTCCGAAAATGTTTTGAAATTTATCAAAAATCCGGCATCATTTTTTTTGTTTTAATTTTGTTTAAAATTTTAAATGTTTTTTTATCTACGCAAAAAAATGCAGGAGTGAATTTTTCGTATTTTTCGAGAAAATCGCATTCGAATATTTGATTTCATAAAAAATCCATAATTCTCTTATATTTAACGTGTCAATATTGAGTATGAGTTTGCGAAACAAGAGTCTTGTATTTTTTTGGTTCAACATCGCGTATGAGTATTAAGTATTTGCGAAACAAGAGTATTGTATTTTATTGGTTCAACATCGCGTATGAGTAACGAATTAAGCAAATATTTAATACTCATACGCGATGTTGACACATAAAATACAAGAGTATTGCAGAATTTTTATGAAATCCAATATTCAAATGCGATTTTTTTGAAAAATACGAAAAATGCCCTCCTGCTATTATTTGTGATGATAAAAAAATGTTTACTCATACTCGCGTATGAGTATTAAGTATTTGCGAAACAAGAGTATTGTATTTTATTGGTTCAACATCGCGTATGAGTAACGAATTAAGCAAATATTTAATACTCATACGCGATGTTGACACATAAAATACAAGAGTATTGCAGAATTTTTATGAAATCCAATATTCAAATGCGATTTTTTTGAAAAATACGAAAAATGCCCTCCTGCTATTATTTGTGATGATAAAAAAATGTTTACCTTTAAAAAAAATTAAAAAATTTTGCGAAATAATATAAGAGACAAAAAAGTTGAAAGAAAGTAAGAAGTGAGGTTGAGATTGCTGGAAATAGAATTGTAGTGTTTGAAACTGTTAAAATTTATTCTGAAGAAACTATTTATAAATATTCACATATATAAAAAACAGTTTTCATTAACAAGACAAACCGACATTTAAAATCCTACTGATGATAACACTAACTGGGTTGTTTGAAACCGGTATGGGAATGCCAGAAATGTCTATAATTTTTAGAAATTCAATTTTCTTCTGCATTTTTCAACTTGAACCCTTTTAACTCGACAAAATTTTATAAATTTTATCAACTTTTTGAAAAATTTAAAAACCAAAAACGCAACTTTCTTAGTTCCCTAGAGGGCGGTCCATATCACCTATTCAGATATTCATGGCACACATTTTTTTTTTTTTTTTTTTAAGCGGGATGTTTGGTGTGGAATGCCTCATATATTCAACTTTCATTTATTTATTACTTTTTTTTAACCCTGCTGCTAGGTTAAGCCCATTTGGTCTAATTTTTGGATTGTTTTCTTTGTAATTTTTGAACGTTGATATATACTGGCTTATGTTTTTAGCTCATGGGGTCTTTTTATAAAACAATTTTTTTTTACAAAAAATCTAGGTTCAGACTTAAACCAGGACTGTGAAAAATAAAAAATTACGTTTCTTAGGTTAAGGGATCATTTGGCCCATAGTATATTTTCTTTGGTTTTCTTTGAAAAAATAAGTATTTATTAGTTTGTTTTCTAATAATTGTCATTGCATGAGGAGCAAACTGTGCTGAGCACTCTCGTTTAACAAAAGTTAAAAAAAAATTTCGCCTGTTATATTTTGCCCTTCCAAGCTTTCTGTCAGGTTCAATACAACGCGTTGCCCTTGCTTGTTTTCAGGCTGTGCATTTCTAGGCTTACCAAGGTACGGTTGGTTTTTTCATACGTAGCCTGACTTAGAGTCCACCGATAACGAAAATTATCTGTGTAAATTGATTAAAAGACAAAAAAAGGGAAATGCTACAATTGTGTTTTACATTAGCTATGCTGAGTAAAAAAATGCAAAAAGGGGAATCCCTAAACAAATTTATACATTAGCTGTGTTGAGTAGAGATGGGCGCTAGTCACGTGATTTGCTGGGTTCACTTGAATCACGCGTGACTCACGCGTGAGCAAAAGTCCAGTTTATCACGTGATTCATGAGTGAGCATGATTCCAATACTTTTATGCGTAAGTGATTTGTGAGTAAGTCCAATTTTTGCGTGAGAGCCATTTTCCTTGCGTAAGTAAACTTTTTTTGTATTGTTTACGGTTTTATTTAGGGTTTTTAGCTTTATTTTCCGTTTTGCAATCAGTTAAGTTTCAAATTAAATAATTAAAAAACTTTTTTTTTTTAATTTTCGTAAAAACGGCGTATTTGTAAGTGAAAATTGCGTGAGCGTAATTTTGAATCACGTGAGTCACGCGTGACTTTATTTAATTTTACTAACGTGAGTAGTAGGTAAGCGTGAGTAAAGAAAAAAATTGAGTAAGTGATTCATTAGTGATTATAATTTTTCTTGTGTGAGTGAGCTTGAGCCAAAACCGATTCACGCGCCCATTTCTAGAGTTGAGAAAAGCTTAAATAAGTAATATTTAGGGAGAAGTGATCCAAAATTTATACAAATATAGGATTAAATTGTTATTTTGTGTGAATATTTAAGTATGGACCAAATGGTCCATTAACCTAACATACTTAAGTTTTTTTCTAACCTAACAGCAGGTTTAATACAAAATAACTTTTAAAAGAAAAACTGTAATGGCCATCTTCTATTTGAAAATGTTTTAAGGAAATTGATTTCTTTTTATTATTTTTTTTTTACATTTTCACCCTTAAAATACAATATTATTGAATTGACAGCATGAGGTATTTTTAATTAATTTTCAATATCATTTTCAAAAACACTAACATAGGTACTCTATCACTTGACAAGCTTTGTAACATACATATAGAATAAATAAAAATGAAAAACCTAGAATCAAATAACTAAAGGAACGTAACTGGGTTTCAATTAATTAATTAAATCATGTTCATTAAATATTTTCTAATAAGAAAATTGAAATATTTTTTAAAAAAATAATATACTATAGATACCTACACACACACAGATAACTGAAATTGAGTGCTATTACGTTGAGTATGATAAAGAGAAAACATTTTTAACAAACTACACCTGATGCATATTAAATGTATATTTGACTACAACTTAATTGAAATATAAAATATTTTAAGAAGAATTTTTTTTTAAAGAACTTTTTTTACTTTAAACGTGTTGTACACTAGGAGTAGAAAAGAAGTAAAGGAAGATCATGAGTTTTGTTTTTGGCAGTCTTTCAATTAAATGGAAAATCAAAAAAAGTCAATGTAATTGGATAAATTCTGTTATTTTTATATAATATTTGGTTGAGGATGGATATTCACCCTTTATGCTTTCCACACTTTAAAGTCTCATAACTCAAGAACGGTTAAATTGTTTGCCAATAAAATAAGTGTGGTTTGTTCCTCGTAATGCTCTTCTAAAACACTATTACCGAAACTCATATTTTGTATGTTTTTCTGTTGTATTTAATCAAAATTGTGCGATAGTTCACTCCCAATTTAAACAAATATATAAAAAAATTACGAATTATTGCATTTTTAAAGTCATTTTTTTAGAGCAAAAAGTCAAAATTTCCCCAAAATTTTTGAAGAGCATTGCAAAAAAATGTATTTTTGCAAACAAACGTGTTTGCGAAAAATTGGTCTATTCGTCCTTATTCGCATGAACTGTTAAATTTTTGTTACTAATTTGGCATGATGAACACGAATACCAAAAATTTATGAAATCGGTCGAGCGGTTTTTGAGATATCGCCATTTGAAATTTGTCAAAAGTTTTATAAAAATAAACAAAAAAATTACCCTTAATGTTTTTATTATTTGAAAGATAATAAAAAATACTGAACCGATTTTGATGATTTTTTTTTTTTTGATTTGTATATTATGAAATTCTCTAATACATTCCGGATCATTTTTTTTTAAAAATATTGATTTTTGTGAAACTTAAAAAATGGAAAAATTTTATTTTCTTCTTTCCTAAAAACATATACTGAAAAACTATTTTACCTTACATTTTGCACATTTTCATTTCCTACGCTGTCATCAGTTTGGACATGACATTGCGTGTAAACAGATAATTCAGCAGTGCAATTTCAACCAACCACACACGACAAACGAACAAACAGCCAACTAACCAACAATTCAACAAACCAAATAACCAACTAACCAAACGACCAAACCTTGATGTAAACCAAGACATGAATAGACATCAACACAAAAAAAAAAGTGAAAAGTAACAAAAAAGTAAATGAAGAAACTATTGACATTGTCAAGACATCCTCACACTTGAAAGTAAAAAGTAGATGATAAAACTTGAAAATAAAAGAAAATGAAAATGACACATGGAAAAGCTCAAATGTGTACAGTAGGGTTATGACTTTTTTTTTGCGACATCCTCCATTCACGGAATCGTGTAGGGCATGGAAAAATACTAAGAAATATGCTTATGATTTTTCCCGATCGTGAAAAAAGTTCACGCACCAAACGCATTGAAGTTTTATGTAAACAATTTTTTTTTTTAAATTAATAAAAGTGATAACTAACTAAAATTTTTGTTGTTTTTTATTATAATCCTACATACAAATGTGTTTCACATCATTTTGTTACGAAAGTTTCGATAATTCGCGATATAACTTGGTTATTAAGAGAAAAGTGAAACTTTAATAAAAAAAATAAAAAAATTGTATATACAAAACTTCAATGCATTTGGTGCGTGAAGTTTTTTCACCATCGCGAAAAACTAAACTAACAGTTTTTAGTTATTTTCCATGCCCTACACGATTCCGAGGATGGAGGTTGCATATTTGCTAAAAATGCAAAAAGTACTAACCCTAGTGTACAGTATATAGAACACTAGAGTGGCATTTTTTTCTTCAACTTTTTATTTTCCCAAATGTCCGGGAAAATTATTATACTACTAGACCTAAAATGTACATATGAACAATTCCATGTCAAATAGGACATTTTGAATATTTTTTTTTTTAGATTTTCCCAATTAGTTGACAGTTATTAGTACCATTCGAAAACTCCTTCGTGGTAAATTTTCAGATTTTTTTTATGACCCGATCAATAGATATCGAATTTTAAAAAATTGGTAGTTTGTTCCGTTAGTTAAATTTTTTTACTCATAACTTCTTCAATAATGGTCCAAATTGCAAATTTTTTTCAAATTTTTGTTTTTTTACGTACTTTAAAAAAAAAAAACAAGTAGAAAAATTAAATTCGACTTGGTCGAATCTATGAATACCCTCCACAATGTTATCTGATAGTAATTTTCTAAAAAAATTGCATTACAAATTTTTATTAGAAATATATTATTTTGAGTAAAATTTTTTTGTGAGTGTAAAATTTTTTTGAGTGTCAACATTTTTTTGAGTGTGAATTTCATTAAAAAAAAAAATAATTAAATTAAAAATTAAAAAAAAAAACATTTTTTTTTGAGTGTAAATATTTATTAGAAATATATTATTTTGAGTAAAATTTTTTTGTGAGTGTAAAATTTTTTTTTTGAGTGTGAATTTCATTAAAAAAAAAAAATAATTAAATTAAAAAAAAAAACATTTTTTTTTTTTTAGTGTAAAATTTTTTTGAGTGTAAATATTTTTTTTAGTGTACTATTTGTTTGAGTAACAAAATTACTTTGTAAAATATTTTTGTTGTTTTATACCTACATATATGTATATATTAAAAAAATATATTTCACATATTGCTCTCAGTTTATTTTACCATCCTCGTCTTTAAAAACCAAAAACAAACTAATATTTGATTTTTTTCCAAAAATACTTACTATACACCGTTACATACAGTTACAAAAACAAAAACAATAACAAATATTTACTTGTCTAACAAGTAAACTGCACACCACGGCAGGAAAACAAACAACAACAAGTTTAAAAAAAAACTGGTATTTCACCATGCTTTTAAAACTTGTTTAACGAGTTTTCAACAGTTTAAGGTGAAAAAAATCTAAAATTCAGAGCCTTGCTTATAACTTTTGAACCACTGAACTGATTTTGCTGAAATTCAAAACCAAATAGACTTGGGGAACGAGAAAGATATGTAACACGTTTCAGCACCCTCAGAATTGTCTTTCGAAAGTTAGAGTGGTTTTAATCTCATAATTTCGCAAAATTCACTTGCCGAAATTTACTCTTTTGCTCATAACTTTTGAACCACTGGACCGATTTCGCTGGATTGCAATACCAACCTGACCCGGTAAATACCCAACATATATGTCAAACTTCAGGAGTCTCCATAAAGTCTTTCAAAAGTTAGCGTGTTTTCAACGGACAGACAGACAGACAGACGGACGGACGGACGGACGGACGGACGGACATCGCTAGATCGACTTAAAATCGATCAAGGATCATGAATATATATACTTTATGGGGTCCTAGACCAATATTTCGATGTGTTACAAACGGAATGACAAACTTATATATACCCTCTATCACTAGAGTGGAGGGTATAAAAATCAAAAAAATTCTTAAAAGTGCTCTAATATGCGATTTTTAAGTTTTAAATTTAAATCTTATTTTTGAAAATGTATGTATTCTTTGATTTTTTTGAAATTTGTTTGTATAACATTCCTATCGATTCTACAAATTTTTTGCCCAGTAGGATCATGGGATACCGATTGGTAATATTTTTTAAAATTTTTTAAAAAAAATTTATTGTAATTTTCCAATCTTAAAATCATTTCTACTGCTCTAATGATGCGTCATAGAGGGGTCATTTTCAAGACCAATTTTTACGTCTAAACATTTCTTTGAAACAAACAAATACCCTATCTCCAATTTCTAAGGGGGCTCCCACACAAAACGACATTTTTTTAAATTTGCTCCATCCGCTCTAACTGCCCTAATAGTGCCCTTAAACCAACAAAATGTTTGACCGACCCCCAATATTTTCTTAATCCAAACATTTTCTCTAAATACACCTACCCCCTATATTTAACTATTAAGCCGATCCCCATAATTTTTTTTATTTTTTGTAAATTTGTTTTATTTAATCAGCTTCTTTTTTGAATTTAAGAACAAATAGTTACATGATTTTCAAATAATTTTACAAACACAACTAAATATTTCTGAAATACTGATTAAATAGTGTAATTTAAATATTTTATGGTATAGTATTTTTTATTTTTTTTTGAGAACCGGTACCAGGATCAGAACCGGGAATACCGGTATTCCCGGGAATATATCTAGAACCGGAAAACCGGTACCAGAACCGGGAATACCTGTACTCCCGGGAATACCGAGAACCGGGAAATGGGGGGCACTAGTTTTAAAAAATTAAAAATTTGTATCACCTCTTCATGAGTGATAAATTTCAAAATTATATCATTTTCCCATCTAGGTTTGTTTTCTTGTTAGAATTTCTGTTTACATAATGGTAATGTTAGGTCATCACGTTATATTTAAGAAG
The DNA here is from genome assembly GCA_963921195.1 of Pegoplata infirma. Taxonomy (NCBI): domain Eukaryota; kingdom Metazoa; phylum Arthropoda; class Insecta; order Diptera; family Anthomyiidae; genus Pegoplata; species Pegoplata infirma. Next base: position 90,854,440 of record OY992537.1, read on the forward strand.
TAGTCTAGCAGTATATGAATTTCTTATTATAGATAAAGGTATGTTGCGTACTTTACTCTACTAGTAATTTCTGGTATTACTTTGTTGACATGTTAGTTACTTGTTGTTCTTTATAAAAATAACAACAATGTTGATGTGAAAATTCTTTTAATATTAAGTTAGTAAGGTAGAAGGATGTACTGAATAAACAAATAAAGACAGTGTGGTATAACGTTTTATCAATTAGGGGAGAAAAAGTTTATCGAGTAAAGAGAAAGGGTTTAAAGAGTTTAAAGAGTACTTATGAAGGTAAATAATAATTGTTTTAAACATGAATGACAAAACATGTGATGAGAACTCATCGTCAATGCCAACAGACACTCAAAATATTTTGTAATAAGAAAAATATCATATTTCTTATTTTATACAGATTTTTTTTTTAATAAAAATACCCTTTTTCCTTCCATGTTTAAATACGCACAATATTCAGTACATAAACACAAACTTGAATGTGACATGTGGAATTTCTTCATTAAAAGCAATAAAGTTTCCTTTGCATATCAATTTAAAGATTTTTTTTTCTCTATTTTCATAATAAAAAACAAATAATACTGTTCGGTAACTAACACAACCGTATTTGTAAAAGAATGTGTGTAATTGTTAAAAAGCCATCATTGTAATTTTCCTTCGTGTTGTTTAAGTTGTGGTTTACAAATGACAATGTAAGTGCAACTACATACAAATCTTTGTAAACACACACACTCACACACAAAAATTGTTTATAAGTGTGTGTTTGTGCTTGAATTAATTTTATACATTTGTAGCTGTTTGTTTTTGTCGTTATCGTTTGATATTTGTTTACTTTGTAGGTGTTAATATTGGTCAATGTCTGTACAATTAACATGTTAGCATTTTTAATTAATTAATCCTTGTTTTACTGGCACAACTACAAGTAAAGATTTTGTCGTTGTTGTATTAGTGGTAGTGATTTAAATAAATATAGTGGGCGTTATTGTTGTTAAGTTTTTTTTTTATATTGTAATTATTCCATTCCTGTATTTGCATGTGTGTAAGTGGTTTGTTATCAATGTATGTGTTGTGTTTTCCATTGTTGCGGTTTCATATCAATTATGTCAGGTTAATTATTATTTAATTTGTTGGATTTGGTCTTCAATAATTTGTTTGTGGTAGTGTTGGCTTAAATTAAACATAATTAGAAATACATACTGGTTAATAATGTACTATTAATAATGGTTTTATTTTACTAATTTTTGGTTACGGTGACAAAAAGGTTTTGAATAAACATATCGTTAATTTCATAATATTTCAGAATGGTGTACTCAAATATTTTTATGCATATTTTTTATACACACTTTTTATACACATGGAGCCAACACAATACAGAAAATCTATAAAAGTTGTTTTATTTAATCAGCTTCTACCGGTCCAATGGTGCGTCCGAGAGGGGTCATTAGTGATACCGATCCCCATTAATTTTTACGTCTTAACATTTCTTTGAAAAAAACTAATACCCTCTCTCCAATTTTAGAGGGGGCTCCCACACTAAACGACATATTTTAAAATTTGCTCCAACCGCTCTAACTGTCCTAATAGTGCCCTTAGAGCAACAAAATGTATGACCGACCCATAATATTTTTTTAGTCCTCTCATTTTCTCTGAACACACCTACCCTCTATCTTTAACTGTTAAGGGGGTCCCCATACAATTTATTTTTATTTTTTGTAAATTTGTTTTATTTAATCAGCTTCTACCTATCCAATGGTGCGTCCGAGAGGGGTCATTAGTGAGACCGGCCCCATTTATTTTTACCCAACAACATTTTTTTAAAACATACCTACGCCTTATCTCCACTCCCTAAGCAGGCTTCCATTCAAAATTACATTTTTATAAAATTTGCTCCAACTGTTATTTGTATGGGAGCCTACTCAGGGAGTGGAGATAGGGCACAGGTATGTTTAAAAAAAATGTTGTATGGTAAAAATAAATGGGGGTCGGTCTCACTAATGACCACTTTCGGACGCACCATTGGACCGGTAGAAGCTGATTAAATAAATCAAATTTACAAAATTAAAAAAAATTGTATGGGGACCGCCTTAAGAGTTAAAGATAGAGGGTAGGTGTGTTCAGAGAAAATGTTTGGACTAAAAAAATTTTGTGGGTCGGTCATACATTTTGTTGCTCTTTGGGCAATATTAGGGCAGTTAGAGCGGTTGGAGCAAATTTTAAAATATTTCGTTTTGTGTGGGAGCCCCCTTAGAAATTTGAGATAGGGTATTAGTTTGTTCTAAAGAAATGTTAATACCTAAAAATTAATGGGTGTCGGTCTTATAAATGACCCCTCTATGACGCACCATAGGAGGAGTAGAAATGATTTAAGATTGGAAAATTACAAGAAAATTTTTTCAGAAAATTTTACAAATAGTAATAATCATTATCCACGATCCTCCTGGGCAAAAAATTTGTAGAATCGATAGAAGTTTTACACAAAAAAATTTCAAAAAAATCGTAGAGTTCAAACATTTTCAAAAATGAAATTTTAATTTTAAAACTTAAAAATCGCATACTAGAGCACTTTTAAGAATTTTTCGGATTTTTTTTTTTAAGTACGTAAAAAAACAAAAATTTTGAAAAAAAAATTGAAATTTGGACAATTAGTGAAGAAGTTATGAGTAAAAGAAATTTGAGTTAAGAAACAAACTACCAATTTTTAAAACTTCGATATCTTTTGAACGGGTCATTAAAAAATTCTGAAAATTTACCACGAAGGAGTTTTCGAAGGGTACTAAAAACTGTAAACAAATTGGGAAAGCTAAAAAAAAAAATTCAAAGTGTCCTTTTTGACATGGAATGCCCCGTATATAATTTTATATAATTATATATAATTTAATATAATTTTATCAAATTATATATAATTATATATAAACTTTTTTAATCGGGCTCGTAAAGTTTGAGTTGAGTTTTTTAAAAATGGAACTTTAGTATGGAATCTATCTTAGGGACTGGAGATAGGGAATAGATTTGTTCTTCAAAAATGTTGTGGGACATTTTTCGTAAAAAAATTAGACATTTTTCGCAAAAAAAAATCTCAAACTCTGAAAAAAAATTTTTGTAGCCAATTTCTCAAATTCTGAAGCAGTATTTTCCTAAAAACATTAGATTCTCCCATACCTTTAAAATAGAAAAATTCTCAAATTCTAAAATATTTTTCTTATAAAGAAAAAAATCTTATATTCTGATACATTAACCGTGTAGAAAAATTATTATCAGATTCTGAGAGTTGTTTTGCATAAACAAATTTATTTTAAAATAAAATCGATTAAATATTACTTTCTTTTTTATTTTAGATTCCTAAATATACATATCATCAGATTTTACTACATACACATATCAGAAGCTTCTGGAAACAAAAATGCAAACGTAAGTTATAGTCAACAAAAGTTTCAGTTTATTTAGTTCAACAGCAATTAAAATTAGAGGGAACTTTAATTCACCTTGTTACATGAATATGTAACATATGCGTGGGAAAGTTCCCTCTTATATTAATTGTTCATACTAAAATGTTTAAATTATTATTAATACAAATTTATTTTCATTACAACTATTTTAAATGTGGACATCTATGCGTATGATTGTTATTTTATTACCTAACATCACGTATACGCCATATATTATCATCTGTTGATGCGTATGATTGATATTAAATTTTTGTCATGTAAAAATTAATTTTTGCCCTTATTTAGAATCAATGAAATGTTGTGTATTTTTAAATGTTTTTTTATATTTTTTATTTAATTTCATGCAATGAATTTAGATTTAGATTTTTTTACCTAAGAATTCGAATGGCGGTATTTAGAATTTTCTACAAAAAATGCGATGTTTTTTGCTCGGAACATATATGTGCAATTTTTTGCAAAAAAAAAAATTGCAATTGCAAAATGTTAATTTGCTTTTTTATAGATTTTTTTCCAAGTCATAATTTTTGTCCTTAGTATTTTTCATAAGAATCTCTTATTATTTTTAAGATAAGCTAACTTTTTCACATTAGAAGTGATATGTTTAAAACAGATCAGATTGTGAAATATAGTAATTGATATTCTACAAAATTTTTATAAATCAACTACTGAACCTCACATATAATTTATTTTTAAAATTTTGCACTTTTAGCGATATTATGAAACATAAATGGGAATGTTTCATTACCATTTTTTTTTTTTTTTTTTTTTTTTAAAGAAACAACACTCAGGCAATGCTGCCTATCAATTACTACTGTAACCGTGATGTTTCTTTAGGAAAGGGGATAGAAGAGAGATGAAAGATTTGAAAGATAGAAGGGCTTCAGTATGGCAACACTGTAATTGCGCGTGTTGATAATTTTGAGTACAGTTGTTGCATCGCCATCTGTTATTGATCTGGCGAATTATTTTTGAAGCTGTGTTTAATAGCCATTATTTTATTATTTTACTTCGTTGACGTTTTTTAGTGCTATTTATCAACGAAGGAGGGTGCTGCGATTGGTTGATATCAATTGTTCATTACCATTTAATGGTAATTAAATTTTTTTAATTGACCAATTGTTGAAAAACACCAATTATAATTGGTTTCAAAACCATTGGTTTGCACATTTTTGTTTTTTTGAAAAGTTTAAATTTTAAACATCAAAGTATGCTTTTACAAAAAAATATGAAAATGTTAAAGACAAAAAACAAAACGCAAATAAAAATTTCAAATATTGTGTTATACAAAGGCAATCAACGTGTGTTTAGTTTATAAAATGTGAAAAACTAAAACACCATATAACAAAAAACAACAGATTTTTCCAAATATTAATGATTTTGCCAATATTGTGACGACTTTTACTAATGGTAATTATTTTTTTAAGTGATGCCATACCAATGGTAATTATTTTTTTTTTAATTTTCATTAGTAATTAAATTGATAAGTAATTTAATTGGTACAATTGATACAACCAATGGTAATGAAAAAAATTTCATTACCATTGACATCAATTAAATGGTAATTAAACCATCAATTAATTGGTCCATTTAATTAATTAGTCCCATCTATGTTATGAAAGATTATGGGTTTTGTTCCTCAAAAATATTTAGTACAAGAATGAAAATGATCAGATAGAGGGTTTTGCATTTAAATAAATACGAATTATTATGATTTCATTTACGACATCGGTAAAATTTTAACGTGATTTATTAATGATAACGGCTTATAAAGAGTTCCGAAATCGCGGTTTTGGTCGAAAGGTGCTGATTTTTGAGAAAAAAATGTTTTTTTACCGAATTCATCTTAAAAGATGACAAACTGTTGAGTATGTTATGTAAAAAATAGTAAAAAATTAAAAACGCGAATTTTAAGATTAAAATTTTTGTTTCATAATGTACACAAGACATCTTAATTTTGAGCCATATTTTTCAATAAAGTCAAACAAGAATTTTGAGAAAAAATTAGCATTAGTGGACCAAAATCGTGATTCTGGAATTTTGTTGACAAATCCATGTTCAGCATGCAAAAATTAGTATGATAACATGTAATGCATGATGAAATTATTCAAAAAAAAAAAATATATAAATTAATTACTTGCAAAGATAGAGGGTTTTGCATTCAGAAAAATTTATTTGTAAGAAATAGAGAAACCCAAAAATGCTAATAAAATAGCCAAAAGGAAATATTTTTGTTCTAAATTTTACACCATAGATGAGGGCCGTTTTACTGAATATTTTGCCATCAAAAAGTCGTTTTCGTGAAAATGGAAGATAGAGGGTTTTGAATATTGTCCCCTTATATGAAAAATTTACCATTTTTATTCTGATTTTAGTTAGTTTTTGTCAAAATTTTAAAATGTCAAAACCCAAATAGGTCATAATGAAGAAAAATAACCTAAATAGCTGAGTAGAGTAACAGACAAAGGCTCTGGTAGGAATCGAACCAACAACCACTGCACTTTCTTGCAGATTATCACGTTATATATTAATCTACCGCAGAGCAGTGGATAAAAAAATATAATAAATTAATAAAAACAGCGTGAAGCTGGGATAAAAGCGCCGCAGACGAGAAATTTTAACTAGAAATTTTAACAAAAAATCACGCCATTTTTTTGTTATTTTCTGGGCGATTTTGCATTTGGGAGGTTTTTATAAAATTTTTTGACAATTTTTTATTGGGCGATTTTCCTACAGCCAGAAAAAATATTCCATTTCTGAGACATAAATATATTGTTTTATGGCCTAACTTTGTAAAACGCAACGCGCCCCGTTGTCAAAATTTTAATACAATTTGTTGTTGTAACAAAAACAAATTACACAGAAATTTTGACAACGCGGCTCGTTGCGTTTTACAAAATTAGGGGGTCTCAGATCGTCTTTTCTGAGAAAAATTCTCATTCTTAAATTTTTTTTTATAGAAAATGTTGCAGGTTTTTAAACTTTGTTTCCATAGAAATAATCTGAGACATTCTTTCAATAGAAATTTTCAACTCAAACGAATTCTGAAATAGTTTTCATTTTTTAAAGTAATTCTCAAAATCTGAGAACTTTTTTCGTACACAAAAATATTCAAATCTTAAAAAATTCTTAAAAATTGTCAGTTTTTAAACAATATTCCTATAAAGAAATCTGATACACTTTTCAGAAACTAAAATCTGAAATTTTAAAGCATTTTTTGTCAAAAAATATTTAAAAATTGAAAAACTTCACGGTTTTAAGTATTTATTGTATTTCTTAAATTCAGAAACATTTTTCACATAGAAAAATTATTAGGTTCTTAAACAATTTTCTCAAAAGAAAAATTTACATATTTAGAGACACATTTCCCATAGAAAAATTTTCAGATTCTTCAGACAGAAAAATGTTCAGATTCTGAGAAATATTTCATTTAAACAAAATTTCACATTCTGATATAGATTTTTATAAAAATTCCAAAAAAACAAATTTTTTTTTTTAATTTTTCCAAAAACAATCGAAGATTTTGATAAACTTTCCTATACAAAAATCACAGATTTTCAAAGATTTTTTTAACTAAAAAATTCTCAATCCTTAATTCTCAGATTCTAAAATATTTTTTCAAAACTGAAAAATTATCATATTGAAAAATACTTAAGATAGAAAAACTCTTACAAGGGAAGTATCTCAACCCTTATGAACCGATTTGCCTGAAACTTAAAATATATATAAATGAGATGGTTTTAAAGTTGGGGTGTATCGGCTTTTCGGCCATATAAGTGTTTCAAAATTTCATTGTCCCCTTACGAAACAATGTGGACCTCCGGTAAAATTTCGATAACTCCCGAACTAACAGGAATAGCCACTAGAGCAAAAATACGTGTCGACTTAAATTTAATAAAGATTTTCGTATTCATATGGACATCGTCGGTCATATAAATCGTCTTCATATAAATACCCCCCAAAATTTACACATTTTCATGAAAAAAGTATTTAACGAAGCCAAACTTTTACATGGGTATAACACGTTGGATAGGCATTAAAAAAACATTTCTTCTCATATGTAAACATCATATAGTTTCATAGAAAGAAATGGCTGAAAAATCAAAAAAACGATTTTTTCGCCAATTTTTGACCCACACCTAGAAAAGTTTTACAGTAACTATTTACGGTTATTCAAAAAGTTTTTAGTTAAAGTTGTTTTAAATGTTTTATCGTTTGTTTTTCAATGAAAATAAAATATTGAACGATTTATACAGTTGTTAAAATAATAAACTACAAAAGTTACGGAAAAATATTTTTATCAGTTAAATTATTTGTGACTGATTATACCGTATAATTTTACAGAAGTACGGTTTTTGTAGTTTGTTATTCAAAAAATTTTGTTTTTTCTTCACAAAATAAAAAATTGTAAACAGTTAAAATAACTGAAATATCGTTTGTTTTTACGGAATGTCTAGTCATTTATTAACGTTTAAAAATAACTGAAAAAGGTATATTGTTTCAAATGAAATATAAGTAGTCCGTTTTTTAAAAGGAAAAACGATTGTTTTAAACGTTTTTTCAGTTGAATTTACTTACAGTGCATGTTTTGAACCCCTAAATCACCGATATGGCCGATAAGCCGAGACACCCCAACCTTAGAATTGTCTCTTTTATATATATTTTACGTTTCATGCAAATCGGTTCATAAGGGTTGAGATACTTCCCTTGTTAGATTGTGAAGAGCTGTTCCTGTAGAAAAGTTACAAGATTCTGAAAATCTGTTTTGCAGAAATACCCCTGCTAGATTCTGAAACATTTTCTAAAGAAAAATTCTCAGTTGCTGAGGGTAATTTTCTATAGAAAACTTTTAAAGATTCTTAGAGATTTTTCCTACAGAAAAATTCTTTAAGATAATTTTTCTAAAAAATTTAAATTTAATTTAAAATTGATATTTTTTTTTGTTCTTTTAAATACAATGTAAATATTTACACCAGAAAAACACTCAAATGTTACTAGTAAAACAAAATGTATTTAAATAAAAAAACATGTGTTTTTTTTTTTTCAAAGAACACAAAACTTTCAACAATAATCTTACAATTGAAGTGTTTAAGAAGATGAGAAAGTTTTTTTTTTTATTTTAAACTTTTATATTTTTCAAATTGTAAACAAAACAAAGAATACTTATAAAAATTTGTTTACTTAACATAAGGAGCATAAAGTTAAATGCTAAGGAGCAACCCACTCCTGTAACCTGTTATAGGTGGAGTATGTGTAGCTTTTCATGCAAAAATGGTTAACAAAGTGCTATTGTTAGATTTGTAACACATTTTTCTTATAGAAAAAGTCTCAGATTCTGAGACATTTTTCTTATAGAAAAAGTCTCAGATTCTGAGACATTTTTCTTATAGAAAAAGTCTCAGATTCTGAGACATTTTTCTTATAGAAAAAGTCTCAGATTCTGAGACATTTTTCTTATAGAAAAAGTCTCAGATTCTGAGACATTTTTCTTATAGAAAAAGTCTCAGATTCTGAGACATTTTTCTTATAGAAAAAGTCTCAGATTCTGAGACATTTTTCTTATAGAAAAAGTCTCAGATTCTGAGACATTTTTCTTATAGAAAAAGTCTCAGATTCTGAGACATTTTTCTTATAGAAAAAGTCTCAGATTCTGAGACATTTTTCTTATAGAAAAAGTCTCAGATTCTGAGACATTATTCTTATAGACAAAGTCTCAGATTCTGAAACATTTTTCTTATAGAAAAAGTCTCAGATTCTGAGACATTTTTCTTATAGAAAAAGTCTCAGATTCTGAGACATTTTTCTTATAGAAAAAGTCTCAGATTCTGAGACATTTTTCTTATAGAAAAAGTCTCAGATTCTGAGACATTTTTCTTATAGAAAAAGTCTCAGATTCTGAGACATTTTTCTTATAGAAAAATTCTCAGACTCTGAGATATTTTTCTTATAGAAAAAGTCTCAGTTTCTAAGACATTTTTCTTATAGAAAAAGTCTCAGATTCTGAGACATTTTTCTTAGAGAAAAAGTCTCAGATTCTGAGACATTTTTCTTAGAGAAAAAAAAACTTTTTCTTCATATCGCATAGAGTATTTAAAATCGTTATTGCCGCATAACATATATTTTTTGTAACTTTTCTATTACTCATCACACTTTATTTTGATTGTTTTTTGTTTAGTAACGTATAGAAAATACAAAAGAAACATTTAAAAACTCAGGGGCCAGGTTTGCATATGTACTTGAAGTCAAGTGCTAGAACAAACATACATAAGGCTCAAACTGTTTATAAGAACACATAAACTTACATTCATCTCTCATAGTAACATTTGTTGACATTAATTCCTTAAGGACTCTCCAGCCTTACAAAACTAACAAAAAATATGAGGAAAATGAAAAAAAAAAAATATATAAAACAGTTGTCATCGTTAATGTCACCAGCGCAGGCAAAAAAAAAAAAAAAGAAAAAACTGAATACAAAATATTTTTTGTTATAAAACGCGAATTCTTATGGGGCCATTATGTTGGCATTTTTCTTTTTAAGATTTTGATTTGTTTTTTATCAAAAGAGCAACTTTGTCAGTGTTGTTTAAATTAAAAAATTTAAATTTTTATTGTTGAACTACCGAAGATGCATACAAAAGAAGTTGAAGTTTATTTAACTTTATTTTTAATTTAAATATATACTGCATAGGCCCGCTTTTAGATCTCCGTACTTTTTAAGATTTATTTCAAAGTTTCAAATTTCGAATGACATGATAAAATCGATTGAAAACCATTTTTGAAACTACAGTTTTACATTACCACTCATTGTTCCTTTTATGCTACATACATGTTAAAAAACCATTTTTACAATTTAAATGTATGATAGATAAGCACCTCCTGATAACAAATCTGCTTTCATTATTTCTCTATCATACACCGTTTTTAAGATTCATGTGACGATACCAATAACAAAAACATTTTACTTAGTACTTTCTGTAGTTCGACTTTAACGTTTTCGAAAGTTGGCACTGACAAATTTTCTAGTAAATGGAACTAAAGAGCCTGAATCAGCCATTTAAAGCACGATCCATAATTTTACATAAATCCGACCTTGTGATTCCAAATCGGCCCACCAAATTTCTTTAGAGCATTTAGTATTCGAGATATTTATAAGTGTTTTGTGGCTGCACTGTTCTATATTATTGAGGTAATGCCAAAAACTAAGGGTGGATTTTATATAATATGGATCTGTAGAATCCAATTCTGCCATCTAAAATTCTGTAGCTTGTTTCGTTTTCGTGTTATTCGTGTTTAGAAATGTGACCAATTTCGTACCACACAAAATATATTCAAAATTATTTGTTTTTCATTGTTTGACAGTAAATTTTTTGACAATATAAATTTCTAAATACTTTATATAAATGTATTTTTTTCGAGAAATATTTTTGGTCATAAGTGTTTTTTTTTCAATATCTCTCATAGTTTTCGAGAAAATTCGAATATTGTAATTTTTTTCTAACTCAACCGCGATTTTTGCAAAAAGTTCTGGATCGAAATTTTGGTTTTTGTTGTTAACCCAATAAGCCAAATTGCTGGAATTCAAGTGTAAATCAAGCGTAATTCCAGTCATATTTTCAATTTTCAAGCCTTGAATTATACTTGAATTACACTGTAATTCAATAGCATACACCAGCGAAACGGACACTTGAATTCAAGTCAAACAAAACATTGTAAAAACACTTGAATTCAAGTCCTAAATTAAAGCATAATTCCAGTCGAACCAAAAAAATTTTTTGAAAAATTACTTGAATATGGCTTGAATTACAGTTTAATTCAAGCCTAATTCCAGTTAAATTCAAGTCATATTCAAGCCTAATTCCAGTGTATTTTATTCAAATCAGCACCATTTTTAAACATTGAAAAAGTCAACTTCTATTTATTTTTTATTTATTTGCACAATATATAAACTAAATATGTATTAAATTAAAAAAAATCGCAGCCTCATTAACTAGTCTGGACAATCATCCTCGTCATCATATTTGAATTGCAATTTGGAGTTTCTCATCAGAAAACCTTAAAAAAACGTAATTTTGTTAATATTTTTTGTAAAACATATTTTATAGACTTAACTTACCATGAATTAAATGTATTTTTGCAAAATAATCCCCAATAATAAGCGTATTTTAAATTTTTTTTTATAATTTGTTTGAAATATTTATTTATTCTTCAAAAAATAAAAATGACAATTTTTTCAAACTGTTTTGAAATAATACTACAACTTGTTGAACTGGAATTTGGCTTGAAATAATTGCTTGAATTCAAGTTAAATTCAAGTGATATTTCAAACACTTGAATTTTTAGTTTTCTTGTGCTTATTGGGTAAATTATTTTTAGACATCGCAAATACATATTCAAACAAGTAGAAAAGTTAAATTCGACTTGGCCGAAACTATGAACACCCTCCACAATGCCCTTTTAAAGTGATAGTAAATTTTCTTAAGAGTAAAAAGTAACATTTGTGATTAGAAATATTTTATTTTGTGCAAAAAAAAATTTTTGTAAGTTATTTTTGAAAAAAAAAAAAAAATATTTACAAACATTTTTTTGAGTGTAAAATTTTTTTTGAGTGTAAAACTTTTTTCGAGTGTATTTTTTTTTTAGTATAAAAATATTTTTGAGTGACAGAGTGACAGAAATACGTTTTAAAATATTTTTGAGACTTACCAATGCTTTCAAAACAACTTTAACGGGTTTCAACAAGTGAATTAAAGGTGAAACTAATCTAAAATTCACGGGTTTGCTAATAACTTTTGAACCACTAGAAAGATTTGAATGAAATTCAATACGAACTAGGCCAGGGAAACGGAAAATATATACGCCAAGCTTCAGCATCCTCAGAATTGCCTTTCAAAAGTTAGCGTGTTTTTTATTTTGTAAATTCACGAAAAACCGTTGCCAAAATTCAATCTTTTGCTCATAACTTTTTAACGACTGGACCGATTTCACTGGATTGCAATACCAACCTGACCAGGTAAATGCCCAACATATGTGCCAAACTTCAGGAGCCTCCGAAAAGTCTTTCAAAAGTTAGCGTACAGACGGACGGACAAATGGACATCGTTATATCGACTTAAAATCAATCAAGGATCATGAGTATATGAGGCATTCCACACCAAATGTCCAGCGAAAAAACACGTGTACCGTAAACTATATGAAACTTAGAAAATTGAGTTTTTGGTTTTTCAATTTTTCAAAAACTGGGCTTAAGAGGCGTGGTCAAATAATGAAAAAATGGTCTAATTTGTTGCGAGTTGCCTTGATTAAATATTTATCACATTAAAACGGAATGCACCACAATCTTAAAAATTTACGTTTTTATATAGTTTTGTGTGGGCTATCGATTAATTTTTTTTTTTTTTTTGAAAATTTTCAGAACCCGTTCTGAAATTTTCCATTTTTTAAAAAAGTCAATTTATAAAAAATCTGGCCACTTTTTTTAATTTTTTTTTTTTAAGTTTAGATTCAAACACGCGTTTTTCTTTTTTTTGAGTAAATCGCATTTGAATTATAAATTTCATAACAATTTTGTAATTTGCTTGTATTTTCTTGTTTTAACGTTGCGAATGAGTATTATTAATTGCATAAATGTTACTCATACGCTCTGTTGCAACAAGAAAATACAAGCAAATTAGTAAATTCCCGAGTAAAAAAGATTATATATGTTTATATTTAATTATATAAAGACATCATATATATTCATATAGAATTTGATGCGAAAAATGAGTCGATAAAACCATATAAAGTTGCATTAAATTTGATATAATTTGATGTGATTTTAATATAATTTTATATGATTTGATGCGAAAATTGGCCCCCCGAGTAAAAAAGATCTGATGTAATCATATATGCTATTATATAATTATTTATATTTATATATGGTTATGCATGAACTTTGATATGGACATATAAGTTTATATATAGCATTGTATTTTTCCTTATTTTTTAAAATGATAACATACATATTCATATCTATTTATATACCGATCTATGTGAAATTAGATATGACATATAAGGTCGGGAATTTTTAGATATGGCAGATAAAACGATATATGATTTTATTTATAATTATATCCCGAAAAAAAATTTAAAAATTTTCTAAGTCCCGGACAATTAAAAAAAAAATTAAAAAAATTTCAAGTCCTAAACAATTTTATGAAAATTCAATTCCCGGATTCAAATTTTTTTTGGCAATTTTTTTGGAGTAAAAAATCATTGAAAATGTTTTTAGGAAAAATTTTATTCTTTTGAAAAATTTTTTAGTTCCGAAAAAATGTTTTTAAATTTTCTAAGACACAAATATTTTTTTAAATTTTTAAATCCTTAAAACTGATTTTAGAAAAACAAATTGACAAATTTTTAATAATTTGCTAAGTCCCGAAAAAATTCCGAAGAATGCAATAAAAACTCTTCTAATTGATGATGTACCCAATCTGATAAAATAATTTCTAATTTCACGTTTAAAATTCCAAAAAGTTTTACCAAATTGTATCTTATTATATAAAAATTTATCTAATTTTAACAGATAAGATATGATTTAATACAATTAGATAGACCCATTTTTGGGATCAAACTTAATCAAATTTGATATTATTTTATCAAAAATAATAGAATTTGATATAATCGTATAATATTCGATCCGCCAATTTTCGGATCAAAATTAATATGGATTTACATAAAAGCATATATGTTCATATATAATTAAATATTGCGTCATATAACTTTTTTTTACTCGGGCCTTTTTTAGAAAAATTTATGCAATTATATATAATTAAATAAAAAAAAATCCAAAAAAATTATATTAAATTATATATAAAGAACTTAGATTTTTTTTCATAAATTTTGCATTATATATAATAACATATAAAATTTTTAAAACAAATGTTTAAGGTTTAGGTTTGGAACTTAAAAAAAAAAAAATCTGGACTTAGAAAAATTTTCAAAAGTTATATCAAATTATATATAAAGGACTTAGATTTTTTTTTTTTTTAATTTTACTCATATAAGATTACATATGATTCAGAAAAAAGTTGCATAAAGTTTTATATAAAATGTCTTCAAATATTTTGTTATATTAAATTATATAAAAAAACAGACAGAATTTTATATTTCATATGTAATTATATAAACTAACTTTAATCATATGTTATTATGTATAACTTAACATTTTCTTTTATATAATTTTATATAAGAAAAAAATACGAAGTGCAAATATATATAATCTTATATGATAGCAAAACAATTTACGTATAAATTTATCAAATAATATATGTTTATATAAAAATAAGTAAAATTATATATAATCTTTTTTACTCGGGTTCCCGAGTAAAAAAGTTTTTATATAGTTGTATATAATTTTATAAACAACATATATGATTATATAGAATTATATAGAATTTGATGCGAAAAATGAGTCGATAAAACCATATAAAATTTTATAAATGTTACTTATGTTTTGATAAATTTTTTATATAATTTTATGCGAAATTTGGACCCCTATTTTTATATAACAACAGCAAATTTATATAATCAGATATAATTATATACAACTATATCAAATTATATAAAACAATATATAATTTTATAAAGTTATATAAAATTATATCAAGTTTTATATAAATCATAAAATTTTGTTTTAATTATATAAAATTATATATAATTTTATGTAACTTTATATAGTTTTATACAGTTTTATACAATTGTATATATTTTTATATAATTACATCTGATTATACTACCTCCGTCCCAAAATAATCTTAACATCCCGACCCGAGTAAAAAAGTTCCTATATAATTGTATATAATTTTATAAACACCATATATGATTAAATAGAATTATATAGAATTTGATGCGAAAAATGAGTCGATAAAACCATATAAAATTTTATCAATGTTACTTGTGTTTTGATAAATTTTTTATATAATTTTATGCGAAATTTGGACCCCTATTTTTATATAACAAAAGCAAATTTATATAATCAGATATAATTACATACAACTATATCAAATTATATAAAACAATATATAATTTTATAAAGTTATATAAAATTATATCAAGTTTTATATAAATCATAAAATTTTGTGTTAATTATATATAATTATATATAATTTTATGTAACTTTATATAGTTTTATACAGTTTTATACAGTTTTATATATTTTTATATAATTATATCTAATTATATAATTTTGCTATAATTATATAAAAATAGGGGTCCAAATTTCGTATAAAATTATATAAAAAATTTATCAAAATATATGAAACATTGATCAAATTTTGTATAGTTTTATCGACTCATTTTTCGCATCAAATTCTGTATAATTCTATTTAATCATATATGATGTTTATAAAATTATATACAATTATATAGGAACTTTTTTACTCGGGGAGTAAAAAAGTTCCTATATAGCTGTATATAATTTTATAAACATTATATATGATTAAATAGAATTATATAGAATTTGATGCGAAAAATGAGTCGATAAAACTATATAAAATTTGATCAATGTTTCATATATTTTGATAAATTTTTTATATAATTTTATGCGAAATTTGGACCCCTATTTTTATATACCCGAGTAAAAAAGATCATATATATTCATATAAAATTATATAAAGCCATCATATATAATCATATATAGTTTAATGCGAAAAATGAGTCGATAAAACGATATAAAAACTTATCAAATTTGATCAAATCTGATCAAATTTGATATAATTTTAATATAATTTTATATAGTTATATGCGAAAATTGGACCCTTTTTTGTATAAAATTGATGCAATTATATATAATTAAATATATTTATATATAAGAAAAAAATGTTTTCCCCCAAAACGCAAAAATTGACAAAAAAATTTGTTTCCAGGACTTAAAAATTTTCAAAAATATTTTTAGGACTTCGAAAATTTAAAAAAAAAAAAAAACATCTGGACTTAGAAAATTTTTTGTATTTTTTTTTTTTTTTCAATTTTGCATCAGTCGGACTTAGAAAAATTATCAAAAGTTATATTAAATTATATGTAAAGGACTTAGATTTTTTTTTTTTTTAAATTTTACTCATATAAGATAACATATAATTTAAAAACAGTTGCATAAAGTTTTATATAAAATTTCTTCAAATATTTTGTTTTATCAAATTATATAAAAAAGAAGACAGAATTTTAAAGTTCATATGTAATTATATAAACGAACTTTAAATCATCCCGAGTAAAAAAGATCTGATATAATCATATATGCTATTATATAATTATTTATATTTATATATGGTTGTGCATGAGCTTTGATATGGACACATAAGTTTATATATAGCATTGTATTTTTCCTTATTTTTTAATATGATAACATACATATTCATATCTATTGATATACCGATCTATATGAAATTAGATATGACATATAAGGTCGGGAATTTTTGGATATGGCAGATAAAAAGATATATGATTTTATTTATAATTATATCCCGAAAAAATATTTTAAAATTTTTTAATTGTAAGTCCCGGACAATTAAAAAAAAATTAAAAAATTTTCAAGTCCTAAAAAATTTTATGAAAATTTTCCAAAGTCCCGGACATAAAATTTTTTTGGCAATTTATTTTGGAGTAAAAAAATCATTCAAAATGTTTTTAGGAGAAATTTTATTTTTTTTTGAAAAATTTTTATGTTCCGGAAAAATGTTTTTAAATGTTCTAAGATACAAACATTTTTTGGAATTTTAAAATCCCTTAAAAATGATTTTAGAAAAAAAATTGACAAATAAATAATAATAATAATTCCAAAACAATTTACCAAATTTCATCTTATTATATAAAAATTTATCTAATTTTAACAGATAAGATATGATTTAATACAATTAGATAGACCCATTTTTGGGATCAAACTTAATCAAATTTGATATTATTTTATCAAAAATAATAGAATTTGATATAATCGTATAATATTCGATCCGCCAATTTTCGGATCAAAATTAATATGGATTTACATAAAAGCATATCTGTTCATATATAATTAAATATTGCGCCATATAACTTTTTTTTACTCGGGATATGTTTTTATATAAAAGTCAATATTTTCTGTTATATAATTTTATATAAGAAACAAATTAGAAGTGCAAATATATAAAATCACATATGATGCAACAAAAAATACATATAGCTTTACAAAATAATATATGTATATATAAAACTATATATAATTATATATGATCTTTTTTACTCGGGTAATAATAGCAAAATTATATAATTAGATATAATTATATAAAAATATATAAAATTGTATAAAACTGTATAAAACTATATGAAGTTACATAAAATTATATATAATTATATATAATTAAAACAAAATTTTATGATTTATATATATCTTGATATAATTTTATGTAACTTTATATAGTTTTATACAGTTTAATACAATTGTATATATTTTAATATAATTATATCTAATTATATAATTTTGCTATTATTATATAAAAATAGGGGTCCAAATTTCGCATAAAATTATATAAAAAATTTATCAAAATATATGAAACATTGATCAAATTTTATATAGTTTTATCGACTCATTTTTCGCATCAAATTCTATATAATTCTATTTAATCATATATGATGTTTATAAAATTATATACAACTATATAGGAACTTTTTTACTCGGGATTTCTATATTTTGGCTGGGATTATGGAGGATTTTTTGAAAAAGCTTTGTTTTTTTTTTAATACATATCGGGACATATCAATAATTTAGAAATTCTTTATAGCTTTGCAATTTTTCAATTCACGTGCAAAATGGATGCAATAAACTGCATCCAGATGAATGAGACAACTTGTTTTCGACGTTACAAACAGGCATGGTGTCCACTATGGTCGAAAAGATGAAAATTATTACAAAATGCGGCGTATGAAATAAGAAATTTTACGCTAGAGACCCTTTTAACGGTTTTAAATAAATGCATTATGGATGCAATAGGGACATCTTGCAAATATTTTAAATAAATTTTGTTACAGTTTTAGTACACGAGATTAGTGTAAGATTGTTTTTTTAACTTTATCTTGTATTATTTCAACTAAAACAATGCTTAATAAAATGTAAAGTTTATTTTGGGACAAAAAAATCTATAGAAATGTTAAAAATATTTCGGGACGGAGGTAGTATAATATTGCTATTATTATATAAAAATTGGGGTCCAAATTTCGCATAAAATTATATAAAAAATTTATCAAAATATAAGAAACATTGATCAAATTTTATATAGTTTTATCGACTCATTTTTCGCATCAAATTCTATATAATTCTATTTAATCATATATGATGTTTATAAAATTATATACAACTATATAGGAACTTTTTTACTCGGGTTGTTATGAAATTTAAAATTCAAATGCGATTTTCTCGAAAAAAAAAAGAAAAAAGAAAATCGAGTGGTTGAATTTTATTGTGTGGATGGACAAACATCTAACCTTAAAAAAAAAAGTGGCCGGATTTTTGATAAATTTACTTTTTTAAAAAATGGAAAATTTCAGAACAGGTTCTGAAAATTTAAAAAAAAAAAAAAAAAAATTTAGGCGATAGCCCATACAAAACTATATTAGAATGTAAATTTTTGAGATTGTGGTGCATTCCGTTTTAATGTGATAAATATTTAATCAAGGCAACTCGCCACAAATTTGTCCATTTTTCCAATATTTGACCACGCCTCCTAAGCCCAGTTTTTGAAAAATTTAAAAACCAAAAAACGCAATTTTCTAAGTTCCATATAGGGTTATCCATACAACCTATTCTGAAGTTTATGGTACATATGTGTTTTTTTTTTGCTGCACATTTTGACACAATATTTCATTCAAATTAATTTGAGCTATATCCGATCATTTTAACCTGTGGCGCCCTTTAATCAAAAATTTACATTTTTGAAAAATTTCCACCAAAATTTAATATTATTTAAAAATAAAAAATACAAAAAAAAATATCTCGCGATACATTATTTTTATTAATTTTGTCATGCTGAACACAAATATAAAAAAATATCTTAAATCGGTCGAACGGTTTTTGAGTTATCGCCATTTGAAATTTGTCAAAAAATTTCACAATCTGGCGGTTTTTTCCTACGTTAAAGAAATTTGTTTACAAATCTTTAAATTTTGTTTTCGTTTACTATTTTATAGAGCAGGAGACAAGCTTTCATTTAAACTTAATTTAAGCAAAATCAGACCAATTTAGCCCATGGCGCCCTACGATCGAAGTTTAGAGTTTTTGGTGAAAATATTATAAAAAAGAAAAACTTTGATCGAAGGGCGCCACGGGTCAAAATGATCGGATTTGGCCAAAATTAATTTTAAATTTAAAAAGATTGTGTCAAGCTCTTTGAAAGGGTTAAGGGTAAGAAATTTTGGGATTATTTTTAAAAAATTTCTGGAACGTAAGAAAACACCGCATTTTTCGCAAATTTCAAATAACTATATCTCGAAAACTGTTTGACCGATTTTAAAAATTCTTTGATATTAAGTAGTATTCAGGGCATCAAAAGTAATAAGTATGATGGGTCACAAATTAAAGTTTTATTTTTTTTTTTTCAAAAAAATTTTAAAAAACTAAAACTTTGGCCGCCGGGCGCCACGGGTTAATTTAATTCGATTGACCTCAAATTTGTATCACATATTTTTTTGGTCCACTAGAATAAAAATTTACCCGGACAGTTGGGAAAATCAAAAGTTGAAGAAAAACTGCCACTATAATGTCACGTGATATACCACGTGTCCTATCACTTTGCAACAACATTAGAACAAATATATTATGTATTTAAATCAAAATCTGACTTTTTTTTAATTACACAAGTAAAAATGTGAAGGATCTGTACTGATCCGAAAAATGGATCGCTAAAATTAGATCAGTTTTAATCGGACGTAATGTATACGTCTTCCGAAAAATGGTTTTATCTAATTATATAAACCCATTTTTCGGATGGCATTGTATCCGTCCGATTAAAACTGATCTAATCTTAGCGATCTATTTTTCGGATCAGTACTGATCTTTCAAATCTCGGATCAGTACAGATCTTACTCGGATCAGTACTTATCTTTTAAATCTCGGATAAGATATGATATATATGAATGTATCTAAACATTTTTACTCGGGAATTTAATTAAAAAAAAATTAGTTAAAAACTAAATGCAATTCATAGTTTTTTGTCACAAAATTTCATCCAATTTATGAAAAGTATACCAAAATTTGAACATTTATTCACAAAAATGTATTCAATAAAATTAAGGAGTAAAATTTGGATTGATGTCGCTTTTAATTTGACGTGACTTTGGGAGTGATCGCATGAAAAATATAATTTTGTTTTTGTTAGTAAAGACCCAGCAAAAACTTGGTAATTGGTACTCCTTCCCGTCTCGCTTATTTGGTGATGGCTATAAATACTACTAGTTACCATTAGCATTACTTTACGCACAAAAAGTCAAAATGTGGTTACCTTTAATGACATCATTGTGCTAAAGTAATTAACATTAAAATTGGGAGGGAACTACTTACTCATATTTTTGCTAACCCTTAAAGTTTAATACTTGGTAAGCGAAGCTTTTGCTGGGAAGTTAACTATGCCCAATAAATATAATATAATATAAAGGAAGTTCAATAATTTTTTGCAATTTAATTTCATATGACTCCAAATTTTTTGAACCAGATGTTTATCTTAAATTTTATTGGGAGATAAATTTTCTTTAATTTTTAAAAGTTTGTATAATTCTACATAAATTGAATTAGAAACCCTCATAAATGAAAAAATTTAATAAACAACATACTTTATAAACAACCTAATCGTTATTTTTGTTAAGTGAGTCATTTTCCATTTTACTTTTTTATCCTCACCAAGATTTGACCACCACATAACATGTTACTTCCTTAATTACCCTTTAAAGGTTCTAAGTCTGCTTAATTAGATTTTTTTAAGTCTTAAAACGACAAAAAAAAAAATACACAAAGATAAAACATAAAGCGATGGAAAAAGAAACACAGAAAAAACTCCCATTTGTTTTTCATAAAAAAGTAAAAACACAAGTAAAAAAGACAAAATATTTTGAAATAGTCAACAAAAATGGACGCTCAAAAATTTTTTTATACCACGACTAAAAAAAAGCAATGAAATCAAACTTACAAGAGTCACCCTGGTGCCACCCTCTGATCTTCATAAAATTTGTCGATTTGTATGTGGGAAATTGACCTTTTTCATTTTTTTTACGATTTACGCCTATTTACTCAAAATTAATATAGGCACGTCGGTATCAGATTAAAAGTATTTAAAATACCTTTGTCGCGATGCTAACGACTTGCCAAGAAAGTAAATATTTTTTTACTTATTAACAAAAATGTCCTAAGATTTTGGCATTTTACTCAATATTGCAAAAAAATATGCATTTTTGGACACATTCTTTTTTTTACGAAGGTTTTTCAAACCCCTTTGATTTGGCATGTAACGTAACATGACTAGATTTCTTTGTATAATATAGGAGATAAACGCAAAAAACTAAAAAAATTACCGTTTCTTCCCCTCCTCATTTTCACCACCGAAATATGAATTTGGGCAGCTAAAAAAGAATATGTGTCCCTTTATCTTTCCTGTTCTACAATTTTTCTGATTAAAAGAGCTTTAGTAAATTTTTTTGATTTTTTTTGCTTTCCCATATTACGTTTTCTTTCATTTTCTGAGATTTTCCATTTTTTTCGTTTCTGAATTTTATTTCTGGCTTTGTTTTAATTTTTTGACTTTTTTTGGCATTTTACAAATTTTTCTGATTTTTCTTAATTTATTCTTATTTTTTTATATGTTTTTTTTTAATTTTCCTGATTTTTTTTAACATAAATTTTTAACAAGAAAAAAACTTAAAGTTCCCAATTTTTTCTGTGTTTACTTAAAACTAAGTTGTTGTTGTTTTTAGAGGAAAAAGTCTACATACAAAGATAAAAATGTCACAAGTTTTTTTTTTCAAGGATGAAAGCAGAAATATGAAAAGACATTGTTCTTGACAGTTATATTTAGTAGAAAAGTGATTAAGTTTTTTTTAGAATTTTTTTCTTATATAAATTAACTCATTTTTCTTTTTAATGTTAAGAAGAAAATTAAAAGAAATTTCCTACAATTAATTTTTTTTTTGGCGTAAGAAGTAAATTAGTAAGATAAGAGATTTTATTAAGCATTGGGGCGGTGCCTACAAATACAATTGTTGGCTATCTTTTTATGGCAGATTTTGAGACATTTAACCTACATAAAAGTCTCAGATTCTGAAGCATTTTTCCTATAGAAAAATTATTTTTTTCATATTCTGAGAGATATTTCCAACAGAAAAAGTCTGAGATTCTGAATTATTTTTCATATCGAGAAATCCTACAGAGATTTTATAAAATCTGACCGAGTCTCTTCAAAATTTGTCTAATTTTTTGTAAACATTTGAACTATGGAGCCAACAAAACATACCCATTTTCAGTTTTTCAAATAAAAAAAAAAAAAAATCGCGATTTTTTCCGGAATTTTATTTTCTTCAAAAATTGAAATATAACAAGTAGAAAAATTTAATTCGACTTGGTCGAATCTATGAATACCCTCCACAATGTTATCTGATAGTAATTTTCTAAAAAAAATTTAAAAAAAATTGCATTACAAATTTTTTATTAGAAATATGTATATTATTTTGAGTCAAACTTTCTTTTAATCAATCAAATTTTTTTGAGTGTACAATTTTTTTGACTGTCAACATTTTTTTAAGTCTGCCATTTCATTCAAAAAAATAATAATGTGTAAATTTTTTTTTTGAGTGTAACATTTTTTTTTTGAGTGTAAATTTTTTTTTGAGTGTAAATTTTTTTTAGTGTACAAATTCTTTGAGTAACAAATTACTTTGTAAAATATTTTTGTTGTTTTATACCTCCATATATGTAATACAAAAAAAAACTATTTCACATATTTTCCTCTTTTTATATTACCATCCTTTTCTTTAAAAACCAAAAACAAATTAACATTCAATCATACACATACTTTATTTGATTTTTTCCCGTTATATACAGTTACACTAACAATAACAAATATTTACTTGTCTAACAACTAAACTGCACCCCACAACAAACAACAACAAGTTTTACAAAACTGGTATTTCACCATGCTATTAAAACTTGCTTAACGAGTTTTCAACAGTTTAAGGTGAAACAAATCTGAATTTCAGTGCATTGCTTATAACTTTTGAACCACTGAACCGATTTTGCTGAAATTCAAAACCAAACAGCCTTGGGGAACAACAAATATATATGCTAAGCTTCAGTCCCCTTAGAATTGTCTTTCGAAAGTTATAGTGGTTTTAATCTTGTAAATTCGAAAAATACCCTTCCCGAAATTTACTATTTTGCTCATAACTTTTGAACCACTGGACCGATTTCGCTGGATTGCAACACCAACCTGACCCGGTAAATGAAGAACATATATGTCAAACTTCAGGAGCCTCCGTAAAGTCTTTCAAAAGTTAGCGTGTTTTCAACGGACAGACAGACAGACGGACGGACGGACGGACGGACGGACGGACGGACGGACGGACGGACGGACGGACATCGCTAGATCGACTTAAAATCGATCAAGGATCATGAATATATATACTTTATGGGGTCCTAGACCAATATTTCGATGTGTTACAAACGGAATGACAAACTTATATATACCCTCTATCACTAGAGTGGAGGGTATAAAAAAGTATGATACTTTGAAGGGCCATGTCTTCGAAAGTATTGATCCGAATTCTACCATTCAAAAAGCATTCGACTCTAACAATCGTCATTTTTTATACCAATTCACTCAAAAAAATATTTTTGTAAAAAAGTACGTTTTTGATGTAAATGCAATTTTTAAATGAATTTTCCAAAACTTTATCCCACTTCGATTTTTCTAAAGCCTGCATGAATCGAAAGAATAACATTTTTTACATAAAAATTATTTTTTTGGGGCCTTTGGCTTTTCCACCTTTCGTAATTTTTTAAAAAACTACTTATGAGATTTTTCCATAAAAAAAAATTATGTTTATTCTGTAATTTTATCAAAAAAGTATGTAACTTTGAAGAGACATATATTTGAAAGTATTTATTTAGTTTTTTCGATTCAAAAAACATTGAACTTTAAAAATTACCATTTTGTTTATGAATGCAATCAAAAAAATATTTTTTAAAAAAAAAATCATTTTTGAAGTAAATGCAATTTTTGAATGCATTTTTTCAAACTTTATCCCCCATAAATTTTTTTGAAACCTGCATAAATCGAAAATATATCATTTTTTACATAAAATTAAGTACCAATTTTTTTGGGCTGGTGTTTTATAAAATATTTGTGATTGTAAAAACTCAATCAGCAACATTTAATTTTATGGTGATTTTTGCCTTCAAACTTTTGAAATATTGTAGAAAATATAACTTTTGTAAACTTGCATACTTAAGATACTTGTACGAAGGGTGTCAGCTAGACTTCTGCTAAAAATCTGTCTGTGGAAAAACAGTAGAACGCAAAGAACACCAAAAAATAAAATGTTGCTTATCAAGTTTTTGCAGTAAACCATTTATATTTTTTGTATGTAAAAGCTCTATAAGTATTTTTAAAAATAATCACAAAAATTAAAAAAAAGCATGTCTTAAAAAAATCGGTACTTAATTTTATGTTAAAAATGCTATGTTTTCGATTTATGCAGGTTTCAACAAAATTTAAGGGGTATAATATTTAAAAAAATGCATTCAAAAATTGCATTTGCATCAAAAATGAATTTTAAAAAAATAGATTATTGAAAAATGCATCTAAAAATTGCATTTACATCAAAAACGTACTTTTAAAAAAAAAAATTTTTGAGTGCATTGGTTTAAAAAAGGACAAGTGTAAGAGTCGAAAGCTTTTGAAATGGTAGAATAAGGATAAAAAGTTTCGAAGACATGGCTCTTCAAATTGTCATACTTTTTTGATGTTTTTAAATTTTTGAAGAAAATAAAATTCGCGATAAAATCGCGATTTTTTTTAATTAAAAAAACTTAAAATGGATATGTTTAGTTGGCTTTAAAGAGATTGCGTGCTGTTAATATAAGAAAATTTATAAGACCTAAGGTCATAAAATTTGGTGGAAATCGTGATTAGAAAACGTCTCAAATTTTGAAACATTTTTCGTACAGAATAAATATCAGATTTTGCGAAATTTTTTTCAGTAGAATGTGTCTCAGATTCTAAGTAAGTTTTTCTTATGGAAAAAGTTCCAGATTCTGAAAAATCTTTCCTAAAGAAACAGTCTCAGCTTATGAGACACTTTTCTAATAGAACATGTTTATGATTGTAAAACATTTTTCCTTTAAAAAAATACTCAGATTCCGAAACATGTTTCCATAGAAGAAGTCTCAGATTTTGAAACATTTATTGATTTACATTTACAGATTGTAAGACGTTTTTTCCTATAGAAAAAGTTTCAGATTATAGAAAAAGTTTCAGATTATAAGACATTTGTCCTATAAAAAAAACTCAGATTTTTTGAGACATTTTTTTACAGATTCCGATTCTGAATAATTTTTTCTACTGGAAAAGTCGCAGATTCTAAAACATTTTTTCTATAGAAAAAGTAAAGGGTGAAAAATTTAATCATTCTTAACAGTTTTTGTGAAGGACTTAAAACCCAAAATTATATATATAAAATAATGTTTCCGTTGAGGAAATTTTCAGAAATTTGAGCTCAAAAGCTGATCATTTTATTGACCTGTATTTATTATAACCAGTTACGAAGCACCGAAGAGGCAGCTGAGTGAGTTTTTTATATACCCGAGTAAAAATTTTTATATGATGCCATATATGATGATATATGACACAATATATATTAATACGCAATTTGATCCGAATAATGGTGGATGTTTTTGCATTAAAAAAGATCAACTTGTATAAAAAATGATTTGATTTCATCCGAGTTTTGACCAGACATTGTCATATATTGGTAGATCTACTTAGATCTAATTGCAGAAAAACATATAAAATCCTGGTGTTTTTTGGTTTGGGTTGAGATACACCACAGAAAAAATGTTTGGGTTCGCTTTGAACCAGGTAGGTGATATACATAGCCCTGGCAAGGAAATGTTTAGGAACATTTTAAAAAGTTTCTTATACTTTGCCTAAAAACTTAGAAAATTTTTGTTTAATTGGAAACATATATTGTTTTGTATGGAACAGAATAAGCTATATATAATTTTATGTTAAATTATACAGAAAAACAAATTTTGTATTGACCCTCATATAATTTTATATAATTATATCAACCGTACACCTTTTAATACGAATCATGATTAAATTATATATAACTGCATATGATTGCATTTAAAAAATGTAGAAAATATCCTACGGGATATATAATCATATATGATATATTATGTTTGTATCAAATTATATATTGTAATATATGTTTATTTTTACTCGGGTATGTAGGCATGTATAGGATACTTAACTTCATGTATTTTTGAGGTTTCCCTTAATGTTTTTCTTTTAGTTTTCAATAATTCAGCACACTCTTGTTATTATGGATACGATTTTTTTTTTGTAAAATTTCAATTAGAATTCATTAATTAAAGTTAATTTTAAATTCACATCCATTAGTAGAGGTAAAATTTTCATAAAGCCACTATGGAGTTACAATGCGTATGATTGATTTTAATATCTTTATATTTGTTCAATATTAATCATTCGCACAGTGCGGAGTAGTTTACTTATGGTTTCTAGTAAGTACTGCACAGTGGACCAAATGTTGAATCTGGTGCGCAGTTGGTCGAAAAATGAAGTTTTTACAATATTGAATTGGTATCGCATATATGATTGCACTATTCCTACCTTACTTAACGCTAATAAAATTTCTTTGTTTATTGCAAAAACACCATCGTAGTAGGCAGCGGGAACTCTGTTGCTGCTGACGCTTGGCATATATATTTTCAATTTTCCTAGTCAGGTTGGTATTGAATATCAGCCAAATCGGTCCAGTGGTTCAGAAGTTGTAAGCAAAAATCGTGAATTTCAGAATGGTGTACCTTGAATTTACGTTAAAAAAAAACACCTCAACGCTTTAAATGACATTGATGAGCCACAAAAATATTTTGCTGAGTATTTTTGACATTCTCAAACATTTTTTAACCCAATGTAAAAATTTTACAAGCAAAAAAAAATTTAAAATTAAAAAAAAAAATTTCACTCAAAATTTTTTTTTTACAGAAATGAGTAAAGAAAAAATTTTTTTTTTACTCATAATAAAATATTTCTTTTCTAAACTGTTTAAAAATCTTTTTTACGTTAAAAAAATTACTTTCTCTGCTTATTATTGGCTCTACTTTACCTATATTTTATTATGACAATGTTTCAATAAGTGCCACGCCCCTTCAAATACCGCCCACATTTGGACTATATAGAAGCTCATCTCATTTTCCTTGTGCATTACAAATTTCATGTTTCTAGGTGCTCTCAAAGTCGAATTATACTCTCTTGCACGCTAGATTAAGCATTTGGTCCACTGTGTACTGTACCGATAAGAAATACAAATTGTTTTATTCGACCTTTAAAATATTATATTTTGAGTACGTTTAAACTAGCTCGAGGTCTTATTTTTTTACTAATTAAAACTTTGATATTATCATAGAATAATTTTAAAGAAAATTGTTTGCCTGTAATGTTGTTTATGTAAACATGCGTTTTCTTCTTTTTCTAATTACTTTCCAAAAAATTAGATCGAAGATCTATATATATATATTTATTCCTGGGGTTCCATGGAGGAACATTGGGCCAGATCGAAGATCTGACCTACAGAAAATAGTTTTATGTACCAAACTTTCCGATTTCGTCCAAGGTAAAGCTTAATAGAATTTATTGCAATTAATTTTATTGCTATTTTCTTGTTTTTGTCCCTATTTTTTTCCATAGAGACTGTTGTGTTACTCTTTAAACATTTTTATCAGACACTTATTTTTTATGTCCTCTTAAACTTGATGACTATGATTATTTTTTATTTTAACCCTTTTTTTACTTTCATACATTCTTAATTTCCTTTTTTGACTAATCTTATGACTTATAATGAATGACAAAAAAAATTACATTTCCACTTCAGAAACAACAACAAGTGGCAAAGCCCTCCAAAACAACAGCTACACCAGTAATACATTCTTTAGTGTACTCCGGTTAATTACGCTACAAACAATAATTTTCACAATAATCAAGAAACAAACAAAAAATAGGAATGAATAAGAAATGCCCGAAATAAATAAAAAAATCTCCTTGCAGACAGAAAAAAATGAAGAAAATTAAAATTAATACACAAAGATGCTTCAAAGCTGTTTCTCTAATCAGCTTAACATCTTTGTTTGTACAAAGTTTTGAAGCAGACACAAGGATGACCACTCAATATACTTACAAGGAAGGTACCCGTGCAAAAATTTCTGATTTTGAATAAAATTTTAAAATGTGATAGAGACAAGAATCTATGATCAATATTAATTTATTTGATAGGTATATTTGAAGTTTTACATGGGGTACTAGCAGGCACGTACGCAAGAATTTATTTTGGGGAGGGGGCCCAAAATACTTTTTTTTTTAATTTCGTTTTTTCACCTAAATGTTTTTGAGCCTAATTTTTTTTACATTTTTATAAAACAAAACATTTATTTTAAAATTAATATAAAAAAGACTATTTTAAAAAAAAAGAATTTGAAAATGTATGCAACTTTTTTTTGAAAAATTCTCAAATATACTTTACGTACAAAAACTCAAAATTCTGGACACCTTTTTGAATTGTTTGTATACTTTTCCAAGGTTTTTGGATTACACTTTACAACACGATTTTGCACCCATGATCGGGACCAAAAAATTCTAAAAGTACTTGTGGAAATAACGATTATGCCCGTTTTTATTCCAACCGGACCCGGGAATTAACAAATAAATACGACGAACTTTAGGTGAATATAAATTGTCTTTTAAAAGTTAGCGTATTTTTAACCATCAATCACTAAATAGAGGGTATAAAGAAATGCGAAAAGCATCCAATGTTGAGAAATTTCTTTATAACTTTTAAACCCGTGTACCGCTTTTCCTCATGTTTTGCATATTTTATCTGACACTATGTGCAAGTGTTTGAGCGAAATTTAAGCCACCACGATTAACTGTTGCGGGCGTAATCCTATTTTCCCCAAGTGGTTGAAACTAAGATATATAAAAATGCTAATTTCCTTATAAAACGCGAAAACGAATTGAATAATGAGACATTTTGCTTTAAGAAAAATTCTTAATTTTTAAAACATTTTTCGTACAGAAAAATTCTTAAATCCAGAGACATTTTTCGTACAGAAAAACTCTCAGATTCTAAGATATTTATCGTATAGAAAAAGTTCTCAGTTTTTGAGATACTTTTCGTTTAAAAATAAAACATTTTTCGTTTTGAAAAATTCTAAGATTCTCTGTGGTATCTTTCGTATTGAAATATTCTAAGATTCTGAGACATTTTTCGTTGTGAATGAATATAGAAAACTATCCTAAAAATGTCTCAGATTTTTATAGAAAAATTCTGACATCATGAAACATTTTGCTTACAGAGAAATTCTTAGTTTCTAACACATTTTTGTACAGAAAAGTTTCTTGTGCCAAAAAATTTCTCCGTATAGAAAAAATCGCAGATTCTAATACAAGAAAATTTTGACAAATTCTGTAGAAAATATCTGCGATTTCACCAAAACTATACCATTTAAAATTATATTTTGGATATAAAATATATTTTTAAATATCAAAATTTTTCCGCGAATCACAAATCTAGTCAAATGTGCCGGCGGCTTTAAATAAAGTCGATAGAAAGGCTAATGGATTAATATTCATGGTGCATAGCTTTCTTGATCAATCACAATTACCTTTTAAAGGTGTCTTATTCGCCACCGTGAACATTTAGGAATTTAATTCCACTCAACATTTTTTCAATTAAACATTTTCTTTTTGTATTTTTTCAATATTTTAAAAATTTTGAAATATTCGTTAGATTAGAGACAAAAAGAAAAATATAATACTGAGCCTTTTTTGTTAACAAAAGTATATTTTGTAGTGCAAGGTCTTACAATTTGTATATGGCCAAATCATTTGGGGGGGGCCCGGGCCCCCAGGGCACCCTCCCTGCGTACGTGCCTGGGTACTTTAGAGTTCAAAATGCTTTAATTGGGTATACCTTCATTTTTAGTAATTTATGACGAAAGAGTGTATCAGAAATAGCTTTTATATATTTCATGAGATTTTCAGACTTGTGTATTAATTGTGTTTATATATTGTTGGACTGTATATTTTATAACTGAATTTTTAATTTAGTTCGGTTTGAGTCCATATTAATTATTTCTGAGAAATAATAATTGTTGTACAATGAGAAAATCTGAAAAAAATCAAGTGACAACACAGGCTAAGTGGAGATGTCGACAGCTTTCGGAAGATGCCACCCTTCCATCATCAGCACTCCTTCGATTGCCACACACTTAATGTGTGTCAGATTAAAATTAGCCATTTAAATGAAACTTTTGAAGAAATTAAGAATTGGAATTACTCCTCTTTGTGTTGAATAACCCCTATTCACCATTAATTCGTGTTGTATTCATTTGGCAGAAACTTAATCCATCTTAACTTTTAACAGAGTTGTATTTTTCCCATTGTTAACCCTTAGTAGGACTTTTCAAATCTTGAAAAATGTCCGTTAGGTTTGAATTTTTGTTTCATATTTCTAATTCTTAGAAATATTACTAAATTGCAATGTACCTTATGAGTTGTGTATTAATTGTGTTTATATATTGTTGGACTGTATATTTTATAACTGAATTTTTAATTTAGTTCGGTTTGAGTCCATATTAATTATTTCTGAGAAATAATAATTGTTGTACAATGAGAAAATCTGAAAAAAATCAAGTGACAACACAGGCTAAGTGGAGATGTCGACAGCTTTCGGAAGATGCCACCCTTCCATCATCAGCACTCCTTCGATTGCCACACACTTAATGTGTGTCAGATTAAAATTAGCCATTTAAATGAAACTTTTGAAGAAATTAAGAATTGGAATTACTCCTCTTTGTGTTGAATAACCCCTATTCACCATTAATTCGTGTTGTATTCATTTGGCAGAAACTTAATCCATCTTAACTTTTAACAGAGTTGTATTTTTCCCATTGTTAACCCTTAGTAGGACTTTTCAAATCTTGAAAAATGTCCGTTAGGTTTGAATTTTTGTTTCATATTTCTAATTCTTAGAAATATTACTAAATTGCAATGTACCTTATGAGTTGTGTATTAATTGTGTTTATATATTGTTGGACTGTATATTTTATAACTGAATTTTTAATTTAGTTCGGTTTGAGTCCATATTAATTATTTCTGAGAAATAATAATTGTTGTACAATGAGAAAATCTGAAAAAAATCAAGTGACAACACAGGCTAAGTGGAGATGTCGACAGCTTTCGGAAGATGCCACCCTTCCATCATCAGCACTCCTTCGATTGCCACACACTTAATGTGTGTCAGATTAAAATTAGCCATTTAAATGAAACTTTTGAAGAAATTAAGAATTGGAATTACTCCTCTTTGTGTTGAATAACCCCTATTCACCATTAATTCGTGTTGTATTCATTTGGCAGAAACTTAATCCATCTTAACTTTTAACAGAGTTGTATTTTTCCCATTGTTAACCCTTAGTAGGACTTTTCAAATCTTGAAAAATGTCCGTTAGGTTTGAATTTTTGTTTCATATTTCTAATTCTTAGAAATATTACTAAATTGCAATGTACCTTATGAGTTGTGTATTAATTGTGTTTATATATTGTTGGACTGTATATTTTATAACTGAATTTTTAATTTAGTTCGGTTTGAGTCCATATTAATTATTTCTGAGAAATAATAATTGTTGTACAATGAGAAAATCTGAAAAAAATCAAGTGACAACACAGGCTAAGTGGAGATGTCGACAGCTTTCGGAAGATGCCACCCTTCCATCATCAGCACTCCTTCGATTGCCACACACTTAATGTGTGTCAGATTAAAATTAGCCATTTAAATGAAACTTTTGAAGAAATTAAGAATTGGAATTACTCCTCTTTGTGTTGAATAACCCCTATTCACCATTAATTCGTGTTGTATTCATTTGGCAGAAACTTAATCCATCTTAACTTTTAACAGAGTTGTATTTTTCCCATTGTTAACCCTTAGTAGGACTTTTCAAATCTTGAAAAATGTCCGTTAGGTTTGAATTTTTGTTTCATATTTCTAATTCTTAGAAATATTACTAAATTGCAATGTACCTTATGAGTTGTGTATTAATTGTGTTTATATATTGTTGGACTGTATATTTTATAACTGAATTTTTAATTTAGTTCGGTTTGAGTCCATATTAATTATTTCTGAGAAATAATAATTGTTGTACAATGAGAAAATCTGAAAAAAATCAAGTGACAACACAGGCTAAGTGGAGATGTCGACAGCTTTCGGAAGATGCCACCCTTCCATCATCAGCACTCCTTCGATTGCCACACACTTAATGTGTGTCAGATTAAAATTAGCCATTTAAATGAAACTTTTGAAGAAATTAAGAATTGGAATTACTCCTCTTTGTGTTGAATAACCCCTATTCACCATTAATTCGTGTTGTATTCATTTGGCAGAAACTTAATCCATCTTAACTTTTAACAGAGTTGTATTTTTCCCATTGTTAACCCTTAGTAGGACTTTTCAAATCTTGAAAAATGTCCGTTAGGTTTGAATTTTTGTTTCATATTTCTAATTCTTAGAAATATTACTAAATTGCAATGTACAAAAATTCAAACCTAACGGACATTTTTCAAGATTTGAAAAGTCCTACTAAGGGTTAACAATGGGAAAAATACAACTCTGTTAAAAGTTAAGATGGATTAAGTTTCTGCCAAATGAATACAACACGAATTAATGGTGAATAGGGGTTATTCAACACAAAGAGGAGTAATTCCAATTCTTAATTTCTTCAAAAGTTTCATTTAAATGGCTAATTTTAATCTGACACACATTAAGTGTGTGGCAATCGAAGGAGTGCTGATGATGGAAGGGTGGCATCTTCCGAAAGCTGTCGACATCTCCACTTAGCCTGTGTTGTCACTTGATTTTTTTCAGATTTTCTCATTGTACAACAATTATTATTTCTCAGAAATAATTAATATGGACTCAAACCGAACTAAATTAAAAATTCAGTTATTTTCAGACTTTTTAAAAAAAAATATTTTTTTCAAACCACCAGATTTAACAGTGCAAAATCTAACAACAAAAAATGTTATTTCACCCGCGCAAATTGCATCACCGTCTAACTACATAAAAAACTCTCTCTCTGCGCATGTGCAAACAACACCACTCTCATGGATTTCTCAATGCACAACTCCAACATTAACAATTTCATCAAAAAATAGCTTGTCTTTCCCCTTACCTCAACCTACGGAGCCTTTTACTCACTTAACTAGTGCAAATACTTGTCCAACAGTAACAACTCAATCATGTTCAACTACTACTACTATTACAACATCATCAAACTCTTTATCCAAACCAATCATGTCAGTATGTAATTCACTCTTTACTATTACTCCTACTAATACACCGAACATTATAACACAAACTAACATTAATAAAGAGCAAGCATACAAAGCTCTTAAAAATTCTCTTACACTGAATGAACAAACAACTGATCTTACTACAAATGAGTCGGTAATGGTCGCCTCAAAAGGTGCTATACCTAAAACCACCAAAGTAGATTCTATAAAAGATAACAACAAAACATTAAAAGGGATTGATCGATATTTTTTAATTACAAAGCGGAAGCGTAGCCCTAACTCGTCCAAAAATAATCCCACTCCGAAACAAACAAAAAAAGCTGATACTACTCAAACGATGAGCCAAAATCGTTTTTCTTTGTTAGCTACTAATGATGTCGAAGAAGATGCAGATGAAACTGTTAAACAGCACAAGCCCCCGGCCATTTTTTACGCGAGCAAAACTCTAACGTTTTAGTAAATTCTTTGACAGAAACAGTCGGAAAAGATAATTTTTTTGTTGAATCGCTGCGTAGAGGAAACGTTCTTGAAACGAAAATTCAGGCTTTTACAGAAACTAACTACCGCAAAATTGTTTCTTATCTCGATTTAGAAAAAAAAAATTATTATACTCACCAGCTGAAAAGTTCGAAAGGTTTATCAATCGTCATAAAAGGTATCGAAAGCAACATCCCTACAAGTGAAATCACAAATGCCATAGAAAATGAAGGCTACCAGGTAAAATCTGTTCACAACATAAAAAATAAGGATAAAATACCGCAACCACTCTTCAGAGTTGAAATTGCCTTTGAATCCAGCAAATTAAAAAGAAACGAGCCCCATCCAATTTACAATCTTCGTTATCTTCTTCACCGAAGAATTACTGTAGAAGAACCACGCAAACGTAAAGACCCACCTCAATGCTTAAATTGTCAGGAATTTGGTCACACCAAAAGCTATTGCAAGCTCCCAGCAGTATGTGTAATCTGTGGTGATATCCATAAAACGTCCGAATGCACAAAACCTAAAAACGACCCAAAAAATAAAAAATGTAGCAACTGTGGTGGTAACCACACTGCAAATTATAGAGGATGTCCAGTCTTTATACAGATCAAGAAAAACGCTCCTAATAAACCCGCTTATCGGCGCTACCAGCCAAATGATTTCCCAAATTTTTACAACAATAATAACATCTCCACACAACATAGACCCTCTGATCAAACTAATAACAACTACGCCAGTTACACTGCTAACCCTCTTCCTATTCCTACTAATAACATGTCGTATTCTCAAGCCGCTCAATCCAGTAGTATTCCTTTTGAAAGAATGGGTGCTCATAACATTCCAGAATCTCAAATTCCTAAAGAATCTTCACAGAAATCGCCCTTAGAAAACTCAATAGAGCTTCTAATACAAACTATGAACAACTTTATATCAAATATGCAAGTCATGATGCAGGAACTATTAAGAAATCAGGGGATGCTACTTCAAGCATTCGCCTATAAGCAATGAACCAGCTAAGAATATGTTACTGGAATGCAAACGGCTTAAGCCAACATAAGGTAGAAGTCGAAAGTTTTCTAAAGTCTCAGTCTATAGACATATTGCTTGTTTCAGAAACACATTTTACGTTAAAAAACTGTTTTCGAATTAAAGGATACTCTATATACGACACCAAACATCCAAGTGGAAAAGCGTGTGGTGGTGCAGCCATAATAATTAATAACCAAATTAGCCATTTCCCAATGCTAGAATATAAAACTGGCCACATTCAAGCCTCATCAATCCGTCTCTCAGCCTCAAACACCATCATATCCTCTATATACTGTCCCCCAAGACACAAAATAACAGATGATCAATTCATTACTTTTTACAAAACTCTAGGAAATAAATTTATAGCAGCAGGAGATTATAACGCAAAGCACACATTTTGGGGCTCACGACTCACTACTCCTAAGGGCAGACAGCTATTTAAAGCTATATCATCTCTAAAACTTGACGTTATATCTGGAGGACAGCCCACTTATTGGCCTTCAGACCTACAAAAGACTCCTGATTTAATCGATTTTGCAGTCATTAAGAACATCAGGCGAGATCAGCTTTCGACAATCTCTTTGTTCGACTTGTCTTCTGACCACTCTCCCACTATTTTAACAATGCTGAATGGTCAAACCATCGCAAAACCTTTCTGTTTTCCTAATAGACATACTAACTGGCTCAAATACAGAAAGTACATAAGCTCACACTTATCTCACAATATTTCACTTAAATCCGATGATGAAATACAAGATGCTGTAAACGTATTCTTAGAAATAATATCAACGGCAGCAAAAGTAGCTACTCCGTTTAAAAGCTACGACGGCATTAAAAATAATAAATATTCAACAACCATCGAAAATCTTATAAAAGAAAAGAGAAATCTTAGAAGACAATGGCAACTATACCGCTCTCCCACCTTGAAAAGACAACTTAACCGCTGTCAAAGGACCCTTCACAGTGCTCTTTTGGAAGACAAACAGTCAGCTCTAAAGTCATATCTAGAAAATCTAGATCCAACAAAATCCACGGACTATAGTCTTTGGAAAGCCACAAAAAAACTTAAAAACCCAACTAGCTACGAATCTGCTATCCGTTATAGCGATGGTAATTGGGCTAGGTCCCATAAAGATAAAGCCGAAGTTTTTGCCGATCACCTAGAAAGAGTGTTCACACCTAACATTTCTAGCTCTGACATAACTTTACCAACTATTGAAGACCTGGTTGCTTCACCAATGAAAATTCGATTATCGTCCTTAACTTCAGCAATTAAAAAACTGAAAACAAATAAAACACCTGGCATGGACAAAATTTCAGGAAAAATGATTTGCGAGCTACCAACATCTGCCCTTAAACTAGTTTTATTCATTTTCAATTCCAACTTGCGAACTGGATTCTACCCTAAATCATGGAAATTATCAGAAATAATTATGATACCTAAGCCAGGTAAGGACGCTAGCCAAGTCTCATCTTATCGCCCGATAAGCTTACTCTCAATTTTATCCAAGCTATTTGAGAAAGTATTTTTGAATGCTCTGACCCCATATTTAAACGATTGCCACATCATCCCTATGCATCAGTTTGGATTCCGAAAGGATCACGGTACTATTGAACAGGTTCATCGCATAGTTACTCTTATTAGAAAGGCTTTCGAAGACAAACTCTATTGCTCCTCACTCTTCATAGACATTTCCCAAGCCTTTGATAAAGTCTGGCATGATGGGTTATTATATAAAATAAGCTCCTTGTTACCCCAAAATACCCACAAGTTACTGCGAAACTATCTCCTGGATCGGTCATTTGTAGTAAAGTACAAAGATCACATCTCAGACTCACGAAAAATCACAGCTGGAGTTCCCCAAGGCAGTATACTAGGTCCTCTCATGTATATACTTTATACATCGGATATGCCCACAAATAACCTGATTCACACGTCAACTTTTGCAGACGATACAGCGTTTATAAGCGTACATAAAAATCCAACAATTGCTTCTAGTTATTTACAGGCTCATATTAGAGAACTTGAAAAATGGCTCAACAAATGGAAAATAAAAGTAAATCCATCAAAGTGCGCACATGTTACCTTTACCTTAAGAAAGGGTAACTGTCCCAAACTGAAGATAAACAACATCGATATACCCGAGCAAAATAATATAAAATATCTTGGTATACACCTCGATCGTCGCCTTACCTGGTCAAAACACATTGAATCCAAATGCACTCAACTTAAACTTAAAACATCACAGTTACAGTGGCTCCTTTGTCCTCACTCTGATCTCAATCTAAATTACAAGGTTTTACTCTACAAAGCTATCATTAAGCCAATATGGACATATGGAATCCAACTATGGGGAACAGCTTCGGCATCCAATATACAGAAATTACAAAGAAGACAAAATAAAATATTGCGACTTATTACTGGTGACCCGTGGTATATTCGTAACGCAAATATTCATAAGGACCTTAATATTCCATTTGTTCGCGATGAAATAAATATATTCTGCTCCAACTATATTCGAAAACTACAATCACATCCAAATCCTCTTGCACAGGATCTGCTATCTTATAGTGGTCACACTCGCCTCAAGAGGGTCGACACATTGGCCCTCGTGGAATTACATGATAGATAAATCTTTACGCAACGAAAAATGGATTTTCTATTGCAATGGCAATAGATCCAGAAATTATTAGTTAATTTAAGATTTTAATACTTATTGTTATTTTCTGAAATAAGAAAGATCCAATAAATAAATAGAAGTTAAAAAAAAAAAAAAAAAAATTCTGATTCGTTTTTATTAAAAACTAGATGAAGTGCCCGTTGTTGCACGGGTTGACTTAGATATGAATATCTAAATAGCTTCTTCCCAGTGCCACCTATCGGGTCCATTCATACATACACATTTTTTTAATATATATTACGTTCTTTCTTAAGTGCCGTAAAATAATAAGTTCACCCCAGCGCCATCTACCGGTTCCAAATTTTAGCAGGAAACTCATTTTTGTTTAATAAATAGATTTTGTAAATTAGAGATAAAGTTTACCATAAATACAAAAAATTAAATTATAACGATTACAGCGCCATCTATCGGTCCAAATGTTTTCCATGAAACTTATTTTTGTTTAATAAATATATTTTGTAAATTTTAGACGAATCGTACTCTAAATGGGCCATTCCAGAAAATTTAGCTCAAATTTTAGTCATTTTTGGAAATGGTGTCTCAGATTAATTTGAACCTTGACACATAGATAGCCCTCATAAATATGATATATGTACCATACATCGTTTTTTTACATTTAGTGTATTTAACGAATTATGGCGGGTCAAAGATTGACTTTTTAAGCAAAAGTAAGAAAAATACATCACGTTTAAAGAGCTGTAACTTCTTAACCAATGACCCGGTTTTCACAAATTTAGGCTCATGTGAAAGCTGGGGGTTCTTCTTTTAGAAAATATTTTTAAAATAACACAGTTTTTTTTTACAGAAATGATGCAAAAATGCAAAAACATTTTTTCTTTTCGAATATTTAAAAAAACACATCTTCGATTTTTTTTTTAAATTCTGGTGAAAAATAACAATGTTTTGTATAACATATTCAAAATTCAGAGTGGGATCTCCATGGGATCAAAAAATATTCTGTTTTAAGTACGAGGTTCTCATATTTTTCCCTTAGAAAATTTAAATTTCTAATGTTTTGAATGTTTTCAAAATTTTAATAGTATAATTTTCTTTGAAAATTTAAATTTTTATATTGAAGAAACATAAAATTTTAATTTTCTAAGGTAAAATTTAAGAACTTCGTACTAAAACCAGAATATTTTTTGAACCCATTGGGATCCCACTCTGAATTTTGGATATGTTGTACAAAACAGTATTGTTTATCACCAAACTTTTTTTTTTAAAAATCGAAGATGTGATTTTTTAAATATTCGCAAAAAAAAAATGTTTTTGAATTTTTGCAACACTTTTGAAAAAAAACCGTATTCTTTTGAAAATATTTCCTAAAAGAAGAAGAATTAAGCTTTCATATGAGCCATTACTTGTGATAATCGGATTACTAGTTAAAAAGTTAGAGCACGTTAAACGTCATGTATTTTTCTGACTTTTGCTAAAAAAGTCGAACTTTGACCCGCGATAATTTGAAAACTACAGCAAATTTTGAAAATCCAAAAATGCAACATATCTCGTATAAACGTGGATATCTATGAGCCAAATTCTCAAATTCATCTATGAGCGTCCAAATGCATGTTTCCGAACAGTGGGGCGAAAATTTTTGGAATTACCCAAATACAAAAAATATATCTAACTTATATATCGTCCAAGTTTGGTGACAATCGGTCCAGCAGTTTTTGAGTTTTAGTAGTAACATGTTCGCCTCACAAACGTCTTTATATATTAAGAGGATAAAATTTTGAGCAGTTTTATTCTAGCTCGAGGTCAATATTTCCTTTAGTAATTAAAACTATGACTCGTAGAGCAATTTTTAATAAAATAAGTTTTCTTTTTTTAATTTATTTACTTTGGGCATTTTTACAAGACTTAATCGATACGTGTTTCAGAATTTGTCAGATTTCATTGTAAAGATTATTTATAAAATGCACTGTATAGAAAATATGTTTTTTTTTTTTGCCATCCCCATTTTGGGATCATGAAAAATTCATTTAAATAATAAAATTGTATTACTGCGAAAATCCTAAGAAAAGGCATTGTAAACATTTACCGCAAGGGAAAAGGCTTCCCAGAATTACCCCTATCGACAATCGTGTGTGCCGAATATAAAAGCACACAAATATAACTGTATTTGTATAAAAACTAAATTTCTGCATTTTTACTCAAATGCATATAAATTTTACAATTTTCATCAGATTTTTTTAAAAATGTGCTAATGTCTTCGTATTAGATCAGACTGGAACGTCAAATAAAAAACCGAATTTTAAATATTTTGTTTCTTTGTGAAATTTACAATGCAATATTATTTTTTTTTGCTAAATTTAGGTAAAAATGAAGCAAAATTGTCGTTTATCGATTAAAACAATGAAATCGATCAATTTGTTCCGGATATATTTTAATTTAAGTAAACCATTTTTTTAAAAAGATGAAAATTTGAAAAGAGGACAATATTTCAAAAACATTTGTACTTTAAAAATTTTGGAGTGGATTTTCGGATTTTTAAGCTAGTGTTATCAAAAGTACAAAGAATAAGTGAGAGTGTCAAATGAATCTGTGTCGAATCTTGTATACTCTCCAAAA
Organism: Pegoplata infirma; assembly: GCA_963921195.1. NCBI lineage: Eukaryota > Metazoa > Arthropoda > Insecta > Diptera > Anthomyiidae > Pegoplata > Pegoplata infirma. Next base: position 90,895,279 of record OY992537.1, read on the forward strand.
TGAAAAAAAGCTTTTTTGCATCTAAGCTTTTTTTTGCCCTGCAGGCAAAATCGCCCAATGAAAAATCGCACAAAAAATTATGAAAATCGCTCAATGCAAAATCGCCCAAAAAATATGAAAAATCACCCGAAAATGAAAATACAAAACTTGGCCCAAAATTAACGAAAAAAAGCCCAAGAAAGAAATGAAAAATGATCTAAAATAAACACACGTTTTTCCCAAAACTCATATTAACAAAAAAAAACTATATTTTGCGGAGAGGGTGGGTTTAAGGCATGAAGTTAGTAATCCCTAAGCCCGGCCAAAGGCCGGCTACGCAGAAAAACTTTTAAGACGAAGACAAAACTTTTTTATGACAAGGCTATTTAAAACCCATAAGTAATTAAAGAAAAAAAATATTAAGTGTGTAACTTAAATTATAAAGAAATATAAAAAAATTGGATGGAGCTTCGATGAAAGCGCCGTAGGTCAAAAATTTTAACTACAAATTTTAGCAAAAAGTCGGGCGAATTTTTGTTAATATTTTTTGTTTAAAATTTTTCGCCTGCGGCACTTTCAACGCAGCTCCATGCTGTTTTCTAATTCATTACTTTTAATTTTCTACTGGGCTGCGGTAGATTTATATATTGCATGATAATTTGAATGTAGGTGCAGGGGTTGTTGGTTCGATTCTCAGCAGAGCTTATTCGCTGTCTTGTTTCTAAAAAAAATTTATAAACTTTTTTTAGGTTGTACCGTTCTATAGGGTATTTAGTTTTCCTAGTCACTGTTTCATTGCGACTTATTTCAGATTTGACATTTTAAGATTTTAACAAAAATTAAAACCAAAAAAAAAAAAAAAATAAAAGTGGGCAGTTTTTCGTATTTTATTTTTGAGCAATTTTTCTTAATGAAAATTTACCCAAATTTTTATTTTGAAAAACTATAAAAATGTGCCCAAAAATGTTAGATAACTTTTCAAATGAAATATGCCCAAATTTGTATGAAAATTGTTTTGCCTAAATTTCATTTTCTTTTTTGGGCGATTTTTCTTCGGGCGATTTTGCCTACAGACCTTTTTTTCATCCAAAATTTTTTTTTTTTTCATAAAAAATTTGTTTTCATAAAAAATTTTTTTTTATAAAATTTTTTTTATTAAAAAATTTTTCTTTTAATCAGAATTTTTTCTTTTGGTTTATATTACTATATGCTTTCTACAGCCAGACCGACAGGGTATCATTGCTAAAATGACTTCGATTCAATTTCATTCATTTACCAAATTTACAGTTCTTTTGTATTGCATCTTTCTTTCTGCATTTTTTTGTTGTATAAACTTGTAATATATTTTTTTTAAGCAACTCATATTTAAAATTTGTAAAAACTATTTCACTGACAGTCATTATTATATATATTTAAGCTCGTACTTGCTTGTCAGCTACTTGTATATAACAAGCATGTCCGTTGCCTGTTAGCTTCTATTTAAGCCGTTTGTGTTGGTTGCTATTGGTTATAATTAATTTTTTTTTGTGCCATGGCTGAAACTTAAATTAACTAACAGTAGAGGAGAAAATGGAAAAGGGTTTAATTGTGGCCAATTTATTTACTTTTTTTGTGTGTGTGTTTAATCTTGTTAGAAGTTCTTTATTTAATTATTAAAGTAGATTTTTTTTTTTGATAATTGTTTAAAGCGGATTACGTTTTTATTCTCAAAACTGATACGGTTTTGGTAATGCATACATTAAACAACTGAATACTAGGGGAAGGGGGTGGGGGTGACTTGGAGTTCTCATTAAAAATTACAACACTGGCCTAGTCTAAAAAATTAACAAGTTGGGCACTAGAGATGGGCACATGAGCAGATTAGTACATGATTTACGTGATTCATTTTGAAAAATTTATTTTTCAATACTGACTTGGAATATTGTTATGCATGAAAATTTTTATGCAAGTTGCATTTAATACGAACTAAAACATATCCAAAAATGAACGAAATTGAAGGTCATCGGGTCCGAAAGTTTGCTATTTGGCATGGAATGCCCCATATATGTATATCAAAATATTTTTTTAATATGTGTGTCAAAAACATTTTTAACAACATATGGAATATCCAACAAAGCATTGTAATTGAAGCAATGGTTAACAGGAAGTGTTAAGCAAGTATAATAAATTATGTGCACAAAAAAAAATATATTGAAAAATAAATAAAATAAATTTCTACAAAGTTTACACATGTTCATCGAATTTCACAGTTAAAAGACTAATAACAAATATTGATATTTGGATCAATTATTGATTTTTCCATTAATATCGCGACATTGGCATAAATTGTTAGTTTTTTGATAAAATTAAGGTAATTTTATTTAAAGGTATTACTAATACCCATATGACGCTGTCTTTTTTAGAATCTTTTTCTTGCCTTTTTGTAGGGTTTTTCGGCTGTAGGTAAAATCGCCCAAAAAAATTTATGAAAAATCGCCCAAATGCAAAATCGCCAAAAATAAAACTACTTAACTTCGCCTAAAATTAACAAAAAAAGAGGACGAAATGAAACTTTTTTCCCAAAGCACAAACTACCCAAGAAATCTTTATTTTGCAGAGAGGGTTGTTCTAAGGCATATAGTTTGTAATCCGTAAGCCTGGCCGAATGCCGGCTACGCAGAACAACTTTTAAGACAAGACTATTTGTAACGTGGCCATTATCTATATTTTTGAAAAAAAATTATCTTTATAAAATAGTGCTGTTTTACAATTCGTTATTTTTTTTTCCACTGCGATGTGCTAGAAAAATATGTAGCGTGATAATATGCAAGTAAGAACAGGGGTTGTTGGTTCGATTCCCAACAGAGCCTTTGTCTGTTACTCTACAACGGAAAAGCTTTGCATCAGCTAATTTTTGGTAAGTTAAGTATATAATTTACTTTAATTTAATTTACATTTGACGTAGACATTAATATTTATATAGCTTCCCCCTGCGCACAGTGTGAGAATTTGCCAAATTAGAAGGACAAATCTTGAATTTTGAAGATATTGTTTTGAAAACTGGCATGAATCATTTTGGCGAAGTAATTAAACTTAAAAAAAAAAACATGGGCGTGATTAGTGAGCTGCCACGCCCACCCCCATACAATTTTTTTTTATTTTTTGCTGTTACTGTTTTATTTTTGAAAGTTTTAATATCGTCTATTCCATGAGACATTTGGTAATTTTAGTCATTTTTTGACCGAGGGTTTTCCGATTTTCGTTATTTTTTTCATACAGATACTCTATGGAGCCAATTTTAAATTTCATCCATCAGATCGAAAATATTCGAAAAACTCGCGATTTTATTCACGATTTTCGTTTTTAAAAAAATCAAAAAAAAAAAAAAAAATGCAAAATCTGTGTAACTTTGAGCAGCTATATTTTCTAAACTACTTATCACATTTTAACAATTTATAGCGCATACGAATGGTATGTAGGTCTTTTTTAATATCTAATAAACTAAAAAATATCGGTGGTTTAAAAGTGCATTTAATATGCAAATGCAATTTTGAAGTGCATTTTGCGAAACTCTTAGCCCTTTTAATTTTTTTTTTTAAGTAGCATATTTGGAAAATTTAGAATTTTTGCTACAAAAAAAAATGTTTTCATTACAATGGACCGAGAATGTATGCTATTTTTAATATTTTTTTCTAAAAAAATACTTCCTTAAGTTTCCTTTATAAAAATTTTTATTTTTTAAATTATACCACAATCCTGTTAAAAGACATGTTTTTGAACCATTATATTTTCAAAAGTAATAATCGCATCTTATTGTTTTTAAGCATATTCGAAAGGTATTTTTGTCTATTTTTTTGCATTTAATGACCGCAAAAATGTTGGTGATTCAAAAATGCATTTTAAATGCAAATGCAGTTTTGAAGTGCATTTTTCAAAACTTTTACAACTTTATTTTTTTTTTTAATTACACTGTAAGACAAATTTCAACTTTTTTTTTAACACCAGAACGAGACCTTATACACTTGAAAGTAGAGCCCCTCTGGAGTAAAACTGCATTTACAGTTTTTCATTCGGTGATCATTTGTCCTTTTTAGAGGACTTTAAAGTTTTGAAGGACATTTAAAGTAAAAAAAAAAAATATTTCTACTTATCCTACGATACTGAGATAAAAAGCAAATGAAAGAGGAAAGCTTCCTCAATTTTTTAAACATGTTCGTTTTGTCATATCAGGTTAAAAGGATATCAATAAGGTCCTTTCAAAACTTTGTCCTTTAATATCTTTGAGAATTTCCAGCCATTTCTTCCGGAAAAAATATATGTTAAGGACATTGATATGCACTAACACATTGTTAAATTTCACCATTCTCACTTTGTTAGTTTAGTGTAAAAAAAAATAAGTTTTTATATATAACTGAAAATATATTTTTTTGTTTACACATAGCCTCCCAAATATTAACCAATTTTCTTGGAAAAAAATCTAACACATGAATAAATGGATATACATGTGAAACTGGACCCTCCATGGAGTAAAAGTACGTTCATAGTTTTTTATTAGGTGATCCGGTCTCCTTTAAATACCATGTACAATGTTAACCAAAGTGAGAGATTTAGAAAACAAATGAATTTGTTTCTTTGGGTTAATAATTTATGTTTTTTTATACCCTCCACTCTAGTGATAGAGGGTATATATAAGTTTGTCATTCCGTTTGTAACACATCGAAATATTGGTCTAGGACCCCATAAAGTATATATATTTATGATCCTCGATCGATTTTAAGTCGATCTAGCGATGTCCGTCCGTCCGTCCGTCCGTCCGTCCGTCTGTCTGTCTGTCTGTCCGTCCGTAGAAAACACGCTAACTTTTGAAAGACTTTACAGAGGCTACTGAAGTTTGGCATATATGTTTATAATTTACCTGGTCAGGTTGGTATTGCAATCCAGCCAAATCGGTCCAGTGGTTCAAAAGTTATGAGCAAAAGTGTAAATTTAGGCAAGGGTGTTTTACGAATTTACGAGATAAAAAACACGATAACTTTCGAAAGACAATAATGAGACTACTGAAGCGTGGCATGTATTTTTGTCGTTCCCCGGGTCTGTTTGGTTTTAAATTTCAGCTCAATCGGTCCAGTGGTTCAAAAGTTATAAGCGAAACCCTGAATTTCAGATTAGTTTTATCCAAAATGCCACGTGTTTTAACAAGTTTTAAAAGCATTGGTGGTAACTAAACAATGCTTTTCAAACTTGTTTAATTTTAAAGCAATGCTTTTTAAACTTGTTTAGTTTTAAAAGCATTGGTAACTTAAAAATTACTCTCGAAAAAAATTTTACACTCAAAAAAAATTTTAAACTCAAAAAAATTTTACACTCAAAAAAAATTTAGTTATTTTTTTTTACAAAAATTGCAATATTTTGTGTACATACTTACTTGCATTCACTCAGAAATATTTTTACAGTAAAAAAAACATTACACTCGAAAAAAATTTTACACTCAAAAAAAAAATTAGTAATTTTTTTTTTTTTTTTTTTAAATGACAAAAAAAAAAGATTTTACTCAAAATAAAATTTTTCTAATCAAAATTGTTCATTTTTTCACGTTAAAAAATGTACTACCGTTTAAAAAAATGCATTGTGGAGGGTATTCATAGATTCGGCAAAGTCGAATATAACTTTTCTACTTGTTTTGTTTGGTTTAGTTTTTAGATTTTAAATTTTTTTTAATAGTTTTATTAACAATCTAATGGATTGTCTTTATAATTTTGTTAACTAATATTAAAATGCATCATTTGAAGTCTATATGTAAATAAATCGTATAAAAAACACGTGTTTACTTATTTGTACTTTTACTTATGCAAGTATATGCTATATGTATGACAATAGCTGTGTTTTTCAATAAGTGGATTTATTTTCGGATTAATCTTATTTAGTTCAAAATAAATAAATTAAAATGCCAAAACAAATTTGGAATATTTTTTTTCCATAATCTACGATAAATAAGCAATTATTATCCTAAAAAATAATAAAAAAATCTGGAAACTTAAAAAAGTTATAAATAAATCAAAATAAATCCAAATAAATTTTAGGATTTAATAAATCCGTTTTGGGTTAATTTTGTTTTATTTATAACTTTTCTCATTTTCCAAATTTGTTCATTATTTTTTTCGGATTATAATTGCAAATTTATTGTAGGTTACGGAAAAAAATATTCCAAATTAGTTTTAGTATGTTAAAATATTTTTTTTAAGCAAAACAAGATTAATCAGAAAATAAATCCACTTATTGAAAAACACAGCAAATATGTATATTTTTTTAACTCTTGCTTTAAACAACAACCTAAAATTAAGGCAAAACCGAAAAACTTCCTCTGAAATTCTTGAGTTTGACTTTATATCACCATTTCCGCAACAAACTAATAGAAGTAATTTTAAAAAGTTTTTGAATTTTATATGTCATTTGTAACTTAAAAGTTTATTTAAAAGGAGACCGGATCACCGAATAAAAAACTGTGAACTTACTTTTACTCCATGCAGGGTCCAGTTTCACATGTATATCCATTTATTTATGTGTTACATTTTTTTTCCAAGAAAATGGGTTAATATTTGGGAGGCTATGTGTAAATAAAAAATATAAGTACTTTCAGTAATATATAAATACTTATTTTTTTTTTACACTAAACTAACAAAGTGAGAAGGATGAAATTTAACAATGTGTTAGTGCATATCAATGTCCTTAACATACATTTTTTCCGGAAGAAATGGCTGGAAATTTTAAAGGATATTAAAGGACAAAATTTTGAAAGGACCTCATTGACATCCTTTTAACCTGATATGACAAAACGGACATGTTTAAAAATTTGAGAAGACTTTCTTCTTTCATTTGCTTTTTATCTCAGCATCGTAGGATAAGTAGAAATATTTTTTTTTTTTTTACTTTAAATGTCCTTGAAAACTTTAAAGTCCTCTAAAAAGGACAAATGATCACCGAATGAAAAACTATAAATGCAGTTTTACTCCAGAGGAGCTCTACTTTCAAGTGTATATGGTCTCGTTCTGGTGTTAAAAGTAGTGTTGTACGGTGTTATCATATTCGAAAAGTATTCAATTTTTACTACAAAATAATGTCCTCCTAATAATGAACCCACTGTGTGTGTTATTTTTTAGAATTTTTTAAAAAATCACGTTTTTTTAGATTTTTTGGTTTAATTAAAAATATCAAAATTTGTTTTAGGAAATTTTTATTTTTTTGTGGGGGGTCGGTAGTGGTAATTGGGGGGGCAAATTTCCTCTCGAATATGTGTTTAAAAATTCATTCTTATGCTTTTTGCACTAAAGAAATACAAGTTTATAATAATTAAAAAAAAATATATTCCACGCCCATAAAAGGGGGGCGGACCGAAAAAAACGACATTTTCTAACTCTCTGGGTCCAAATGGAGGACTTTGAACTTCTTGTAGCATAAAAATGTGGCATTTGTTATTTTCAGAGGTTGGTTTAGTTCTTCAAGGCGGAACTTTTTTCCCCTTGTCCGATTTCGCTCATTTTCGAACTTAAGCTGCCTAGGAACATAAGATATATTCGTGCCAAATTTCGGGAGTCTAGCTCTAGTATTTTGGACTGCATCGTGTTAACTAAAGACGGACAGACGGAGAGACGGACAGACGGACGGACGGACGGACAGACGGACGAACAGACGGACAGACGGACTGACGGACAGACGGACAGACGGAGAGACGGACAGACGGACAGACGGACAGACGGACAGACGGACAGACGGACAGACGGACAGACGGACAGACGGACAGACGGACAGACGGACAGACGGACAGACGGACAGACGGACAGACGGACAGACGGACAGACGGACAGACGGACAGACGGACAGACGGACAGACGGACAGACGGACAGACGGACAGACGGACAGACGGACAGACGGACAGACGGACAGACGGACAGACGGACAGACGGACAGACGGACAGACGGACAGACGGACAGACGGACAGACGGACAGACGGACAGACGGACAGACGGACAGACGGACAGACGGACAGACGGACAGACGGACAGACGGACAGACGGACAGACGGACAGACGGACAGACGGACAGACGGACAGACGGACAGACGGACAGACGGACAGACGGACAGACGGACAGACGGACAGACGGACAGACGGACAGACGGACAGACGGACAGACGGACAGACGGACAGACGGACAGACGGACAGACGGACAGACGGACAGACGGACAGACGGACAGACGGACAGACGGACAGACGGACAGACGGACAGACGGACAGACGGACAGACGGACAGACGGACAGACGGACAGACGGACAGACGGACAGACGGACAGACGGACAGACGGACAGACGGACAGACGGACAGACGGACAGACGGACAGACGGACAGACGGACAGACGGACAGACGGACAGACGGACAGACGGACAGACGGACAGACGGACAGACGGACAGACGGACAGACGGACAGACGGACAGACGGACAGACGGACAGACGGACAGACGGACAGACGGACAGACGGACAGACGGACAGACGGACAGACGGGCAGACGGACAGACGGACAGACGGACAGAAGGACAGACGGACAGACGGACAGACGGACAGACGGACAGACGGACAGACGGACAGACGGACAGACGGACAGACGGACAGACGGACAGACGGACAGACGGACAGACGGACAGACGGACAGACGGACAGACGGACAGACGGACAGAGGGACAGAGGGACAGACGGACAGACGGACAGACGGACAGACGGACAGACGGACAGACGGACAGACGGACAGACGGACAGACGGACAGACGGACAGACGGACAGACGGACAGACGGACAGACGGACAGACGGACAGACGGACAGACGGACAGACGGACAGACGGACAGACGGACAGACGGACAGACGGACAGACGGACAGACGGACAGACGGACAGACGGACAGACGGACAGACGGACAGACGGACAGACGGACAGACGGACAGACGGACAGACGGACAGACGGACAGACGGACAGACGGACAGACGGACAGACGGACAGACGGACAGACGGACAGACGGACAGACGGACAGATGGACAGACGGACAGACGGACAGACTGACAGACGGACGGACAGACGGGCAGACGGACGGACGGACATCGCTATAATGTCTTAGAATCAATCACTGATCAATAATATATATACTCTATGGGGTCCCCGACCGATATTTCGATGCGTTACACACGGAATGACAAAGTGAGTATACCCCGATACTGTAGTTGGAGGGTATAAAAATTGTGATAGGTGCAAATAGGCAAGATTTATCAATTGATTAAAGCTTAGATGTCACTTAATATTGTACAGTTGGTATAACGTAAAACTGTTCTGCACAACGCATAAGAAAGTTATCGGCTTTCGAAATCGAAGGTTCTATTCAGAAAAAAATTCTAAGGGTTTTGTTTGTAAAAATAATTTTCTATAAAGATGGGCGTGGCAGTTAACTTCTTGCGCCCATTTTTGGCATCAAGTTTGAGAACAAAAAATAAGCCCCATTAACTTGACTTTTAAAATTAAAATCTGTTTTATTAATGAAATTAGCAATAAAATGATCTTAAAATTATAGGTGGTCGGTGCATTTGTCCGAATACGCCTATATGCAACGTAAATTATAAATATTTTATAAAATGCAATTACACACAAACATTGAAATTTCACAACATAAGAGTTCTTAACGGAAAAAATGTGGAAAAATATTAATTCCATCAAAAGTTATGACATCCTGAATTTAACATGGATTTGGACGACAAAAATTTCACGAAATAGACTTTAATTGTAATTTAAAAAAAGTGTAAGGGAGCTGCAAAAACTAGCAAAACGTATTAATTGGATTTTAAAGCTGGGACGACAGTAGATATTGTGATGTTGGTCGCTGATCTGTATAACGCTGTATAACAAAGATTACGGCTTTCGAAATCGAAAATTCCTTCCAGAATAAAATCTTATGAGGTCAGAGCTCGAAATATTTCATGTTCTTTATTTTACTAAAAAAAGGGGGAAAAGGCGCAAGAGACATTTAAAAAAAAATTACGTAAAAAATATTAATTCTAACAAAAGTTATAGCATTTCAAAAAAATTAGGGTTTATGTGGTGTCAATATCAGGTTTGACGTCTGGCAACATTACTGATGTTTGTACAGGCGTTATTCTTTGCTTATTTAATTTTTTTTACAAACAAATACATATTCCTTGTCTCAAAACAGTTCTCAATCATACCCAGTAAAGATAATTAACAAAATAAAAAAAAATAAAAAATGGGCTTTTGTCCAGCTAGTTTATCAAATTCTTACACTGTGCGACGCCATCTATAGGGTCGACTCGTACTAATTTTCTCACGACGAAACATACATACATTCTGAAGTGCCGTAATGTTTCACTGAAATAAAAAATGTTGTTAATAACTTCACCCCAGCGACATTTACCCAGATCAAATTTTATCAGGAAACTTATTTTTTTTTTAATAAATATATCTTGTGAATTTTATTGTACCATAAAAACGAAAATAGAATTAGGCTGACAGCAGCGCCACCTATTGGTTCAAAATTTTATCAGGAAACTTATTTTTGTTTAAAAATATATTATATGAATTTTAGCCAAATCGTAACATAAATACCAAAAATTTAAACAAATAGCGCCACCAATCAGAATTAAACTTAAGAGAAACCTGGCCCCTGACTAAAATAATATGTTGTCCAAGTTTGGTGTCAATCGGTCCAGCGGTTCTTAAGTTGTAGTAACACGTACCCCGCACAAACGTTTTTATATATTTAGAAGATAAAAACAAAAACAAGATATGCGTTCGCTGTTCTAGTAACTGTTTCATTCGTTAAAACGATTGTCAATGTTAAAATTTTTGTCGTTCGTTATATCGAATATTCGTTAAATCGAGATTCGTTAAACCGGGATTTACCTACATTTTGTAACGGATTTTTTGAAAGACCTCTTATTTTCTTTGTAATAAATCAGAGGTGATTTGAAAGGAGTGAAATGAATTTTAAAATTTTTGTTCTTTCTGAAATTTTCAACTAAATTTACTTTTTTTCTTAAATTTTATAAAATATACGCAAAAAAAAAAAAAAATTGAAGCAAAATGACAATTAATAGCTTTAATGGCGATTATCATACATATTAAACAATACGTAGGGTTAATACACCATTAAATTATCTTTAATTTAAATCCAAAAAAAAAATAAATCCATCAATTTGTGTTGGAGATATTTTAATTTAAAGTAAAACCACTGTTTTAAAAATTTGAAAATCGGAAAAGTTGGCAATATCTCGAAAACTGTTGTACTTTTAAAACTTTGGAGTGGATTTTTGAATACATTTTTTAATTTGTAAACTAAAGTTATTATTTTTAAGTTATTCCAAGACTTTAATATTTTTTTATAAAAAACAAAGATTTGTTTTCCTGAAACCAAATGCCTGCACTTCGAGTGATAAGTGTTTTTAAAAATAACTACTAAAAAACAGAATAAGCAAACAAAACTTTAAAAAATCATTCTCTTTGCAAATTAAAAAAAAAGTATATAAAATAAATCTATTATATAGTGACAATTAGTATATATTTTTACTGATAAAACAAACAAAACTGAATTTTATTGTGAAAAAGTGTTTAATAAAATAAAATTTTATGGTTTTTATTACAGAGCATAAATTTTTTACAGTTAATGGTTTTTAAAAGTGTTTTTTTTTATCAAAGTATACAAAAAAATAATTAAACAAATATTTATAAAACAATAAAGAAAAACAAGTCAAACAATTACAAAAAATGCAATAAAATTTAAATTAAACAACGCTGTATGTAGCTGGTTGACATCGGGTCAGATCTGTTTATTTATTATCATTTGGTCCCCTTCAACCAGCTGTAGCAGTGATTGATATCAACATAAAATCGATAAAGTGTTAAGACAAGTGTAAACAAGAAAAATATAGACTTTAATTTTTTGTGATTTAATTAAATTTACATTATATATATTAAGAATATTAAAAAATTATTGAAATTATAAGTTTATGTTGCAACAGATTCATTGAAATTGACAGACTTGAATTTTTTTGTTTTTAGCGACGTTTCAATTACACCCAGGAAAATTTTTTGGAACAAATTCCTATAACAATAGATTCTTGAATATATTCTACGCACGGTGAGCTTCAGCGATGTTCAAGTTGAACTTTAGTGTCGACGAAAAGTGTAATTAATCTTACACACCTACAGTGACAATCGAAGAGTGCTGACAAAGGAAGGGTGGCTTCTTCCGAAAGCTGTCGACATCTCCACTTAGCCTGTGTTGTCAATTAATTTTTTTCAGATTTTCTCATTGTACAACAAAAATAATTATTTCTCAGAAATAATTAATATGGACTCAAACCGAAATAAATAAAAAAAAAAACTTCAGTTATAAAATATAAAGTCCAACAATATATAAAACAGAATTAAAACTCAACTCATAAGGTACAATGCAATTTAGTAATATTTCTAAGAATTAGAAATACGAAATATAAATTCAAACCTAACGGACATTTTTCAAGACTTGAAAAGTCCTACTAAGGGTTGCAACTCTGAGAAAATCTACTACAGTGTAAGAAATTTCAACTGTGTTGGAAAAAGTTAAAAATAGATTCATTAAGTTCGTGCTAAACGTAACATATGGGTAATGAAATGTGATATTATTCCCGTTCGCTTTTTCACCTTAATGTACGTTTAAATAGCTGATCTTAATCTTACACACCTACAGTGACAATCGAAGAGTGCTGACGAAGGAAGGGTGGCTTCTTCCGAAAGCTGTCGACATCTCCACTTAGCCTGTGTTGTCAATTAATTTTTTCCAGATTTTCTCATTGTACAACAAAAATAATTATTTCTCAGAAATAATTAATATGGGCTCAAACCAAAATAAATAAAAAAAAAAAAACTTCAGTGTAAGCGCAGTTCGATTTCTAGAAGATTAAATGTCACAAAACTGTTAACAGCGAAATCGTAGCTGCTCGCATTCGCGAGATAACGCGAAATTAGTGTTTTTGTATTTTTTAAAATATTGACATTGAAGTTTTTTTAAATATTTTCAAAAACTGAGTATACAGTTTTAATTGTACTTATTTAAAGGTCACAAAATAATAAACATCAAAATCCTATCTTCTTTAGTTCGCGAAAAATCGCGAAATTAATTTCTTGCTGTTTTTGTTTTCGTTTTTCATCTTTAGATAGGTTTCTTTAAAATTTCGTAAAACCATGGTATGCAGTTTTACTTGTGCTTGATCAAAGGTCACACAGCTGTTGACATCGAAATTGTATGTGTTAAATTTCGCGAGATATCGCGTAATTATATAATTTTTTTTATAATTTATTTGTTTTTTAAAACCGGTTCTTTAGAAATAACAAAAAAAAGTGGTATGTAGTTTGATTTGAGCATGTTGGAAGAAATAAAAACTGCACACAAAAAAATTATAGCTGCTCACTTTCGCGAGAAATAGCGAAAAACAGCTTTTTGGGGATATTTTTTGTTTTGATTAATAAAAGAAGTTACTTTAACATTGTTGAAAAACACGAAATGCAGTTTGATTTGCTACTGATTAAAGGTGATAAGGCTATTAACATTTAAATTCTAGCTGCTCAATTCTTCGAAATATCGCTAAAAAATTCGCTAAACTACTATTTATTCATTACTTTGTGGTTTTTTTGGTCTGTAAAAACATTTACTTCAATTAATGACAAAAATGTGGTATGTAGTTTGAATTCGAGGTTATTAAAGTTGACAAAACTGCTAGCATAAAAATTATAGGTGGTCAATTTCCCGAGAAATTGCAAAACTACTGTTCAAGCTTTTATATTAAATAATTTATTTTTTCTTTAGTGTCTAAAAAAAGGGTAAAAATCAAGAAACGACAAATAAATTGTATGCAGTTTAAATTTTATGTGGCTAAAGGTAGCAGTTTTACTCAAATCAATATCTTGACTGCTAATTTACGCGAAAAATATTTTTTTATTTTTTATTTTTTTATTTTTGCGATTTCTCGCGAAATTGCTAAGGTATGATTACGATGTTAACTGTTTTTGACCTGTAAATAAATACAATTAAAAATGCATACACAGTTTTTAAAAAACTTCATTGTCAAAATTTTAGAAAATACAAAATCACTAATTTCGCGATATCTTGCGAATGCGAGCAGCTACGATTTCGCTGTAAACAGTTTTGTGACATTTAATCAAGTATAAATCGAACTGCGTTTACACTTTTCGTCGACACTAGAGTCGAACCTAAACATCGCTGAGGCTCACCGTGTACGGTAATCCAAACAAAATTTTTTTATATAAAATTATTTTTCAAAAAAACTACTTTCTTTAAAAGCGATTGCTTTCGGGAAATTTCAAACTAAATTCATTGATTCTGGAATGTAAAGTAGAATCGGTTGCAGGGTAAAATCATGCGTTCTGGAACATATTATTTAGAACGGAAAATTTTTCTGGGCAGAAATTAAAATTGTCAAGTTCAAGTCAAAAAAAAAACAATTGTCAATTCCTTAAAATGATATCGCCAAAGTTTTAGTTTAAATGTCAGTTAATAATAAAAAACTTAGATTTTTTCCAACAAACTTACGATTAATGACACAAGTAACATAACCGAATGATAAAATGGGATAAATGCTAACCGATGACAGACGGAGGTACGGCCATGAAATTGTGTATAAATGTATTTTATGGGGTCCTGACCAATATTTGAAGGTGTTACAAATGAAATGACAAACCTCAATATTGGCACGCATTATGACTTTTCTCAAATTTCGTTGAAATGTTTCGATTTGCTCTAAGATCTCTATATAAAAATTTTTAGCCAAATCGGACAATATCAACCCGTGCCCCTGGAAGGTTTAAATTTTCCTCTTAAAAATTTTTTCTTTATAAATCAAACAAAAATTTTGTTTTTTATTAGTGAACGAGGGTATATATAAGTTTGTCATTCCATTTGTAACTCATCGAAATATCGGTCTGGGACCCCATAATGTATAAATATTCATGATCCCCGATCGATTTTAAGATATTCTTGCGATGTCCGTCTGTCTGTCTGTTGAAATGGTGATCGCGGCCAAAATATTACACGGAGATGACTGAAACTTAACATATTTATTGGAAGTTCTCCCGAGAAGTCTGGTATTGCATTTGAGCGATATCGGTTCAGCGGTTCAAAAGTTATGAACAAATGTTATGTTCAACATAACCTAAAAATACAAAATGCCTTAATTCAGCTGCTGGTTGACATATGTGAGCTTAATTGAACACCAAATGATATTTAAACAAGTACAAATACATTTTTTGACAAAAAATGGCGGATTTTTTTTTACCAAATTTTTTTTTCGCGGAAATTTTTTTTTTCGAAAAAATTCTTGTTTTACAAAAGTAATTTAATTTTAAATACAGTTTTTTGCAATAATCTTTTTGAACTTGTGGAGGGTATCACAACATTCGGCAAGGCAGAATTAAACTTTTTACTTGTTTAATTATTGTTTTACTTGATTTGCTATTTAACGATAAAAAAATTTTCACATCGAAAAAAATATTATTCCTACACACAAAAAAAAAAACAAATTCCTCAAATTATTAGAAAAAGTCTCGTGATTCCATTTTACCAATATTTGACAGTTTTTCTTGTTTTTTAACAAAAGATTTTCGATCAAAATTTAATTTTTTTTTGTAATTTTACAATTTTTTTATTACACTCAAAAAAAAATTGTATAGTTAGCAAAAAATTTAGTTAACTAAAAAAGCACCTGATTTTGGGCCTACTAAATTTCTAGTTAATTTAACTAAACATTTTTAGCTAACTTTTCGTTGAATGAATATAGCAAAAAAAAAACGTTACTTTAACTAAAAATTTAGCTGAAAATTTCGTAACATTTTTAATGTACATATTTACAAAAAAATTATTTGAATTCAGCTAAACTTTTTGTTACTTTTCGTAAACTAAAATTAACAAAATATTTTGTAATTTTTTTTTTTTACATTTTCAGGTTGATATTTTTTTTTTATTTTACCGAACACTTTAAACACTAACATTTCACTTATTTTTTTTTCACAGCATTAACAAGGGAAGTCTCCCTGGTGTCACCCTCCGATCTTCATGAAATTTGGATATGTTGTTAAGAACGAAAATTAATTAGACACGTATTTTTTTTTTAGCGGCCCAAACTCATTTTTAGGGGGGGTCGATTTGTATGGGGGGAAATTGACCTTTTTCAGTTTTTTACAATTTACGCCTATTTAAACAAAATTGATATAGTCATGTGTGGTATCAGATTAAAGGTATTAAAAATACCTATCTCGTGGTGCTAACAACGGGCCAAAAAAGTTAATATTTTTCGACTTATTAACAAAAATGTCCTAAAATTTTGGTATTTTACTCAATATGACGAAAAGTTGTGCATGTTTGAACACGTTCTTAGCACAAGTAGATAGGTTTTTCAAAGACCTTTCATTTGGTATGTAACATGACTAGGTTTCCTTGCATAATATAGGAGATAAACGAAAAAAACTGAAAAATCGCCTTGTCTTCCCCCCTCCTTTTTACCCCCTAAATATGAATTTGGGCCGCTAAAAAAAAATACGTGTCCCTTTATTTTTTCTGCTCTACAAAATAAAACCAATTCCATAAAGATCCGCGGGTGACACTAGGGAGACTTCCCTTGTAAGTTCAGTTTAAGTAGAACTTATGAGATTTACATAGGAGGCTACACAAGAAATTAATTACAAATAGTAATCACTATTTTCACTTTACAAATATGTTACGAAAAATCAGCAAATTAATTAGTAAAAATTCGTAAACTCAGTTTTAAAGTCAACAAAAAAATGAATTCAAAATTTGTTCAAAAATAGTAGTTTCGTAAATTAAACTTAACTAAAAAAAGTAGTTAAAACGCTGATTTTACCTAAAAATTTGGTCAAAAGCCAGTAAACCCGACTTAACTAAAAATAAATTGTTAACTTTACAGTTTTATTTTTTGAGTGTAGTAAAAATCTTGTAAAATTTCGAAAAACCTCATAATTTCTACTAGGAATTCTCGTTAAATAATAAGTAGGTAGAAAAATATCTAGTAAAGTCAGGAAACCTCCTTGTAAGTTTTATTGCGCCAAAAAATTTTGTAAATTAACAATATTATTGGTAAAAAGCTTGTAGAGTTTCAAAGTTTTTCGTAAAAAGCTTGTAAAATTACTAGGAATTGTTGTCAAATAGGAGGTAGCAAAAAAAAATGTTACAAATTTTTCTTGTCGTTTTACAAAGTTTTTTTTTGACTGTATCTGTGACATCTTTGTCGTGTTCTAAAATGTATCCAAAAATAGCAACAAATAATTTTTTTCAACAACTCTTTATTAAAATTTTTAATTTAATAGGTTTATTTAGGCTGGGCGGTTAAAGTTTGCCCCTTAAAATAATTTTTTTTGGGTTTTGTATTTTTTTCACACTCAAAATATTTTGTAGCCAAAAACAAATGAAAAACATATTTAAAACCAGTGAATAAACAATTGAAAACCATCCCAGTAATTATTCATTTGTTTTAACAAACACCAACATTTATTTTTTACTTTTGACAAAATTTTCTAAAATAAACATTAAACATTAAAAAATTACGTTTTTTCATTCTTTTTTACCAACAAATTCGAAAAAAAATAACCTACGAAAACATTAAAAATAAATGATAGTTCTGTTATTTTTACCAACAATTCCAAAAAAATAACCTACGAAAACATTAAAAATTAATGACTTCGTAGGTTATTTTTTACAATT
This sequence comes from Pegoplata infirma, assembly GCA_963921195.1. Taxonomy (NCBI): domain Eukaryota; kingdom Metazoa; phylum Arthropoda; class Insecta; order Diptera; family Anthomyiidae; genus Pegoplata; species Pegoplata infirma. The sequence goes on from OY992537.1 coordinate 90,913,062, forward strand.
TTCTATTGAAATATTTTTTTAAAAATTTTTATAAAATTTTGGGGAATCGATCCCGCAATCCACTACATTCTGGCCAGACACTCTACCCATCGTGCCAAAGTCACTTGATACAAATATCGTTTTATATTTCTATAAATAATTTTTGAATTTTTTTTCTACAAAAAATAACCTACTTGTGTAGGTAAAAACTAATGATATCTCATTAAAAAATACCAACAATTTAAAAAAAAAATTACTTACACAAATCATTAAAAATTTAAAGAATAATCAGTAGTTTTTACTTACAGAACAAAAATAAATGACTTTAAAAATTAAATGTTAATGAAAGTCTTTATTTTTTAGTGTGTTATTATTGAAACAAAGGACAGAAGTAGTCATTAATAAAACCTGAACATCAAACAAACGATTTCTCTTTTAAAAACGACTAAACGTAAAATTTTTAAAATAAACTACAAACAGTTAAAGACATAATTTTTTAAGTGCATTGTTAAATTTAAGCACCCCCAGCGGTACGGATTAAAATTGTCCGATGTGGTTAAAAATTTAAAACACAGTTCTTATAGCAAATGAAACTTAAATTTGTCCGGTAGTCGAAAAAATTCAGAAAAAGTTATTTTTTGTGTTAATATGTACATAAGGGTGGCACGAATAATGATTTTTTTTTCGAATTTCATCGATCGCCGGGCATAATATGGTTCGTTTTGATCTAAAAACTTTATGTTTAAATTTTTAGCTAAATCGGAATTTAACCCCACGTACCTTTGGGGAGTTAAAATTGTGCCTAAAAAAAAAAATCCACACACAAAATATTTTGTAAGTAAATTCAACTGAAAAAACGTTTACAACAATCGTTTTTCATTTTAAAAAACGGTTAACTTATGTATATTTCATTTAAAATAACATACTTTTTTAGTTATTTTTCAAAATGTCTCGGTACATAATTGGTGGATTGGATTTTTTTCACTTTTAGATAAAAGCTAATTAAATACTTTATAAATTCCCTATACAATATTTTTCAATCTGATTATCGCCTTAGAATCAATTCATCGATATATCGAGAGCTTTACTTCAATTTAAACGAAATTAAGAGAAACAAGTAGAAAAGTTAAAATCGACTTTGACGAATCTATGAATACCCTCCACAACACCCTTTTTAAAGGATAGTCAATTTTATAACGTGAAAAAAGTTAACAATTTTGATTAGAAATATTTAATTTTGAGAAAAAAACTTTTTTTTTTAATTTTTGTAAAAAAAAAAATAAAAATTAAAATTTTTTTTTAAGGGTTCAAGTTGAAAAAATATAGAAGAAAAATTTAATTTCTAAAAATTATAGACATTTCTGATATTTTCCACAACGGTTTTAAACACCCCAGTTATTGTTATCATCAGGATGATTTTTTTTCGAGTATAAATTTTTTTAGTGTAAAAATATTTCTGAGTGGCAAAAATAATTTGTAAAGTAATTTTGTGACTTATCAATGTTTTTAAAGCTAGTTTTTTAAAAACTCGGTATTTTTAACACGTGAATTTAAATTGAAACTAATCTGAAATTCAGGGTTTTGCTTATAACTTTTGAACCTCTTAACCAATTTGGCTGAAACCACGGACGGACGGACATCGCTATGTCGTCTTAAAATCGATCGAGGATCATGAATATATATTCCTTATGGGGTCATAGACCAATATTTCGAGGTGTTACAAACGGAATGACAAACTTATACATATATACCCTCTATCACTAGAGTAGAGGGTATAAAAAGTAAATGCTATTCTAAATTTTACTCACATAAAAATTTTCTAAATATTATTTCTGAATGTAAAGCTCAAGTCTAATTTATTACGAAGAAAATAAGAGGTTTTTTTGATAAAATCCGCCAAAATTGTAGAAGTTAAATACATTTGAACTTTTAAATTTTTCAACGGATTTTTTTTTTAAAGACCGCTTATTTTCGTCGTAATAGACCAGACTTGATATGTAAAGATAGAAATGAATTCTATTTTTTTTTCTTTTTCAAATTTTACATTGAATTTACTTTTTTCCCCGAATTTCGGAAAAATTAAAAAAAAAAAACAAGTAAGAGTGTTAAATTCGGCTGTGTCGAATCTTTTATACACTCCAAAATGTAAACAAGCAAAAAAAAAAATTTTTAAAAAAATTTCAGAGGCGTGTTTTTTTAGTGGAGGGGGTTTCGGCGGTAGACGATGGGGAAACCTTCCCTCTTGCGATAAGTGTATCTTGTCTTCCACAGACAGACAGACGGACAAACGGACAGACGGACAAACAAATGGACGGACATCGCTAGAATTTCTTAGAATCGATCACTGATCAATAATATATATACTTATGTACTTTGTGGGGTGCTAGACTGATATTTCGATTTGTTACACACGAAATGAAAAAATAAGTATACCCCCACACTGTGGTTTGAGGGTTAAAAAAAATTGTCGATATGTTGATTTATACACTCAAAATAATTCTACAGTAAAAGGTTTAGTAAGTGATCTTGTACCAAAATCTACTAATAAGTTACTAATTTTAGTATCTTCAAAGTACTAAAATTATTAATTTTCACTGGTTTTGAATAATATTAGTAAACAATTTTAGTATTGGTTACCAATTCCTGCACTAGGTCCTTTTGGACTAAAAATTAGTTAAATTTTTAGTATTGAATACCCACGTTTTTTTTGGCTGTAGCTTCTAAGGAGGTAATCAGATTAAAAAATGTTGTATGTAGGGTTGATAGATCATTAAATTATCTTTAATTAAAACCAAAAACCAATGAAATCCATTAATTTGTTATAGAGATATTTAAATTTAAGTAAAACCACTTTATTAAAACGATGAGAATTTGAAAATTTGGAAATATCTCGCAAACTGATCCACTTTTAAAACTTTGGAGTGCATTTTGGGTTTCAGAGTAAGATTTTACATGTACAACAATTGCAAAATGCCGTGGATCGCATTTTTTTTTTAATTTGTAAACTAGTGAAATAAGAAAAGTTTGGTGTACAATTTTTTTTAACTCAAAAATTGTTTTTGAGTGTTAAAATCTTCAAGAGCTTAAATTGTGTTTAGTGAACATTGCGCAAAATATTTTGTGGCTTACAAATTACACTTCAAACCAATTGATAATTTTCTAAAATTTCGACCGATTTGGCTGATACCGTTTATCTTGTTTTCCAATAAACTGAAAGACCCGGTTAAACCTTTTTTTTTAATTTAAGCAATACCTTTCTTGCAGATATAAAATAAAAAGTATTTTATTTTTTTCGCTTTTCTTAGTAAATTTTAATTTTTTTTTTTTGTTAAATTCCATAAAGTTGTGGTAAATTTAAAAATTTTCTTCGTAACTCTATGTCTTATTTATAAATTTGCAAATTTTTAATAAAAATTTTGACAAAAATAACTGTAGATATAAAATTTGGCTAATACATTTTTACGAAACGTTTATTAGTAGAAATGCAATTTTTTAGTTAATTATACGAAATATTAGGTATGTTTGCATGTTTGTATGTTGTATTACATGTAAATACATTCCGTAACATTTAGCCTTTAGAATTATTATATATTTCCATTTAAATTGTAATGTTTACTGAATATTTATTAAGTTATTTGCTCTTGGAGCTTCACAAATACAAACAAAGATAATTATCATAAATTCAATTTATTAAAGACCATTTAAACATATAAATTTCCAATGTGTCAATATACCCAGCAAAAATTAAAAAAGGGGTACTTACACACACAGAAAAAAATAAAAAAAATGTTTGAGTAATTTCTTAATGCTATTGAGTAAAAAATTACTAAATTTTGCAACAGTAAACGATTTAATAGTATTGAGTAAATTTTTAATAAAAATTTATTAAATGTTTGAAAACAAATTTGAGTAAATTTTTAATTGACACAATTAAACATTTACTGAAAATTTATCTATTTTTTTTTTAAGTTTAAAAAAGTTTTTAAATTAAAAAAAAAACTTGTTTTTTCAAACTTTACCAAACACATTTATGTCTCAAAAACATAGGAAAAATTTATAAAGACGATTACAAACTTTCATATACATACACAAAAAACTATAAACTAAACGAGAATTCAAAAAACTATGAGAGTTTAAAAAAAAAATTAAAAAACTATTAAATTTTTATTAAATTATTTACTTAAATTCTTTTTAAAATTTTAAAATAAATTTTTAATTGCGTCAATTAAAAAATTACTCAATTTTGGTTTATAAATTTAAACAAGCGATTACTCAAATTTGTATCCTCTATATTTTTTTCTGTGGAATTTGTCAAATATGTCGACTCTCTTGTAATATTATTTAAAACAAGAAAGAGGCTTAAAAATTTTATTAACTTGAACGAAGAGAATGTTAATTTAAAAAAAAATAGTAAATTCAATGTTATTTTCGATGTCCATTGGGGCGTCCCAATTTACAAAGTCATTTCACCCAAAAAAAAATGTGTGTTATTTGTTGTTGCAAAATTTTTTGGGTGATATGGCTATTATTTTTGGGTATTTTAACAATTTTCTTTAAATTAATATAAATTATCAAAAATGTCATATTACCCAAACATCAAAATGTTGAATTTAAAAAAAGTCATAGCACACAAAAAATATTCATAAAACTCACCAATATTGTTTTTTAACACAATATTTTAAAGTTTTTATGCGTAGCCGGCCTTCGGCCGGGCTTGGGGATTGCAGAATCCATGCATTAAGCCCATCCACTCCGCAAAGTAAAGTTTTCTAGGGTAGCAGGCGCTTACGCTATCAAAATTGTTATGCCTCAAAAAGGCCTGATAACCAAAATAGCTTTGGTTTGCACAGAGGGTGGGTTTAATGCATGGAGTATGTAATCCCTAAACCCAGCCGAAGGCCGACTACACAGAAACCTTTATTTCCAAAAAAAAAAAAATCATAGAAGTCGTAATTTCGACATTTCGTCCAAAAAATAATATTTTGGTATTTTGAGAGGCGTACGGACATAGCGCCCAAGGTCTTATCGCCCAAAGCCGTAAATGTCATATCGCCCAAGCTAAGACATATAGCCCAAAATGAAAGGTCTAAAAATGTTATTTCTCCCAAAACAAAATTGTCAAAAAATCCAAAATATTTTTTTGGGCGAAATGTCGAAATTACGACATTTCGCCGTCTGCGTAGCCGGCCTTCGGCCGGGCTTAGGGATTACATACTCCATGCATTAAACCCACCCTCTCTGCAAACCAAAGCTATTTTGGTTATCAGGCCTTTTTGATGCAAAACAAATTAGAGTGTTAAGGCCTGCTACCCTAGAAACTTTACTTTGCGGAGAGGGTGGGTTTAATGCATAGAGAAACATAGAGGCGAAGATGAAAGAAAAAATAATATCACTATCTTTTTCTTATTTCTCACACGTACGTTGTCGATGTGAATTCACCACACAATGCATGTTTACAAGTCGTACTTTGTCAACAAATACATGTATACAAGTTGTACTTTGACAACTCAATTTTTGACGCCTTCGCCTCTATGTTTCTCTATGGTTTAATGCATGGATTTTGTAATCCCTTAGCCCGGCCGAAGGCCGGCTACGCACAGAACCTTTAAAACATTGTCTTAAAAAAACAAAGTTGGTGAGTTTAATAATTATTTTTTTGGGCGCTATGACATTTTATAAATTCAACATTTTGATATTTGGTTAATATGACATTTTTGATAATTTATATTAATTTAAAGAAAATTGTTAAAATACCCAACAATAATGGCCATATCGTCCAAAAAATTTTGCAACAACAACTAACACACATTTTTTTTGGGTGAAATGACTTTTTTAAATTGGGCGATATGCACTTGGGCGTTATGTCCGTACGCCATTTTGACAATTTTGTTTTGGAAGAAATAACATTTTTATACCTTTCAATTTGGGCTATGTGTCGCAGTTTGGGCGATATGATATTTACGGTTTTGGGCGCCGGGAAAATGTATGACAAAAATTTCAAATTTTTTTATCCGGCAACCAGCGATCAAAGTTTGAAAAAATAAGTTTTTCGACCAAAATTCATATCCGATTATGTTTAACTTAATCCGGCTCAAAATTTTTGAATTTTTTGCGTACTTTATGGGAAAAATATTGAAAAAATTCGAAAAAATTCGAAAAAAGTGATTTTGGTCAACAGATTTTTAAACTTAAAAATTATTTTTTTATACTAATTTGTCTTAAAAGTTGAAAACTGTTCAGTATGTTATGTGAAAAATATTAAATGCTATGTGAAAAATAAAAAATATATAAAACTAACTGGAGTGTTTGAAACCGGTATGGAAATAATTTTAAGAAATTTAATTTTTCTTTTGCATTTTTTAACTTGAACCTTATACTTAACAAATATAATTGGAGCCCGAGCTCCATCTGTACAGAAAAATTACTAATAAAAGTACTGATAAAATATGTCGCCATAAGGCACATCTCCGAAACGGAAAATGCAAATTCCTTCATTTGTGTCTGATGAGGGAAGTCTTCCTGGTGTCACCCTCCGATCTTCATGAAATTTTAATATGTTGTTAAGAACGGAAATTAATTCATTAAGACAAACCGACATTAAAAATCCTACTGATGATAACACTAACTGGAGTGTTTGAAACCGGTATGGGAATACCAGAAATATCTATAATTTTTAGAAATTTGATTTTTCTTCTGCATTTTTTTAACTTGAACTTCATAACAAATATACTTAGATCCCTCTATCTGTACTTATAGCTCGATCTGTACTTACAGAAAAAACAATACGGATCAGCATCTGTGGGCCAAAATAGCTGATCAGCATTTTTGGATCAAAATCGCGTTTTTATAATTTTTTTAATATTTTTAGATAACATACTTCACATTCTCTAACTTTTGGTACAAATTTGGATAAAAAATTATTTTTATGTTTAAAAATCGGATCCACAGATCCAATTCGGTGTTTTAGAATTTTTCAAATATTTTTCCCATAAAGTACGCAACAATTCCCAAATTTTTAGCCAGATTTGATTTAAAAATTCGGATATAAATTTTGGTCGAAAAACGGAATTTTATCTAACTTTGACTGCTGGTTGCTGACTGAAGATGCACTAGCAAAATTTTTTCTTAAATTTTAACACAATTAGCAATTCCGTGGCCATCAGTTGGCAGGTATTACGACACGATATTTTGACTTTTACAAGTTAATGTCGAAACGATATCTTATATAATACGGTTATTTGAGCCATTTAAGTCAAAATTAAAGCGGACCTTTGTAAGGGAGCTAAGTCTAAACATGGACCAATTTTTCCCAATTTCAATTGGCCAGACAAAGCTAAGGCCAGACAAAGCTAAAATTTCAAATGTCAGCCAAATCGCTTGATAATTGTGACCCGTATTGTTTAGATGGACGGACGGACATCGCTAGAATGACTTAAAAAGTTATTCTGATTCGATCGGTATACATACTTGAAAGTTGGTCTAGGGCCAATATTTCCGGTATCTACAAATAACAGGCTAAAGTCATTATACCCTGCACCAAACAGTGGTGTAGTGCAGCGGTTACCAAACTTTTTGGCTCGCGTACCCCTAATTTTAAATTTATTCAGCCGCGTACCCCCTAACGAGTTTTTTTTTTCGTTAAAAAACTTTACATACAAATATTAGAGTTATTTTTGAAATTTTTGATCTGCGGGTATTATTATTTTTTGAAGGATTTAGGGGAGATCAAAACAATGGTGGTATTTTTTTGGAAAAATATTCGCTCTTTGGGATGGTTCAATGCATCTGAAAACGCAGATTTTTAACTGATTTTTCTGCAGAGCAAAAACGGCTGAAAATATTGCAAATCTGATTTCACCATTCGATTCTACACCAAAAATTAAAGAATTTTTGAACTCTAAAAAAAAGTTTTAAAAACCCATCACAGGGGGCGGAAATATAATGTTATTAATTATTTTTTATTTTTATTATTTAATACGGGGCAGATCAATAATTCCGTGACTTTTCAAATGAAACACCCTCGTATTTACAATAAAAGGGCATATTGAGCTTAACAAAATGGTACCAAAATTTCCACTCTATCACAACCCGTCTCAAAAATGCCCAAAAACACGGGCATTTTTGAGAACTTTGACATAAATTTTCTCCAAAAACCTGCCCTCATAGAAAAATTTGGGAACCATATTCGGAATCAGCATCGAAAGGTTAATCGAAAACAAGTGGTCATATCTCAAAATATCTTCCAGAAATAACGCAAAAATTGCTCTCTAAATTGCACGAAAATACGTTTTTTGTGAACTTTGACCTCAACTTTCTTAAAAATCGGACGTTATAGAAAACTTTGGAAGCCAGATGCGGTACCAGCATTGAAAGGTTAATCTAAAACGAATGTCCAAATTACTAAAATTTTGCGTACCCCTGCGGAATGTTTCGCGTACCCCCTAGTGGTACGCGTACCATAGGTTGGTAACCGCTGGTGTAGTGTATATATGGGGCATTCAATATATCGGACACTTTGAAAATTTTTTTTTTAGATTTTCCCAATTTGTTTACAGTTTTTAGTACTCTTCGAAAACTCCTTCGTGATAAATTTTCAGATTTTTTTGATGACCCGTTCAAAAGATATCGAATTTTTAAAAATTTGTAGTTTGTTCCTTTTCTCAAACTAATAGTGCACTAATAGTGCCATTAGAGCCCTAATAGTGCCTGCCCTAATAGTGCCATTAGAGCCCTAATAGTGCCTGCCCTAATAGTGCCCTTAGAGCAACAAAATATGTGACCGACCCACAATATTTTTTTAGTCCAAACATTTTCTCTGAACACACCAACCCTCTATCTCTAATTGTTAAGGCGGTCCCTATACATTTTTTTTTTATTTTTTGTAAATTAGTTTTATTAAATCAGCTTCTACCGGTCCAATGGTGCGTCCGAGAAGGGTCATTGGTGAGACCGACTCCCATTTATTTTTACCCTACAACATTTTTTTGAAACATACCTACGCCCTATCTCCACTCCCTAAGTAGGCTTCCATTCAAAGTTACATTTTTATAAAATTTGTTCCAACTGTTATTTGTATGGGAGCCTACTTAAGGAGAGGAGATAGGGCGTAGGTATTTTTTAAAAAAAAATTGTAGGGTTAAAATAAATGGGGGTCGGTCTCACTAATTACCCCTCTCTGACGCACCATTGGACCGGTAGAAGCTGATTAAATAAAACAAACTTACATAAAATAATAAAAATTGTATGGGGACCGCCTTAACAGTTATAGATAGAGGGTAGGTGTGTTCAGAGAAAATGTTTGGACTAAAAAGATATTGTGTGTCGGTCATACATTTTGTTGCTTTAAGGGCACTATTAGGGCAGTTAGAGCGGTTGGAGCAAATTTTAAAAAATTTCGTTTTTTGTGGGGGCCCCTTAGAAATTACAGATAGGGTATTAGTTTGTTCCAAAGAAATGTTAAGACGTAATGTTAATGTTAAGGTCGGTCTTGAAAATGACCCCTCTATGACTCAACATTGGAGCAGTAGAAATTATTTTAAGATTGGAAAATTACATAAAATTTTTTTCAAAAAATTTAAAAAAATAGTAATAATCGTTATCCCACGATCCTCCTGGGCAAAAATTTCTAGAATCGATAGAAGTTTTACACAAAAAAATTTAAAAAAAATCGAAGATTTAAAATGAGATTTAAATTTTAAAACTTAAAAATCGCATAATAGAGCGCTTTTAAGAAGTTTTTGGGATTTTTTTTTAAAAAGTACGCAAAAAAACAAAATTTTTGAAGAAAAAAAAATTTGAAATTTAAACCATTATTAAAGAAGTTACGTGTAAAAGAAGTTTGAGTAAAGGAGCAAACTACCGATTTTTAAAATTTCGATATCTTTTGAACGGGTCATCAAAAAAATCTGAAAATTGACCACGAAGGAGTTTTCGAAGTGTACTAAAAACTGTAAACAAATTGGGAAAATCTAAAAAAAAAATTTTCAAAGCGTCCGATTTGACATGGAATGTCCCATATATAAAAAAAACGAATTTTGTTTTTCATTGTTTTTTGAAAATATAAATTTTTGGGATTTCGCCGCAAGTGAACGTTGTTTGAGAAAAAATAAAAATGTCAAAATTAATTTTCAAGTGCAACTAAAAACTTATTACGTTAGCTTATCAAAACTAAAAAAAAAACTAAAAAAAAATTTTCATAGTCACTTTTGGAACTGAAAGCTAATTAAGCAAATTATAGTACTAATAAAAATTAAAAAAAATAAAAATCGCATGTTTAGGGGCCGTTAGCAACCCTTAAACCTTAATACAAAAATTTAAAAAAAAAAATCCGTATTATTTTCTTACGGTGCGTAATATGTATTCCGGGTGGCCCATAAAAAGTAAAACTTTTGTTTTTATGAACTACCTTAATATATATATTTAGTAAAAATATTTTGAGTAGGTTTATTCTAGCTCGAGGTCATTATGTCCTTTTCTTATTAAAACTATGATATTCTCATAGAATAATTTTCAAGAAAATTATTTTTCTGTTTTAAATTTATTTATGTTGGTAATTTTTTGCAAGACTTATCACCGTTAATTTTAACTTTTTCATACAAATTTTGATATAAGGCTCCGTTACATCGGCAGTTAGCAGCTAACTTTTTATTGAGTAATCCGCCCTTAATCGACACATGTTTTGAATTTGCCAATTCTCAATATCATTGTAAAACAGCAATAATTTAAATTTAAGAATTTTAGTTTTTCAACAAATTTGCCAATAAAAAAAAGCATTAAACCAGTTGATCGAGAAAAACTTTGAGCATTTCCGTACTGACTCCAACCAACCCAAATTTTCATACGAGAACCCCTTCAATCTTATGGTGAAGCATAGTACATATATTGGTTTTGGTAATACCATTGCACTACAAATAAATATTTCATAAAACTGTTTTTTGCTGGGCTTTTATAAATGTTTGTACTTGTATATTAAAACCTAAAGTATGTATGATATATGTAAATTATAATTTATGTTGTAATAATTTTACATGCAGCAAAATAAAATAACAAAAAATAAATTAGATTTACAAATATTTAATTTATATTTAACAAAACTGAAAAAAAACAATAAATTTATGCAAATTGTATGCAAAATGTATGAATGAATAAAATATATATTTGTATAAATTTAACTTAAATGTAATAAAATGCATACATATTTCATACTAAACAATTAAAAAAAACTGTTTTTTTTTTTTATTTAAATCATCATTGAATGGCAAATTTCGTTTAGTAAATAAAAGCCACACAGTGATGGTTCGTATGAAAATCAGGCACGGATGCAATATCCATTTTTATTTTTAAACGTTTAAAATATTACAATCAATATAAATTCTGATTAAGTTTTAGTAAAAATTAATAAAAATTTTTTAGATCTTTAAAATATTATACATAGAGTTGGTTTATTCTAGTTCGAGGTAATTATTTCCTTTACTAATTAAAACTATGATATTCTCATTGAATAATTTTCAAGAAAATTATTTTTATGATTTTAATTTATGTTGGTAATTTTTACAAGACTTAGGCTGAATTACTCAATGATCCGTTATAAAATAACTCTCCGTTAAATTTAACCTTTTCATACAAATTTTGACATACGGCTCCGTTAAATAGGCAGTTAGCAACTAACTTTTCATTAAGTAATCCGCCCTTAATCGACAAATGTTTCGGAATTTTTCAGATTCCATTCTCGATACTATTTAGCAAATATAAACAGAAAAATATATTTTTTTTAAATTATTTTATGAGAATACCATAGTTTTAATTATTAAAGCAAATTATTACCTCGAGCTAGAGTAAACCTACTCTAAATATAATATTTTAAAGGTCAAATAAACCAATATATATTTTTCAATAAAAATTAATCACAATTTGAACAAATGTTTATCATGCCATAGTGAAAACCCCATGTATGAGGCATTCCACACCAAATGTCCAGCGAAAAAAACACGTGTACCGTAAACTTCTGAATAGGTTGTATGGATAGCCCTTTATGGAACTTAGAAAACTGCGTTTTTTGGTTTTTCAATTTTTCAAAAGCTGGGCTTTTTGATATTTTCCATTTTTTAAAAAAGTCAATTTATCAAAAATCCGGCCACATTTTTTTTTTTAAATTTTTTTTTTTTAAAGTTTAGATGTTTGTCCATCCACACATAAAAAATCAGACACGAGTTTTTCGTATTTTTCGAAAAATCGCATTTGAATTTTAAATTTCATAACAATTTAGTAATTTGCTTGTATTTTCTTGTTTCAAAAGAGCGTATGAGTAATATTTATGCAATTAATATTACTCATTCGCAACGTTAAAACAAGAAAATACAAGCAAATTACAAAATTGTTTGAAATTTAAAATTCAAATGCGATTTTCTCGAAAACAATAATGACAAACGCGTGTCTGAATTTTTTTGTGTGGATGGACAAACATCTAAACTTAAAAAAAAAAAAATTAAAAAAAAAGTGGCCGGATTTTTGATAAATTGACTATTTTTAAAAAATGGAAAATTTCAGAACGGGTTCTGAAAATTTTCAAAAAAAAAAAAAAATTTAATCGATTGCCCATACAAAACTATATAAGAATGTAAATTTTTGAGATTGTGGTGCATTCCTTTTTAATTTGATAAATATTTAATCAAGGCAACTCGTCACAAATTTGACCATTTTTGCAATATTTGACCACGCCTCCTAAGGCCAGTTTTTGAAAATTAGAAAAACCAAAAACGCAATTTTTTTAGTTCCATATAGGGCTATCCAATCAACCTTTTCAGAAATTTACGGGACACATGTTTTTCTGTAGCGGGACATTTGTAGTGGAATGCCTCATATGGTACTTTACCCGCTAATACAAACATTTTCAACAACAACAAGCATGTAGTATTATCCGATTGGTTAGTCACACGTAAATCTGTTTTTGATATTTGTTTGTTGGTTATTTGACGATCGTGATATTACTACGTGGCACACAGGGACATAGAAGGTATTTTCCGGGCAAAAGTCTTTCATCTTGTCGTAGCATGCCAAAAATTGGCATCTCAAAATTTACCGATTTCAAAACTGAGCTCAAAAATACAAAAACCAATATGTCGTCGACATTTTTTCAAAGTGGTGCGATCCAAAAGAAAATTTGTGTCTTCTTAGCGGTTGAACAGTGCTGCCAGGCTTTTTTTGTGAAAAATCGTCAAAATTTGGCAAAAAAATCGTCAAAATCGCCAAAAGTTTTAAAAAAAGTCGTCAAAAAATCGTCACTTTCAAAAATGGTAAAAAACACATTTTTTGATGTATTAAAATTTTAAAACGCACAATAAAATTGTTTCTATCCACTTTTGTTTAACGAATTTTTTAAATTGACGCACATAAATTTTTTTAACTAAATAAAAAGGAATTTTCTTTTAAAACATGTTACAAAATAGTTGAAAGTCATTCGATTTTTCATTTGTTTCTATTTTTAACTGCTGATAAAATAAATATCATTAAATCTTAAACAAATAAAATTTCTTACATAAATTTTTACTATAGAAAACAAACTACAAAGTCATTAAAAACAAGACCCACGGAAAAAAATGTTTTTTCCGTGCACTTTTTTCAGATTTTTAAAGGATATAAATTAAAAAAAAAAAATTTTAGTATCAAACATTTTTTGTCAAATAACTAGGGTGACCATTTTTTTCTGAACTCAAATCAGTAGGCCTTAGTTTTTTTTTTTTTTGTCTAGAAATCACTCTCTGAAAACTCTTTTCTATGGGAAAATACTGATGATATTTTCAACATTCCAAAAATTTCGGACAATTAGTATTTCAGTAAAACAACTGTTAAAAAAATAACTTTCATTATTTTCATTTGTCGGTATATTACCAAAAATGTAGTTGACTTCAAACCACTAGAATAAGATTTTTTGAGCGTTGCAGTTCAGAAAATATAACAAAAACCCACAGGCTTTGAAAATAATAAAATTCCTAAATTCCCTTAAGTTTTGATATTTCTTGTTCTGAGCGTTTTTCCAATAAATTCGGATGACATTACCTCATCGAGCATTTTAGAATTATTTTGATTCGTGCAAGTACATTATATTAAAAAAAATATAGAAAATCCATCATCTCGTGAACTTTTCGTTATTAAAAACATCAAAGATTCTGTGCGCCTTTTTATATAAATTTATAAAGATCAAAATAACCTCATGCTCAGATACATTTTTACATTTAAGTACCTCTTAATTTATGAACTCTAAGCTCCTTAGAATTAATTCATTTTAAATTTATTATTGTTAGACTTAATTCATAAAGAAAATACTCTGACAACTTATTTAATGGAAATTCAAGCTTTTGTCTAGAAATTTCAAATAAAATTATTTTTTATGTTGAAATATTCAAAAATCAGTACAATCAGTACGTATTTTAAAAAATCAGTACAAATCAGTACAACGTTTTTTGATCAGTACACGTGATCAAAAATCAGTACATGTACTGATCAAATCAGTACGAATGGGCAGCCTACAAATAACTCACCTTTTTGGAGCTAAAAATGAGCCTTTAAAAAAAACACCACAAAAACCGACTCAAAAGAGCTTAAAATGAACGTATAAAGTATTTTGTTTGAAAATTTATCGATAAAGACTCTTTGAGTTTTAGTTTTTGAGTCTTAAAAGAGAGCTCTTTTGGATGAATGGTTTTCATACAAAAATTTTAAATATATTCTCCATTTTTGGAGTAACTAACTAACAGCTTTTTCTGATGGCCGTTTGTTTGTTTAGGCGATAGAAGACTATTCTAACTTTCAAATTTAATGGCGAGGACGAACTTAAGCACCAATTTAGATTTTTGGTAACCGAACGTTCGGCCGAATTGAAAAAAGTTCGGTTACCGAACTTCGAAATTGCGGCTTAACTTCGTGCTCGTTCTTAAATTTTACACTCAGAATCGTCTTCCATCGCGTCAACAATCCTACCCCATATAAAAATAGTTGTTGAAAGTACTTCCTTATACCAAATTTTTGAATAAATAACGTTTTTTGGCTGAACTGTTCGGTCGGACACTAGTAACTAGAGAGTATATTTGTTCACTGGGAATTCAAATATTAAAAAAAAAGATATCTCATGTAAAAATAGGAACAATTAAAATTAAATTAAAAGAATAATCATTTATTTTTTCACACAGAGCAAAACTGAATGACTTTAAAACGACATAATTTTTTAAGTCCAAAAGAGAATGAAATGTTGTAAATTTGTGTCTTTCTTCTGTATTTTATTTTTATCGAATTTCATTTAATTTCTGTTTTCAAACCATTGTAAAATTAAAAAAGTTTTAAATTTTGATTTTTGTAGATAAAAGTGGAGTTACAAAAAATCGTCAAAATGCATGGGAATCAAATCAGAAAATCGTCAGTCGTCATTTCGCAAAATTTCATGAAAAAATCGTCAAAATGACGAAAAATCGTCACTTCTGGCAGCACTGCGGTTGAATCCAAATTCCATCCGTAAATATACCAAATTTAAAATGGCGAATCTATATGGCGGAGAAAATTTTAATAAATTGTAATCTTGAAGTTTTCGGGTCAACGATTCAAATATACAAAATTCAAAACGAAAAAATCCAATATGGCGCCAAAAATTTGTAAAAGTGATGCTATTTAAAAGAAAATTTGTGTCTAAAAGGTGGTTTTCACTGACTCCGAATTCAATGCTTAACAAAAAATTCAATATGGTAAATTCAATATGGAGGCGGAAACTTTTATAAAAAGTAATATTAGCATAAAAATTTGTAACGAATCTTTACTGAATCAACATCAATTAGTTAAGAATATTATTCTCATCGCGGATAAAATATGTCGGCGCTGTACAATTTGTTTGGGGAAAGTGCGATTTTGATGAGGTATGTGCTTGTTAGACAACCACAACAAAAATAAAATGTACACGTTCACTCAAAAAATTATGAAAATAACTGGGCCATTCCAGAAAATTTAGCTCAAATTTTAGTCATTTTTGGAAATGGTGTCTCAGATTAATTTGAACCTTGACACATAGATAGCCCTCATAAATATGATATATAGTCACCTAAAATGCAAAACGCCCTATCTAACATTTTATAAATTTTACAGGAGAAGCAAAAAACGTGTTTATATAAAAACTATAAAAGTTTTCATTACAAATTTCTTAAATATTAGTAAAAACACACAAACAAATTGATTTCTGTTAAAAAAAATTATAAATTTTTAATATTTAAAAAGTTATGTTAGTAACGCCCTTTTGTCTTGTAATTTTCTGAAATACAAAAAGCCCTAACTGCACTGAAGATGTTTAAAAACACCAAGCAGATGTGTTATAAAATATAACAACATGCTAATAAAATTTTAAACTGAATGTTGTTTTATCATTTAGAACTCTAACAAAATGTGAGCGGTATTGGAAAAAGGGGCATGGCACCTGCTATATAACCTAACACTGCAAAATGTATCATTTCGGATTCTGTTAAACACATGTTAACTTAATTCGATACAGAATGTCAATTTACCATTTTAATGCTCCATGTCAAATGAGAGTGGAACAAAAAAAAAAAAAACCTAATGCATCGAAATGCTTTAACCTTTTAACGACCACGGGCAACTATACTTCCCAAATGATTTTTTGCGATTTTTTTTGTTCAAGTAAAAGATAGGATAAATGTGCTAAAAGATGAATTATAGAAGAGATTTAGAGAAACAAAATTTTTGTTTTCATTAAGTCTCTAACTGGGTCCACTTACAATAATTTCTCAAAGTTTGCGAAATAATAGACCCGAGTAAAAATAAACATATATAACAATATATAACCAGATGCAAACATAATAAATCATATATGATTATACATCGCGTGAGATGTTTTCAAAATTTTTTAAATGCAGTCGTATGTAGTTATATATAATTGAATCATGATTCGGATTAAAAGGTGTACGGTTGATATAATTATATAAAATTATATGAGGGTCAATACAAAATTTGTTTTTCTGTATAATTTAATATAAAATTATATATATCCTATTCTGTTCCATATATAACACTATATATTTCCATTTAACCAACAATTTTCTAAGTTTTTAAGGCAAAGTATGAGAAACTTTTTAAAATGTTCCTAAACATTTCCTTGTTAGGGTTATGTATATCACCTATCTGGTTCGAAGCGTACCCGAACATTTTTTTGTTTAAGAAAATTATATGTTTGGTGAATGTATCGTTGACCTGTGGTGTGTCTCAACCCAAACCAAAAAACACCAGGATTTTAAATGTTTTTATTCAATTAGATCTAATTAGATCCACTAATATATGTCAATGTCTGGTCAAAACTCGGATGAAATCAAATCATATTTTATACAAGTTGATCTTTTTTAATGCAAAAACATCCACCATTATTCGGATTAAATTGCGTATAAATATATATTGTGTTATATATCATTATGTATTGCATCATATAAAAATTTTTACTCGGGAATATATTAGGGACAAAATTATATTTACTTGAGAGGCGAAATAATGGTCAAGAAGGGGGTTTAGAACCCAAATTCTTGTAGAATAACTATTATTAAGTTGCATTTCTTAAAGATCACGGCGAGTGCCAAAATAGCCTTGGACAGATTAGCGTAATAAGGGGGAAGGAGGGGCCCAATTTTTTTATGCGTAACTATTATTAGGTCAGAAATTACGAAAATGGAAAGAAAATCAAAAACACTTCGGCCAAAAATGTATGGTCGTCAAAGCGTTTACTCGGCTTCTGGAAAATTTCTTAAGATCTACAGTAAATATTGGGCATTTAATAGATATCTTACTCGCATCCTACAAAGCTCTTAAAGGAAAATACCTTAGCTTTATTTTGAGTTAAAAAGGGCCGGTTTTAAAAAAATGCCAAACAAGTTTTTGGGTTTGCAAAAAAAAAAGAAAAAAAAATTTTTAATTTTTTTGGAAAGATTAAAGAAATAGCTATCTTAAACTCTCGGGACACATTTTGCTAGGAACATTAGGTAATCGGTTACATGGATGCAAAAATAACAACTGTTTGACCAAAATGTAAAATTACGGCCCCTCTAACTCAGAAAGTTATTGACCGATCTCGTTGAAAAATTGTGACTAAACTACTATCGGTTTTAAAAGTTGTGTCACTTGAGATGAAAACCCCCATATGTAAAAGATGAAATTTGACACAGGTTGTTATTTTATCTTTCCTAAGCCCTGTATTTAATGTTAGCGGTATTAGACATCAACTTGTTTTTATTTCTGTCCCTTTTTATGAAGAAATTATAAGCTTTCCAATGAAGCTAACGTTTTTTGTTATATGTATTCCATTACCATATAGTGTCATTTTATAGTAATAGAATAATGAGCGAACGATGACGATTGACAATTATCAAGTTACATAATTAGCCCCCTGCATTTTTTGTAATAATAGCAAAAATTTATAATTAAAAAAAAAAATTTTTTTACTTATTTAACGAAAAATTTACATTGAATTTTATTTAATCGGAATGAAGAACTTACAATCATGTTTTTTATCGGCATTAATTATATTGTTATTAAATTTTATGTAGAATTTATATATTACTTAAGACTAATTATACTGCATAAATTGCGATTTCTATAGCAGAAAAAGGAACGATTCTCGTGAGAGTACGGGCCTGAAGGGGTTAATTGGTAAATTTCTAAACTTTATTTTTTGTGCACATATACAGATATTTTTCCTATTGATGGACATTCTGGAAGAAGAAGCATCAAAAAATGTTTAGTCTTAAAAAATAACAGTTGCGTCGACAATATTATGTAAACAAATGTGTAGTTGGGGCTTTTTGCTTTAACATATATTAAAGCATGTAGTTAGGGCTTTTTGAATTTTGTTAATAAAATCTCCATTTTTGATCAAAGGAGTCTAAATTTTTTTGTGAACATGTATTTTGATCCAATACATAAGAATCAATTAAAAACGCGATTTTGAATTTTTTGTTAGTTAGGGCGTTTTGCATTTTAGGTGACGATATGTACCATATATCGTTTTTTTACATTTGGTGTATTTAACGAATTATGGCGGGTCAAAGATTGACTTTTTAAGCAAAAGTAAGAAAAATACATCACGTTGAAAGAGCTGTAACTTCTTAACCAATGACCCGATTTTCACAAATTTTGGCTCATGTGAAAGCTGGGGTTCATCTTTTAGAAAATATTTTTAAAATAACACAGTTTTCTTTACAGAAATGATGCAAAAATGCAAAAACATTTTTTCTTTTCGAATATTTAAAAAAACACATCTTCGATTTTTTTTTTAAATTCTGGTGAAAAATAGCAATGTTTTGTATAACATATTCAAAATTCAGAGTGGGATCTCCATGGGATCAAAAACTATTTTGTTTTAAGTATGAGGTTCTCATATTTTTCCCTTAGAAAATTTAAATTTCTAATGTTTTGAATGTTTTTCAAAATTTTAATTAGTGCCCCCCATTTCCCGGTTCTCGGTATTCCCGGGAATACCGGTATTCCCGGTTCTGGAACCGGTTTCCCGGTTCTAGATATATTCCCGGGAATACCGGTATTCCCGGTTCTGATCCTGGTACCGGTTCTCAAAAACCAAAAAAATACTGTACCATAAAATATTTAAATTACACTATTTAATCAGTATTTTAGTAAAATTTAGTTGTGTTTGTAAAATTATTTAAAAATCATGCAACTATTTTTTCTTAAATAAAAAAAAAAATAAATTGGAAATGGTGTTTTTCACATGTTTTGTATTTTTTTTTTGGTAAAAGCAAAGAAAAAATTTGAATTGTACAAAATTTTACAAAATATACATACCGGTAATCCCGGGAATACCGTCAGAACCGGAACCGGGAATACCGGTATTCCCGGGAATACCGGGATTGAATTAAGAACCGGGAAACCGGTACCATTTCCCGGTAATACCGAGAACCGGGAATACCGGTATTCCCGGTACTACGGTACTGACCGTAGGCACTAATTTTAATAGTATAATTTTCTTTGAAAATTTAAATTTTTATATTGAAGAAACATAAAATTTTAATTTTCTAAGGTAAAATTTAAGAACTTCGTACTAAAACCAGAATATTTTTTGATCCCATTGGGATCCCACTCTGAATTTTGGATATGTTGTTCAAAACAGTATTGTTTATCACCAAACTTTTTTTTTTAAAAAATCGAAGATGTGTTTTTTTAAATATTCGCAAAAAAAAAATGTTTTTGAATTTTTGCAACACTTCTGAAAAAAAACCGTATGCGTTTGAAAATATTTCCTAAAAGAAGAAGAATTAAGCTTTCATATGAGCCATTACTTGTGATAATCGGATTACTAGTTAAAAAGTTAGAGCACGTTAAACGTCATGTATTTTTCTGACTTTTGCTAAAAAAGTCGAACTTTGACCCGCGATAATTTGAAAACTACAGCAAATTTTGAAAATCCAAAAATGCAACATATCTCATATAAACGTGGATATCTATGAGCCAAATTCTTAGTGGCATCCAAAGGCATGTTTCCGAACAGTGGGGCGAAAATTTTTGGAATTACCCAACTGTTTGTAGTTTACTTAAAAAGTTTTACGTTTTGTCGTTTTTAAAAGTAAATCCATTTGTTTAATGTTTAGTTTTTTCAAATGACGATTTCTGTTCTTTGTTTCATAAATAACAACATAAAAAATAAAGACTTTCATTAGCATTAACTTTTTAAAGTCATTTATTTTTGTTCTGTAAGTAAAATAAGTGATTCTTCTTAAGTTGTTAATGATTTGTTTACGTTATTTTTTTTTTTTTTTAATTGTTGGCATTTTTTAATGAGATATCATAAGTTTTTTTGTATAAAAAAAAAATAACTACACTGTGCTCTAATTTGACACTTTTTTAACAACCTGGGCAACCTACTGGTAAAGTTAATTCGGGTAAGCCGAATTTAATGGCGCCAGCCGTTTTTCGAAGTTAGCGAAGTTGATGCTTTAGTACAATAAAAACGATATTTTTAAACTTTTGCGATAATTTTTAAATTTAAAACCATTCAAGTCTCTAACTAACACAACAAACCATAATACCGTGAATTTTTTCGCGAAAAAAAATCTTTTTTCTTTATTTTCTTTTTTCATATTATTTAGACAATTGCTGAATTTTTATCATCTAAACTCTATTGAATATACTAAAAAAAAAAAATTTTATGCGGAAATTTTTTTTCGCGGATTTTTTTTTTCAATTTTTTTATTTTGCTATTAATTAATGAAAATTACGATACATTACAGACACAAAATTAAAAAAAAAAAAAAAAATTTCGCGGATTTTTTTTTTTTTTTCTCGCGAGTTACATATAACCAAATATACAGACTGTATGGTTGTGTATACACAATCATACACTCTGTCATTTGTTTGTATGTCAAAGCAACTTGATAGTTTTGTTATTGTGGATAGTCACAATATCAGTACTGTGGGATGCTTAACATACATATATAATAATGTAGACATAAGTTTATGCTGAATTGCAGATTAGCTGCAATTCCTACCTTTTAAGTTATTTTTAAGAATTTAAAATTAAGAATTTAAATAAAGCTTTAGTTTTTAAAAACCACCAAAACAACCAAGTTGTTTAATTTACATAAGTCGCGCGTAATTTTTTTTTTTTTTTTCGCGAAAAAAAAAACAATGGATTTTGTAAATATATGTTTATAAACTATCCCAAAAGCATAAAAATTAATTTTTTGTAGTAACTAGGCTTTACAATTTTAAATCGAATACGAACGCTAACTTCAAAAAACCGCTAGCACCATTGAATTCAGCGTACCCGAATTAGCTTTATCAGCAGGGTGCCCAGCTTTTTAATTTTTGCGACTAGCACAGTGATATTTACAGAAATATAAAAACATGTTACTTTGGCACGATGGGTAGAGTGTCTGGCTAGAATGTAGTTGATTGCAGGATCGGTTCCCCAAAATTTTATTTAAATTTTTTTAAGAAATAATTCAATAAAAAAATTGTAAAATAACCTACGAAATCATTAATTTTTAATGTTCTCGTGGGTATTTTTTTTTTTTTTGAATTTTTTGGTAAAAAAAAATTAAAGTGACGTTATTTTAAGTAGAGATACTTTTTTCAATTGCCTTTTTTTTTTGACAGATCACGTGTGAGTCGTGTCATGCTGTCATGTTATTTTTGTTTAGTATTTTTTGGCATTTAATAATGGAAAGACTTGCGCCTGAACAACGTTTACAAATCGTTCAACTTTATTACGAAAATTCACGTTCTGTGAGGAATGTGTTTCGTGCACTTCGCTCAACTTATGGTCAACATAATCGGCCTACTGAGCGTACTATTCGTAACATCATCACCCATTTTGAGACCCAGCATTCATTATTGTATAATATTCGACCGAATAGACCATGTATAGCACGCTGTGAAGAAAATATAGCGGCCGTAGCTGTGAGTGTACACGATGACCGTGGAAAGTTGATTCTGCGCTGTTCGCCGAATAACTAACCCACTATTTGATGATGATAACCGACTATTTGATGCCTGAAAGCTCGTGATCGCGGCGATATTTGGTTTCAGCAGACGGCGCCACTTCCAACACATCGCATCAATCAACGGTTTTATTGAGAGAACACTTCGGTGAGCACATAATTTCACGTTTTGGGACGGTCGATTAGCCACCAAGATCGTGTGAAATCACACCGTTAGACTTTTTCCTGTGGGGATATGCAAAGTCTAAAGTTTATGCGGACAAACCCACTTAGATTCAGGCCTTGCAGGAAAACATCACGCGTGTCATTCGCCAGTTACCAGTCGAAACGCTCTAATGAGTCATCGAAAATTGGGCTCAACGGATGGACCATCTGCAACGTAGCAACGGCCAACATTTGATAGACATAATCTTCAAAAAATAAATGCCAAAGAATGTTCTTTCAAATGATAATAAACATTCCAAATGAAATTTGAATTTTCTGTGTTTTTTTTCTTTAAAAAAGTAGGGAACCTCGAAATGGATCACGCTTTATAAGAAAATTTTATTAACAGTAAAAAATAAATGTTGATGTTTGTTTAAATAAATGAATAATTACTGGAATGGTTTTCAATTGTTTTATTACTTGTTTTAAATGTGTTTTTCATTTGTTTGTGGCTACAAAATATTTTGAGTGTTGGTCATTTACCTAATCAATTGGTATTATTAATCAGCGAAATCGGTTGAGTGGTTTAAAATTTATAATCAAAAGAGGAAACTTCGGCAGGGGGTTCTCCGCGAATCTATTAGAAAAAAACACGCTAACTTTCGAAAGACAATCCTAAGGCTGCAAAACCTTGATACATTTATTTGTCGTTCCTCTGGTCTAGTTGGTATTGAATTTCAGCAAAATCGGTCTAGTGGTTCAAAAGTTATAAGCAAAACCGTAAAGTTCAGAATGGTTTCATCTTAAGTTTTAAAAACATTGGTAAGTCACAAAAATAATTTAAAATGCATTTTTGTCACTCAAAAATATTTTTACACTAAAAACAAAAAAATGAAAAAAATTTTACACTTAAAATTTTTTTTTACAAAAATGAGGTTTTACTCAAAATAAAATATTTCTAATCAAAATTGTTGGATTTTTCACGGCATTGTGGAGGGCATTCGTGGATTCGGCCAACTCGAATTTAACTTATCTATTTGTGTTAGATCAATTCGCGTTTTCGCGAAAAACGCCAATGAAAAAAGTTGTATTTCTCCAAACTATTATTAAATTTAAATGGCGGTTCTTTCCAAAGAACATATTTAACTTATACCTCCTATTTGTAGGGGTGATTTTAGTTTTTTTATATTCTGATTGAACACCACTAAAACGTGTGTTTAAATTGTTAAAACGTTCAGCAAAAATATTTAAAATCGACAAAAATATAAAAGGAAAATTGTCAAGTATTTCTGGTGAGCAAATCAACAAAAAATTACACCATACAATTTCACTTTTTTAAGCATTTTGAACACTTCGCTCAAACTTTTGGTTTTTGACAACCCATAGTGAAACTTGATGCAAACAATGTTTTCAGAACATTTTAAACCTTTAAACGCACGTTCAAGTGGTTTTCTATGAGAATTTTTTGAAAAAGTTCAAATATTACCCCTAAAAATTGATAAAAGGGGGTTAATATGTTCAAAGAAAAGAAGCGTCATCAAATATCACCGAGGACAATTATAAACGTTATTTAACTCTGAAGAATATTTAGTACGTTTTTCGGCTTATTTCACACTTCTTTTGTAAAACAAAATTTAAAAAAAAAATATTTTTTTTTTTTGCATTTTTCGCGAAACAAGGGAGAGGCACAGGAATGTTATTTTAAGTGATTTTTTTGAAAACTCGAATTGATCTAGAAAAACTAGGAGAGGAGGGTTTTTTATTCCGCGTCACTCTCAAAATTTTTAGGTCCCGTTCATGTGTGCAGCCAAATTATGTCGGACGGTGTCATAAAGAGATTTGAGATTTCTGTTAACTCGGTATTTTACATAATAATTCTATTGAGTTTCTTAGTTTAAATATTTGTGACCAACTGGTACATTACATTTGATGACTGTATTTATTTAAAAATTTTATTAGAAAGCATGAACCATTTTTTTTGAATTGATATTAGATTACAAAAAAACTTTTTAATACAATTTTCAGTCTTCATTTAACCACTACAAAATACAAAATATTCATAAACATAATGTGACAATTGAAAACTATGAAATGATAAATATTAATTAAAAACTTATTCAATTTTCCAAAAAAAAAAACTCTAAAATTGCATACAAATCTCAAAACCATACTTCATAAAATTTTATATTCTATTTCCATCAAAATATTTTACTAAAATTTATCACTCGTTTTGAATGAATTAATGTGGTCGGTGGTGGTGGTGGTGGTGGTGGGGATTGGTGCTGGTGTTGGTCGGACAAACTAAATGAAAATTGAAAATATATTTTTAATTTAATATGCCATCATCACTTCATCATCATAAAATAACAATTTGCACTTTGGTAAAATGAGACACGTACTTTGACTGACATACACACACACATACATAGCCTTGGAATATTTCTGTTCCTTTGGGGCAACCGTTAATTTTAAACTACTGAACATTAATTTTAAAACGCACTCATAGTGCTCCCTTTTCTATATCCCAACAGCAGCTCATTGTCATTAATTTTGTAGTGCTAATAATGACATAGACGACACCATTTACTATCTTTTAAAAAATGTTGATTTACTTTTTCGTCAGCGCAAAAATTTCTCCATTTCATATAATTTTTGTAGAAAATTTCATTTATTAAGAGTATGGGTAGTTCTCTATCGGTGGAAAATATAGCTGGAAAAGAAAAAAAAACTGATAAATTAAAAAAAAAAAAATTGTTTTATTTTTACTCCCTACAAAGCAGACAATTGAAATCATTAAATTTTTAAATTCCTTGTTAATAAAATTTAATATTAATTTTTCAAATAAATTCCAGAATGATTTTTAAATAAAATTTTTAAATATTTTATTTTAAATTATTTTAAAATTCTGATTAGTTTATATTCAAAATAAAAATAGTTTTATTCGACCTTTAAAGTATCATATTTTGAGTAGCTTTTTTCTAGCTCAAGGTCATTATTTCCTTTACTAGGTAAAACCATGATATTCTCATAGAATAACCCCGCTCAACACTCATTTTCCGGTTTGAATTCTGGTGATCAATTTTAGTAGACTTTGATCTACTGATTTCAAATCTGTTCTCCAAATTTTTCCACCACGTCCAGATTTTTAGGTATTCATGGTTGAAAATGCGAAAAATTACGATTTTTGCATTATTTGAAAGCCTGCACAGCAGCCATTCAGTGGAATACAAATCTGGTATAAAGCTCAAAAGTATAAAAAAATACTTTTTCCTTAGGAAAACTGTCTCAGAATCCGAGACTTTTTCGATAGGAAAAATGTCTCAGTATCTAAGATATTTTTTATAGAATAGTTGTCTGAGAATCTGAGACACTTCTATAGGAAAAATGTCGAAGAATCTGAGACTTTTTCTATAGGAAAAGTGTCAAAGATTCTGAGACGTTTTCTATAAGAATCTGTGAATTAGAAACTTTTTCTACACGAAAAATGTCTAAGAATCTGAGACTTTTTCTATAGGAAAAATGTCTAAGAATCTTAGACTTTTTCTTTACGAAAATTTTGTCAGAATCCGAGAGTTTTTCTTTAGGAAAAAGGTTTTAGAATCTAAGACTTTTTTATACTGTTTTCTTTTCAAAAAGGTCTCAGAATCTGAATTATTTTTCATAAAAACTTTTTGTGTAGAATTTTTCAGAATCTGAGAAAATGTGCTAGACTAGAAATATCTCAGATTCTGTCAAAATGTCTTACAGTCGGAGTCTTTTCTTTTGGAAAAGTATTTTATG
Source organism: Pegoplata infirma (assembly GCA_963921195.1). NCBI lineage: Eukaryota > Metazoa > Arthropoda > Insecta > Diptera > Anthomyiidae > Pegoplata > Pegoplata infirma. Next base: position 90,939,452 of record OY992537.1, read on the forward strand.
CATATGTTTATAGAATTATTTTCTAAAGTGACTTTTTACCGAGAAACGTTTTCCATTGTAAATATGAATAAAAAAGGCGTAAGTTTCTTACAAAATTTTAAAATATGACAAAATTTTAATTTTTTTAAACTTAAGCAAAAATGAAGAATCTGATTGTGTTACATTCAGTTCAAGGAAAAGATCGAGAAAGATTTTAAAAGATGTGCTGTTATGTAAATTTTTTGTAAAAAAGAAATTTAAAAAAAATGTTGGGCCCCCACCGAAATAAAATCTTGGATACGCCCCTGATAGTGCAACAACTTCAAATTTTTTTGATCATATATTTTAGATCACAGTTCAGTTCTACTCTAACGCTTTATTCCAGATTTTTATTCCACCCAGTAACTGCTGTGCAGGCTTTCAAAAGAGGCAAAAATCGATTTTTTTCGCATTTTCAACAGCGAATAATTAAAATTCTAGACGTGATGGAAAAATTTGGAGCACAGATATGGAATCAGCGAGTCAAAATCTTTAAAAATTTTATATTATATTTGATAAACTTCAAACCGGAGCCAAAAACCTTCGATTTGTTGAGCAGTGTAATTTTGAAAAAAAAAAATTTTCTGTTTTAAATTTATTTATGTTGGCAATTTTTTGCAAGAGTTAATCGACACGTGTTTCGGAATTTGTCAGATCCTATTATCAAGATTATTTAGAGAAAATTAAACCCTATACTACAAGTATCAAAGGGTTTTTAATGACATATCGTGACCTCGAGCTAGAAAAAAACCTACTCAAAATATTTAAAGTTATTTTTAAAAATAAAATTTTTAAAAATTTGTTTTTAAATTTATATTTTTTTTGTTTTCTTTTATCAAATTTCTAGAAAAAAATAAAATTCTTTAAAATTTTGAATTTTATTTTTTGAAATTTCAAAACTCAAATGTTTTTGAGAAATTTATTGAATAACAAATTTAATTTCCCGATTTACATTTTTTTCCTTGTCTACTATAAAGTGATGGAGCGTATGAGTTATTTTATAACTTTTTGTGGATAATTTGACATTACTCATACGTATTGGTAAATTCTCTGCAACCGACATTGGATTTAAATGGTACCAAAGTAGGATTAATTGAAATTTAGAAATGTTTTTGCTATTAATTTTGCTATTAAATTTGGGTAAAAGTTTTTAAAATTATACACCACTTATTAATAAAAACAATCAACTAACAAGGAAGGTATTCCAACCCGAAAAGATTTTTAGGTGTGTGTGTCTCGGTTTAACGGTCATATCAGTGTTTTATAATTTCGTTGCCCCCTTATGAAATAATGTGGGCCTTCGAGAAAATTCCAATAACAACCAAACTAACAGGCGTATCGTCTTGAGCAAAACTATATGTCGACTTAAATTTAATAAAGATTATTTCGTATTCATATTGATATCGTAGATATATGTCTTCACATAAATACCCACATTTTTGTGAAAAAAAAAATATTTAACAAAGCCAAATTTTTACAAGGTTATGTCACCGTTAGATAGGTATTAACCCTCTTACCGGCCATTTTTATTTTTCTACAAATAGCGGCATTTGCCGGTTGTGGCAACCACACTGGCGGTTGTTCCAACCACAGCTATGGTTTGTATATTTTCGATATTATGCTAAAATACAAAAAAAAAAAAAAAATAAATCCCAATTATAAAAAAAAGTAATTTAAACGTCTAAATACTAAAAATATTTCGTACATTATATAATAGTTTTTTATGTATTTTAAACTCTCATATTATTTTGAATTCTCATTTAGTTTATATTTTTTTGTATATGTATGTGAAAGTTTGTAAAGGTAGAAGTACATAAGTAGGAATAAACTTGCTTTGCGTCCGGTTGTCAAAAAGTTAAAACTGAACAAATATATGAGGCAAGTTACAATACAAAAGTTCAAAACGCATAGAACTCAAAAAATTTTTTAAATATTCACCACCATGTGCGTTCAAACATATTTTTTTGACACTTTCCTTTTGTTTTCTTTTTATTTGAATAAATAAATTTTCAACAAAAATCTTTGGAGTTAATAAAAACATATAATTACAAAAAAAAAAAAAAATCAGAAAAAAGTGAAGATTGACAAAATATATGTGCCAATTTAACGCAGTTAACGCTATTATATGTAACTTGAAATTTTCAACGCATAGTACGCATGAAGAGGTGAATAAGTATCGTACTTCCACCTTAATCGTCTTTATAAAATTATCCAATGTCTTTGAGACATAAATATTTTTTATAAAGTTTGAAAAACAAGTTTTTTTTTTTTGTAAAAAAATTTAAAACTTTTTTAAACTCAAAAAAAAAAAAAAAATTAATAAATTTTGAGCAAATTTTACTTGACACAATTACACAGATACTTAAAAAAAAGGTAAAATTTAATTTGTGTCAATTAAAAATTTACTTAAATTTTTGGCAAACATTTACATATTTTTATTAAAATTTAAATCGTTTACTGGTGCAAAACCGAGAATTTTTTTAATTAATAGTATTAAAAATTCACTCAAATATTTTTTTTATTTTTGTTTTCTGTGTAGATGTTAAATTTTACTATTGTATTAATACGTATGCTTAAAATGGCAGAAATTGCGTTTATTTTATTCAAATACAGTTGTTTTTGATTTTTATACCCTACACCACACTGTGGTACAGGGTATAATGAGTTTGTGCTGATGTTTGTAACTACCCGAAATATTGGTCCTAGACCCACCTTTAAGTATACCGATCGACTCAGAATCACTTTTTGAGTCGATTTAGCGATGTCCATGTAAACGGTGTAAACACGATACAGGTCGCAATTTTTAATCAATTGACTTGAAATTTGAAACTTAAGTCTCTCTTGGCCCAAGGACGAAGCCTATTGAAATTGGAAAAAATCGGTCCATATTTAGACCTAGCCCCCATACAAAGGTCCTCTTTAGTTTTGGCTCAAATGACTCTAATAACCGTAGTATAGAAGGTATCGCTTTGAAATTTGGATGATAAACATGTTTTGTCTTCACATATCATCATTCCGAATTTCAAAGAAATCGGACCAGTTCTTCTTGTAGCCCCCATACAAACCACCTTCCCGATTTTCACATAAATGTCTCAAATTTTATGAAAATAGAAAATATTTAATAAAATTTTGTTTGTGTATGTTAAACGCGTACTTAAATAACCTTATCAAACCTGATAATCATCGGACCAGTTTTGGACTCAGGCTCCTTGTGAAAATTTCGCCCGGTATTCAGTTAAAGCGGTTTATTGTCAACAAATAGAAGCCTATTTCACTCAAATTTGATTTGTGAGTGTTTTCTTCACTTATTAAAGGTTTTACAACATATAGATCTAATCGATCCATGGGACCCATTTTCCGGGAAACCTTGGTGTAGGGTATTATATGGTCGGTCTTGACCGACTATAATTTTCTTACTTGTTTTTTTTAACAATTTGATGGTCATCATGAGCATTAATGTAAATTCTGTGGATATTTAACACACTAAATATTAAAATACAAAATTTATTTTAAGATTATCACATTTTAAACATGAGTTACATAATTATTCTACAAATGGTGTAAGCACGAAAAAAAATATTTCAAACAAATATCTATAAAATAGTTTTAAAAAGCTTTAGCACACAACAAAAATTGTCACAAAATAGTAATTAAAAAACAAAATGATAGAAAATTAAATACTGTAAATTATTTAACAAATTAAATTGTTTAAAGTGACACATTCGGCAACAAATTTGAAGTCAATAATCACACACAAAAAAAAATAAGTTGGCCACCAGTAGACCAAAAAATCTTAAACGTTTTGAAAATATAGCTCTTTTTTATGATTAAGAAAAGTTAAGAATTTGTTAGGTCAAAAAATTATAAATATTTTTGGTTTTACTACACCGGCGTCACGTGAATCACGCGTGAGTGTGAGTAATTTTCATTTCCATCACGTGATTGTGAGTGAGAGTGAGTTGAAAAGATATCTGAGTGAGTGATTAGTGAGTGAGTCATTTATTTTTTGCGTGAGTTTGCGTGATTAGATTTTTTGATTTGCCCAATTTTTTGTACATTTTTTGTAAAAAAATTTTTTTTGGAGTTTTTTTTTTTTGTTTTGGTAAGAACATTTTATTGCGTGAGTAGATTTTGAGTGACTCACTCGTGAGCGTTACACAGTGGGCCAAAGTACCATTCTGGTGTTTAAAAAATTATATCTCCTAAACTATTTGTGTGATCAATAAAAGTTCAATTGAGAAAACATAGTAGAGGATATAGGCTTTCAGAATATCATAACTTGAAACACCCTGTTTCACAACAGGGTTACCCGAAAGAGTGCCAAAGAGCAATGCCATATCGTCATTTATAAAATCGTGTGTGCAACTGTTACTATGAGATCTATCCAACTAAAAATTACACCATAGATTCGGTTCAAGCTTTTATGCGTTTTTATTTGCATTTACTACCGGTAGATGGCGCTGGTATTAAGCTTTTAAACAAATTCTTATATTAAGTGAGATTGGACAGCAGTTCAGATTATATGTATGTTACTTCAAAAAAAAAATATATTTATGAATGGACCCGATAGGTGGCGCTGGAGTGGGGTTATTTGAAATATTAATGTATAAGATGCAAATTTATTCAAACTCAGAACCTAACATTAACTTAAAAAATAAAACCAAAACAATATGTATTTTTTCAACCAATCTTAAAAATATTTATTGATTTTTTTTAATAGCCGAACAGAAAATTTTTGGCATAGGTATTAGGATATTTGAAGGTATGGACAAGAATAATGTTCTCTTTGCAATTAAATCGTAGTAGAATATATATTATCGTAGTAAAATATATATTTGTTTAATGATTATTGTTGAAAAAGCGCTGGTACTTTAACTAAAACAAAATTTTCTTTAAATTAAATCAGAGAAGGGCTAATATAACTTATTATAGCTCTAAAAACCAATATTTACACTAGTAGAAACTCTCATTATTTTCAGTCATTCATGTTTATTTTTCTTTCGTGTTCATTTATTTTTTGGTTTTTAAAATTTTTCAAACTGTTTAGTGATTCAATATTTGCAAACTTAATACCGTAATTTTTGGCAGATGAGGCACTGGCGACCGATCAATGGCGGTATAACCACAACATCCGTCCCTGGAAGGAAATATCTAGGGACACAAGCGTGCATTGGGCAGGTTCGGAGGCCTATGAAAACGCAAGGAAATAGCAGCCCTATCACCGAAATAGGTGTCGTTGGTCTAATCAACCATGATTACCGAATATAAATCGATTCGAGTATTTACAAGGAAAAATAATGAACGGAAACACTTGATGACGAACAATAGCTATGTTAAACGGATACGAATTGGACAATGGAATGTAAGGACGTTATATCAAGCTGGTAAATTTGCAGAATTATCAAGAGAGATTGAAAGATTGAACATCAGCATCTGTGGGTTAAGCGAAGTAAGATGGAACGGGAGTGGGGAGGTGCGAAACAGAAAAGGAGATGTGTTTATATATTCCGGTATGCCAAACGGGGATGATGTACATGCAAGAGGAGTAGGAATATTCTTAAATAAAACCGCGTACAGCGCATTAATAAATTGGAAAGCTGTCTCAGAAAGAATTATCACTGCAACACTAAGAACTAAGTACAACAATATTACCCTAATACAGTGCTATGCCCCTACAGAGGATAAAGATTTAAGTGATAAAGAGAGCTTCTACAGCCAACTGAGCAGTGTTCTAGCACAGGTTCCCCGTAAGGATATTACCATACTCCTTGGCGATTTTAACGCACAAATCGGTCCTGACAACGAAGGGTATGAAGATGTTATTGGTAAACACGCTATTGGCTGCCGCAACGAAAACGGTGAACTGCTGATTGAACTATGTACAAATTATGAATTAAAAATAGGCGGATCCATGTTTCCCCATAAAAGAAGCAACAAGGTGTCATGGTTGTCACCCGCCGGAAACTTTGAAAGCCAAATAGATCACATATGTGTTTCTAGAAAATGGTGTAACATTCTATGTGATGTACGTAACAAGAGGAGCGCAGAAATCGGTAGTGACCATTATCTTATAATCGCCGAGATTAAGCTAAAATTACTTTCCAAGAAGAGAATTCCTCCCCAGACAAAACGTTTCGACATTTCTAAATTACAAAACGAATCAACAAAGCGATTGTTTACAAATAATATAGGAAATATCGACATACATCCCACCGGATCAACTGAAGAATACTGGAGCAAGTTTAAGAATGAAGTACAAGATATTTGTAAAACAATTCTGGAAAATAAACAGAATCAGCGTAAGGAGTGGATAACAACAAGCTCCTGGGAACTTATAGAAGAAAGAAAATCAATAAAAGTAAAAATGTTGAGCGAAAACGATGTTATACAGAAAGAAGAATACAAAAATAAGCATAAACTTTTGGGCAAGAAAATCAAAAAGAATATAAAAAAGGATAAAAACGAATATTATGAAAAAATGGGAAATAATGCGCAAGTCGCAGCAGATAAAGGTGATTCCAAAGAATTATACAAAATTATTAGATCCCTAAGTGGAACTAAAACCGCAACTACAGGTATACCAGTCGAAGATGAATGCGGTACTCTCGTTACCTCTAAAGAAGACCAACTGAGGATTTGGAAACAGCATTTCCAGAGAACACTAAATATTATACATGAGGATCAAGAAGACTTTCAAATAAATAGAAGGCACGAAACAAACATACACGTCTCAACCGAAAGTCCATCCTTACAAGAAATTATAGATGCAATACATGGTCTAAAAAACGGGAAAGCACCCGGGAATGATAGCATACCAGCAGAATGTTATAAAGCGTGCATAGAAGTCTTTTCTGAAAAATTATACCCTTTATTTCAAAGAATCTGGGAAGAAGAAAATATTCCGTACGATTGGAAAGAGTCAATAATAGTAAAACTACCGAAAAAAGGAGACAAGAAAAAGTGTGACAACTGGAGAGGTATCTCCATATTACCGTCTATTGCACAAGTTTTCAATAAAATAATACTAAATAGAATTTCTGATCCTCTAAACAGACTTATACGCAAAAACCAAACCGGATTTCGCAGCGGTAACTCATGTATTGACCATATATGTACAACACGAATTATAATTGAGCAGTCTGTCGAATACAACGCAACTCTATATTTAACATTCATCGACTACGAGAAAGCATTCGACGCCCTCGACCGTAAATATATATGGCTCGCACTTTTGGCTAGGGGTATACCAGAGAAAATTGTTAATATCCTTAAAAATAGTTACAACGGTACCTCTTGTAGAGTACTACATGATGGATGTGTCAGCGAACCGTTTGTTACAACAAGCGGAGTGCGACAAGGTTGTGCTTTATCACCATTACTCTTCATCACTGTGCTTGATATGGTATTAGAAACATTGGATAGAAATCAAACTGGAATCAACTGGGGTCTTCATCATAGACTCGGGGATCTTGAATACGCTGACGACGCGGTTCTTTTAACCAACACTCACTCAGACATGCAATCCAAAATGGATTTACTAGAACGCGAATCCATTAAATTAGATTTAAAAATAAACATCCGAAAAACCAAGGCTATGAGGATTAATACAAGCAATGCTACGCCTTTTGTTATTAGTGGACAACAGATAGCTGATGTAGAAGAATTCGAGTATCTGGGTAGTGTTTTAACGACAGATGGTGGTGCCTATGTAGATATATGCAATCGAATAAGGAAAGCACAAAGGGCATATGGATCTCTTAGAAATATATGGATGTCAGAAACAATAGCTCTGCAAACAAAAATTAAAATATTTAACGCATGTGTCAAATCAGTATTACTCTACGGGTCGGAGACATGGCTAACGACTGTTGCCATAATTAATAAGCTGCAATCTTTTATTAATAGATGCCTACGGTCCATTTTAAAAATATGGTGGCCACGTACTATCTCCAATCAAAGATTATGGACTATTACTCATCAAAAAAGTATACACAATGAGATCATCAAAAGAAAATACGGTTGGCTCGGTCATACTCTAAGAAAGGACGTAAACGAAATATCACACTCTGCTCTTCAATGGAACCCACAAGGTCACCGATCCAGAGGGAGACCAAGAAATACGTGGCGTAGGACAATTAATTCTGAAACTGACAAATCAATGGACCAGTTAAGATATATAGCAGGAAATAGAACTGAATGGAAATCCTTTGTAAATAGACTAAGTTTATAATTTATTAAATAAAATATGAACATGTCATAATAATAAATAATAATAATAATACCGTAACATGTTATTTTTAGGGCTTTTAATTATTAATTTGTTTGTTCCTTTCAAAGAATTTAAAAAAATTACAAAAGTACCAAAAAAAGTTCAAAAGTACCAAAAAAAGTACAAAAAAGTACCAAAAAAGTACCAGAAATAAAAAACAAAAAAGGGACCAAAAACAAACTTTCCAACGGTGTCTCATATGTTTGAGTTGGATCATTCAAAAGTACCAACAAATTTAAAAATCATGTACAATTACAACAACTTGACATCGGCATATTTTATAAAAAAAAGTGTGTAAACCGCACGGGCAGACTAGGGCAGCCAATTTTTTATTTGTGGGTACTTTATTAGTTGTAGTTTAAAATAAAATTAGTCTTAAGGGTGACATTTGCTGAGCACTTTTCTAATCTCTTTGAATATTTAAAGGTATGTGCTTTAATGAGGTTTATCCAACTTAACTGCGGGGGCGACCCCTCAGAGGTAGGTAACATCAATGAATGGTTTTTTTTACAAACTTGTGTCGTTCCTTCATCAAAAAAAATAAGTAAGTTAAACCTACCGGTAATACAATTAATATAACGTGACAACAAATTTGCATCTTTAAAAAGGTGCGTTTTCACATTTTTTTTATTTCCAATGTTTGAAGCCCTGTATCTTTCTTAATAGTGTACCAATCCTAGAACTATTAATGGATTTATATGCAGCCACTATCTGAGATTAATCGTGTTATGTTCAGTTTTTAATGTGATATAGTTAATTTTTTATTTTTTGGACGCCAGATTGGTGATTTATCCCACTGTGCGTTAGTAAGCTTTTTATTACTCACGTGAATTTATCAAAGTCACACAGCTGTTGACATTGTAATTGTAGGTGTTAAATTTCGCAAGATATCTCGTAATTATATATTTTTTTTTTCGATTATTTATTTATATTTTAAAACTTGTTCTTTATAAATAATAAAAAAGGTGGTATGCAGTTTGATTTGAGCATGTTGGAAGAAATTAAAACTGCCCACAAAAAAATTGTAGCTGATCACTTTCACGAGAAATGGCGAACAACAGCTTATTGGGGGTATTTCTTGTTTTGATTAATAAAAAAAGTTTCTTTAACATTGTTGAAAAACACAAAATGCAGTATGATTTGCTATTGTTTAAAGGTGATACGTCTGTTAACATTTAAATTCTAGCTGCTCAATTCTTCAAGATATCGCTAAAAAGCTCGCTAAACTTCTAACAAAAGCGAACTTTGTCTTTATCACGAAGGTACAGCGAATGGCGTCAATGTGCATCACTGGTGCTCTTCGTACTACACCTACGGCTGCATTAGAAATCCTCCTTCACCTGATACCCTTGGACATATTGGGTAGGCAGTATGCGGCTGCGTCGGCAATTCGACTTAATAGCACGCTGCAATGGAGGAGCAGCGATTGTGGCCATAGCGCGATCTTGAAAAAGATAACAATACCACAAAATGTGGACTGTGCTCCCTCTTTGAGCCTCTTTGAGCGCCACTTTACCACTATGATACCATCCAGGGAGTCTTGGATGGGGGATACTCCGGGTAGTGGAGCTACCATAAATTTTTACACAGATGGATCGAGGCTGCACGAACAAGTGGGCTTTGGAGTCTATTCGGAAGAGTTTGGGTTGAGCCTGGCTCGAAGATTGCCAGATCATTGCAGTGTTTACCAGGCAGAGATGCTGGCAATAAAAGAAGTGGCTGACTGGTTGAGCTGCAATGTCTTGTCTACAACCGCAGTCAACATCTATACTGACAGTCAAGCCGCGATCAAGTCCCTGGATTCAATGTTTCTGAAAACAAGATCTGCCCTTAACTGCCGCAAGTCTTTAAATGAGATGGCCAAGCAGTTTAACATACGACTCATATGGGTCCCAGGGCACAGAGACATTCCAGGGAATTGCAAAGCCGATGAGCTTGCAAGACTAGGAACTACCTTACAGGTTCCAACAGAATTGGAATGTGTTGGTATGCCTCTAGAAACTTGCAAGCAAAACCTACGGCTTTGTTCTGCGACGGAGACTAATCAAAGATGGGCAAATGGATGGACGTGTGAGACAACACGACTGATTTGGCCTTCTCTTAATCAGGGGCGCACAAGTGAGCTGATATCGCTTCCAAGAGGAGAGATTTCGACGGTGGTTTCTATAATTACCGGACACTGTCTTATAGGGAAGCACGCAGAGCGGTTAAATGTGCCGTCGAATGACTTTTGCCGAAGTTGCATGGATGAAGAGGAGTTGGAAACTATCAAACACTTTATTTGCCATTGCCCGGCACTTTCTGGTCAGAGACTTGCTTCACTGGGATCTAGGGAGCTGTACGATCTTTCTGATTTGCTGGATGTCAAAATTCAACATCTAAGGAGTTTTATAAGAAGCTCAAAATGGTTTAACGACAGGGACTAGTAGGGAAACCTATTACGGTCCCGTGGTATCACAATGGACCTCAGAGTCTACGTGTGTTGACGTAAAACGTCAGCAGCCACTTACAACCTAACCTAACCTAACCTAACCTAAAACTTCTATTTATTCATTACTTTGTGTTATTTTTGGTCAGTAAAAACATTAACTTCAATTAACGACAAAAATGTGGTATGCAGATTGAGTTCGAGGTTATTACAGTGGACAAAACTGCAAAAAGAAAAATTATAGATGATCAATCTCTCCAGAAATTGCAAAATTACTGTTCAAGCTTTTATATTAATTAATTTATTTTTTCTTTAGTGTCTAAAATAAAGGAAACAAATCAAGAAACTACAAATATATTGTATGCAGTTTAAATTTGGTTTAACTGCTCAAATCAATATCTTGACTGCAAATTTACGCGAAAAATAAAATGTTTTCCAATTTTTATTTATTTTTTTTATTTGGCGCTTTCTCGCAAAATTGAGAAGATATGATTTTGATCTTAACTGTTTTGAGACCTGTAAATAAATACAATTAAAACTGCATACTCAGTTTTAGAAGATATTTAAAATACTTCATTGTTAAAATTTAAGAAAAGACAAAAACACTAATTTCGCGGTATCTCGCGAATCGAGCAGCTACGATTTCGCTATTAATAGTTTTGTGACATTTAATCTTGTAGAAATCGAACTGCGTTTACACTTTTCGTCGACACTAAAGTTGAACCTAAACATCGCTATATTTCAACTTTTTGTTTTCATATGTGTTTTTGAAAAAGGTTACCAAATAGAAAAATGTTATTGCAGACACAAATGAAGGAGTTTTTACTTTAACCTTGTTTATTTATTGTATTTTTTTTTTACTGATCGAGTTCGGGCTCTCACTCAATTTTCTAGTAGGATTTAATGTGCAAAATGCATTAAAAAAAGTATTAGCCCTGTTTTCACATAACCTTATATACGCTTACCCATACAAATTTTAAATTCTTCACGCTTATTTTAAGCAGGTATAATTATCGGCGTTAATTTTAAGATTCCATAAAAAGAGAAACCAAGTTCACATTTTTAATGAAATATCATAGACACAACCCTTTTTTCTTGTTATATCATAGACATAAACCTTTTTTTTCTTGTTTACCTTAGGCCTTTTTGATTGTTACCATGCATCAAAACGAAAAAAACGACACCTCAACTTCCATAAAATTCTCAATTTAATTTAGCGTCGTTTGGAATAGTTTTGTAAAATATTACAAATTTTCGATGAAATATTGGTAAAATTAGTTTATTAGATGCAATTTAGCTTGAAAGCAACACAAAAACATGTATCTTTTTTTTTATTAATACCAAAGATGGCCATTAACAATAAGAGAATCATTCACAATGTATGCAAGTTAATTTTTAACTTCTAGAATTTTGAGCGTTAACACTAATGTGAACTTTGTATGGTAGAACACTGATAATTATGCCAACAAAAAACGCCTTTTAATAAATTTTGGCACACAACAACAGTGATGCCAAGTACAGTTTGTTAAACGTTGATGAGTTTTCGGTTAAACGGTTAACGTTAACATATATACGGTTCTGCGAAAACAGGGCTATTGTTAAATTGTGTTTCACAAAGAATTATGAAATAAGTCGACAAATTTATTAAATATACTTCTGAGAAAAATAATGTTAATAGATGCCTTCAGTGAAATTTGGTGACGGATCTTTTTTTTATAACATATTAACCCTTTACTCCTCATTTTCAGGGTCCATTTTTGTCCTAATTTCAAACAGTTTCATAGAAAACCCTTATATCATGAGTTTGAAGAGTTGAAAGGTTTAATAAAAATGTTCAGCATCAAATTTCACTAGGGGTTGACAAGGGCCATTAGTTCGTGCGATGTAAGTAAAATGCTTAAAAAAGTTAAATTGTAAAGTATTATTTATTATTTATTATTAATGTGTCACCTAAGATACTTTACAATATTATTTTTGTGTGCATTTTGCATATGTCGCACGAACTTTTGGCTTTTTACAAACAACCAAATTTTATACAAAATACGTTTGTTCAACATTTTAACCCATTAAACGCGCATTTTAGTGGTGTTCAATGAGAATATTTGAAAAAAGGACTTAAATGACCAATAAAAATGGGAGATAGATGATTAATGTGTTCTACGAAAAGTACCACCATCAAATATCACTACAGACATATAACAAAATTTTTTGCTTGGATGTAGATCTAATACATTTTTCGACTTTATTTGCACTACTTTTTATACCCACCACTCCAGTGATGGAGGGTATATAAAAGTTTGTCATTCCGTTTGTAACACCTCAAAATATTGATCTAAGACCCCATAAAAAATATATCTTCATGATCCTCGATCGATTTTAAGACGGTCGCTAGATCGTCCTTCCGTCTGTCTGTCTGTCTGTCTGTTGAAAACACGCTAACTTTTGAAAGACTTTACGGCTCCTGAAGATTGGCATATATGTGGTTCAAAAGTTATGAGCAAAAGACTAAAAGACTAAAAAAACACGATAACTTTCGAAAGGCAATTCTGACCATGCTGAAGCTTGGCAAATATATTTGACGTTTCCCTGGCCTGGTTTGAATTTCAGCCAGATCGGTCTAGTGGTTCAAAAGTTTTAAAAACATTGGTAAGTCACAAAAACATTTTACAAATGTCTGTATGTCTGTTTGTTGAAAACAAGCTAACTTTTGAAAGACTTTACGGAGGCTCCTGAAGATTGGCTTTTATCTGGTCAGGTTGGTATTGCAAAATATCCAAAATATAGATGCTGAAATATCCAAAAAAAAAAACGAGTCTATCGCTAGTACTTACGTGACCAAAATTCTTTGGGGAATTTGGTTTACTATTAGGGTACTTTCATTTTTTGTCTCAAGCCAAATACATTAGGTTAATTTAAATTTGTTGATCTGTATTATCTTAGATTCCACACCAAAAAATATTTCCCCATCCAAAAGCCTTTAAACTTCAAAAGTTCAACTTTCTATTTTTAAAAAGCTTTTTGAATTTGGTGCTATTCTGCTTGAGCCTAATAAAATGTTGAAGGAACTATTTCCGAGTGGGTCCAACATAACGGCATTCAAATTTTTGGCGAATTGCAAAAAGTGATTTTCTGCCGGAAAATGATTTTTGTGTGTTTCTCTGTGCGTCGTTGTTAAATTGTTGAAACTCATTATTAGAATAAAAAAATGTTAGAATTTTAAAAATTGGTATGAAAATGCTTGATATGACTACGATATTTCACCTCTGTGTAAAACTACATAATGATCTTAGATTGTGGTGCTCTATTTAATTTTAGAACATTCGAAATGTAAGCTATGGACTACATTCCTTCTCAAAAAGTACAAAAATATCATCCATTTACTACCCAAAAAATCAGATATGGCTGCTAAACTACTTACAATTTTTGGTTCTCTACAACTCTGTTAAGTTTCATGACAATCGAACCTTCCTCGTAAGTGAACATTATAACTAATGGAAGTTATTGAAAATGTCCTTAATTTTTCTTTTCCATAAAAGCATTACATTTCTACAATCATTAATGGTTGTTGTGTTCACAATTCAATATATATTTTCTTTTTTGTTGCTGCTGAACCACAGAAATCAAACCAAAGCAACATTTCATTTTAACCACTACCATCATTAATTATGGCATCGAAAAACGACATGGAGTTGAAACTAATTACTTACATTGATATTTATTACATTGAATTGAATTTGAGAATGCCAAAAGCCCGCAAAAAGCCAGTTTCCCTTAATTTTACTAAAGAAGACCACATGAATGCTTCTTTATGTTATATAGTGTATGTATATTATTAGTGGAGATATATTAAATTGTTTTCTTTGGGCTTACACTTATTTAATTACCCAATTGGAAATTACTTAAGTATTTGTTGAAGAATTGCAACAAGTAAATAGCGGCTGTGGTAATTATAATAAATGAGGGTAATGTTATATTTGTGGTAATGGGGCTCCTACTTACATTTATACTAATTCGAGCTCCAAACTACAAAGATAACACTGTGCTGCAGTGAAAAAGTACTTTTGATGTGTCATAGTATAGGCAGGCGCGGATCCACGGGGGGCGGGGGGGGAAGGAAATTCGCCCCCCCCCCCCCCCAAACCAAATTCGAAAAGAAAAGAAAAAAAAAAAAAAGAAAAAAAAAAGATAAGGAAAGAAAAGAATGAGAAGAAAAGAAAAGAAGAGGAAAAAAGACAAGGAAAGGTCCAAGGATCTGAAAAAATTTTCTATGAAAAATTTTGCAGAATCTTAAAATTTTTCTAGTGGAAAAATATTGCGGAATGTTAAAATTTTTCTATATGAAAAATTTAAGATTTTTTTTAGAGAAAAAATTGAGAATTTTTCTATAGGAAAATCCTTAAAAGTTTTCTATAGAAAAAATCCAGGAATTTTTCTATAAGAAATTTCTAAGAATCCTTAAATGTTTCTGAATGTTCGAACTTTTCTATATAATCAAAGTCTTAAAAAATTTAACTTTTCTTTATAAAAAATACAAAAATTTTTCTAGACGAAATATCTGGGAATTTTTCTAGACGTAAAATTTATCTAAATGAATAACACCGCTCAACAGTCATTTTCCGGTTTGAATTCTGGTGATCAATTTTAATAGACTTTGATCTCCTGATTCAAAATCTGTACTCCAAATTTTTCCATCATGTCCAGATTTTTAGTTACTCACGGTAAAAAATGCGAAAAATTACGATTTTTGCATTATTTGAAAGCCTGCACAGCAGCCATTGAGTGGAATACAAATCTGGTATAAAGCGCAAAAGTATAATTTGTCTTTGGTCTCCAACATAGAAAACAATTTTTTTCTAATTATTGCGTTTGGTTGGGTTACAATTGCGTTTTAAAATGACTCTGTTAAAATTATCGTTTTTGTAAAAAAGATAAGGTTTAGTTTTTTTCAGACACCGGATTTTAAAAACCGAAAACACAAAATTTAAAGTTTTCATCAAAAATAAAAAAATTTATTGTGTTCCAAATAAAATAATTTTCTGTAATATTGTTTTGTATTTTTATCGAAAGTTCAAAATATATTTTTCTTTCAAAAACATAAAAATATAAAAATACAAAAAAAAAACGTTTTCCATAAAATTTAAAAAAGATATTTATCGTACAAAAAAAAAAACAAACCCAAAAAAAAACGTTTTTTTTGTATCAAAAAATAATTGGAAATATGTATGTATGTTCATTTAAATAAAATTGTGATTCCTTCATATTTTTCTCAATTTTGGTACGATAAATTGGAGTAGCACACCATTGGACGTCTATTTAATAAAGTAAAGAGTTTGTGATCTTGTAAAACCTTTTTGTCCAGATAACAATATGCTAAATGTGATAAAAGATAAATTCTAGAATGTTATGGTAACAAAACCTTAGTATTCAGTAAGTCTATATTTGGAACCACTTAGCTTCTGTAAGTTCTCCAAGTTCCTGAACATGTGAAGATGCTTCTGTCCCTTAAATGTAGATTCTTTAGGGACAGAAGCATCTTTACATGGCAATTGAAATTTGGGCCAAGAAGGTGGTTCCGAGATCCAAATTCTGAAAGAATCACTGTTATAAAGTAGAAGATCCTAATAGTCACTGCGGAATCAAATTTGTTCACAAATAAAAAGCAAGGACTGTGGAAAAGGGTTTAATTTTGTATGGCGTAACAATTATTAGGTCGCAGAGAACGAATATTAATGGTTAATCGCTTCGGCAGAAAACCCTTTAACGACCACTACCAATACTTGTCCAAGTGTTTTTCGCGATTATTTTTATTCACATAAAATAAAGGGTAAATGTGCTAAAAATTAATATGAAGGCAATTAGAGTCTTGTTATAAGTAAGTCTTTAATTCGAACCACTTATTCGCTGTAAGTCCTTAAAAGTTGTGAAAAATAATCTCTATTTCTCTGTTTAGTTGCATATTATAATAATCATAACGAAATCCAAATAGCTTTGGCCTGCATATGGTAAGATACCATATTTTAAGGTGGTTATTCATAAAACCTGAAATATATTTAAAATAGGTTTATTTGACAGATATTGCAGGAATAATTGTCAAATAAACCTACAATAAGTCTACTATAAGTATTATGAATAAGAGCCTAACTCTTTAAAAATATGTATGTTGCATACATAACAAAATACAAACCAATGTTGTTTAAAGCATCCCCCATTTGTACTACGCCGAAAACATAAATTTTCATCGAAATTTTCTTGGCAGATTCCAATTTCTTGCTTCTAGAGAAATTATTTTGAATTTTGAAAATAACAAAAATTCAAATATTAAAAAGAATTTGTAAATATTGAACAATCAAAAAAAAAACGTTTTATTTTTTGAACTTTTGATAAATATCTTTTTTGGAAAACGTTTTTTTTTTTGTTTGTTTTTTATTTCGATCATGATGAAAATTTTTAAATAAATAACTTCTTATAATTTTTTTCTGTTTGAATAATTTAAAGTTTTTTGAACTTCTACGATAAATATATTTGATAAAAACAAAAAATAAAAAGTTTTCCGGTGTCTGGTTTTTTTTTTGATATTTTTCAAAGAAAAACTAAAAAAATAAATATTTTACAAATTTAAGTTTTCTGTGTTATTTTCGTACAAACCGGAAGATGTCTTTAATGGGTTTAAAAGTCTATAAGAAAGAATGAACTTTTGCCTAAATTTTGAGCTCATCACAGTAAAGATTGATCATCTCGTTTTTGTTTTAGAGCCTTTTAAAAATGGTGCTTTTTCTAATTTTTTTCACAGTGGTTTTTTAAAATATATGTTTGGCCAATAATAGTGCAACAACTTCAAATTTTTTTGATCATATATTTGAGATCATAGTTCAATTCTACTCTAACTCTTTATACCAGATTTTCATTCTACCCAGTGGCTGCTGTGCAGGCTTTCAAATAATGCAAAAATCGCTTTTTTTCGTATTGTCAACCGCGAATAATTAAAATTCTAGACGTGATGGACAAATTTGGAGTACAGATTTGTAATCAGCGAGTCAAAATCTTTAAAAATTTTGTTGAGCGGTGTAATTTGGGAATTTATAGAAACAGTTGAGAATTTTTCTTAGAACTTTTTTATAGGAAAAATCTTATAATTTTGACAATTTTTATATGAAAAATCTAACAGTTTTTCTATAGGAAAAGTCTGAAAGCTTTTTTATAGGAAAAATCTGAGAATTTTCTATATTGAAGAATTGACAATTCTTCTGGATAAAAAGAAAGTGGAAATGAAATCATGAGTGAGAATTTTTTCTAAAATTTTCAAGAATCATATTTTGAGGATGTTTATTCTGGCTCGAGGTCATCACTACTACTTTCTTTACTAATTAAAACCATGATATTCTCATAGCATAATTTTCAAGAAAATTATTTTTTGTTTTAAATTTATTTAAGTTGGTCATTTTTGCAAGACTTAATCGACACGTGTTTCGGAATTTGTCAGATTCCATTGTCAAGTTTATTTAGGAAAAATAGAAACGATTTACTACAAAGTAGCAAACGAGTCTAATGACAAATCGTTTGTGCACAAACTAAAGTATTAATACATATTCGACTCTATCCACAATGTGAATTAGAAAGACGAAGAAATTGTACTATACTAGTAAAGCAACGATTGTCAATAACCAACAAAAATAATTAAAACATTTTACATATGATAGTCCATTGGACGTTTCTATTTTTGCTAAATAATCTTGACAATGGAATCTGACAAATTCCGAAACACGTGTCGATTAAGTCTTGCAAAAATGACCAACATAAATAAATTTAAAACAAAAAATAATTTTCTTGAAAATTATGCTATGAGAATATCATGGTTTTAATTAGTAAAGAAAATAATGACCTCGAGCCAGAATAAACATCCTCAAAATATAATATTTTAAAGGTCGAATAAAACAGTTTTTATTTTTTAATAAAAATTAATCAGAATTATTTTCAAGAATCTCAAAAGTTTTCTTTAGAAAAATTGTTTTTAAATCTAAAATTTTTTTTATAGAAAAAAAGGAAAACAAAATTTTTTTATAAAAGAAATAAGAAAATTTTCTCCAGGGAAATATGAGAATCTTTTATACAAAAAATGCAATAGAATCTTAGACTTTTTCTTTAGGAAAAATTATACAGAATCTGGAACTTTTATTGGAAAACTGTCTCGTAATCTAAGTATTTTTCCTTACGAAAAAAGTCTCAGAATCTGAGATTATTTTTATTAAAAAGATGTCGCAGAATCTTAGCCTTTTTAATAGGAAAAGCTAACCAGTCCTAGAATCCTAGAAAAATTTCCGATTTTTTCGATATTAAAACTATATCAGAATTTTCGAGTTTTAATATTTATATTAGAATTTTAGAAAAATTTCACAAAATCTAAAAAAGGTCTTAGATTCCGTTTTTTTTTTATTTGAAAAATTACTCAGAATCTAAGTTTTTTTTGTAGGAAAAATTTCGGAGACTCTGAGACTTTTTCTATGGGAAAAATGACTCAGAAACTAAAACATTTTTTTTTGGAAAAAATTTCTTAGACTCTCTTATAAAAATATTTCTCAGAAAATGCTTGACTATCCTAGACTTTTTCTAGGGAAAAGTTTTTCAGAAAACAAAACTTTTTTAATAGAAAAATGTCTTAGAATCTAGAAAATTGCATGCAAAAATTTTAAAAAGCATTAAAGTTTTCAATTTTTCTAATCTCAGGTACTTTCTACGGAATGTTTTTTCAATCCTTAAAATTTTGGTGTAGAAAGATCGTTTCGGTATCTTAAACCATTTCTGTAGAAAAATAAAATAGAACAAATTTTCAATATTTCAGAACCTAAGAAGTTTTCAATGGGAAAAAACTCACTAAATCTGTGAATTTTTCTTTACGAAATTTTTTTCTAAATATAGAAATTTTTGGTGTGAGAATTGCATAAGTATCTGAGAATTTTCTATATGAAGGTGTATCAGCATTTAAAAATGTTTGTATAAATTCTGATTTATTTTTATTCAAAAATAAAAATCGTAGTAATGAAATATTAAAATAATTAAAATTTTTCTTTGTTTACAAAAAATTGGTGGTCAAAAAATGTGGATTTTTTCAACTGTACTTAAAAAAGTTCACTGTCTGTTTGGGTTGTTGGAAAAAATATTTGTTCACTGAATAAAATCTATTGGACCATTTGTTAAATTTTTAATGTTTGAACTTGGAAAAAATCGACTTGGAAATATTTTTAAAAAATGTTCAAAAAAATGTCTATAAATAATTTCATTTTCCAGATCGACCCTCGTAGCACCTTTATTATTTACTCAATCTAGACGCCAGTAAGCATAAATTAAAGCTAAATAAATTACCTACACAACATTTTTTAAAATAATACTCATTTGATAATAATAACGTTTAGTATTGTTAACTTTGTCTTTAACAAATTGCATCTACTATAAAAAGTTTCAAAGTTTTGTCGCCCACTGTACATATTAAGTTTTAGGCAAATGGGTTCATAAGGGTTGAGATACTTCCCTTGTTAGCATTTTTTCAACAATACAGTGTCCGGCATTTATAGCAACCACCGACGATATTTCTCCCTTGGAAGTGATAAAAGCGTACTTTTGTGCTTTTAATTAAGATATGGCCAATTTAGTCGTGAAGACTTCGCAACTTTCAGGACCTAGGACCTATATGACTCGAATATAGAACTGCTTGCCCATCTCATTTATACAAGTGGCACAGTAGAAAATTTATGTTTTTATTAAATTTTGTCGCAAAGCATTCTAAATGCTTATCGAAAATAATTGTTATTCCAAATTTTCGTTTTCAAGAAGAAAATTTCCATTTTTCTTAATGTTTATCTAATACATTATGTATTTCCATTTATTTCTTACCTACTCATACAAAATTTCCAATTCCATATTTATCCGATGCTATTCAATGACATTGTAAAATTTGACATATTAACATTTTATTTTCTTATAATCACTTATTCTTATACAATTTAAAAAAGTAAAGGAAGTGGAAATATATTTTCATTTCATTTGTAAATTTTACATTTTTTTTTATTTTTCTTTGTTGACCTAAATTTATAATGGAAAAAATCCATTTAAATTTCAAACCACACATACACACAGAGTCAAGGAAAGAATAATATTATACAAGTTTTTACAAAATTACTACTACATATAACGGAAATTCTAAAGAAGAATGTAAAAATACAGACAAGAGCCTCTGGCGAATTTTTTTTTACTTTCTGTTCTTACAACATTTTACAGTTTAGTTTTTGGTAAGCAGAAACTACATGTAACTAACCAAAACTAAATCAAAATTTTTTACTTCTTTTATTGTTTTTTTTTTCTGCAAATAAATCATCGAACCTGAATTAAATTTCTGTCCTTTAGCTCATGAATAAATTTCAAATTAAAAAAAAATAGGAAAATAGAATCTCAACCATAACTTTTTAAGAGAAAATCTTCTTTAATGTCACGAAAAAAAAAAACAAACAAACAAACAAGTATGTTGGAATGGAATTTAAAACACACTTTGGGGACATCAGTTAAATAAACATGAATTTTTACTCACCGACATCGAATTAAGTGAAACCTGGAACTTCCTCAATAGTTAACGCAGTATCAGTTATGTGGATAGCTGCCTCTATCTTGTCGTCAGAATCTGAGACTTTTTCTATACGAACAGAACCTGAGATTATTCCTACACGAAAAATGTCTCAGAATCTGAGACTTTTTCTTTATGGAAAATTTCTCAAAATCTGGGACTTTTTCTATACGAAACTCTCTCAAAATATAAGGATTTTTCTTTATGAAAAATGTCTTTATGAAAATATCTCAGAATCAAAGACTCTTCAAAGAATCTTGGAATCTGAGACTTTTTCTATAAGAAAAATGTATCAGATTCTTAAACTTTTTCTATAAGAAAAATGTCTCAGAATCTGAGACTTTTTCTATTAGAAAAATGTCTCAGAATCTGAGACTTTTACTATAAGAAAAATGTCTCAGAATCTGAGACTTTTTCTATAAGAAAAATGTCTCAGAATCTGAGACTTTTTCTATAAGAAAAATGTCTCAGAATCTGAGACTTTTTCTATAAGAAAAATGTCTCAGAATCTGAGACTTTTTCTATAAGAAAAATGTCTCAGAATCTGAGACTTTTTCTATAAGAAAAATGTCTCAGAATCTGAGACTTTTTCTATAAGAAAAATGTCTCAGAATCTGAGACTTTTTCTATAAGAAAAATGTCTCAGAATCTGAGACTTTTTCTATAAGAAAAATGTCTCAGAATCTGAGACTTTTTCTATAAGAAAAATGTCTCAGAATCTGAGACTTTTTCTATAAGAAAAATGTCTCAGAATCTGAGACTTTTTCTATAAGAAAAATGTCTCAGAATCTGAGACTTTTTCTATAAGAAAAATGTCTCAGAATCTGAGACTTTTTCTATAAGAAAAATGTCTCAGAATCTGAGACTTTTTCTATAAGAAAAATGTCTCAGAATCTGAGACTTTTTCTATAAGAAAAATGTCTCAGAATCTGAGACTTTTTCTATAAGAAAAATTTCTCAGAATCTGAGACTTTTTCTATAAGAAAAATGTCTCAGAATCTGAGACTTTTTCTATAAGAAAAATGTCTCAGAATCTGACACTTTTTCTATAAGAAAAATGTCTCAGAATCTGAGACTTTTTCTATAAGAAAAATGTCTCAGAATCTGAGACTTTTTCTATAAGAAAAATGTCTCAGAATCTGAGACTTTTTCTATAAGAAAAATTTCTCAGAATCTGAGACTTTTTCTATAAGAAAAATGTCTCAGAATCTAAGACTTTTTCTATAAGAAAAATGTCTCAGAATCTGAGACTTTTTCTATAAGAAAAATGTCTCAGAATCTGAGACTTTTTCTATAAAAAAAAATGTCTCAGAATCTGAGACTTTTTCTATAAGAAAAATGTCTCAGAATCTGAGACTTTTTCTATAAGAAAAATGTCTCAGAATCTGAGACTTTTTCTTTAAGAAAAATGTCTCAGAATCTGAGACTTTTTCTATAAGAAAAATGTCTCAGAATCTGAGACTTTTTCTTTAAGAAAAATGTCTCAGAATCTGAGACTTTTTCTATAAGAAAAATGTCTCAGAATCTGAGACTTTTTCTATAAGAAAAATGTCTCAGAATCTGAGACTTTTTCTATAAGAAAAATGTCTCAGAATCTGAGACTTTTTCTATAAGAAAAATGTCTCAGAATCTGAGACTTTTTCTATAAGAAAAATGTCTCAGAATCTGAGACTTTTTCTATAAGAAAAATGTCTCAGAATATGAGACTTTTTCTATAAGAATAATGTCTCAGAATCTGAGATTTTTTCTATAAGAAAAATGTCTCAGAACCTGAGACTTTTTCTATAAGAAAAATGTCTCAGAATCTGAGACTTTTTCTATAAGAAAAATGTCTCAGAATCTGAGACTTTTTCTATAAGAAAAATGTCTCAGAATCTGAGACTTTTTCTATAAGAAAAATGTCTCAGAATCTGAGACTTTTTCTATAAGAAAAATGTCTCAGAATCTGAGACTTTTTCTATAAGAAAAATGTCTCAGAATCTGAGACTTTTTTATATAAGAAAAGACTTTTTCTATAAGAAAAATGTCTCAGAATCTGAGACTTTTTCTATAAGAAAAATGTCTCAGAATCTGAGACTTTTTTTTATAAGAAAAATATCTCAGAATCTGACAATTTTTCTATAAGAAAAATGTCTCAGAATCTAAAGCTTTTTCTATAAGAAAAATGTCTCAGAAACTGAGACTTTATCTATAAGAAAAATGTCTCAGAATCTGAGACTTTTTCTATAAGAAAAATGTCTCAGAATCTGAGACATTTTCTATAAGAAAAATATCTCAAAATCTGAGACTTTTTCTATAAGAAAAATGTTTTAGAATCTGAGACTTTTTCTATACAAAAAATTTCTCAGAATGAAAGACTTTTACTGTTCAAAAAATGTTTAGAATCTAACACTTTTTCTATGGGAAAATCATCTCAGAATCTGATATTTTTTCTATACGAAAAATGTTTCAGAGTCTGAGGCTTTTTCTATACCAAAAATGTCTCAGAATCTGATACTTTTTCTATACGAAAAATAACTCAGAATCTAAGAATTTTTCTAAGTATATACGAAAAATATTTTAGAATCTCAGAACTTTTTAATACGAAAATTTGTCTCAAAATCAAGAATCTGAGAATTTTTCAATACTAAAAATGTCTCAAAATCTGAGACATTTTCTATACAAAGAAATGTCTTCAATTCTGATACTTTTTTATACGAAAAATGTCTCAGAATCTAGGTATCCTTCTGGTGTCCTTCCTAGGCATGTCCCGAAAAATAAAATGTCAGGCAAAAGCAAAAAACTGTGCTCTTCTTAGAGTTGACAGGCAAAATAAGAGTTGACAGGCAAAGTAATACTTTTTGAGATATCCAGTTTTTAATTCCCGTATCTCAAAAACTAAACAAGGTTGAGCGAAACGGACAAATTTTTTGGATCAAAATCTATGGCGATCCTTAAAGGACCCAACGGGGTCTTCAGTCAACAGGGTCTGGACCCAGGGGTCCCGAATCCAATTGGGGGTAGATCCAATGTAGTCCCTAAATGTGTTTAATACAAATTTTCCCAATTTCTAGTTAAAATTGGCATACAATTAAATCACTTTGTTTGTTTTGGAAGACGCGTTTTTATACCCTCCACTCTGGTGATAGAGGGTATATATAAGTTTGTCATTCCGTATGTAACACATTGAAATATTGGTTTAGGACCCCATAAAGTATATATATTCATGATCCTTGATCGATTTTAAGTCGATCTAACGATGTCCGTCTGTCTGTCTGTCTGTCTGTCTGTCCGTCCGTCTGTCTGTCTGTTGAAATCACGTTTTTGGCAATAATCCGGAACGGATTTGAACGCTTGGGGTACCAAAAGTTGCGGAATTTTCCTAGGAAGAAACTCATGTATTTTTTTTTGAAATCGGTTAAGTACTTAAAAAGTTATGAGTGACTTTGTGGAAAAAGTCTTATTGGTTTTCAACATAACCCTAAATTAACTCATATTTTGTGTAGATATGTACATAAGAAAGAATACGGAAATGAAAAAAAAAACGGAGAAAAAGAAAAAAATCTTTACAAAAAAACTATAAAATATGTAAAACAAAATCTAAATTTAATAAAAAAAAAGTTCGTTAAGTAATAATAAAAAAATTAATACATAGCATGTGTGTGTGTGTGTCCATTTTTTGCTTCGTCATATTAACGGGGTTGCCAGACTTTTTTTGGCTTTGTCGTCAAATCGGATGTAAAATATCGCCAAAATTCAATTTTGTTCAGATTTCTTAAAAAAAAAATATTTTCATTTAAAAAAATAAATTTTGTTAAATAATAAAAGACAGAAATAAACTTTATGGCAAAAATCGTCCAAATCCGGAAAATTTAAATATATAAAAGAGTAATGTAACTGACTGACATACACATTCATCATCGCCCAGCCCAAACCGCTGAAGTTAGAGACTTGAAATTTGGACTGTAGGTTGACCTCCCGGAATAAAGATCCACTAAGGCTTGATTTTTGCCAATGTTGATTCTAAGGGGGTAAAAAGGGTAAAAAACTGTACTTTTGGTACTTTTTAAATCTCCTGATATAATGATCATAAAGACTTGAAATTTGGACTGTATGTTACCCTCCCGCAATATAGATCCACTATGGCTGAAGTTTTGTCAATGTTGATTCTAAGGGGGTAAAAAGGGTAAAAAACTGTACTCTTGGTACTTTTTAAATTTCCTGATATAATGATCATAGAGACTTGAAATTTGGACTGTATATTCACCTCCCGGATATAGATCCACTAAGGCTTGATTTTTGCCAGTGTTGATTCTAAGGGGGTAAAAAGGGAAAAAATCTGTTCTTTTCGTACCCATTATATTTCCTTAAAAAAATGTCACATAGAATTGAAGTTTTGACTGTATGTTCACCTCCCGGAATATAGATCCCCTAAGGCTGGGTTTTTGCCAATGATGTTTCTAATAGGGTAAAAAGGGTAAAAATATGTACTTTTGTTACATTTTATATTTCCTTAAATAATGGTACTAAAAAATGCAAATTTGCAGTGTCGGTTCACCTTCCGGAAAAAGGATTCACTAAGGCTCGGGTTTTGCCAATGCTGATTCTACGGGGGTAAAATGGGTAAAAAAGTACTTTTGGTACTATTTTTCTGTACTGTTTTTAAAAAGTACCTTTTATAAAAAGTACCTTTTATAAAAAGTACCTTTTATAAAAAGTACATTTTATAAAAAGTACCTTTTATAAAAAGTACCTTTAATAAAAAGTATCTTTTATAAAAAGTATATTTTATAAAAAGTACCTTTTCTAAAAAGTACCTTTTATAAAAAGTACCTTTAATAAAAAGTACCTTTTATAAAAAGTACCTTTTATAAAAAGTACCTTTTATAAAAAGTACCTTTTATAAAAAGTACCTTTTATAAAAAGTACCTTTTATAAAAAGTACCTTTTATAAAAAGTACCTTTTATAAAAAGTACCTTTTATAAAAAGTACCTTTTATAAAAAGTACCTTTTATAAAAAGTACCTTTTATAAAAAGTACCTTTTATGAAAAGTACCTTTTATAAAAAGTACATTTTATAAAAAGTACCTTTTATAAAAAGTACCTTTTATAAAAAGTACCTTTTATAAAAACTACCTTTTATAAAAAGTACCTTTTATAAAAAGTACCTTTTATAAAAAGTACCTTTTAAAAAAGTACCTTTTTATAAAAAGTACCTTTCATTAAAAGTACCTTTTATAAAAAGTACCTTTCATTAAAAGTACCGAAAGTACACTTTTTGGTACTTTTATTTCCTGAGGTATAAATAAAACAAACTTTTTTGTTTTTTAAATCATTACATTGGTGGAGGGTATTTAAAGATTCGGCACAGCCGAATATAGCTTTCTTACTTGTTGTTCATTAAATTTGTTTTTTGTCCGAAACAAATGACTCATCATTTATTTTTTTTTTTAAATACATTCATAAATTTTTACTATTTTTTTGTTGTTTTAAATAAAATAAAAAAGTACCTTGACGGTCAAAAAAGTAGAATTTAAAATCCTTTTTGATACCAAAACGAAATCGCCATATTTCTTCCCTGATCACAACACCATATGATAAACTCTTTTCGATCTCTCTCCTCCTACCCAAAGTGTAGGGTATTAATATGTAAAACTTCTATTTCCTGGTAAATGCAATCTCTGCAAAACCAACACACGGTCACAAAAAAATAAAAAATAAAGTATGACAAAATTATGCCTCTTTTTTGTTATTTGTAAGAGTTTTAAATCTTAAAATATATTACGATTTCTACTACTACTACTACTACTTCTCGTACATACATAACTTTGCAAAACAAAACAAAAAATGGATATTGTAAAAAGGACCTTACCTTGTTTTACATATATGCATAAGGGTGGAACAAATTTTCCTTTTTTTTTTAATTTCAAAATCATCGATGGCGGATGATTGCCTATAAGGGTCAATATTTGCACACGAAAAGTTCCAAAAAAAGAAAATCAAATTTTTTTAATATTTTCTACCGTAAAATATAAGTTAATATTCGGAATTGCTGGATTCGATATTCGATTCCTGAATTCGATTCCGTCATCAGAATTGAGTTCTATCGTTGGTTTCCTGTAATTTACATGTAAAGTCCGCAAAGTGTACCCATATAATTTGTTAATTTGACCAAATTAAGTTTTTTTTTCATTTTTTTTCTGTATGTTTAAAATTAAAGGTAATTAAATGTTTTATCCATTCTTATTACCGCCTTACAAGCTATTAAGGGATATATCGACAATTTTGCTTCAACTTTATCGAAATTCGGGGCACTATCGAATATCGGCCATATCGGGAATTAAGTTGCTCAAAAAATGGGTAACAAAATGGAGAAATATTCGTTTTTTTGGGGTTTTCAGCCATTTCTTTCCACATCAGAAGTAAGGTTTTTAATGATCATCCAACGGTGACATAACCTTTTTAAAACTTTGCTTCGTTAAATACTTTTTTCTTATGTATGTATAAGGGGATATTTATGTGAAGATATATCCCTATGATATCCATATGAATACGAAATAGCCTCTATTAATTTAAGTCGACACATATTTTTGATCAAGACGATATTCCTATTAGTTCTGCAGTTATCGGAATTTTCCCTAAGGTCTACATTGTTTCATAAGGGACAACGAAAATTTTAAACACTGATATGGGCCGATAAGCCGAAATACTCAATCTTTATTTCGTCTCTTTTATATATACACTCAAAATAATTCTACAGTAAAAGGTTTAGTAAGTGATATTGTACCAAAATCTACTAATTCGTTACTAATTTTAGTATCTTCAAAGTACTAACATTAGTAATTTTTACTGGATTTTACTAATATTAGTTAAAAATTTTAGTATTCGTTACCAATTTCTGCACTAGGTCCTTTTGGACTAAAATTAGTTAAATTTTTAGTATTGAATACCCACGTTTTTTTTTGGGTGTACATATATTTTCAGTTTCGGGCAAATCGGTTCATAAGGGTAAAAATACTTACTACCCTTGTGAGTAAAATTTACAAGAGAATTTAATTTTTTTTTTTTTCTAAATTTCCTATAGAAAAAGCCCCAGATTCTAAGACCCTTTTCCTATAGAAAAAGCCTGAGATTGTGAGAATCTTTCCAAAAGAAAAGGTACCAGAATCTGAGACGTTTTTTGCTAGGTAATAAAAAAAGTCTAAATGGAATTGTACATTTTTTTCAAAAAAAAAAAAATAATCTCTCATATTTTAAGACCTTTTTTCTATAGAAATAGTCATAGATTCTGAGACCTGTTTCCTACAGAACAAGTTTCAGATTCTGAGACATAGAAAAAAAAATTGAAATTCTGATATTCTGAGACCTTATTCTATAAAAAAAGTCTTAGATTCTAAGATCTTTTCCCCATAGTAAAGACTCAGATTCTCTGACCTTCTTCTAATTGAGAAAGTTTAAACTTCTGAGAATTTTTTTCAACATTAAAAAGTCTCAGACTTTGAGACTTTTTATTATTAAAAAAGACTAAGATTCTGAGACTTTTTCCTTAAAATAAGTCTGAAATTAAGTGATTCTGAGACCTTTTCCCCATAGAAAAAGTCTAAGATTCTTATTCCTTTTTCCTATCGAAAAATAAGTCTCAAATTTTGAGACGTATAGAAAAACACTCAGACTCTCAGACGAAAAATGTCTGAGAATCTGAGTCTTAAGGAAAAGTCTCAGATTCTAAAACTTCCAAATTATAAAACTTCTACAAAAATTCAAAAAGAAAATGTTTGAAAATGTGAAAAATTTTAGAGTTTTCTGCACCTTTTCTATTAAAAAAGTCTCAAATTCTAAGACCTTTTTCTTATAGAATATGTCTCAAATTCCGACACACTTTTTCCATAGAAAAAGTCTCAGATTTTTCACAATACTCAAACATATTTTTTACAGATTATTGTAAAAAAATTCTTAAAATAAAAGATACCAAAATTCATAATAAGATTGACAGATATTTTTTAACGAAAATGTTCAGATTGAGTCTAATTTTTCCTTTAAAAAATTTCCAATTTTCCTGTAAAAACTTTCAGATTTTTTCTATGAAAAATATTCGGATTTCGAAATTTTTTCATTTTTTAGAAAATTTCCTTCTTTCTTCTTCTTTCTTCTTTCTTTTCTTTCTTTCTTTTCTTTCTTTCTTTCTTCTTTCTTTCTTTCTTTCTTTCTTTCTTTTCTTTCTTTCTTTCTTTCTTTCTTTCTTTCTTTCTTTCTTTCTTTCTTTCTTTCTTTCTTT